>OY978216.1:41613374-42242286 GCA_963854785.1 Vaccinium vitis-idaea
TGGTTAGGAGGGCAACATAATTATATAAATATATAGTAGTAATATTCAATGAGTCATATATGAGTAACAAAGTCAATATTTCATGAGTTAAATAGTGAATTATTACGAATAATAAATGCAATGAGTCATGTATAGAGCAATAAAAATTAAGTTTTGAATTAATGTTGAAAACAATATTCGGACATTTGGCACGTTAAATATATGTTAAGATTGATATTATGAAGCACGTGTCTATTTGAAGGTGTAACGCACTTTTTTCTTCTTCTTATAACTCAAAGTACCCGTTCGCTTGAGACAATTCGAACTTGAGACAACGAAAGAGTCAGCAAACCTCTAATTTCCTAAGTTTTAACAACTAAGCGCGCCAACCTTTTCGAGATTTGAGAGGTGTCATGTTTAAGTTGTCGACGTTTGAGAGGTGTCATGTTTAAGTTGGGCCACTTTTTTTTTGATCACGCGTTGGGCCACTTGGCATCGCCCAAAATTCGCCTGAAACGGCTCTATTGCCTTTTCGGATCCAAACGACGGTAGAGAAATCTAAGACTTTAAGCAAGCCACTTCGTGCATTCCACGTATGTAGGAAAAATTGGTGGAAAAAGTGTTGTTCGATCTTTTGAAACAATGGGTGGTTAAATGACTCACTCCCGTTTGGGAGCCTACTTTTTAGCTTTTGATTTTTGAATTTTTGGCTTTTTGGTTTTTTGGTTTTTGGTCAGAATGAGTTTTGGATGTGAGAGGAGTGTTTGGGAGAAATGTGCAGAATGTGTTTTGGAAAGGGAAAAGGAGAAGTAGAAATCAAAAAACAGCTCCTAACCTATTTTTGATTTCTGGCTTCTATCTTCAAAAACGGAAAAACAGTTTTTGGTAAAACAACTTCTAGGTGTGTCGGCCAAACACCCAGAATGCGAAAAAGAGAAATTGAAAAACCGAAAAACAGGCGGCCAAACGGCCTCTCAATATCAATAGAGGGGGACCCTTGCTTAAAAATGCATCATCAAATGCAGTTTTCAAAAACGAATGGCTCCTTCTTTGTTACTACTACTAATTATTATACATATTAATCTGTGTTTTTACTTCACCTTTTGGGTTTTCACATATGTTTGTCAAATACGGAATACTTGGTTGGTCACCAATCACGCCCAGGTTGTTTGCCTGCAATTATCATTACTCAGTGAAAGTGTGAAACATTGAACAACACTTCACACTTCTTCTGGAAAGCAACCCATGTGGATGCAAGGCCGACTCAACCTTATAAATAGTGGGGACAGTTGACTCTACGGGAAAAAAAAAACTACGGAAAACTTCTAATCCACACCTCCCGGAAATAAGAAAAAAATGGTTTTTTTTGTGTTGCAAATTATTTTGGAAAATCCGATCTGTCCAATGTGTTCAGAAGGTGTTTTCTAGGGTCCACGCGAGAAATATTCAAAAAAAAATACTGGGAAAGGCTTGATCCAAGCAGTTTTTGCAAAAAATGTAAATATATATTTTTTGCGAAAACTGCTTGGATCAAGCCCTCCCCGGTAATTTTTTTGAAGATTTCCTGCGTGGACCTTGAAAACACCTTCTGAACATATTGGACGGATCGTATCGTCAAAAAAATGTTTGGATCATGAGGTCCGGAAATAAAAGTCCGGATAAGAAGCTTTACATATGTACAATTTTACCGAAAACTGTGTGGATCAAGCCCTTCCGGGTATTTTTTTTTGAAGATTTTTCGCGTAGGCCCTTAAAAATGCATTTTAAAAACATTGAGCGGTTCGGATCGTCAAAATTTGGCTCGGAAAGGCGAGGTCCGCACGGAATTTGGTTAAGGGATCCCTTATTAAATCATTGGCGTATATATATATATATAGCTCAAACTTCTTATCCACACTCCCGGATTTAAGGAAAAAATGGGGTTTTTTTGTGTTGCAAAATTTTTTTTGACGATCCGATCCGTCCAATGTGTTCAGAAGGTGTTTTCAAGGGTCCACGCGGAAAATCTTAAAAAAAAAATACCGGGAAGGGCTTGATCCAAGCAGTTTTCGCAAAAAAATGTAAATATATATTTTTTGCGAAAACTGCTTGGATCAAGCCCTTTCTGGTATTTTTTTTTTAAGATTTTTCGCGAGGACCCTTGAAAACACCTTCTGAACACATTGGACGGATCGGATCGTCAAAAAAAATTTTGGATCATAAGGTGCGGAAATAAAAAGTCCGGATGTGAAGCAAACCCTGTATATATATATATAGCCTAAATTTCTAGTCCACACCCCCGGAAATAAGGAAAAAATGGGGTTTTTTTGTGTTGCAAATTATTTTTGAAAAATCCGATCCGTCCAATGTGTTCAGAAGGTGTTTTCAAGGGTCCACGCGGAAAATCTTCAAAAAAAAATACCGGGAAGGGCTTGATCCAAGCAGTTTTCGCAAAAAATCGGATCGTCAAAATTTTTTTTGGATCATGAGGTGCGGAAATTAAAAGTCCGGATGTGAAGCAAACCCTATATATATATACGGCAATTATCCAATCAAGGATCCCGGATGAGAGGTTTTTTGGTGTTTTGATGCTTTTAAAAATTATTTTTGGGAAATCTGAGCCGTCCATTGTGTTCAAAAGGTGTTTTCAAGGGTCCACGCGGGAAATCTTCAAAAAAAAAAACCGGGAAGGGCTTGATCCAAGCAGTTTTTCGCAAAAATTGTATATTTACAATTTTGTGAAAACTGCTCGGATCAAGCCCTTCCCGGTATTTTTTTTTGAAGATTTCGCACGTGGACCTTTGAAAACACCTTTTGAACACATTGGACGGCTCGGATTTTCAAAAAAATATCGGGAAGGTGGAGTCCCGGATCCGGGAATCCCGGATTAGATCGGGCCTCTCTCTCTCTCTCTCTCTCTCTCTCTCTCTATATATATATATATATATATAGGATCAACTTCCAATAAGGGACCCTTATATAAAAATACCATGCGGACCTAGCCTTTTTTGTGTTTCCGGACAAAATTTTGACGATCCAAACCGTTCAATGTTTTTAAAATGCATTTTTAAGGGCCTTCGCGAGGATTCGTCCAAAAAAAATACCTGGAAAGGCTTCATCTTATCAGTTTTGGTCAAAAACACTATAAAAACATTAAACGGTTCGGATCGTCAAAATTTGGCTCGGAAAGGTGAGGTCCGCATTTTAACTTAGATAAGGGTCTCTTATTAGAAGTTTTTCCTATATGTATATATATATTTATTTTATTTTTTTTATTATTTTATTTTAAATATTCATAAATGAACCCGTTGGATCACTCCTAAAAGTTCATACAAGTTTTTTTTTTGTGTAGTTTGTTTGAATCTTTATCACTCGTTTTGTTTTTTGATAAGAAGAGGCTAAAGAGATGTTGATCTGTCTTGCTAGGTTGAGCTTTAAATGTGATTTTTGTTGGAACAAAATTTTTAGTTGCCATTACTGTGACGTTTTTCTTTGATTTATGGTTGATAAAAGTATTTGATGTTTGTGAGTGACCCCACACTTTTGAACTCCTGAGGCCACTGTGTGTTTACAAAAGAGATTGGCCATTTCACCACGGGAAAAGTATTCAGAACACACCGCTTTACGATTTTTTGTGCCTTGTTTATTGAATTTTTGTTGCTCATTTTATGAGCTTTTTTTGTGGCTTGTTTTATTTCGGTGTACCGAAATCTTTTAAAAAAATTTATGGTGTTGTTTATAAACCTGTGGTAAAAAATGACGGAGCAAGCTCAAAAAAGACAGCTCAAAGTTATGAAAGTTTTGTGGTGTTGTTTGACAAACTTTTGTGGTTTTAAGGGATAGAGGGGCGAGGCTATATATAGTTTCACTCCCTATCCGGACTCCGGACTTCTGGACCTCCGTGATCCGAGCATTTTTTTGACGATCCGAACCATCCAATGTGTCCAGAAGGTGTTTTCAAAGGTCCACGCGAGAAATCTTCAAAAACAAATACCGGGAACGGCTTGATCCAAGCAGTTTTTTGCAAAACTGTAATATACAGTTTTTGCGAAAAATTGTTTGGATCAAGTCCTTCCCGGTATTTTTTTTGAAGACTTTCGCGTGGACCCTTGAAAACACCTTTTGAACACGTTGGACGATTCGGATTTCCCCAAAACAATTTTTAACGTGAAAAAATTACATTTTTTCTTATTTACGGGAGGTCCTTACTAGAAAATTTGCCTATATATATGTAATAGTAAGGTTTTTTCAAATTGTAGCAAGGACGACAATCCCTACTAGCCACCCCTAGCTCCATCCTTGGTGGTTTTGTTTATGAATTTTTGTGGTCCAATATAAAAAAAAAATTGGTGTTACATTATGCGATTTTTTTGGTAATTTACATTTTTTTTGGTGATTTAAAATACAAAGAGCACACCATACCTCAATTTTTAGGGATAAACCTGGGGGTACAGAAGCTTTTGCACAAAAATGGTACCGAGCTCCTTCGGGGACCCACTTTTGGGTCCCACACGAGTGATCAGAACCGTTCATTGTTTTTTTGTTGGTTGGAACGGTGAGACTTTGGTTGGAGCACTTCCAACCGTCCGATTGAGCTGAAATTTTGTAGGGCCCCTCGGAAAAATGTTTTAAGAACAATGAACGGTTCGGATCACTCGTGTGGGACCCAAAAGTGGGTCCCCGAAGGAGTTCGGTACCATTTCTGTGCAAAAGTTTCTGTACCCCCAGCAGGGTCCAATTTTTAGCATTGTTTATCCTAGCCTTGCCCGCGCATCGTTTGACTGGAATCCGCTAAGAATTTCGCATGACAGTGACACTAACAAAATCAGATGAAAAATAAGTTCAGGGAGAATGACGGAACATTCGTTAATGATAACGGCAATGCGGTACAGAAATTATAAACCTGATACATAAGCACACGAGAGCTAAAAATAAGTTCAGGGAGAATGACGGAACATTCGTTAATGATAACGGCAATGCGGTACAGAAATTATAAACCTGATACATAAGCACACGAGAGCTAATGTAACTCATTAAAACACGAATGATGAGAATTGTTGCGCAAATGTGAACTGGCGAAGACTTGAAAGCGGGCCTCGGTAGATATTTGCATCCAAAGATGAAGATGATATGCTAACTATGGTGGTTCCGTAATTTCCCAAAAAAAATAAGGAGGGTTCGGCTAAAAGTCTTAAGCGGGATCATATGGAAATGGTTATTTTTTTTCTCAGTGTTTTAATTTTTCAACCTCATGACAAAGGGGTTAGAACTTAGAAGACAATCATCATTCGCCATTGATCCGGAAAAAAAGAAAAAGAAAAAAGAAAAAAGGGGGTTGGCACGAGGTTGGAGAATTTTGGTTGCTCCGGTCGTGAATACAACTCTAAATGTACAAAAGTGAATGAACATTATCTATCATTTTGTAATTATCCTAAGCTAGAATCCGCTCCATTGGAGCTGAGGACCTGGGGTTCTGTAAAGCGTTCAGGGATTAGATTGGAAGAGTTATTTTTTAAAAATTTGGACTGTTCAAGACACATTTGGACAGTCTAGATGTGCACTACATGATTTCCGTTTCATGAAGCCGAATGGTGGGTAAAAGGAAGTCAATTTTGAAGTTTATTTTTGTAAGGAAGATGAAAATCATGTTTAATTGTATCCTCACACAAGACCAAGCAATAATGAATTGATTGTCATAATTATGTTTTGCATTATTTAAATAATGGTCCCAGTGACATCTTAACTAACTTCATCAGTTCATGGCCTGCAAATGAGAATGACTTTGTTGTCAAACCAGCTGGCTCTGTTGTCCCCAATTCACATTATGAAAGGAACAGGGCCAAACCTCAGAAATATCTCCCTTAAATTAATTCCACATGGCTCTGTACATGTTTTTCATCAAGAACCTCGCTATTGGTATTGACCGGCGTTGGGAACTCCCTTGTGGGTCAATTTTGGATCGAGCTCCTAGAGCCGTCCAATTACATCGATTTTTGCTTAAGCATACTTGAAATTTGATTTTGAGATGGATAAACGGTTTGGATTGGTGAAAGCTATGCATTTTGTTTTAAACATTTACGGTCACATGTGACTGTGGCCTCCGGCGGCAGTCCACCTTACCTACCACTGGCCACTAGGTCCCTCAGTAGTACTTGAAGTTCAAATTTGGTTCCAACATAAATATCTGAAAAATCACATGATCTACGAAATTCTCCTACACCAACTCCACAGTTGATATTAATTGCTAGGTGCTCATACCAACTTACGCACACCTCAACTAATCTTGAGATACTAATCTTGCCATTTACTAACGGGGGCCGATTTAAAAGGAAGAGCATGTAGTCGATATTCTGTTATATATTGTTCCCCAGTTCACATTACGAGAGCTAGTGAAAGTAACAGGGCAAACCTCAAAAATGGCACAGAATTGAATCTCACTTATTAATTCCATAGTCTATGTTTCTGATCAATTAATGGTGGTGAAAGCTAAGATTTTTTTTTAAAGCATTGACAGTCACATGTTGCGTCCAGCGGCGGTCCACCTTACCTATCTCTAGGTCCCTCATTAGTGCTTGATAATTCAAATTTGGTTCCAACAAAAAAAATAATTTAAACATCACATAATCTATCGAAATTATCCTATACAAGCTCCATAGTTGATATTCCATAATACATTGTATTGTGATAACTACTATAGAGACCGTACGTAAGAGATTTTTGACCGTACATAAGTTTTCTCAAGTTGGAAAGATACTAATAAATGCATCACCTTGTGTAGGGTCAATCCATATGGCACTAAATCCAGATGTCCTCGAGTATTGCAAAGAAAAATAGAAGAAACCTCGACATTACCCCTCTGTCAAAAGAGGATTTCTTACCACCACAATGTATGGCTTAATTGTCTTTATATATATGTATGTTTCTTGAGGCTAAAAAAAAAAAAAAACCACCACAGAACTCATAATTTCTGAATTATCAAACAAATAAAGCCCGACAGCATTAATTTTCACGACACAGATTGACACGATTAACTTGGAAACGACCTGTGTAGCCAAATGTGATGCGAATACGACACGAATTGACTGATTAATTTGTATCTTTATCGGGTTATGTGGGTTAATTTGGGTTAATTCTCGGGTTGTGCGAGTTACTTCGTGTCATTCTCAGGTTAACGTGTCAACACGAATAGACCAACAGGGTAACTCGTGTTATTCTCGTGTTATGTGGGTTGAACCCGAACCCAAACTGTTTACTAATCGTATGCTCGGGCGTGTCATATGCGTTTTTTGTGTCAGAAATACTCAACACTAACCTGCTAATTAATTTCGTGTCATGTTTGTGTCATGTTGTGTCATAAATTCCCACTCCAAATCCTATGCACTCGTTATTAAATTGGACAAACACCACGCCCAATTTACTGTCCATTTTGTGACAGAAAATGCCTATCTGGCTTTTTTTTCGCTGACTGGGGAACACTTGGTGATGAAATGGCCCAATAGGAGTGAGTTGGCATGTTTTGGACTACACTTGGCTTTGATATGGCCAAATAGAAGTGATTGGGCTACACCTCCAACCTTTCCTCTCCTCACCTCTTCCAATTGTTCAGATGCAAAATTAGGGTTTACAATCATCAAAAAAATAGTATACCAATCAAACTCTATAATCCGAAATCAATTGAATGCTCCCGAAATTCAAAATCCAAAATGGTTTCGCATCGGAGGTGAGTAGTGTGTAGACACCCCAATTTTAAGTCCCCTTGCGTGTTTTAAAATCCCCGATGATGAAAAAGAATGACCGGATGATGTCTTGGAACGATACCCTTCAAACAAAGAAGTCAACCATAGTCAGGGCTGGCCCAAGGGTTTGGAGTGCCCTAGGTCTGGCCTAAAAAATGTGCCCTAAGAGTACAACACTTAAAAAAAAATTCCAGTAACAATCACAATACGACAAAGCCAATACACTAAACGTTTTACTCTAAAAAATTCGGTAAGTTGCTTTTGTAAGACATGCGGCAAGCCTCACGTATTCTCCAGCACCAACAAGAACTCTCTCCCTACGTGGAGATCAGTGGGAGCAAATGGGGGACTCCTTGTCTGTTTGTTGTATGCAACTGGAAAAAGGAACCTTATCATATAGTATATATAAGCATCTACATATGATATACATAATTCTTACATATAATTGATTCAAATTTTTGTTTTCAAAAATATTTGTCAAGTATTAACCAAACACCGGAAAATAAAATGAACAAAAAATAGTTTCCACAAAATTATTTTACATGTAAAACATTTTACGTCGAAACAAAGTGAGCCTCAGATTTTGATTTTTTTTTTTAATCAGGTTTAGCCTTTAGGCCCTTTTTATAACTTATCTATAACTTATCTCTGTGCCTTTTTTGTTTTAGATTGGGCCACAATGGTTTGGGTTATTTTGTAACTAATAATGATTTTTTTTTTCTTTATTTGGGTCAAAAAAGAGTCCTAGTATAGCCCATTTGTAAAAAAAGTTGGAGTGCCCCCAAAATAGGCCCTTTTTGGAGTGCCCTAGGCCCAAGCCTTGTGGGCATTGGGCTTGGGCCGGCCCTGATCATAGTCAACTATACCGCACGGCACTTGCAAAAATCACATGCGGCACTTCTTCCACCAAAAAATCGAGTTGGCCATGCAACTATACCGCACGGTACTTGTAACGACCCGGATTTTAGCCGTATTTTTTTTTTTTTTGAAAAAGTTTTATTAATAAAATTTAGTAATGATTAAATTTATTTTTGTGATTTAGTGGTCCTAATCCCATTACACTATCCGGTTACCCTAACCAAAAATCCTAAACTACGGTCCTAACTCTACTAAGTTTCTTTTATCCTTTCAATCAAACCATCATTTACACCAGCAAATTTTTGCTTAGCTATTTGTGGTTCCCTTTTTTTTTTTTTCTCAACCATTCACAAGCCGACAACACCACAAGTGAATTTCCTTTAACCCCTGAGCCGTGAGTCACCTCCTTGTCCAATAGTCTATGCCTTAAAACCACTCCCTTATGTCTCTCAACCCCATAATCCGAAACTACTGCTCCTCCACCTACAAATACACATTTCAACTCAGCAAAAACAGTGAGAAAAAGAAAGCTTAAAGATAGAGCTTCCATGGAGATTTAGGAGAGAGATATCTAATCCTTCTTTTCTATTTTCATTCTGCACCGAGAGAGAGAGAGAGATAGCTGGTTAAGAAGGAAAAAGAAGAAGAAAACTAAGGAAGGAAGAGGAAGAAGTTCAGTCCATTCGACGCAACCGAGGCCCATCCAAATCACTCCGGTTTAGCTTAATCTTCGGAAGAGAGGTAGGTTACATCCTACTGAACCCATCGGTATATAATAAGTTGATTTTCGTTGAGTAGAAACAAAACCCGAGCATTTCGTTAGTTGAAAGGTAGTGTAAATTCGTTTTTCACCTTTTGAGCTATTGGGTCCCGCCCAAAACAATCTGAACCCAACTTTTTCCGTGATAGAAATGTAGTTCATCTCATAACGAACATTTTGATATATAATACGTTGATTTTTGTTGAGTAGAAACAAAGCCCGAGCGTTTCGATCGTTGAGGAGCAATGTATATGCGGTTTTGACCTTCTGAGCTACTGGGTCCCATCCAAAACAATCTGAACCCAACTTTTTCTGTGATAGAAATTGTGGTAGCCGAGGTCCACAGGGGCCGTAAGGGTCAGCTGGGGCTCGATAAGCCTGACCCCCTACGACTCCTAGCGGTGTTAAACCGCTCGGATTTGGAGGCCCTCGGAGTGGATGAGCCTGGGAGGTCTGCGCCGGATTGCCTTTCCACCGGGGGAATGAATGGTGCTTCGGCGTACATCCCTTCGGCTGATAGCCAGGACGGGCGGATTGCTTTCCCGCCGAGGGGAAATAACCGAACGACTACCGCGCCAGAGAGCAGTCGGCTAGTCGTAGAGCCGTCCGCCGAAAGGAAAGGGGCGTAACGCGGCCGGCGGTCCGAGAGCTAGATATGCCAGCCGAGGGGTGAGGTTTGTCGAGGACACGCGGAGCCGTCCTGCCAAAAGGAGGACGTTGATGTGACAAGCGACAGGTGTGACTGAAAACATCGAGTGGCGTCAGGACGATGCGCTCGAGGTGCCTGCCGGATCTTGAAACGGACCGCGGGGTATCCAAGAGTTGTTGGGTGTGCAGAGCGGGATGACGTCAACCGAAGCGGCGGAGTAATCATGACAGACCCATGCGCTGGTCAGGATGGGACGTCGCGTGGGAAAGAGGGATAGCGTGGGGGAGAGGCTTCTCATCTCCTATAAAGAGGGAGTCCCCCCCACCAGGTAAGGGGTTCACTTCTTCTCCCCAAGAAAAGGATACACTTCGTTTTTCCGTCCATATTCTCTACCGGCGACTAACTTGACCGTCGGAGCACCTTCCCGGACCCCACCGTCCGGGCAAGGCGCTGACACGGGTGCTACTTGTGCAGGCCCCGCTCCCACGTGGATTATCCGTATCTCTAGTCCTTTGCCCCCTCCATCTCCCATCTTTGCCCGTTCCACAGCGTTCAAACAGGTGTGTCGGAGAGGCGAGCCCCACAATTGGCGACTCTGCTGGGGAAGTTCGATTGCTTTCCCAGACTTGGTGGTTAGCCTTCTCCCCGCCCCACCCGCGAGACCCCCAGATGTCGAATCCTACGCAAGACTTGACCTTAGGCCTCGACGCCTTCGATGGACGCGGCCAGTGGCGCCACTCGGCCGACCGCCGTAGGTACGAAGTGCGACAGGACACGGGACTGCAGCTCGCCTCCGTGGTTAGCCGGGGAGGAGTTGCCGTCGTAGACCCCAATGCCGCCGGCACGAGCAACGCCAGAGCTCATAGCGTGCCGAACGACTTGGGAACCCCTGACAGGCAGGGAATCCCGCTCCCTCCTCCTCCTCCCTTGCCGCTAGAGGCCCAAGTGGCCCTCCTGATGGCCGAGGTGGAGGCCCTGAAGAATCAGCGACCGGCGAACACCAGCCGAACGAGGAAGAAAAGGCCCCAGGCCCCCGCCCAGGCCACGGTCCAGACTGGGAGGGAGACGGTATTCACTCGGCTTGGCAACAACGCGTTCAGGATAGACGAGCGCGGCCGGGCTCATAGAGATCGGCACGCGGGGGACGCCAGGACGAGGGACAATCTCTCTCGCCCAATTGACGTCCTCGAGGATAGCGCTATGGAATCGAGCGCAAGGTCGGCTGGACGCCGCAGGGACCCCCACGACGCCGGAGACCGAGAGCGTCGGAAGAGACACGGAAAGGGGGTCGTTGACGATTGCGGAGGTGAGCGCGAACGCGCGCTCGGTGATCTAAACCGCCGCGGACCGGAGTTATCAGCGGCGGGGAGAGACGGCGGCCCATCCGGCCAGGCATTGGATCACGGTCACCACGTTACCAGGCCGATGGACCGGGGGGGCGCACAAACCACCGGAGGGAGGTATCGCCCAGCTCGGGAAAAACGCACGGCGCATGAGCCTGACCTGGACCCGGACGTCCGGTATGAAGTCACCAAGGACGGCATTGTTGCCATCAACGAGCGCACGGGAGAATCGAGGATCTTCAGAGCGGAACCTCCGGCCTCTCCCCCGCCGCAGCCGTCCCACGAAGAAAGCCCTCAGAGGAAACGGGCCTCAGAGCGAAGCCAGGTTCAGGCCAATCGAGGTGCGGGCGAAGATTGGAAGAGGACGTGTGACAACAGCCGCGCGGCTGGAATTGGTCAGTTGTCTCAAAGCGAGGCCGAAACCAGGCTCGACAGGGCGCGGCAGTCGCCGTTCACAGCAGAGGTCAACGGGGCGCTCCCCCCGAGTAATTTCAAGATACCAAAGTTTCCGAAGTACGAAGCCAGCTCCGACGCCTTTGTGCACGTCCAACAATATAGACAGACGGCGGGGCTTTTCGGTTATAGTGATGCTATCATGTGCAAGACTTTCTCCATGAGCCTGTCCGGCCCCGCCCTAACCTGGTATGGACAATTGGCACCGGGGGGCATCGGTTGTTTCGGCGACTTGGAGAGGGCGTTCACGTCCCGGTTCGTCACCAACAACGTGCAGCCGAGGACGGTCGACGCTCTTTTCAACCTCAAGCGGTCGCCGGACGAGACCCTGAAGGCATTCATCGGCAGGTACTGGGAAGTCTACAACGCGATTGAAGATTGTGACCAGAAGCTCGCCGCGTCGTCCTTCAAACACGGACTCGATGAGCACTCCGAGCTCTTTAAGGATCTTTTGCTGCGGCCGCCGAAGAATATGACCGACTTGATGTTCGTGGTAGACAAGTACCGCGAGCTCGAGGAGTTTCTCGTTAGCCGTGGAATAAAAGATCCCCCCAAGGCGCCGAAAGAATCGAAAAAGCAAGTCAACAGCATTAAAAGGGGAGTCAGAGAAAATGACAACAGGGATGGGGCGAACGACAACGATAGGAGCGCCCCGGCAAGAAGTAACAGGGATGGCCGAGGCGGAAACGACAGGGGAAACTGGGAGAGGCCCCGACCAAACGACAGGGATTTCGTCGCCGAGACGACAGTGTTCAGGGAGCCGATCTACAGACTCCTGGGGCCGCTGGCTCGGAAGAAGTGGTTCGAGTTCCCGGAAGGCAAAATCGGGACGGCAGACGGCCGGGAGCCGAGGCACTACGTCAGGTGCTCGTATCACGATGAACAGGGGCATTACACAACGTCCTGTCAGCCATTCAAAGAGCACCTGGAACGGCTGGTTGCCGAAGGAAGAATGGAGGAGTGGATCGATCGGTCGAAAACTCCGGTCGTACAGCGGAATGCAGCGCAACGCCCCCCCCCGGCGGGAGCCGCGGTTGTCGTTATTCACGGCTCGGCTAATCAGCGCCGAGTCGACCAGCTTCGCAGCGAGCTAGGCCGAGTATCAGCCCCGGGACGGGTGATGACGGTCGGGCAAGCGCCGAAGCGGAAATTCGAAGAGTCATCGAGGCCGTGGGCAATCTCTTTCACCGAAAGGGACTTGGAGGGGGTGCAGCTCCCCCATGACGACGCCCTAATGATCGAGGTGGCGGTGGGGGACAGACCTGTGAAGCGGGTACTCGTCGATCAAGGAAGCTCGGCGGACGTCCTATATTACTCCGCTTTCAAGGCCTTGGGTCTGAAGAAGGACGACATCGTCCCGCCCGAATTCCCGCTTGTCGGGTTCGCCGGGTCGCCTGTGTGGCCTCTCGGCAGTATCAGCATTCCGATCCGAACAGGCTCCGTCGTCATGGACGTGGATTTCACCGTAGTTGACTTCCCGAGCCCATACAACGGCATCTTGGGCAGGGGATGGCTCCACGGATTGGGGGCGGTCGCGTCCACGCTGCACCAGTGTGTTCGTTTCATCGGCGCGTCGGGACGGCAAGAGACGGTGATTGGGGACCAGTTGGTCTCCAAGAAGTGCTTCGTCAACGCCGTGTCGCCAAAGATCAACAAAAAGGGGAAGGTCCGGCAGGTCCAGTGGATAGAGAGGGGAGACGCCCCGGTTCTTGAAGATGTGGGCTTGATAGCCGAAGAGAAAGCGGTAGAAAGCCTTGTCAAAGTCCCAATCAACGAAGAGGGGACCAGGTTCTTCAAGGTGGGGGCGTCCCTCACCGAGGCCGAGAGGTCCGAAATGGTGCAATTCCTCAAAGACCACGTGGAAGTGTTCGCTTGGACGCCTTACGAGATGCCGGGCGTAGCGCCGGAGTTCATCGCACATTCCCTTAACGTTGACCCGGCCAGGCGGCCGATGGTTCAACGGCCGAGGAGATCCTCCGCCCAACATTCTGACGCCGTGACAGAAGAGGTTGATCGGCTATTAGAGGCCGAGGCCATTTGTGAAGTCCAATACCCCACCTGGCTGGCGAACACGGTGGTGGTAAAGAAGAAGAACGGCGAGTGGCGCGTGTGCGTCGACTACACCAACCTCAACGACGCCTGCCCGAAGGACTGTTTCCCGCTCCCTAGGATAGACCAACTGGTCGATGCCACGGCCGGACACGCGAGGCTGAGCTTCATGGATGCATACCGAGGGTACCACCAGATCGCCATGGAAGTGACGGACAGGGAAAAAACCGCCTTCATCACGCCGAGGGGAACCTACTGCTACAAGGTGATGCCCTTCGGATTGAAGAATGCTGGGGCAACCTACCAGCGGATGATATCGAAGATGTTCAAGAACCAGCTCGGTGACACCATGGAGGCTTACATCGACGATATGGTGGTCAAAAGCAGGCACGCAACCGACCACATCAGACACCTCTCCGACGTCTTCGCCATACTGAAGAGGCATCGTCTGAGGCTGAACGCCGAGAAATGCGCCTTCGGTGTAGGGTCGGGAAAGTTCCTCGGCTATCTCGTCACACAGCGGGGCATCGAAGCCGATCCGAATCAGATAAGCGCGATCCAGGCCCTCCGAGCTCCCACCACCTTGAGAGAGGTGCAGCGTCTGACTGGCATGGCCGCCGCGTTGAACCGTTTCATCAGCAGGTCTTCGGATGTGTGCCGACCGTTCTTTCAGTCCATTAAAACCAGCAAGAGAGCGTTTGAGTGGACAGAAGAGTGCGATAAGGCGCTCGGCGACCTGAAGAGAACCATGTCGCGGGCCCCCCTTCTTGTCACGCCGGTCGGTGATGAGGACCTCTATCTGTACCTCGCTGTCTCGGCCCACGCTGTGAGCTCGGCGTTGGTCAGGCAAGAGGGATCCGAGCAGCAACCAATCTACTACGCCAGCAAGACCATGCTGCCGGCCGAAACGAGATACCTGCCAATCGAAAAGCTCGCTCTGGCACTCATGACCGCGAAGAGGAAGCTCATCCCCTACTTCCAGAGTCACACCATCACCGTAATCACGGAGTTCCCCTTAAAGGCAGTCCTCCGGAGAGCCGACTTGTCCGATAGGATATGTAAGTGGTCCCTGGAACTAGCAAACTTCGACATTTGGTTCCAGCCCCGGACGGCGATTAAGGGTCAAGCCTTGGCTGATTTCATAGCCGAGCTAACACCCGGCCTGGTGGCCGAGGCCGAAGCAGAAAACGGGGGAAGCGCGACTGACGAAAGCGTGCGCCATCAGCCCACACTGAAGACAAGCTCCCCGGCCCACGCCGACTTCATCGCCAAACGGGCCATTCCCCCGCAGTCAGCCCAAATATTCACTGGGGACGCCTGGCGTCTTCATGTTGACGACGCTTCCAACAGCCGGGGGGCTGGGGCTGGCATCGTTCTTGTTTCACCAAGCGGTACGCTACACGAGAGCGCCCTAAGCATCGGTTTTTCGGCCTCCAACAACGAGGCGGAATATGAGGCCCTGATTGCTGGCCTTCGGCTTGCCAGACACATGGGGGCTGAAGAGGTACAGGTCTATAGCGATTCTCAGCTGGTCGTCAATCAACTGACCGGGGACTACGAGGCCCGGAACCCTCGGATGAACCATTACGTGGCCCAGGTAACCGCTTCGCTAGCAGACTTCAAACACGTTGCCTTCGAGCGGGTCGGGAGGGAACACAATGCCCACGCCGACGCCCTCGCCGGCTTGGGTTCCGTTTGCGCCGACCTTTCTGGTAACCGGACGATTCACCTCGGCGAGATTGATTCGCCGAGCTTCGAAACCGCCCCGCAGGTGCATTGCGTTGAGCCCCTCGGTCCCACCTGGATCGACCCCTTGATCGCGTACCTACGCGACGAACGGCTACCGTCCGACAAGAAGGAGGCTCACCGCGTACGTTGCCAGTCAGCGTCCTACTTCCTCGACCCGACTGGACAGATTTACAGTCGCTCCTACGGTGGCCCGGACCTCCAGGTGGTCCATGACAACGAGGTCCAGACCATCCTCCATGAGCTGCACGAGGGCAGCTGTGGCACACACTCGGGCGGCCGCTCACTCGCCGACCGAGCCCGAACCCATGGTTACTGGTGGCCCGCCATGCGCAAGTCCGCCGAGGCCTACGCTCAGCGTTGTCAGGCCTGCCAGAGGCACTCCTCTCTGCTCCATCGGCCTACCTTGCCACTCCAGCCGGTTACGAGCCCCTGGCCATTCGCCCACTGGGGGCTCGACCTTGTCGGGGTCCTGCCCACGGCGCCCGGCGGGTTTCGGCACCTCGTCACCGCCACCGACTACTTCACAAAATGGGTCGAGGCCGAACCGCTAATCACCATTTCGGCTGAGGACATCGAGCGTTTCCTTTGGAGGAACATTATCTCCCGCTTCGGCGTCCCCTATGCAATCATCTCCGACAACGGCACCCAGTTCATCGCCGAAGGAATTAAAGCCCTTTGCCGCAAACGCAACATCAGAATTTACCACTCCACGGTTGCCTATCCACAGGGAAACGGCCAGGCTGAAGCAACCAACAAGGCCATATCCGCCGGCATTAAGCGTCGTCTCGCCAACAAGCGTGGCAAGTGGGCCGAAGAGCTCCCAAAGGTTTTGTGGGGCTATCGGACTACGCCCCGGCGAAGCACCGGCCGTACGCCGTTTTCCATGGCCTACGGTATCGAAGCCGTGCTCCCTCTGGCAGCGACCCTCCCCACCTCCCGCACTGAAGCATTCCACCCCCAGACGAACGAGGAACACCTCGCCGCCTCGCTAGACGAGATTGACTCCCTCCGCGACGCCGCTCACATCAAGCATGCATCCTATCAGCAGGAGATCGCCCGCGGCTACGACAAGCGGGTGCGGCTGCGCCCCTTCAATGTTGACGACCTGGTCCTCCGGGAGGTAGTCAAGAAGAACCAGAAGAAAAAATTCATGCCCAACTGGGAGGGTCCCTACCGCGTCACTGCAAAGGTGGGCCACGGCGCCTACAAGCTCTCAGAAATGGACGGCACCGCGATCTCCAATCCATGGAATTCGAGCAAATTGCGAAAGTACTACGCTTAGGATCTTCTGGTTAACATTTGTGGACGTTTGTCCGGCCCTCGGCTACTTATGTTAATGCCGAGGGCGTTTTGAAATGCTAATGATAAGCTCCTTTGCTTTCTTTTGATATGCTCGTTGTCAAACTGCCCTCAAAACGCTTTAAGGCGTGGGGTCTCAAACTGCCCTCAAAACGCCTAGGCGTGGGGTCTCAAACTGCCCTCAAAACGCTTTAAGGCGTGGGGTCTCAAACTGCCCTCAAAACGCCTCGGCGTGGGGTCTCTCAAACCGCCCTCAAAACGCTTTAAGGCGTGGGGTCTCAAACTGCCCTCAAAACGCCTCGGCGTGGGGTCTCAAACTGCCCTCAAAACGCCTCGGCGTGGGGTCTCTCAAACCGCCCTCAAAACGCTTTAAGGCGTGGGGTCTCAAAATGCCCTCAAAACGCCTCGGCGTGGGGTCTCTCAAACCGCCCTCCAAACGCTTTAAGGCGTGGGGTCTCAAAATGCCCTCAAAACGCCTCGGCGTGGGGTCTCTCAAACCGCCTCAAAACGCTTTAAGGCGTGGGGTCTCAAAATGCCCTCAAAACGCCTCGGCATAGGGACTCTTCGCTTCCTTCGGCGGGGAATAGGGCCTCGTTTCCATCCCCCGCCGAAGGAGGGGCTATCACTCATTCCCCTCGGTAATGTTCGGCGCGAACTATTTAAAGATCCAATCAAACGATGGCGAGATTACCAATTTTCAAAAACACACTGAAACTTTCGGAACAAACGTTAACTCGAAATTGTACGGTGAAATAGTGCGAAATTGAAATTACATGGTCCCAAAACATTGAAATTGAAATAGTGCGAAACATAAACATTGAAATTGAAATTAGCTAAGCTGTAGGGGGATCTTCGGTGGGAGGGTCTTGTCGACAGGCTGCAGAGTCAGAAGACTGGCCGATGGCGGCAAGGGACTCGCGCTCTGCGAGATCTAGCTTTTCAGCTGCCTCGGCCAGGCGAGCCGAGAGAACCAGCGGAGGAACGGTGGGTGGATCTCGGCGAGGATCGTCAGCCGGGAGGTAAAAAACATCCAGACCAACATTGTAACCAAGGACGAAGGAGACCTGATGCGTTTCCCTCGCAACCCTCACCTCGGCTTCAGCCTTGATCTCCTCAAGTTCATCGGCGTACTCCTGGCCGGCCTCCTCGGCCCCCTTCGTCTCGGCGTCGGATATCATCTTGGGCAGCTCCGCCTTCAGCCGCTCGAGCTCATCGGCCGCCCTTTTTCTCTCCATCTCGACGACGGCAAGATTGGCCGTAAACCTCATCTTCTCTGCCTCGGCTTCGGCCGCCTTCTTCTCAGCATCCGCAGCCCTTTGCTCCGCGTCTTCAACCATCTTCTTCAGGTCGGTGACCTTGGCCTCGGCGGAGGCGGCCCTCTCCTCAGCAAGTTGGGCCCTTCCCTCGGCAGCGGTGGCCTGGTCAGCGTGGTCCTTTGATTTCCTTCTCCAGTCGGCGCGGCTGTTCAGCAGCTCGACCTGATGGTCGTAGACTTGGCAAGCCACTTGTGCGGCCTGTGGCGGAAAAAGAAACATGAGAATCAATGTACAATGTCGCTGAGTGAAGAGTAGAAGTTACCTTCGCCATGTGGTAGAAAAATAGGGTGTTGGTCTCCGCACGGGTGGTGCCGAGAGAAGCCACGTCTTTTGGAAGACGCGTCATCCCCAGAACCGCTCGGCCAATTGTAATGTCTTCATCTAGGCTGTCTTCAGCTGTGAGGATACCTCCCCTCGGCTTCTCCACGATGGGAGCGAAGGGGTGGACCTCGGTTGCGACGTCGTCCCCCTCGCCGACATGCTCGACGTCCCCCTCGGCTCGCCGTCTCTTCGGCGAAGGCGGCTCCACCTCCGGCCTTCTTGCCGAGGTACCGGGGACGGTTGCCGCTGGCACGGCGGTTGTGGCCGGGTCGGGTTGTTGCTGCTGCTGCCCCGGATCCCTTGCTTCATCCGCGGACAGGGTCCCAAGGGCTCCGGCTGGAGTCTCCTTCGGCGCGGTCTCGAATTTGTCGGGGTCGATCCCCGCCGATAGCAGCCGAGCCCGCTCCTCCCTCTCCTTTGTGATGTCCCTTAGACTTCTTCGGGGCGCCATGGGGTCGATGGGGATGAGAGTGCGCAGTTTCTGTGCGGCGAAACCTTTGTAGATAGGCTCGTACCCAAGAAGCGTCGGCGCGTCCCTTCGCTGGCAGGATAGAAGGGCTATGAGCCTGTCCCAGCTCCCACCTGCTCTTAACCCTTTGGAGAGCCCGGTGACACCTGCAAAACAGCCCAGAGACGATCTGTAAGTATTCAGCAAAATAACTCAAGAATACAAGAATAAGTGAAAATCCAATTAAACTTACTCGGCGACCCCCTGAACCGAGGAACGGGAAATCGGCGAGGGTTCGAATCGTAGTAAAGCCAATCGAACCGTGGATCGGGAGGGCCGAACTCAAAGTTCCCGGAGACCTTTACGTGCTCGACTACCCATTTATCCGTATCGGTCAGCCGAGTCACTATGTGGTCAAACCGCGGCCGGGTGGAGAAATAATAACGGCCGTGCGACGAGTTATGCCCCAGGTTGTACATAAGGGACAGCTCATGCTTCGATAGCTGCAAGCCGTTCGCCCTAACCAGCTCTATCACCGAATTGACAATCCGGAAGAAATTGATGGCAACCTGGCACGGCGCGAGCTCGTAGTGATTCAAGTACATTCGGAGGAAGGGGTGAAGGGGGAAACGTACCCCCCCCTCGGTGATGGCGATCAGCGGCAGGATGATGAAGTCTTTGGAGTAGGTCAGCCGCCCCTCGGTATAGGGTTCCACCACGACGTCGTCGGGGATATGGTACTTGCGGCGGAACTCATCCCATACTCCGGGAGCGCCACTAACATAGTGGGCGTACGGGCTGGTTTGCGTCCCAGGTGGCAGGGGGGGGATCACGTCTGGGTCTGTCGGCTCCCGCCTCCTCGGCCCACCCCGTTCCGCCGCAGAGGTGCTCGGTTGGTTCGCCGAGGTGCTTGTGACTCTCACGGCCGGGTTCGATGCGCTAGTCCCAAGGGCCCCCGGCACTGACGCACTGGACCCATGCTCCGCTGGGTTCTCACCGTGATTATCTACCTCGGCTAGGCCATCGGAGTCGGATGGCCTACGGACCAGGAATGTCCCCGACTCACCTTGAGCCGAGGGAGCACTTATGCGAATGCGGTGGGCTAGGGCGGCGATTCGCTCGGTTTCTCTCGGAACTACTTCGCCGTTGGAGTCCGTTTCCGTTCTGGAACTTGAAGACTCCGCCATTCCGAGGAACCTAAAAGACAGTGCACGGGTGGAGATTGTTAGTGGTGGTTAAACATCTAAAAAGACCTATGGCATGAGGGACAGGAGGCCGACCAGACCCCCTCGGCTAAGGATATCTCATTCGGTTGGGGATCTCCGCTCGGAAGGAGATGTTCAACTGGGGGGGGAGATGAACAGTTTGAAGGCCTGGGTTGCCCAGGCACGAGCCACACATCCCCACCCACATTCGACGGGGGGAGGAGATGAACAGTTAGGGCACCTGGGTTCCCCATACGCCTGCTGCTCACTCCCCCACTGGTTTTGTTCGATGTTAAAACGCGAAATCTAGGAAGGGGAGGCTTGACGAAATCAGGGTAGATATTTTTGCAGAAAAAGGAGAGAAAAAGGGAACAAACGAAAGGAAAATGAGAAGAATCTGGGGAGTGTTACCTGAATGTTTGCAGAAACCGGCGCCGGAAACGCTTGAATGCGGAGGAGGAAGACGACGGTGGTAGCTGCTGGCGACGGAGGACGGTGGAGGGCTTGGGCAGCGAGGGAGGACAGATTTTTGAGAGAGCAAAGGGGTGTACCCTCCCCCTCTGATGCGAGTTATATAGGCCTTGGGGGGGTGCACCGTTTGGGCTCCCGCAACCGCAGGGAATCCGAAGCGACGGGCTTCAAAGCGTCGCGTTGGGCGGGAAACGGCGCGTCCCCAAGGTTCCCAACCAGGGTTCGACACGTGGCGCACGGAGTGGAGGGAAATTAATGACCCCTCCGTTACCAGCGACAGCTGTCCCTCCTCGCAGAGAATCCCTGCGGCATGCCATCATTATTGCAGAGGGGGCACGTTTCTTGAGGACGCGTGGGGACCCCTAGCCCCTAGCCCCCTAGCTTACGGCTCGGACATGACTGATGTGACATCTGACAGGTTCTCCGGCCCCTCGCCCCGTTGTTACCTCGGCTTTCGGCATAGATCATCTCCACCGTTGCCCTTAGGGGCAATCGGCAGAGCTGAGGGGCTATTGTGGTAGCCGAGGTCCACAGGGGCCGTAAGGGTCAGCTGGGGCTCGATAAGCCTGACCCCCTACGACTCCTAGCGGTGTTAAACCGCTCGGATTTGGAGGCCCTCGGAGTGGATGAGCCTGGGAGGTCTGCGCCGGATTGCCTTTCCACCGGGGGAATGAATGGTGCTTCGGCGTACATCCCTTCGACTGATAGCCAGGACGGGCGGATTGCTTTCCCGCCGAGGGGAAATAACCGAACGACTACCGCGCCAGAGAGCAGTCGGCTAGTCGTAGAGCCGTCCGCCGAAAGGAAAGGGGCGTAACGCGGCCGGCGGTCCGAGAGCTAGATATGCCAGCCGAGGGGTGAGGTTTGTCGAGGACACGCGGAGCCGTCCTGCCAAAAGGAGGACGTTGATGTGACAAGCGACAGGTGTGACTGAAAACATCGAGTGGCGTCAGGACGATGCGCTCGAGGTGCCTGCCGGATCTTGAAACGGACCGCGGGGTATCCAAGAGTTGTTGGGTGTGCAGAGCGGGATGACGTCAACCGAAGCGGCGGAGTAATCATGACAGACCCATGCGCTGGTCAGGATGGGACGTCGCGTGGGAAAGAGGGATAGCGTGGGGGAGAGGCTTCTCATCTCCTATAAAGAGGGAGTCCCCCCCACCAGGTAAGGGGTTCACTTCTTCTCCCCAAGAAAAGGATACACTTCGTTTTTCCGTCCATATTCTCTACCGGCGACTAACTTGACCGTCGGAGCACCTTCCCGGACCCCACCGTCCGGGCAAGGCGCTGACACGGGTGCTACTTGTGCAGGCCCCGCTCCCACGTGGATTATCCGTATCTCTAGTCCTTTGCCCCCTCCATCTCCCATCTTTGCCCGTTCCACAGCGTTCAAACAGGTGTGTCGGAGAGGCGAGCCCCACAGAAATGTAGTTCATTTCATAACGAACGTTTTGATATATAATACGTTGATTTTCGTTGAGTAGAAATAAAACCCAAGCGTTTCGATCGTCGGGGAGCAATGTATATGCGGTTTTGACCTTCTGAGCTACTGGGTCCCGTCCAAAACAATCTGAACCCAATTTTTTCTGTGATAGAAATGTAGTTCATTTCATAACGAACGTTTTGATATATAATACGTTGATTTTCGTTGAGTAGAAACAAAACCCGAGCGTTTCGATCGTTGAGGAGCAGTGTATATGCGGTTTTGAACTTCTGAGCTACTGGGTCCCGTCCAAAACAATCTGAACCCAACTTTTTCTGTGATAGAAATGTAGTTCATTTCATAACGAACGTTTTGATATATAATACGTTGATTTTTGTTGAGTAAAAACAAAACCCGAGCGTTTCGATCGTTGAGGAGCAGTGTATATGCGGTTTTGAACTTCTGAGCTACTGGGTCACGTCCAAACCATTTCAAATCTAACTTTTTCTGTGATAGAAATGTAGTTCATGTTCCAACGAACATTTTGATATATTGTTTGTTAATTTTCATCGTGTATAGACAAAACCCGGACATTTCGATCGGGGGAGTATATGACTACCACCCCACTCGGTATAGTACACCAACTTGTAATCAAGTGAATAATAGTTTGGAAAATTTTCAGAAAGCTAAACCAAGTCGACCTCTGGCCCCACTTTATTCTTACCCTTATAAATTTATCTTTGTGTTCAAGAAATTAGGCGAGCATTTGATAAAAACTATTGCACCTTCGACCAGTTTTGAGCATATTAGAATGGCCACTTATAAGAAGTGTTAATTAGCATTTAGATATAATACGTTGTGGAGTAATTTATGAAAGTTTAGCTTATGTCATTACTCTGTTATTTCTGATCATGTTGTATTATTATTTTGCACTCGAGTTCTTAACGCATGTTTTAGACTATCTTTTTAAAGTAATGTTGTTATGCAAATTTGTCATATCCCAATAACTTAGACGGACATTTGCTTCATGAGTGGGTTTACGGTTTGGAGATTTACATGTAGATGTAAATTGAAAGTAATGAAAAAATGGAAATGTGTGGAAATATTGTTGAGCTGACGAGCTATGGTTCTGGGGGTGACCGGAGTGGGCCCCAGACGGATGAACATTTGGAATACGAAACCCTAGATAGGACATGGTGGTGATTGACTCTCAAGAATGGTCAGGCTATAAGGGTGGCACTGTGCTTGCGTCGCAGCCCGGGGATGAGTTGTGGGGCCGCACTCCCGGTGAATCTTGTTTATCGTGCCTTGGGGTCATGGAAGTGGTACTCGGGTATATAACCCAGGTTCTCTATCCGGATCTTCGCAAGGGGGAGTCGAATCACACCAGTTGCCCTATGCTAGAGGTTGGAGGGTAGGATGGATCTCGTGGTTGAGAATCCTAGATGACACGTAGGTAAGTGGCAAGTAATTAATCAGTAATCTTATTTTTGCTATCTCATGTTATTCGTTTATTATGCATGTTTATCGGTTAGCTATGTGGGGTTAAGTAGAGTAGGATATTTCTATTGGGCTTTTTAAGCTCACGGGTACTTGTACGGCGGTGATTTATCACCAGGTAATGAAGACGGAGCTGAGGGACCGTGCAAGCAGACAAATTTCAACACTGCTGAGGAGAAAGCCAACGAGCCTTGGTTTCCGTATGCTTAGTCGCTCTGAACAAAATTAGTCGACTACATTTTGAAGGCTGCAGGTCTTATTGAAAATCTTAATATTTTGACAGTTTAACTTTAATTCGATATGGTTGTAAAACTATAACAATTGCTTTCGGTACGGTTTTATGATGGATTATGGAATCTTTTTGTGAAATTGCCTTTTAAATTTATTTTAACGTTTCCGAAAAATTGGGGCGTTACAGTACTTCCGTAGTGCCGCATAGTACTATCGCAGTTCAGATCGGCTTTTTGCAGGTGGCTAACCCCTTTGTTGACAAAACTTCTCCTACATGATCAAGCTTGCTTGGGCACAAAAAAGGCTAGGGTTTAGCCCACAAAAACTTTATGTAACTCTCAAGTTTACTTGGGAAATAATTCCAACCCTTGCCTGTAAATAGCCATGGTGTTTGTGAGGAGAAAAAAAAAAACATGAAGAACCCTCTCTAAACCCTGTCAAAATCTCGTCCAAACTATAGCCAATACATCACCACCTCTAAAACCCATAAACCGACTTTGAATTTACAAAAAACCTCAAGAAAATGTTTTTACTAATAACTCCAAGGTCGCTTGTTCTCAAAACCAGTCCCACACCTATAACTCAAAGGCCGTTCATCACTTGCAAGCAGAGGTTAAAGGTAGGATCAGAAGTACAAGAAAGATGTTTGTTCCAAGGAAGTCGTTTCAAAGGTATAAATCTCGTTACTTTGCCAAAGCCTATAACTTTGGTATTCTTAGAGCATGTGCACAAGATTGCTAAAAGAACATCTTAGGTATTATTGCTAGCCAAAATGAGAAAAACCACACTGCACCAGGCTTGATAAACCCCTCTGTATTATTCCTCCAGCTACAGTGTCTTGCCAAAAGTGCCTAGCCACTGTTCACTCTCAATACATTTTTTAATTATTTTCCTTTGATCCTTCCCCTCTCCTCTATCCTTTCTCTACAGTAACCTGTCATTGTCTTTGTACTATTCTCTAATATTTTACGGATAGAGAGGAAATTTTAAAGAGCATGGTGGAGTGTGGAAGCAAAAAATTGGAAGGTAAAAAACAAATTTGCATTGTTTACAAGTTAGTTTACCCAGCCATTGGTGCACATGCTCTTAGGGGCTTTGCTAAGTTTAGAATGGTTCCTTATACCTCCCCTAAGCCTAGCAAATCTAAGTTTTAACAAAACACAGCAAGAAGAAAAAACAAAAATTAAGTTTGCTAATACCTCCTAGACAGTGCGGTGCGGCACTGTATTATGCCGTGCGGTACTCGTCTGTCATTGAAGGAACTTTTGGTTCTCCTATTCCTCGTGATTCATTAGTATCTTGAAAGTGTAGGATATCCTTGTTTGATTTCAGAAGAAAATTGCTCACTTACAACATTGGTGTATGCCTCGTTTGATATTAAACACAAATTTTTAGTTCCAAAAAGGATCAACTTTTGCAAGTTATACACCATGAGCATATATTCCTTTCATTTTTGTCAAAATCCATGGTTTTCCAAACTGTCCATAAAAATCAAGTGCCGCATGGCACTGTCTCTAAAACCAAAATTTAAAATCAGTGAAATGACTTGTTTTTATTCATTTATGTCATTCTTACTCTCATTTCTTCCAGCCAATTATAATTATTTAATGTTTATGTGAATAAAGTTTAGTGATAAATTTTTTTCTAAAAATCTACTGTATTTTCTAAAGATCAATTTTCAATCAGGCAAGCGGGGTGCCTTAAAACCTTTCCCACTTGTAACCTGGCTCCCGAATCCATAATACTTTGTTTTCAAATAGACCAAATCCTTTTCCAAAATTAGCGGCACAGGAGTCATTCTTTTTCAAACTATTTTAAATGATTTCTCGGGTATTAAATTCTTTTCCAAAATAAAAATTCGGGTGGCGACTCTGATATTCTTTTTCAAATCAATATATTTCTGGTGGCACCGTCCACATAGTGTTCTTTTTTAATGTGTTACCCGCCCTGAGACCTCCAAGGGCTATGTATTTGTTGGTGAGCAACCTGATGGAAGTGTGACTGAAATTGAGTTACGACATGTGGATTCCTCGAGGAGGATTTTCCTAGCAGATGAGAGGTTAGTAGAGATGTAGTACTCTACGAGATTGAGAATTCAACCGAAGGTGCACCAAATCGTCCAGTTGAGAATGGGGAAGGAATTCTCCTACCTCATGGGGATAGTGAGAGCGGCTTGGTTAATCATGATGGGATCCAATGGATATAGATTCTCATTGTGAAGCATACGTGGAACAATCTCTCGTCGTCGTTTAGAGATTGAGGGGGAGGTTTTCCCCTCTTTTAGTTGGTCTAGCAATGGTAGTTGAAGGAGTATAAGTGTATGGATGATTTTGGTATATATTGTTGAAATTGTACCTTGAATTTCCTCTTTTGGAGATTTCCTATTGCGTTTTGGATTTCCTATTGTGTTTATGATATCCTATTGTGTTTAGGATTTCCTATTGCGTTTAGGATGTCTTCTTGTGTTTCTTATAAATAGGAGCCTTGTGGCTTCCTAGAGCTTTGGACGACTTCTTGAGTGAATCCCTTTGAGGGAGCCCCCATGGGGTTCCCGTAGTGTGTTAGGGTTTCTTGGTCATTCCATTGGTAGTCTTTAGATCATGGGATTGGATATTAGGGTTTTGTGTGTCTCTATTGTATTTGTGAGACGTTTGATGCTCTGTAGGTCGCTCCTCAGAGATTTGTCCCTAGATATCTGTTGGGTGCTTCAACTGAGAGTTATGGGTATAGCCGGCTCTATGTATTTCTTCCAGTTCATAGTGAATCCTCTCTTGCTCTTCGCCCGTGGACGTACCTCTAGAGCTTCGTGCTTGGGGGGAACCACGTAAATCTTGTATCTCGTTTTCTTTGTTGCTTTGTTATATTCTCATACTTCGGGTTTTGTCACAACAAACTGGTCTCAGAGCTCCGGGTTCAATCCAAGGCTTTTGTTTTTCCGCTGTGTAGGTTGTGCATTGGTGCATCTTCATGGCGACTCGTTTCGAAGTTGAGAAGTTTGGTGCAACAAGGAACTCACAATGCTTTGTTGGGGGAAGTTGAAGAAGCCTGCTGATATGCAGGATAGTTTGTTCGAGGATCTCTGTGCGAAGGTGATTTTGGGAGAATTTTGGATTTGAAGCACCACTTTTATGCGATTCGTATGAAGGAGGTATGCCCATTAAAGACTATTTTGATGAGTTAATTCAGATTATTTTTGGTTATGCTCCTTTTGGATACCATTATGGAGGCCGTTTGAGATGCTTCATGTTGGGTATCGCTGTGGAGATTTGGGTCCATTATTAATATGGGTTCAACTATTTTGGGGTATGCAAATTTTGCATACTAACTCTGTGGGGGAGTTTGAGTACGTCTTTAGTGGCATCTGGGATGGATGCATTCGGTGTACTTTCGTTTGAAGATGGTTACTCGTTTGAAAAATTAACTTCGTGTGGAGTTTGAGCACGTCTTCTTTGGCATCATGGATGGATGCGTTTGGTACACATTCGGTGGAAGATGGTTGCTTGTTCGGTGATTAACTCCGTGGTGAAGTTTTGGTTATTAACTCCGTGAGGGGTTTCGGTGTTTAGCTCCGAGTGGAGCTTGAACGGATCTTTGTTGGCATAAATCATGGGTGCATTGGGTGTGAGGTGCCCGTTTGAAGATGGAGGCTCAATTTGGATGCACGTGCGGCTGAGTTTCTCGAGTTGCGTTTGCAAGGGCAAGCAGTGGTGATTGAGCCTTGCTAGTTGGTGCCGTTGGTGATCGCCCCGTTTGGGGTTGCTCCGCAAGGGGTGTTTGGAGAAGAGTGGTTTGACGAGAGGATTGCTCTATGGTGTTGAGTTCAATGAAATTCAAGTCAAGGTGGAGAATTGTTGAAATTGTGCCTTGAATTTCCTCTTTTGGAGATTTCCTATTGCGTTTAGGATTTCCTATTGTGTTTATGAAATCCTATTATGTTTAGGATTTCCTATTGCGTTTAGGATTTCTTCTTGTGTTTCTTATAAATAGGAGCCTTGTGGCTTCTTAGAGCTTTGGACTTCTTGAGTGAATCCCTTTGAGGGAGCCTCCATGGGGTTCCCGTAGAGTGTTAGGGTTTCTTGGTCGTTCCATTGGTAGTCTTTAGATCATGGGATAGGATATTAGGGTTTTGTGTGTCTTTATTGTATTTGTGAGACGTTTGATGCTCTGTACGTCGCTCCTCAAAGATTTGTCCCTAGATATCGTTGGGTGCTTCAACTGAGAGTTACGGGGATAGCCGGCTCTGTGTATTTCTCCCCGTTCATAGTGAATCATCTCTTGCTCTTCGCCCGTGGACGTACCTCTAGAGCTTCGTGCTTGGGGGGGAACCACGTAAATCTTGTATCTTGTTTTCTTTGTTGCTTTGTTATATTCTCATACTTCGGGTTTTGTCACAACATATATCTTGTTGTTGCAATTTGGAAACTTGAAACATCTTATATTGAAAAATTCTAGTATGCTTTCAAGTGGTATGGGAGGATGATGCTCCCATTAAATATAGGCCCTTAGATTGAAAAAGGTGAATCACAACTATCAAATCAAAACCACCTACAAAAAGTAAGGTGGATTTGAGATTTTGAAATTTATAAATTCAGAAAACCTAAAAATGGGGTGAGATTACAAATGTCATGTGAACATTTTTGAAGTATGATTTTTTCACAATGTAATTGTAACCTCTATTCATAGTAAGGCCTAGTTTTTCAAAAGATTTTAGCAACCCAGTTGTAAAATCAACCATGATTTTAGCAAATGGTAAGTACTCCCCGTTGAGATAAAATTGCATTATCCAATGGCTAGGAACAATTGGGAGCATGATGCTCCCAAATCACTTGGGAGCATTCTAGCCGAAGCCATCTTCAAATTTCCCTTTTCCTTTCTTAATGATGATGTGGAATGGGTTTTGACATTTGATATTCTATGCCTTAGGTTTTTTTTTTATTTAACAAATATGCCTTGGATCAGTGACTAATCGTCTTTTATGCTCTATTTGGAGGAAAATCGTAGTGACTCGAAGCGAGTTTTACGTGTTCTCTACCTATTTTTGTTCTTTTCTTCTTCTTCTTTAAGGCTCGGTGTGGTGTCCGGTTTTCTAGATGAATCCTTTGGTTAGCCTCTTTTCCACCGTATGTGATGGACGTAGGTCCCTTAGGTACTCATGCACACGTAACACCCACTGTTAGCACTCAACCTAGCTGAAAGTTGGCTAGGGAAGGCACTCCGACAGTCTAGTAAGTAACTGGAGAAGAGAAGTACCAAAAAGAAGTGGAAAGTGTTTTGAAAGAGTGAATTGTGTACCTCTTCGGGTTCCTTCTCTTCCTTTATATAGGCTTCTCCTGACTTGTGCTCCAAGTACAGGGGCAAATCAGTCATTTAGCTCAGGTGATGTCATGACACGTCACAGGCCAAACCTGTTATCATTGCATGCATGCAATTGTCTCGAATCGTAGCTTGAAATGTGTCATAACAGTTTGGCTGCTGTCACAATGACGTAAGGATAGCTGTAACATGCACATGGCTCGCCACGTGCCTGGCACGAGAAGTAACTGCCTCAAATGGCGTCATCTGTGACGTCAGTTATGAACAACTTCTTGGATTCCTCGCGAGTCATTCTGGGTTTCCCCGGCTCGGATGACTTGCCCGGATCAGTTGACATCTCGGCTGAGATGTCGGCTCGTACCGATTCAAACCATCTCGGTTTGATCATATTGGGCTCGGATACCGACCTAGTTTGCTTCAAGCTTGGTATTGGGCTTTGTTCTTTCTGGGGCTTGGGCCATCGGACATTTCACATTTCGGCCCACTATACTCGGTTTAACTAGCAAGTAGGGCTGCCCAGCGAATCAACCGAACTGTCGAAATGTCCGTGAACCGAACCGAGGTATGCTACGGACGAAAGCGGTTAAAAAAAAATCCCCAATTTGGCAGATCGGGTCCGATTTTTTTTAAAAAAAAAATTGCTATATATATAAAAATAAAATAAACTGCAGGCTCAAATCTGCCTAAACCACATTCAAACCTATCCGACCAAACAACACCCACACAAGGGTGGCAGATGGAGAAAATGACAATCCGCCGCTAGCGGATCAGATTGGGAACAGAGGTGTTGCCAGGATTTCATATCCAAGAGGTCGCAACATAAATAACAAGATTTTGAAAATTCAAGCTTCAAGTATATAAAACAATTAAAAGTCTAATAGTACCCAATGCAAAATACTATACCTATGTGCTCTTAAAAAACCAAAAAAAAAAACTAAAAATTTAAAAACAATAAAAGCATTTAAATAGTTAATGTAACACTCCTTTAGATCTTGAAGTCATATATTATTGAGTCGGAACTAATTTTCAAAAATAATTTCCTTCTCAATGAACAAATCCAAAACAAATGTGAGAAGCTCATCCTCTATTTTACAAATGAACCCTGAGGCTAGAGCTGAAATAGACCCCGAACTTGAGTTTTGCATAATTTTTAAAATTTAGTGGAGTTAAAAATGGTAATTATAATTCTTCTTTCAATGGGACCACTTATGGGATCGAGTACAAGGGTGAGTTCCCAATACGGTATTTTTAGTATTATTGGACTACAAAGATACTGAAAATACCTTAATAGAAACTAAGCCTAAAAGACAAATTTTGTTGGCTCGACTCGGTAAAGTCTCGTTCGAGTTCGATTCGGGTACTAAACAAACTGAACCTGAACCTCAATTTTAGACTCGTTTAATAAACGAGCCAAACCTGAACTTGACAGTAATCGGCTTGATTAAACTCGCGAACTTGGAATATATATGTCTATCTCATAAAAATTTCACATATAACCTTGAATATGTAAAAGCTTTCACATATACATAATGAAAATTTTATAATTTGTACATGTATAAACTTATAAAAGTATTATAAACTTAAATTTTAATATGTTTATAATTTTATATATGCATGGACTTATTTATGTACAAAATAAAAAAAATTATTTGAAGTTCTGGACTTGAATGAGAGCATAAGTATCTAATATTTTTGACTCGTTAAGGCTCGTGAACAAGTTTGAGTTTGCCTCTAACCTAGGCGAGCTCAGCTCGTCAAATTTTCATTGAGCTCGAGCTCGGCTCAAGTTCGTTAAAAAACTTAATAAACGAACCTGAATATTCTGAAGCTCGGCTCGATTCGGTTCGTTTACAACCCTAGATATGGGTTTTGACTTTCGATGCTTTAGGTTTTTTTTATGCTCTGTTTGGAGGGAAAAACATGCATTGAATAGTGACTCAATGCTCGTCTTTTATGCTCTGTTTGGAGGAAAATCCTAGAGACTCAACGCGAGTTTTACATGTGTTTTCCACATATTTTTGTTCTTTTCTTCCTCTTTCTTTAAGTCTCAGTTTGACTGGCAGGAGTCGCAGACCATGAAACTAGGAACTTACTGTAACGACCCTGATTTTTTATAAATAAAAATGTTGTTTATTAAATTAAGATTATTTTCTTTGTTAATAATTATTTTGGGTCAATAATTATTTTTCTACCGGTATAAATATATGTGTACTAGTTTATTTGGAGGGCTCTAGTCAGAGATCCTTAAACTAGTTAAAGTGCAGACCTCACCTTTACTGATTGAATTTTGATGATGTGAATCGTCCAATGTGTTTAGAATGTGTTTTTAAGGGTCCCCACGAGAAATCATTAGAAAAAATGACCGGGAAGGGCTTGATCCGAGCAGTTTTTGATAAAACTGTACATATATAGGTTTTATCAAAAACTGCTCCGATCAAGCCCTTCCCGGTCATTGTTTATAATGATTCCTCGCGACAACCCTTAAAAACACATTATAAACACATAGGACGGTTTGGATCATCAAAATTCAATCGGGAAATGTGATGTCTTGACTTGAAGCAAAGTCAGGAATCCCTGATTAATTTATTAGAAGATTTCCGTATATATTTCTACTACTATGTATATATTAGTACTACTAGATTTCCTTATATTCCTCTAGATTTTTCCTAGGAGTTAATAGTCATGTGCTTGGACATGGAGGAAGGAGGGAGGAAGCTTCCTGATTACTTAGTCGCCAAGAATAAGTACTCTATACATGTATATGTATACACAAGAATCCCGTGGGATTTGATTCTCCATTAAAATCCTATGATTCTCTCATTAAAGCCTACAAATCTCCACGATTAAACCTAGATTTTTCTAAGATTCACCTAGGATTCTCCATGATGAGCCTAAGATTTGCTAGGATTGTGTTGTACTTCTAAATCTAGGAAACTTCCTATTTTGCACATATTTATATACAAGTGTACATATATGTGTCTAGTACCAAAATTCCCTAACTTGGACTTTCCCCTCGATTTTCTTACACACAATATTCTTTCCATAAATGGTAGATTTCCTAATTATTACCTAGGATTCTACTAGATTTTCCTAGCCTAATAGACTTGTGGCTATTTGTTGTACCCTTGCTTGTATAACTAGCACCAAAAAACCCTTTCTAGTGGAATTTTTTTACTACAAACCCTAACCCTAATTCCCATATTTCTTCTTCATTTATGAAGGGAATATATTCCCTCATCATTAAGGGAATGAGAATATATTCCCTCATCATTACGGGACTGAGAATATATTTCCTCATGATTACTTAGATTCTCCCCAAATTTAGACATGTGCCTGTTGTTGTGTGAAAACTAGTACCCAAAACTCCCTATAACAAATGTGGCCATGCAAATCATGCATTAACTAGTGCACTAGATTTTTACTAGGAATTTCCTGGCACTTTCTTACTTGATCTCCTAAGTACAAAAATCCATCATTGGCTAGGATTCTGTTCCCAAAATCCCACAAAATCTACACAAAATCTAGGATTTTATTCCTTGCATTAAATTTAGAAAATTTCCAAGGAGGAGGGAGGAAGGAAGGGGACGGCTAGGAGAGGGGGAGGGGTGCCCAAGGTTTGCCCATAAATAGAGGTGATACCTTCACTTATTTCCCACACCAAAACCTTCCTCCACTTTGTAGTCTTGTAGTAGCATTCTAGAGAGAGAAGCTCTCATACTTTCCTGAGTTTCAAGAAGAAACTCAACCTTGTTCTTCCATCTTCAAATAGAAACCACCACCCTCCACCACTCAAAACCACCCTCCAATCCTTAAAGTAGTAGTAAAGTTTTAGAAAATCGTTCGAGCCACTAAAGTCTAGTCGTTACTTTGCTCGCCAATCAACCTAGCTTTTTCGTCTTCCGACTAACACTCGGAACTAAAGTAAGATATTTCAACCCTAGTCTTAATCTAGTTATTTATTTTCACGTAGTCGTTATAATGCTCAAATTTTTACTTAAAGTTGCTAGTCATTACTTGCTTGATTAGTCATTACTTGCATGATTTAGCTTACGGTAAAAATTGTCGGAGATTAGTAAAATCACTTTTCAAATATCACATGGTCGTTATAATGCCCGATTGGAAATCGACTTTTCAAAATCACGCCGTTATAATGCCCGATTGGAAAATGACCCAAGGCTAACACCCTTGAAAGGTTGTCGAAAAGACAAGCTTCGCGCTGTCTAAGGAAGGAATGGTGATTATAATTGGACTCGTCCGGCCATCCGACCTGGGGCTTTTCTAGTTATTTCATTCGTTGAGAGAAGGTCGCATAAGAAAAGATATGATTATAAGTGACTACGAAGTCGATCGGAACTATTTTTCACTAACTTCAGACTGGTTTTAAAAAGAATCGCGTGCAGAAAAGTTGTTATTTTATGTGACACAGGTTTTCGAGAAAAGATGCATAATCACGAAATAAGTTTTATAAATCATACTACATATTCACGAGACAACACGGTATTGACATTACACGATTTTTTAGAAAATGAACGATTGATTGATTGACGAGAAACGAGATAAGAATGAAAATGGATCGATTGATGGAATCGAATACGGTAGTGCCACTGTAGCGCTGCCCTTCATGATGTTACGTCCATGATGTGGTTAGGGCTAAGCGTGGATTGAATTCATATGGTAGTACAACTTGAGCACTGTCCCAACTTCGCGGAGAGAATTTGGTTGTCTTTGGTGCTAAGTGTATACAACACATAGTGAACGTACCTTGAAACGTACTATGTGGATCAGTAAGACAAGACAACCGGGACTATGTTACATGTGTGTGCGGGGTTGAAGGACCTTGTATCTTCTAAGTGTGCGCCTTGATACAAGACGGCCAGGACCTCGAGCGAAAAGGTTGGTAACCGTCAGTTGAAAGGAGACAGAAACGGGCCAATAACTTTCATGTGACGGACTGTAGGCCCGGTGGTCGGAAGCAGTACCATAGAGGAGTGGAGTGATATTATTATTTTTTTTTGGTGCAACGGAAGCTTGGAGTGGAGTGAATTGATTGTTGACCCGAAGGACAGAAACAGCATACAAACTTTGTTAAATTTGAAGAAGAATGCCGACCCTGAAAGATAATATGAGACACTGTTTACTTGCGCACGATATACTCTGATCTGCATTGACACTGACACATGCATATTTCATGAAAGATAATGTTTTCTGTTAAACTCCCGCTATTATTTTCCGGTTATATATATTGTGGGAGAGTCCCTTCGCCGGAGTGGGCTCTTTGAACCTCTTGGATTGGAACAGGTAGTGGCGGAGAGGGTAATGTGCGCCTGAGCCCTTGCTGCTCGCCGGTAATGATAACCTGCACACGTAGACAACCGCGTTAGTGCCAAGCCCGGACAGTGGTGGTCCGGGAAGGCACTCCGACGGGCAAGTTAGTCACCGGAGGGAGGAGATGCACCGCAGTTTTTAGAGAAATGGAGTTAAGAGGGTAGTAAATGAGGAGAGAGAAGGAGAGAGAGATCCCCTTGGTGGTAGTTGCAGTGAGGTATTTATAGGCTGAGGGACGCGCGTCCCACGCGCTCGGTGCCCCTCACACGCTTGTCATTCGCGCTCAGAATGACAGGTGATGTGACCTCTGCCCCTGCGTCGGACGCCATGTCTCGGCTGACGTCACGGCACGTGGGCTCGAGTAGTCAATCACCTCGAGACATTCCCCATCACCCACGTGCCTCTGCAAGCGGCGGTGGCAGAGTAGGTGACTGCCGCATTTAATGCTCCATCGTGGAATGTGTAGTGTGCCTGACACGCCACCACCGAACCGAGTAGAGTCCGAGCCCCTGGGTGACCAAAGTCGACCGACTCGGCACGCAAGTGGCTCAGCCCCTCGGGCGCTCGGCACGTCGATCGGCGGAGGTCCCGAGGGTATTACGTGACCCAAACGTAGGATGCAATGTCCTCGGCAATACCCGCTCGGCGGATATCGTTCAAATCCATATTCGTCCAGAACCGTGCATCCTCGCCGTCAGCCGAGGGCCCCGTGCGCTCGGCGTCAACGAGGCAGATCGATCTGCATTCAGTTTTGCAGATTCTGAGACATTGACCTTTTTCAGCTCTTTGTGATGCGGAGAGGGGGACCTGGCTGGCCCTTATGAACCCGACCGCTACATATATTGTTCTCGAATTGCTAGTTGAAGGTTTGGGTAGAGCTGTCTGCTGGGCGTTATCGCTCACGGTGTTGCACTTGTGTGACCCTGGGATAATACCACGATTTTACTCTGCGACTTTGACGTATTATGCTAGACTATAGAGATGAACAAGAGTAGTACTATAGCTTGAAGGCCTACAGAGCGGAGTAGGACACCGTCGGGGCTGACGGTCGTGCCATGGAGTATAATAATCCTAGTTGTCCTTGTAGTAAATAAATGTATTTGCCAGGAGAAATTTGTAATTTCCTTTATGGAGTATTGTTGTAAGACTTTATTTATTGTTTTTATAATAAATATAATGTTCCCAAAATTAGGGGCGTTACACTTACCAAGCCATAAGTAGCTTTGCATATCCTACCTACCATGTAACACCCCACTACTAAACTCGATCCATATAATCCCAAGAAAAAGTTTCACCGTACTCCCATGAAACTAAAATTAATAACCCATGCCAGTGCTTAGCCTCTTCCACTCTTACCGAGCACCCTTTTCATTAACAACTATATATAAAGAGTGAGTTGAGTGGACGAAACTTTTGTGTTTCGTCCTCGTTGAAATGACGCTTATGACCCCTTTGGTCAAAACATACTCTGTTGCTATTGACCCTTTGTAACCGCCAGCCGGTTAATGAATATTGAATGAATTTGGTAATACTCATGTGTACAGGGGAGCTAAATGTCATTTGCCAAAAGTACCGTTTGGAAAAATGGCTCTTTCTATACTCCGCCCAGTCGGCGGACGATGGCGTGAAATTCATGGGCAATGTTTGATAGTCAGCTAGTCGATGTGTCAGACATATGATAAAGACTTCAATTAGGAAAGTAAATGACCAGAATAGCCCTTCAACTTTTACGCTATATGGACCTCCTTTGTTCCAAATAGTTTTTCTTTTCCTTTTACTTTTCCTTTGTTCCAAATATAAACAAAATTTTACTAAAGTCCACGCAAGATAGATAAAAGATAGTAAAAGCTAATTTTTTTTATTTTTTATTTATGGTGAACTATTTGGGACTTTTGATCAGGATTTTTTATGTTTTAAAACACTGTTTTTTAAGCCGTAGGATTAGTTTACAATATTTAACTCGAATTTGATGACGATTAAAAAAAAGAAACTGCAAAAAAAGTGACAAAGTAGTGCGAGTTTCCCGTTACGCTCTTAACTCCCACAACTCTCATTTGCTAAAAGTATCAAGGTAATTTTATTAATGTTTTCATTTTTTTTGGAAAAGCAGAAGAGAATTATATTAATCTCTTTTATTAATGTGAGGGGTGTAAAGTAGAGATAAAAGTTGATGTGAAAAATATAATGATAATATTTTTTTAATAAGTTGGATTTACAAAGCGATACATTTAAAAGGGACAGAGAAAGTATGGATTTTTATCCAACGCCAACAAAAATACATAGTGTACGTATCTAACTACGATAAAAAGCTACATGAAAAAATAAGAAAAAAATTCTAACTAGGCAAAAGAGATACTCCCTCCGTCCCATTTTGAATGTCCACTACAGAAATACGTACGCTAAAAGAGAAAACAAACAGGACAATATATCTACATCCACATATTAGTCATCATTTTGGCCATGACTACTTGTTTTTTTGTAAGCACTGTCGATGCATTTTTCAATGCATATTAGTGTTGAGGGAGTGTATGTAAATTTTTTTTTTTCAATGCATTTTTCGAATCCAGCGAGGTTGCTTGATCTCGCTGCTAGCATGCTAGAGTCGTCCCTGGACGAAGGGAGTATAACAATAGGTGTAAATGTATTTAAAAGTATAAAAAATGCATTAAAATATGTATTTTTTTATTTTTTGTATGCATATTGTATGCCCAACCGATAAAGGAAAATGATATGAGTACATTACATGCACACTAAGGTGATATGGCAGATGAGAAGAAATCCATCATTTAAGGTGGGCCACACATTAGGCTTCTTCTCATCTGCTGCATCACCTTAATGTGCATGTAATGTGCAAATGTCGTGTACTCATAGCATTGATGACCAATTAATAAAACAAATAAAGAGCGGAGACACTAGAATGTAGAAACTGGAGTAACATTGAAGTAGAAGGCTTTCAGTATTTGGGATGTACGGCTAATAAAATAGTACTAAAAAAGAACGGGAAGACTCTAGAGTAATTAAAAGTGAGGGTATTCAGGTCATTTGAATTTGTAACCTCAATCACGTCAATACAAACTCGGGTGAGCACGAGTCGGTTTGGGTCGGGTTTGGCCTAGACCCGACACCCGACCCGCAATGATCGGGTTAGCCAATTCTAAGCCCGACACCGACCGATTTAACCGGAGGAACCGCCTGATTTTTGCACTTTCAGATTGTCGGTCGGGTCGGTCGGGTTATTCGGGTTGGGCCTTTAGTGGGCCTTGCTTCAAATTGGGCTTTTTAATTTGCTTATTCAATCTGAAGGTTCGATACTTCAATGAATTGGGCATTTTACAATTGGGCTATTTACAACACATTTTACCTTATTAAATTGGGCCATTTTCAATTGGACTTTTAAAAAAGAATTTACCCTTATTAAATTGGCCCGACATTGGGATTGCATAACACAACATTGGGATTCTATTAGCAAACTATTATATCCATACAAAAAGAAAAAGATAAAAAAAACAACCGATCCCAAACATTCACAACTTCAACACCAAATGCCTCATTGGCTCATTCCATAGCAGCTAAGTAGCTAACATTAGATTAATACAAAAAGAAACTAAATCCAAAGCATCCACATGCTATTAAATTACATCATTGTATCAATACTCCACAATCCCAAAAAAAATTCCAATCATTCATAATACCAGTATCCTGTACCCACATTCCAGTCCAGAGTCCAAAAAACAGAAGTCCCAAATATTAACAATTTAACAGTATCCACGTGTGCCATAAAAAAGTTAGCAAACTATTATATATCCATGATTCCATGAAGCACCAAAAAATATGTCAGACTGTACCATGAAGCACCAAAAAAATGGCAGACTACTATACCATGAAGCACCAAAAAATATACCATATACTCATGTACCATTGTAAACCCACTGTACCATCCAAAAGGTTACCCACTGTACCATCCAAAAACTACCTAGTACCTGCTCAAAAAAAAATTACAAATGTCAAATAGAGACTTAAATATGTGAACAAATCAAAATAAGAACCTATGAGTTATTTTACCAATCCATTGACCATGCCAAATGCTTAATCAAGTTGAACAGGAGCTTGAGATTTAGCTTCCTCCGCTAACACTAACAAGGAAAACAGTGTTATCATATATTGAAATATTGAAGCTCAAACATTTAAGATAATTATGTGAATGTATCTTACAAAAATGTATTTACCTGACTCATATTCTTCGAATTGCTCAACATAATCCATTGACTTGCCAAGATCAATGCGGATATAGTTTTGAAGCCAATTTTGTCCGCATACAAGCATCTCTACCATCTTGGGAGAAAGTGAGCTGCGAAAGGGATCTAGAATTCGCCCCCTAGTGCTAAATGCTGACTCAGATGCAACTGTAGAAACAGGGAATGCCAAGACATCACGCGCCACTAGCGACAACACTTTGTACTTCCCAGAATTATCCTTCCACCACCTTAGTACATCAAACAAGGGATCTTTCATTTGTTCACGACTTCCAGCCAAGTACTTATCCACCTCAGAATTGCACAAATTTGATGTCCGCTGGTCCATGAAAGAACTAAACCTATTAGCTAAAGCCTTGTGGGGGTCATGACACTCGTCATCCACATTCATGGGCGTGACTTCACCCACATTATGTGATTCCACATTCATGGAATAACGTTTAGCATAATCATCAAATAAACGAATCAAACAACTCTTCACCTTTTCACACATTTCTTTCCCAACCTCCTTATCAAACAAGTCAGTGAAGGCAAGCTCTACAAAGTCAAATTTGTTTCTTGGATCAAGCACCACTGCCACATACAACAGCAGGTTTATTTTGTCCCCCTTTCCCCAATACTTTTCAAGTTTTTCTTTCATACTTTTTGCCATAGAAAACAAAAGCATGCGTTTGTACAGCTGGTGGTAGATTTTTCTAAATGCATGTGTTTGTACATATAGGTCGGGTCGGGTCGGGTTCACTGGGTTGTGGACTTCCCAATCCGACCCTAACCTGGAACCCGACAAAAAAAAAAAACAGCATTTGGACCCGCAAACCGCCCGATGGCATTTGGACCCGCAAACCGCGGATCTATGCTCAACCCTAACCTCTAATGAAAGGAAAAAAAAAAAAAAAAAGAGTGTGGTTAGGTAAAATATGTTTAAAAAAAAAATGAAAATAAAACCATCAATGCAAGCAATGGGCTTAGATGATTATTGATACTCTTGTTTTTATTTATCAAAATGTGAAAATATATCTCAGGGGAAGTAAAATATTATTAATAATAATAATTTTGTGTCAAAGAAAAGAAAGTTCTAAGAAAAAAGTAAATAACTAAGTTATTTTTCATGCCTTTCGAAATTTTTATGCAATATAATCTCAACACAAGCCAAAAAAAAAAAAACTAAGTTCAAATTCAAGGGCATTAACGTCATTTCACCAACAAAATTAACACCGTTAGGCTAAAAGTAACGGCGGGGGAGATAAGTGACAATTATTTTCAAAAGCAAGGGAGGGCAGTGGAATTTCAGAAAGAAGAGGAGAGGTTAGTGTATTTGTCAGAAATCTCAGGGGAGGTCAGAGAAAACTACCCTAAAATTAATTATTCAAGAGTTTTTGCACCTTCAATTACAATGTCATATGTCTCTTTTACTCCAATAGGTAACTGAAGTGTTTTAAGTTCAATTGCCGTGTTATTTTTTATTCTCTTGGGTAAGTTCATATCCGCGGGCAAGGCTGCGGGCGGGCCTCTCAAGTAATTAATAAATTGGCATGAGTGTAAACAATGAACTCACCTCCAGCCATTCGGATCCAATTCTAACCAAAATGAACCCACCGCTTTACGCCTGAGGCTGAACCGTTGCACAGAGAGAGAGAGAGAGAGAGGAACTGAATAAGAGGGTGTTTGGCAAGCTCTTTTTTGGCTTTTTGATTTTTCATTTTCTCATTTTGGGTGTTTGACATCCACCTCCCAAAACTCATTCCCACAAAATGACTTCGAGGGTGTTTGGCAAACTCCTTTTCCACTTTTCTAATTCTCTTTTTTACATTTTGGCTGTTTGGCTGCCTCAAAGTAGAAGTTGTTTTTGCAAAATGACTTCTCAATTTTGAAGAAAGGAGAAGAGAAGTTAAAAAGAGGGTAGGAGGAGCTTTTTGATTTCTCATTTTCACTTTTCCCATTTTGATTAGCAAAAATACCTACAAAATGTATTCTACACATATCTCTCAAACACTACTCCTGTTGCAAAATGCATTCTGCACATTTTCATCCAAACACTCTACCAAATTCAAAATACATTCTATTCATAATTCAGAAAGCCAAAAAGACAAAAAGTTGAAAATGAAAAACCAAAAAGTAGGCTCCTAAACACCCCCACTTTGTTTTTTAGTTAAGAGGCTAAAAGTTAAAAAGAGGTGGAGAGGAGTTTTTCCATTTCTAGTTTTCCATTCTCATTTTAGGTTTATGACAAAAAGACTGATTTATCCCTAGTCTTTTATTAATTTGTGTAGTGCACAGTTGTGTGGTTTTTTTTTTTTTTTTTTGGTGACAAAAGCAACCTTAAACATTAATTTATGTAGTGCCTAAGTTGTTTTTTTATTGACCTTTATTACTTGGTAGTCTTTTTTGTGGGGTTAATTATGCTACGGAGTCTTTTTTTTTTTCCCTATTATATTTGACTTAAGTTTTCCTGAACATTAACACAATTTTTTTTTGCCCCTTACTTGGTTGTAAGAGTTAATTCTTCCTAATTAGAAAAAAAATTAGATTGTGGCAATTATTTCCATTTTACGTTATTTGTATTAAGTAGAGACACATTCATAAAATAAAATAAAAAAAAGAGCAAAAATATTTTTCCCAAAAACAAATTGGACATGATACGTTTACAAAAATATTTCCCAAAATAACTTTAAAAAACTTGACAAAAACAATATTCATATACATTTTAAATACCTTAATAAATAAACAAGGGCACAATGGTAAACAACCAATCCATAACTCATTCTCATCATTATTCTCTCAAACACTACTCTTGTTGGAAAATGCATTCTGTACAATTCTCCCAAACACTCCTCCCAGATTCAAAACACATCCTGACCATAATCCAAAAAGCCAAAAAACTAAAAAGTTGAAAATGAAAAGCTAAAAAATAGGCTCCCAAACACCCCCTAAGAGTGGGAGAGGCACTGGCGTATACAAGTCTCTTCTCGAAAAGAGATCTTTCAGTTCTGAGCGGGCACCATACTACGAGTTTCCGAGCGGCAATTTTGGTCGTCCAAAAATATTTTGGATGGTACAGATTTAAAGAGAGAAAAAAAAAAAAGGAAAAAAAGAGAGGAGAGAGTAAGAAAAATCTGGACCGTCCAAAACATTATTGGGTGGGCAAGATTGCAGTTCATCACCACGTGAGGTACCCACTCACCACGATTTTATTTTATTTTTTCCGGGAATTGATATTGGCACTCCCCAAAATGTTAATAGCACTCCCTATATCAAGTCCATGTAAATTTCTCCTCTTGGATTGATATTGGCACTCCCGTCTTGGAGTGCCATTAACAATTTGGGGAGTGCTAGTATTAATTTCCAAATTTTTCCTTCTGAACACTTTATTTACTACTATTCAACTAATAGGGGTGGCAATCACACTCGCCCGGCCTTGAACCCGTCCCACGCTGCACCTGACGGGAAGGTTTTTTTCTACTAATTTTTGGGTAAACGGAAGGGTTAGGGGGGAAAAAATGAAAACCCGACCAAGTTAGAGTAGGGTTAAGGGTAATGGTGCCCCTGATCGTGTCGTCTCCGTATCAAAAATAATTTATAAAATTGAACAATTACTACGTCGTTCTGGGTGTTTTGCAAAGGTCTAGAACCACAACATTTTCTCTCTCCTGGGATTATGTCAAGTTTAACATTAATATTTTTATTTTTTGTGGGCCTTTTAAAAATTTAGAAATTGCTTCTGACTTTAAATTTGTACAGGACACCAGTATTAATAAAATTCATCTATTTTGTAGAAATACAAGTTTTCATAAAAGTGTCTTTAGACACAGACATTCACTAGTACTATTGTAGGTATGTTTTGGTGAGAAGCCCTTTAGATATAACAAGTGGCATAATTTAGAATTACTAAACACAATTGGCAATTTACACATCTTGACTCTCATTTTTATACATTGTAACCCCTTCTCATCTTGAACGGATATTAATTTTAGAAAACCGAAGGAAGCCCAAAAATTTTGAAGTTTAAAAATGTGTTTAATTGTAGATTTTTGTTTTTGTTTTGAGAACTATGTTTTACAGCCTTTTAGGGGAAAAAACTTCTACTACTAAAAAAAAAAAAAAAAAAAAGAACCAAACCAATCTAACATAAGTGATGAATAGAAGAAATCAAAAATCAAATTTGATTTTTTGAAGAAAATACACACTTAAAAATGCTAACGTTTTGGAATTCAACAAATAAAAATAAGTTAAAATGACGTAGTTTCAAGGAATTAAGTAGTGGTATTCTCTTTGCACATCTAAAATGACGTAATTTTGGCCACCCTATAACCCTGTAGTGCGAAGGAGCACTGCGGGATCCCCGAATCCCGGAAAATTTGCCTTCACAATTGATTCTCCCTTCAAACAATATATGCTGGAGATTCTATTATAGGTTGATTTCCATTTTCTCCCAAAATCAAATCCCTCTTCATAGGCAGATTAATGGTGACCACGTGCCAATATATATCACATGTACCACTTGATTTAATAATTCGATTACAGCTTTGTTTTGACACCGAGTACCATTTAGCTCATTAACACATTGATACATACATTACAAAATCAAAGCTTTAAACTTCAAATAACAAAATAAATGGACTTAGCAAAAATAAATTAAAAAGTGCTAATGTGAATATTTGCGCGCCTATCAACCACATCCCGATATATTTAACCGTTATAGCATTTTGAAAGTACCATAATATATACATCAACAAAATCTTCCGTTTCAGATTTAGGGCAACTTCGGATTACATTTTTTTTGGGCAATAACTTGTGATGATTAGAGTATTTGATGCTTGTGAATGAATTGTTAGTTCTTAATCAGGATTTTTTTATTTTTTTTGGCAATAGCTTGTGATGAATTGGAGGCATGCGCTTCTTAATAATGGTTGTCCATGATCGAATATATGAGAGGATTGATAGGGCATGTTTTGATTTTTGTGAGGCTTAAAACAAACCTTTTTAAATAGGCCCTCAATCTACTTTTCATAATTAAAATACTGAGAAAAAAAACTTTTATAATAATTTGAGAGCTTAGGTTTCCAAAATTGATAACCATTATTTGGCGAAGTATTGATTGACGTGGGCCTTGGGTGGGTTAAGAAGACTGTAAGGTTTTTTCACTAAAAAAATAGAAAATTAGTTGTAACAAGCATGAAAATAAAACAAAAGTAGAAGAGGATATTCTTGAAAATAAGTAAGTACTCATTAGGCAATAAACTTTTAACTTATTTTTTTAACACTTAAGCCCCCTTAGTTTTTCTTAATAATAACAAAATATGAGCCAAATCACTTTACATTTCCAAAAAGATTTTTTCTCATATCTCATCTCTCCAATCATTAATCATATTTCTCTCTCTATTCATACCCCTTTATCCAATCATTATTCTCATTTCTCTCTCTATCTCTCTCCAATTATTATACATCTCTCTAATTATTACATTTTCCAAAAACTCATCCAAACATTATCTCAAAAATATTTATCAAAATATTCTTATCAAAATTCTCAACCACACACAGCGATCATGTTTGGGCTTTTTCACTTGGGCCATATTTAGTTATTTTAAATTTGGCCATATAATCATTAAACAAATTCACTTTAATTTTTTTTGTAGGCCTAATTACTACTATATGGACCTATATAACTGGGGCCCTCAAAATTATAAAAATTTAGGGGTTAAAAACGGTGACTTTACGAGTTTTAGCACAAAACCGATTCTAAGAATTGAAGAAGGAAAGTAATGGGGTGGGACAGGTAGGGTAAGGTAAACCCGGTTCCCCAGGATAGGAAATGAGGATAGATTTCTATTATCCGGTTCAGGTAGGCGCGAGGATAGACCCACTGGGGGGCCTCGTTGCCATCTTTGCCTTCCCTATGCTATCGACATCAAATCTTCGTAAAATCTTTTCTTTTGGAAACTCGCTGCACTACTTTGTACAGTTGAAATTTGAAACAACTTTTCTGTCTCACTTTTGGTCTTGGAAATGAACAAAAGCAGGAGTAAACATTCACGAGGGCACGCCAGCACGGGTATCTAAGAGGGTATTCCCACTAATAAAAAGTACTAGTTTTTAAAAAAAATTCATACAGATCATTCTCTTACAATACATCACATAAAAAATCATGAAAATTCTATTTATTCTAAAAACACCCTTAACGAAACACCCCCCTAAGTTTTGTTGTTTTGCATAGGTCCTTCTGAAATCATGTAAAAAAGAAAGAAAATGCTAATGTTGAAAAAATGTATTAAAATATGTAAAACGTGTATGAGAATATGTAAAAATATATTAACAAAGTGTAAAAAATGTATAGAAGTGTTTTTTTATTATTATTTAAGTATATGTTTATTATGTACCTATTCAGTGGGTGTTTCACTAACAAAAAATAATTTTTTTCAAAAAATCGAGACAGGTTATTCTCTCACAATACATCACATAAAAATCCATGAAAAACTAGTTTTTTCAAACAACCACCTTAGTGGAACACCCCCTCAGCACACGTTAACAAAACAAAAACAAAAAAAATTAGTGTGCAACATTTTCCTTATCATAAAAGTAGTCCACTTTTCCTGATTCCAAATTCATTAGGACGAGAGAGAGAGAAGGAAAAGGAAACTTCTCTGGCGTGTTGTGTAGTATTTGCTATTGGTACACCTAACATGCATACTAAGGCGGCGATGTGGCAGACAAGAAGAAGCCCATCATTTTAGGTGGGCCACACATTGGGCTTCTTTTTGCCTTCTAGTTCTACATCACCTTGGTGTATATGTGGAGTGCAAGTTAGGTGTACCCATATCATTTTCTACAAGTTGCAGGGACCGAAGAAAGGGGAGAGAGAAATAAACTAATTCCTTTTAATAAAATCACAATTAATCTAATAAACTAATTTATTTTTAGCTTTATTAAAAAAAAAAAAATTTGACCATAATTTTTTATTTTTTATTTTTTAGAATCGTCTCATCGAGACAAATCAATAAGATTGAAAACTTGATGCAAAATTAATTAAAAATAAAACATATGAACACAAAATCAGTTTATTGTTTTTTTGGCTGAGGCATATTACTATTCGACTACCCTAGGGGCTAGGACTACTTGTCCGGTAGAAGCAACTTTTCTGTCCCACTTTTCTCCGGTCTTGGAAATGAACAAAAGCAAGAGTTAATTACCTGCACGAGAGCACGTATATCTATAAAGTTTTTTGTTTTTTTGTTTTGTGAAGGGTGTAGGATTTCATAAGAAAACACAAGAAAACCTAACCCAAGAACTCATGTCAAACCATTGAAGAAATTAATAATAGCTGATGTGTACCTGTCGCCATGGAAGATGAACACCTTGTATGTGTGGTTGTTCGTCTTCCACCTCCAAAGGCCTACTCTTGATCGTGACATTTGTCTCACACACGATAGGATAGAATGAGAAAAGAGATTAGAGTTTGGAGTGGAGACTTAACCACATATTTATAGGCCTTTGTTCCATCATAGCCCATCATAATAGATGGAACCCTAATGGGCCTTGAATGGTCTCTACACTTAATAATAAGCCCGTACCACTTAACACGCGTCATATAACCCAAATACGCGCTAATAGAGATTTGTCACTTACCCGGTTACATTAATTAAATAATCACAGCTTAATGGGTAATACCAACACCACTTAAACCTCATTCGACAATATACAATATCTAATTATATGATCTATGTAGGTCCATCTACAGAAAATTGCTAACAATCTCCCACTTGGGCCACAAAGATCATCCAGATATTAGACATTGTAAACTTTAGGAGCGCTCAAGCTTTTATTGTCGAAATTTATAAGTGTCATCTCAAACAATCTGGTCCATCAAAAACACAAATATAGGATCATGGCGGCCTTTGCCATATTTATCATGACAGGACCCATCCATGGTCACAAATATCTATGTATTCAACGACATAGATCAAGTACGGAAGTGTAGCATGAAAAATTACATGCAAATGTGATCCTTTAGCATGCCTATTTCCAACTAGTCCAACCTTATAACTCAACAGAGTTCCTGAGTCACACATATATTCAAAACTTCATGTATATACCTCAGTTTGAAAATATACAACTTTATTTTAGAATCATCAATAAACCAAAAGTGATCACCACAAAAGTCAAATAATTAATAATATGAGTAGCACAACTCCCACTAATCAAATACTTCACTAGAACTAACCACTCCTATACGAGCTACACGCTCCTTAAACACTTTAGGTGGTAAGCCTTTAGTAAGCGGATCCGCAATTATGAATTCTGTGCTAATGTACTCAATTGACATAAGACGATTCTGAACTCTTTCTTTAACGACAAGACTTGATGTCAATATGCTTTGATTTTGACAAACTCTTGTCACAATTCAGCAGCTTTACTATCACAGTTAATCCTTATCGGCTTCTCGAGTTACTGACGGTATGAAGCCATGTGATAAAATTCTACAACCACAATGCTTACTTTGTTGCTTTATAGTAAGCAATAACAAACTCGGAGTCCGAATATCCAACAATAATAATTAGATTCTCCGATATGTGAGCATATCATTTACAAATATCTACCAAGCATTCCAACTATGCACGCAATATCTAGACTCGTACAAACTAGAGCATACATAAGACTCCCACTATTCTTAAGATAAACACATTGATCCATAGCATTTTCCTTAAAACCAAAAAGGAAATTAATTGGTCAAACTTTCGGTACCATTGACGGGATGTCTGCTTTAAGCCATAAATGGATTTCTTTAGTTTGCAAACCAAATGTTCTGATCCTTTAGTCTCAAAACCTTCTGGTTGCACCATATATATGGTTTCTTCAACGTCACCGTTGAGAAACGCAGTCTTTACATCCATTTGGTGAAACTCTAAATCATAATGAGCTACAAGTGCCATAACAATCCTTAGAGAATCTTTCGATGATACCGGAGAGAAAGTCTTTTTATAGTCAATGCCTTCCTTTTGAGTAAAGCCTTTAGCAACAAGACATGTTTTATATCTTTCGATATTGCCTTTCGAATCCCTCTTGGTTTTAAATATCCATTTGCAACCAACAGGTTTGACACCTTTAGGCAATTCGACAAGATCTCAAACGTCGTTGTCACTCATGGACTTTAACTCATCCAATATGGCATTCATCCATTTTAGGGAGTTAACACTTTGTTTGGCTTGACTGAAAGATAAGGGGTCATCTTCCAATCCTATATCAAACTCATGTTCTTGGAGATAAACCATATAATCATCAGGAATCGCTGATCACCTAAGTGGCACCTCTACTTGAGTTTGTTGTGGTTCTTCTGTATTAGTAGGAGGCAACTCATGATCGGTTTAGTGGTTTGCATCCGCATCCTGTACAAATACAGGTGTAACCACCTCAACAGTCTCAATTGGTAACCACCTCAACAGTCTCAATTGGAATCATAGGAATCTCAACTTGTTCCTATTCAAATAAAAAAAAAAAAATTGTTTGTGCACTCCCACTACTTTCAACATCCTCAATAAATTTGACATTATCCGTCTCGATTATGGTATTTGTGGAAGGACAATAAAATTTAAAACCTCTTGACCTTTCAGAGTATCCAACAAAATAGCAGCTAACTGTTCTTGAGTCCAATTTTCTTTCATTGGGCCTATAAGACCTAGCCTTAGTTGGACAACTCCAGACATGGAAATGCCTAAGACTAGGCTTCTTTCCAGTCCACAACTCGTATGGGGTTTTAGATACTGTTTTACTTGGTACTCGATTTAGAATATAAATTGCAGTCTTTAAGGCTTCTCCCCAAAGGGAATCAGGTAAAGAGGAATTGCTTATCATGCTTCTAACCATATCCTTAAGGGTCCGGTTTCGTCTCTCAGATACACCATTTTGACGTGGCGTCCCTGGCATGGTGTATTGAGGTACGATCCCACATTCTTCCAAGTATCTCACAAAAGGCCCTGGACGTTGTTCGCCTGATCCGTCATATCGACCGTAGTAATCACCACCACGATCGGATCTAACAACCTTAATTTTCTTATTAAGTTGATTTTCAACTTCTACTTTATAGGCCTTAAATACATCCAGTGCCTGTGATTTTTCATGTATCAAGTATAGATACCCATAACGAGAATAGTCATCTGTAAAAGTGATAAAATACCGTTGACCATTCCAAGAAGCCGTAGGAAATGGACCACAAATATCGATATGTATCACTTCTAAAATGTCTAAACTCCTTTTGGCACCAAATTTTCTTATGTTTGTTTGCTTCCCCTTTATGCATTCAACACAGATTTTAAAGTCTGAAAAATCTAGGGGATCAAAAATTCTACTTAACACAAGCCTTTCAATTTTCTCTCTTTGGAGATATGTCCCAAACGCTTGTGCCACAACACAGAGGAGTTCTCATTAATTAATTTCGCTTTGTACCATAGTTGTCAACATGTAAAGTTTCATTAAACTTTAAGTGTGAAGCATCCAAGTCTAACCTGTATAGACTATCAACTAGAGATCCAGTACCAATAATATTTGAATTTTGGAAAAGACTGAAACCTCCGTTACCAAATGAACAAGTATAACCAGATTTGTCCAAACAGGAAACAGAAATTAAATTTCGTCTAAAGGACGGTACATAAACAGTCTCATCCAGATTCCAATTTAAGTCTATAGACTCCAATTGCCTCAACACGAACTTTATTGCCATCTCCCGTATTAATGAACCTTTTGGCATCACTGGGTGTTCGGCTTCTTAGACAACCATTCATAGACACACTTATGTGAATAGTGGCACCCATATCTATCCACCAAGTGTTGGGTGGTACTTCAGCTAAATTAAATTCACAGCAAACAAAACTAAATTGGTTATCTTTATTTGCGAGCCACTTATGATACTTGGGACAATCTTTCTTCACATGACCATCAACCCTTTTGCAAAAGAAACAGGGAATAACTGTATCTTGATTTTGTTGCACATTTGTCTGTGAAGTCCCAGTATGTGAAATTCTCTTACCCTTATGATCGAATTTGCTTTTCTTAATGCCCAAATAACCCAAAGAATATGTTGGAATGTTGTTCAAATTTATAGATATAGATGATGTATTCACTATAACAATACAAAAGAGAAGCTCACGATTAACAAATATCAATAATGCAATGATAAAAAATAAAAGCTTGATTATAATTATCATGCAAAAATTGGTCTAATTGTAGGGGCAAACAATTTAGACAAGTAGACATAAAGTAAAAACTGAACATTATGTCTTTAGTGGTGGGCCCTATCGAGAAACCTAACGCATCATCATAACCAAGTCTTTGGACAGTAATTATAACATGCAAGTGGCCTTCTCAAAAATAAATAAGACTAGTTAACATGAATAATACAAAATTAGACCTGGCCAATCAAAAGCCTTCCTTTGGGCCGACTTTTGAATGCATAGGTAAATCCTAAAAATTATATTATTCAAAAATTAACTACCTTATACCGTTTAAATCCGGCCAAATAATAATCTTCCTTTGGGCCGATCACTATCCGCATGGATCCAAACGTAACTTTATGTAATCCAAAACTGTTACCTTCAAGTTTAAGATAATCTCCATAATAGAGCCACTTTGGCGGCTTATTACTTTAATTATCCTAAACCCTAGGTACGGACTACAAAATAATCTTTATGCCCCAATTTAATTACTTTAATGAAACAAGTAATAACAAGTTGATAGCTAATGTAACCGAATAACCATCATCTATAATTGCACAAGAACGGAAAACTGTAGTCGGATTGTGGATAAGTCAAGCAGATGACCATATGAAGTACATAATCACAATACCCAACAATCTAGAGTAAATTAGTAACTCCTTGTGCAATTCAGTTATCAACTAATTTATTAGTAGTTTCTTGAATCGGAAAAATAAAATTTATAAAAAAAACATGCTTTATATATTATTTTATTTTTCTCCAATTTTCCTTATTGAAACTACCAAAATTTTATTGCCGTAATCAAACTGTATAATAAAATAAAAACAGTAACTTTGATCCTCATAACAGATGTCTACAAGCAATCTAACTACGTTTGATACATAATATGTATACTGTAGCATCACTAGTACCCACCAATAGGGTATGACAATAAGTAAAAAAAAAACTTTTTCCTCATAAGCAGGTAACAAAAGTTACCAACAGATTCAAGAAGGCATGCAAAAACGTGATATACCAATATGCGAATTTATTACCGCATGTCGCCTTGCAAACCAATTGCAGTCATAGAACAGTAGCCGCATTAGATCAACGGAATAAAATATATATTGATTTGGGCAATTAAGGAGTGAAGCACCATTCTGACTATAAGAACAAATACTTAATTAAATACTATGCCGATTTATTTTGTTCTTAACACAACTGATAACTATACCAATCGACTATTGACTTGTTTCAATAATCAAGGAAAATAGAACTTTATATTTTCCTCAATAATCTGACAAGAGGCTCTGATACCACTTGTAGGATTTCATAAGAATACCTAACCCAAGAACTCATGTCAAACCATTGAAGAAAATAATAGCGGATGCGTACCTGTCGCCATGGAAGATGAACACCTTGTATGTGTAGTTATTCGTCTTCCACCTCCAAAGACCTACTCTTGATCGTGACATTTGTCTCACACACGATGGGATAGAATGAGAAAAGAGATTAGAGTTTGGAGTGGGGACTTAACCACATATTTATAGGTCTTGGTTCCATCATAGCCCATCATAATAGATGGAACCCTAATGGGCCTTGAATGGTCTTTACACTTAATAATAAGCCCGTACCACTTAACACACGTCATATAACCCAAATACGCGCTAATAGAGATTTGTCACTTACCCGGTTACATTAATTAAATGATCACAGCTTAATGGGTAATACCAACACCACTCAAACCTTATTCGACAATATACAATATCTAATTATATGATCTATGTAGGCCCATCTACAGAAAATTGCCAACAAAGGGCCCTATGAAATGATTTGTCAAAGGACCTGACTTGGGGTACACAAGATTAGGGACAGAAAATGTACCGACCTGCTTGGGGGAGCCACTTTTGGGTTCCATATGAGCGATTTGAACCGTTTATTATTCTTAGAACATTTTTTCTTTTTTGATTGAGTTGTGGGACTTTGGTTTAAGCACTTCTAACCGTCCAATTGAGCTGAAATTTTGTGGGGCCATTCGAAAAAATGTTCTAAGAATAATGAATGGTTCAAATCGCTTGTGTGAGACCTAAAAGTGAGTCTCCCAAACAGCTCGGTACATTTTCTGCAGATAAGGGATGCTTGCTTTTGTCCCCCACACTATAATTCATACTATTAATAGAGAGAGAAGAGTAGTAGCTGAAGCCTGAAGGAAACCAAGAGCTAAGATTCACCTCTCTTTGTAATCTCATCTCAGATCGGTACAAACAAATTTTCTCCCCCTCTCTCATTCTCTCAAATATCACGGTACAATCCATTACATCTCGGTACGGAACATTTAATTTCCTTCTCTCCCCCCTCTCTAGTTTTTTGTTATGTTATTAGTAAAAACTTAAGATTCATACCATAGGCATTGTGATTTGTTTGTTTTGGTTGTCTTTTTTATTGTTGACAATGATTTTTTTTGTACCCGTGTTTTGGTCCGGGTCTATGGTATGAATCTTAAGTTTTTTGTTATGTTATTAGTGACTTGATATCTCTCTCATGATCGGGAATTTATGCTTTAATTAGTACACAAATTGTCTAGTGGGTATAGTAATTAGATTCACACGTTACATAGTTTTTTTCCGCTGCTGTCGGTGTCTTTGCTGTCGAGGCACCGCCAGTTCATAGTGGTCAACGGCTACCAATTCTCCCTCGTTATCATTGTGTGGCAAAAACCAGTTGTGTCTCCGCATGTCTATCTGAGGTATCTCAACTCTGTAGACAGGACCGGCCCTGAGGTGAAGCTGGAGGTGCGGCGGCTTTAGGCCAGTAATTTAAGCAAAAAAATGAGGGCCCACTTTCAATAGAAATCGGTTTTATAATATATATAAATTACTGCTAACCAAAACGCAAAAGCATAGCTTGCCACAGTGGTCCGGGTCTATGGTATGAATCTTAAGTTTTTTGTTATGTTATTAGCAACTTGATATCTCTCTAATGATCGGGAATTTATGCTTTAACTAGTACACGGATTGTCTAGTGGTTATAGTAATTAGATTCACACGTTACATAGTTTTTTTTCTTCTAGAAGTACTGAGTGTATCTAAATCACGTAGTTTAGGGAAAAGTATATTCACATGTCTATTGGTCTTCTAATTTCAGACCCGAGACAAAGAGAACACTAAGTGGGTTTACTGTGTGTATTGGGTTGAAGTATTTTGGAGGTGTAAATATAGCAGCACAACGAAAATTGTCTAAACCGAGCAACCTCGTACCCGTAGAGTAGCATCACAAAGGTGCTAAGTTGATCAGTCACAAGCAGTTCAGTTGTTATTCCTGAATCACTTTTTCGGAACACCTACACAATACAGTTATTAGTGAATAAAAAACACTCAATCTTTTTTATATCGCACTTATTTTGACTGAAACATTTTTTTGTTGTATTGTGTAGGCTCATTTCCACAACTTTTTAACACCCCACTTGTAACGCAAGCGGGAAAGCGTATTTCAATCATATATTAAATTATTAAAAATTTCGAGAGCGAAAATTGAGAACAAGAGTATTGTGCGAGGATTAAAAAAATTCCCGATAATAAAAAAAGACCCGAAAAGTGCCCAGAAATAGTTTGGAAATGACCATCTTAAAGGGATTGAAAGCGTATTTCAATCATATATTAAATTATTAAAATTTGCGAGAGCGAAAAATTGAGAACAAGAGTATTGCGCGAGGATTGAAAAAAATCCCGATAATCAAAAAAGACTCGGGAAGTGCCCGGAAATAGTTTGGAAATGACCGTCATTTCCAACCTACGAGTTTTGGAAAGAAGATTTTTAGAAAGATTTTTGAGATAATGTTTGATTGAAGGTCACAAGCCTGTTTAAATCATTTTCCAATGGCCATGGGCCCAATTAAAATATTTTGAGATTCGTGTAACCATTTAAAATCACGTTTGGGGGTCATGAACCCGTTTAAATTACTTCTTGAGGGCCGTCGCCCGTCTAAATCACTTTTTGAGGGCCGTCGCCCGTTTAAATTGTTTCAAAGGGCCATAGGCCCGACTAAAATATTTTGAGGTTCATGTAACTGTTTAAATAACATTTGAGGGCCGAGGGCCCGTTTAAATCATCATATTTAAATTATTTTTACTGCCCCTTGCCGGTTTAAATTACTTTTTGAGGGCCGTCGCCCATCTAAATCACTTTTTGAGGGTCGTCGCCCGTCTGAATCATTTCTAAGGGCCGTGGGCCAGTTTAAAATATTTTGAAGTTTACGTAACCATTTTTCATGTAACTGTTTAAATCGCGTTGTAGACACCCCAATTTGAATCCATGAAAATCTTTGGCATTTCCGAGGATGAAAATGCATGATAAGGGCGCGCGAGGCTTGATTGTGAACTTGGAAATCCCTCCAAAAACTCTTCAAAATAAACCCAAGCCTACACCACCTTCTAGTACATTCAAGACCCTCTTTTTTGATATATAATATGTCCCAATCCGTTTTGAAATGAGGGAGATGTGCACGTTTTACTAAAACGACTTGTTTTCCCGACCTTCTGAGGGTAAAATGGTTATATATTTTGATGTACAAATCATCTTGGGTTCAAACCACTTAGGTTAGAAAGTAGACTTTGACAAGATTTTCAACACTTCAAACCATGCGCAAAACGTAGTTCGATAGCACCCGGAGCGGCCCCGCAGATTTTGAAATGTTGTGTTGTCTTCAAATCCAGGCGTCCGAATTTCCAATTCCAAGCGCCCATACTCAATCCAGGCGCCTGGATTCCCATTCCAGACGCCCAAACTCAATCCAGGCGCCTGGACTCCCCAATTCTAGGCGCCCGGACTCACTCCAGATACTTGATCCCCAAGTTGAAATAAGAGGGAAGGAGCGTCTTGTTGAATTTTGAAGAGGATTTTTGGAGGGATTTTCTGAGAGAAAGTGGAGGGAAAATAGGTGAATCCCTAGTTGACCCCTAAGCTATCCTAAGGGTCCATTTTGGACCTTTTATGCTTATTTAAACACTCCATTCCTCTCTCATTCAAAGGATGATCAAACTCTCCCCCATCCTATATTGCTACTTGTAGACACCCCGATTTTGAACCCAGGATGCACTCGAGCATTCCCGATGATGAAATAGACCAATCGTGCATACCTCGAGGCTAAGAACAAGGCTTGAACTCACCGAACCACCCTAAACCATTCTAAACCCTCCTAGAACAACCTTAAACCAACCAAAATGACCAAAATACCATTCAAACCATCCATAAACTACTTCAAAACAAACCCAAGCCTACATCATCTTCTAGTACATTAAAAACCCTCTTTATTGATATATAATACGTCTCAATCCATTTTGAAATGAGGGAGATCTGTCCGTTTTACCAAAATGACTTATTTTCCCGACCTTCTGAGGGTAAAATGGTCACATACTTGAATGTACAAATTATCTTGGGTTCAAACTACTTGGGTTAGAAAGTACACTCGACAAGCTTTCCAACGCTTCAAACCACGCATGAAACGGAGTTCGGTAACACCCGGGGCGACCCCGCAAAGTTTTACCTTTTGAGCAACAGCCTTGAGCGCTCAAGCCCTGGACCTTGAGCGCTCAAACCCAAAAATCCCACCTTGAGCGCTCAAGCCCATGGCTTTGAGCGCTCAACTCTGATCCAGATCAGTTTTCTGCAGAGCATCTAATCATGATATTCTACTGCAAGAGGAGCGTCTACCTATGTTTTCTACTGCCTAAATACACTTCCTAGACCCTTGAACATCTCCTCAATCACCCTCCAAACCCAATTCAAAAATTAAACCCATTTCCCTCCCATTTCTCTCTCTATATAAACCTCCTCCACTCCCTCACTCACAAGCTTGGCTGCCCCTACTGCCATTTTCTCCCCCCATCAGATCAAACCCACTCTCTCTCATCACTTCAATCACGTTTTAGCCTCTCTCTCCTCCATAGCCACCATCCTCCATCATCTTCAACCTCCAAAACACCCAAAAACCTTCTTTAAAAGGCCTACAACACATGGGTCTTTGAGAAACCAACTACAACAGCCCCTCTCTCACTCTAATAAGCCATTTACAGCCCATACACTCCATCAATTTCGTCCAAACCTAGCTCTTCCATCAAAACCCACCTCATCCAAGCCAAAATCACCATTTTAAGCTCAAATCGTCCATCATCCACTCAATCAATCACTCAATCAGCCCTACACTCACACTCCTCTGTCCAAAATACTTCATCTATAGCCCATAAACACAGCCACTACCCATCCATTCATCAAACCACAAGGTCAAGCCTTGATCATAGCCGAAAAGGTAGATTATCATGTGAAAATCACTGTTTTGGTCTTGCTGAGGGAGACCAGTGGGCTCATTCAAGTTCCTCATACTTGAAATGAGCCTACAAGGTCTGAAAAGTATCAAGAAAAGCATTTTTAAAGCTTGTTGTTTTGGTATTCACTTTCCAAAATTCTTCAAAGTCCATGTTTCTGTCCAGTTTCGGGAAAATAAAGTATAATCATTGATTTGGGGTTGTTTGATCATCCAATGTCATGTTATAGCAGAATTTGGCGACCTGGAAGTGGCTTGAGCGCTCAAGGCCTTACCCTTGAGCGCTCAATCCACTTTGAGCGCTCAAACCCCAACAGAAAGTCAGTCACAGTGTTTCAGCCATAACCTTTTACTCCGAACTCCGTTTTCAACGTATTATATATCAAAACGTAGATAATTTGAAGGGCTACAACTTTGTAGTTTTATATTCTTCCTGATTATGTCTCAAAGGCTTCCAAAAAATGTAAATAATGTTGGAAAGTCAAATAATTTTGCTCAATATGGTGTTCTAAGTCCTATTTCTCTCTTTCATTGTCATTTTCTTTGTTTATATCATTCCACCATCGCATTGTACATTGCACAAGCATCCACCATCACTTGGTTCGTATTTGAATACTTGTTTATGTGTTTTCCCATTCTCATACTCCCCGTTATTTGCTCAAAATCGAATTTCAAATATCTTCAAAATCCCACAAATATCGAGTAGAGACCGGTTCATGGACCGGGCGAGAGGGGTGCCGTAAAACCCTTCCCCTCTCGTAACCAAACCCCCGAATCCGAGAAATCTTTGGTTCTGCCATGATCAGTGAAATCTTTTTCAAATGGGCAAATGAGTCATATTTTTGATCGGTTTCTCGGGTTCGGACCTCAAATCCGGGTGGCGACTCTAACAATCACAATCTTTTCAAACGTGAAAACGCACCGTTTTCCAGTGGGCCGTCCACACTACTCTGCCGAAAATCACCCAGAAACTCCATCCCCAAACTGATCCCCTTTAGTTTCACTCACGTTTAGCCTACAAACCTACCTTTCATTACCCAAAATCCTCATGCTTCTATCATCCACAATCAAATCCCCAACCAAATCACTCAAAGTCAGTTTGATACACTTCTAGTAACCAAAATCACCCAAAATCACTCAACCATCATAAATCACCCAAACCAATCAACCAAGTTCATAAATCAAGCCTTCGAGGTAGTTTTTCTACCTAATGTGTTCAAACAGGCTCTGAAAGTGTAGGAAAATCAACTTATGAAATGAATGAAAGATGTCATATAAATAGACAAACTGGTGGCTCTACGAATAGTTGCCATGGTGAAGAGATACATTTGTTTACGAAAGAACGCATCCGTCCATAGCGAACATGTGCCACTAAAAAGACACAACTCTAAAACAATTCAATTTTCATTCACACTTTAAATAAGAAATTATATTCAAAATATTTTTTCCAACATCATCTCCATGGTCAAGTTTTCACCGTTATCTTTTGGTTTCTTAACTAGTAAAATTGGCGTATTGGAATACATTTTTCGTCCAGCCATTAATGGCTTAAATTGAAAATTTGTAGTCAAGTTATTTTTTTTTTACAAGCAACTTTATCTTCACAACTTGACTTTTCTAAACATGGGCGTTTCAGACATTTGAGACATTGCCTTTCCCTTTCCTGCTCCATAATTTTGGTACTTGCATGGCCAAATTTTCATAGATTGTTTGTCAATCTTCCTGATCGAAAATTATTAGGCTTTGTTATTTTTGTCAACCTAAAAAAAAAAACCAAATTTAAATCTCAAAAACATGTTTTACAATTTACAAATTAACAAACCACTTTATCAAAAACTCACAAAATCAATTCTATATTCTAACTTTACCCTTATATTCAACAAATTCTCCCACTAGTCAATAAAAAAATACTCACTCCGTCCCAATTTAAATGTCCCCTACGAGTGACCGGGCTAGTTTGACTTTAAAAAATAAAATACTTTTGGAATTACTTTTAAAACTTTTTATGCACCATTAAAAAAATCTCAAGAAGTACTTTTGAATGGTGTAAAAAATTTTGAAAAAAAATATTTAGAAATATATTTTCTTTTAAAGTCAAAATGACACGACTTTAAAATGGGACGGACAGAGTAATAATCTACCAACTACTCAAAAAATAATAATTTACCCACTGCCCACCTTTTTTTTTCTCTCTTTTGTGTTTTGGTTAAGCTGGCTGATTTGATGCCCGGCTCGGATCGTGAGACCAAAAAGTTATTTTATTAAATGTAAAAAATGTTTGATAAAGTGTACATTTAAGCATAACCATAAGCATATCTAAGTATAAGCATATCTGTATATTTTGTGTGCTAAGAACTTAGGGGTGTTCCACTAACAAAAAACTGTTTTTTTCAAAAATCGAGACACGTGATTCTCTCATAATACATCACATAAAAAACTGTGAAAAGTCAATTTTTTCAAAAAACTACGTTAATGGAACACCCGGGTGTTCCAACAACTTAGTTAGCTAGCTAAGCATCCGGGGTGTTCCAACAACTTAGTTAGCTAGCTAAGAAGAAATGTACTTTAATGAGCCTCCCTAAAAATGTTCATTATGTGTCACCCATTTAATCCCATAAAATTCTTATCTTCTTCCCTTCTCTCTATCTCTCTCCTTAATTCACTCTCCAAATTTAAATTTAGGTAGTCACTTACTCTACTTTAGCTGGTAATGAGCGACTCTACTTTAGGTGGTAATGAGGGGTGCCAGTGTGCCACCTAGTAATCCCAAACACTCCTCAAACAACCAGTTTATCCAAAAATACAAAAAAAATAACGCTAGATCTTTACCCTTTATTTTTTTATTCAACAAATTCTCTCACTAATCAATAAAAAAATAATAATCTAGTCACTTTTTCTCTCTCTCTCTCGTCTCTGTAGCAAACCCTTCATCTTTGTACACGATCGTTCCTTCCATGGCCGAGCAACCCATCCGTGGGTTCTAGCGTTCCTTCCATGGCCGAGCAACCCATCCGTGGGTTGTAGCATGGCCGAGCAACCCACCAGTTTTTCATTTTCAATGGCCGAGCAATAGCAGTGCAAAGGCCAAGCAAACCACCGCTTTCATCTCCATGGCCGAGCAGCCACTCGAACCGAGCAACCGTCCAAAAAAAACTTAACGGACGCTCCGATTAATCACACAACCTTTGACTCAATTAATCGGAGTCCCACACAATAACAATAATAATAACAATAATAATGGGAGTCCCACACTTCATTTGTAAAATTTGACTGGAATGGAGTAAATGAACTTGAAGTGTGTAAAATTTGACAGCAATAGAATCGAGTAAATGAACTGATTAACCCGATATCCAAATGATATCCAACTGAGTTAATTTTTTTACAATTAATCTTAAAAACATATTTTAGATAAGCCGTATCCATTTTGCCTTGGCTCGGATTGCTGATTCTGATTTTGCCTTGGCTCGGATTGCTGATTCTGATTGATGTTCAAGTTGTTTCCGGGATTGTCTTTCTTTCATTACATTGTTTCCGGGATTGTCCTTCTTTCATTACATGTACCTTGTGAATTTGCTAGTGATACTCGGGGAGAGTTCCCCTACAGTTCCGATCCGAAGGGCTGTTGAGAGAAGAATTTCTCACAAAGTGTATTTCCATGAATGAAGCTCCTAGGGAGCATTATCAAGTTCATTGCATCGATTTCCCATTAGAGAGGGTTAAGAATAAATATATGCCTGAAAAATGCAAGGGTTTTATGAAATAAAAACCTTTAGGTTACAGAATTGATAAATTTGTATTAATCCAAATAAAAAATTCTTCTGAACAATCAATTCGTCAAACAAAAACCTTTAGAAAGGGTGGCTATTAGTAGCGACAGGAGCCAGATATTACTAGTAATACCCGTGCTTGAAGCCAAATGAGTTAATTTTTTTAACAGATAATCTTAAAAACATGTTTAGATAATTGACTCCCATCTTAAAAACATGTTTAGATAAATTGAGCAACTCCCATCATTTGGGAATATCATTTGCGTGGGGTTCTTTGGGTATATCATTTGCGTGGGGTTCTGGGGTTCAAAAAAAAGAATGTGTACATCATTTCATTTGTGCGTATACCATTTGCCTGATATCATTTGCGTATTTGCGTGGGGTTCTAGGGTTCAAAAAAAAGAATTTGTGTGTATATCATTTGGGTTCTGGGGTTCAAAAAAAAGAATTTGTATATATCATTTGGGTATTTGCATGGTTCAAAAAAAAGAATTTGTGTTTGCCTGGGGTTCAAAAAAAGAATTTGTGTCAAATATTGTGGGGTTCAAAAAAAAGAATTTGTGTGAAATATTGTGTTATTCCTTAAATATTGTGTTATTTGTTCTGCGATTCAAAAGAAAGAATTTGTGTTGTGGGGTTCAAAAGAAAGAATTTGTGTCAAATGTTGTGGGGTTCAAAAAAAAAATTTGTGTGAAATATTGTGTTATTGGTTAAATATTGTGTTATAACCCCTTATATATATATATATATATAATATATATATATAGGATTAACTTCCAATAAGGGTCCCTTATTGAAGTTAAAATGCGGACCTCACCTTTCCGAGCCAAATTTTGACGATCCGAACCGTTCAATGTTTTTAAAATGCATTTTTAAGGGCCCCCGCGAAGATTCGTCCAAAAAAAATACCCAGAAGGGCTTCATCCGATCGGTTTTTGTTAAAAACGTTATATATAGCATTTTTAACAAAAACCGATCGGATGAAGCCCTTCCGGGTATTTTTTTTGGACGAATCTTCGCGGGGGCCCTTAAAAATGCATTTTAAAAACATTGAACGGTTCGGATCGTCAAAATTTGGTCCGGAAACACAAAAAGGGGCAGGTCCGCATTTTATTTTACAATAAGGGACCCTTATTGGAAGGGGCTCCTATATATATATAATACTATGTGAGATAATATACCAGAAACAAACAATTGAAGAGTTAAACACGAAAACAGAAATTGAAGAGTTACAGGAAAACAAGATATAATACAATAGTCTCGCAATAGAACTACTCAAATAAACCACCCAACCACCAACGAGCCACCAGCGACACATGAGGATAAACCACCCAACCACTAAACAAAACACAGCACCCAACCCACCCAACCCAACACTTCACCCCAACCCAACTTCACCCGAACCCAAGCCAAAGGCAACTTCACCCGAACCCAACCCAACGGCAGACTCACCTCCGGGGTTGACACATTAATTTTCTAATGTAGTCACCTCCGTCTGAAGCGCAGCAAAGGCCGATTAATTCGGCTCATTCTTTAGACCTAATAAGATCTAGAGCATACTTTTCCTCGTTCGGAGAAAGTGAGCCTTTCAGGTTTTTGACAATTTTTTTTTTTGTTTTTTGATTTGACGCATATCCATGTGGGCCTCTTCCGCCTCTTGGGCTTTTGCCTCTTCAGCCTTCTCTTCAGGCTTTGCCTCTTCAGCCTTGGCGTTTGGCTCGCTCCCCTGCATAACAGATGATGGCCCGGGATGGCAGGGATATGGAATTTGAATAGGCATGGGCGGGGGCGAAATCTGGAAAGGAAAGGAGTAAGGGAAGGCATTGGGATAGGGTTGGGAGGGTAAATGATGATATTGGGAAATATTATAAGGAGGAGGATATGGAGCAGAATAAAAACTTGGGTTTGGGTGATTATTATACCCCGGATATGAAGGAATAGCGGGATATGAAGGAATAGCGGGATATGAAGGAATAGCCGGATATGTAGGAATAGCCGGACATGAAGTAATAGGATAAGTTGGAGTATGAGAAGTACCACTGGGTTGGATAGGTGGCGTGGGTTCCGTGGTGTTACCTTCTTGGATAGGTGGCGTGGGTTCCGTCGTGTTACCCTGTTGGGTAGATGTTGGGGAGAGTTGGTTACCTGAGGAGAGTTCCCTAGGTAATCCGGGGAAAACTTTGCCAGGATCCCCACACAATTCCCTATTCCACTTGTTATTATCATGTGACCTTTTCAACCTCCTAAATTTTTTGCAAAGATCACCCATGTCTGCCTTCCCACCTCTCTTTTTGTAAATCTGGAATACTCTTCGCCAAGCAATGGTTCCGTCCGGTTGTTCTCTTCTAAATTTTGCTACTGATTTCGCCAAAAACTTGTAATCCTCTTCAGTCCATTTCTACACAAAAAGAAGAAGGACAAAACTTAGAATCAAGATACAGTCACAAAAAGAAGATTGTGATAGGGTTCGGGGGGAATCTGAAACACATACCATAACTCAATAAGATTTGTTATCGCCACAATAAGACTTGTTATCGCCACAGCAGAAGGATTATTATATGGGTTTTAGAAAACTTTCACCAAAATTGGATTTTGCGTTAGAGAGAGAACCAGATTAGTACCTTTTCCTCACAATTTTAAGTCTTTTCCTCGCAATTTTAAGTAGGAGTTGATCACCATCTTTGAAAAATAAGTGAAACAAAAGGAAGAGCTCTGTTTTTTTATTTTTTATTCGAGGAATGGGGCAAGGTTGTGAATCCCGACAATCCGGTATCCGGTGCTTACCGGAAATTATCAGCTAGTCCGGCCGATCTCGAGCGAGATGACGGTAATGACTATTTCGTCCGGTACCGTATTTGCACTCTGTGATTCACTCCGGCTGATCTCGATCTCAGGCGAGATGACAGTAATAACTATTCCGTCTGATACCGTATTTGCTAATTGACTTTGTAATTGTAATTGACTGGGTCAGATCCCACTGCTTCAAAAAAATGCAAGATGAGTGGTATTCTGAACGTCTAGCAATATAGCAAAGAATATATGATAGTATTAGGAAGATGAGTGGTATTCTGCTAAACGGCGAAGAATATGAGTTGACAATCCATGACTTTCTCTCTCTACAATGCTCTCTACAATGCTCTGCTCTGAACTGAACCGAACGCAACCTAATTCCTCAGCTAGCTAAACGACAGCTAGCTAAACGGCGAAGAATATGAGTTGACAATCCATGACTTTCTCTCTCTACAATGCTCTGCTCTGAACTGAACGCAACCTAATTCCTCAGCTAGCTAAACGACAGCTAGCTAAACGGCGAAGAATATGAGTTAACAACCTATGACTTTTTCTCTCTACAATGCTCTCTACAATGCTCTGCTCTGAACGCAACCTAATTCCTCAACGCAACCTAATTCCTCAAGCTCCTCAAGCTGATCAAACATCTACATAAGAAAGATCATCTAGTGAGAAGCACTCAAGCTGATCAAACAAACAAGCTGATCAAACATCTACATAAGAAAAAGATAATCTAGTGAGAAGCACTAAGAAGATCAAAGGCAAATCAAAGGCAACCAACTAGAAAATAACTCTATGGAGGAGATGAGCCCTATGGGTGGGGGCAGATCTAAATCAGAATACCCAGTCCAACATGTCAGAAATCCAAATGGATGACAATAGTATAAATGCAAATGGGAATCAAAGAACAGTACCACCTATTCAAGCCAAAGCTACAAAACAAGCTGAGAAGACATCTTTTAAAGCTGCCCTGCTCAATGCCACAACAGATCCCGTACAAGATAGATCGCCACTGTTGATGTAAATGGGGAGATCACGACCGCCACCGTTGATATAAATGGGAGGTGGGTTGTTTTAATTAGCCACCACATGCCTAAATGCATTTTTCATTCTTATTTTTTTCTCATGCCTAAATGCATTTTTCATTCTTATTTTTTTCTCCTGTACAAAATTCAACCGACAGTTAACCAAAAAAAAAAAAAAAAGTCTCTTCTTTTGGGAAAAAAAAATGTTCTTCTCTTCCAAGTTCCACCAAAAAAAATTCACCTTGTTTCGCATTTCTATGTGAAATAATTCTTCAAATAATCATGGTAATGGAAACCTTGTCGTACTCTAAAAGAAGGTCGTACTCCATGCCTAGGCGCTCACCGACTAGCTCTGACTACCCCACTACACCGACTATCCCAACCGGCCAACCCACTAGTAGGGACCCAGGAACCGAGTACTCCAACCCACACTAGTCGGCACCCAGGAACGGAGTACTCGGCCCTGTCCGGAGGAACCGAGTACTCGGCCTGTCCCGCCGCCCTGAGAGAACCTACGTAATTGTCTGGCCTGGCCCCGCTGAGAGTGTCTAACGAGCTGAGTGTGTAACAAGTTTTAGAACGTATGGACCTGTGATAATAATATTTTTTTTATTGCCAATAATTGGCCCCAACTCATTTTAGGCGAACCAAAAATGATACTAGGCAATTATTCAAATTGATTAAAATTGACATCGAGTAGTTTAGTTTACAATTATTTTTTTTACTAATCATCCCGGATGATAATTCTTATTACAAATAATTGCCTCCATAGTTTAGTTTTTAGGTCAGAAAATAGCTACCAAACTCATGACCTTCAAGCAGCAAGATGCACAGAAATAAGTTAATTAGACAGTGAGATAGTTACCTTATCTTATTCTCCTCCACACAAATCTTTATACAGAGAAATCACGGTTGAATAACTAGATTCCAGCAATAGAAAGAGAGCTCACGATCTGTTGCGAGACTTGGTGAGGGAGACTTCGCAAGGGAGAGGGGGGGAGATCTTTGCAACTCGATCGGAAAATCAAAGAGTGGATGAAAGAAGTTGAAGGCGGTGGAACACCTGACGGTGGTTGATCGGCAGGGGTTGATGGCCATCGAAGGGATTTGAGGGATGGCAGAAGAGAAATGAGAAATGGTTTACTTTTTTTGGGTAAAGTTTTCTCCGTGTTGTGGATTGATATAAAATGTGGATGTGGGACTACAGGCCCCCGATCCACTGATCCACTGTCGACTTTCCGCTGTCGTGTCCCACACTCCCCAATCTAACACGACACGTCTATCTAGAGGTGATTTGGTTGAATCTAAAAAATTAGTTTTTTGGTTTTTTTAGTTGTTCTTATTAAAAAAAAATTGCATTTTTTAGTTTTCCGTTGATTATTTTGTGGTTTTTTGTCTTGTCGATTTTTTTGTGTGGTTTTTTGTCTTGTCTCCATCTGAGAAATCTATAAAGTACTCCCTCCGTCCGGATTTGTTTGTCCCTCGTTCTATTGTAACCGGATGAAAAATTAGTGATATCTTTAAATTGATAAATTGGTAAGTAATTATATGTCAAATATGGATCTTGTTTGATAAATCTCGATTAGTTCTATAAGACAATGTTTTTAAAATTACATAAAACATTATAAATTATAAGATATAATCATTTGAAAAATGGCACGAACTCCTAAAATGGACCAACAAATCTGGACGGAGGGAGTATAAAATTATTAGCCAAACTTAAAGTTTTGTGAATAAAGACGAAAAATTATGACAAAAAACCGATTTTTTGGATTATTTTTCGTCTTTATTCACAAAACTTTAAGTTTGATTAATAATTTTATACTTTTTAGATTCCTCTCGTCGAGACAAGTCAAGAAACCACAAAAAATCGACCAAAAACTAACAAATACAAAAAAAAAATTGAATAAGGACAAAACCAAAAAACCAATTTTTCATATTTAGCCAAACGAGGCCCTAATATCCCCTCCTTTGCAAGTCTCTACCCTCTCTCCCATGGCCATTAATCTCCACCCCTCTCCCATTATAAACACACTCCCCTCAATTAAAAAAAAAATCTCATTTTTACAATCACTTCCCTCAATTAAAAAAATCTCATTTTTACAATCACTTCCCTCAATTAAAAAAGATGTCCCATAAAATTAATTCTAGAATTTATTCTTAAAATAATTTATTATTGATTCTTGTAAAAGTTTATTTCAATCTGATATATCTAGGGGCTTTTTTATTTAGGGCTTTTTAGCATAGAAAATTCTAAAATCAGGGCATTTGGCGGCTTAAAAAGTGTATCATTAAAATATGTGAAAAGTGTATTATTAAAATATGTGAAAAGTGTATATAGTAAAGCTAAAAACAATAGATTAGAATTTGAATTTGTGTTTTTTTGTGTTTTCTTTTTCTTGTTAGCCTTATTATCAGTGATAAATGATAATAGAAGAACCTTTTAGCATTGGTAGGTAATTTTAACATTTGTAGTTCCTCATGAATATTGAAAAGTGATATGGGATTGAAATAAAGTTTTAGAAGAACCTATAATTTGCGATTCAAGCCATTTTTTTTTGGCAAAATGGACTCCACAAAATCATCAATTGATCATTTTATTAACAGTAAAAAGGCCAAACATGGGCAAAAGACCAAACATGTTTTCTAGAAAGAGTAATTCTGGCCAAAGGCCAAACACATTTTAATTACCTCCCAATAAAAAATAAACATCAATACATGGTCCTAAACAAATTTGTTAACATTGAAACAATGACTTATCTAACATGAGAGAAAAGAGTCATTACCTTGATTGTCCATGCTCCATTTCTATTGTTGGCGACTTGGTGTCTATTTTCCCTCTCTTTTAACTATTAAACCTTAATGATCTACGGAGTAATTATTAAACCGTAATGAAAGTGCCCCTTTTTTTTTTTTTCTAGAATTACTCTTTCCAAAAAATGTGTTTGACCTTTTTACTCTGAAAATGATTTAATGATAATTTTGTGAGGTCTATTTTGGTTACTAAAAAATTATTCTAATTGCAAGTTATTCTTAAAATAACTTTTTGGTATATTTTTGGCAAAGCATTAATTATAGAAGTGTAATCGGGGAAGTTTGGTTGAAGGGTGACAGGGTTGACTGTGTCATAGGGAGGGAGTAAGGTGTTCTACTAAGGTGGTTTTTTGAAAAAATTGACTTTTTACGATTTTTTATGTGATGTATTGTGAGAGAATGATCTGTCTCAGTGAGTGAGTGAGTGAGTGAGATGAGAAACGTCCATCTACTCCAGACTTGAATAGTCAATGGAGACAAAACAACTCTAGTGGGCCCCTCACCCATCACTCTGACTTCTTCTACTTTTTTTCAAAAACTGTTTCAAAACGTATCCGAACAAATACTACATATTTCTTTCTTTCTGCATCTCCATCTGCCACCTATACCCAACCTAGAATTTTTTGAACAAATCTCCCACAAAAAATGATTTGCGTATACCAGGATGCGTACACCACATGCACACCAGCACATCCAGACCGTCCAAAAGATTTTTTTGACGTTTCAGATTTGAAATGAATTCTTACCGATAAGAATTAACTCTTATCGGTAAGAATTTATTTCAAATCCGGACCATTGATTTCTGAAATGAACGATCGGGATGTGCTAGTGTGCATTTGGTGTGCGCTTGTTCATCTCCCACTGCCAGCCTATACCCAACCCTAAAACTCTGTGAACGAATCTCGTGTATAGCTAACACGACTAGTAGGATAGGATATGGTTGCTTATGCTCTATCCACATCTCCCACTGCCAGCCTATACCCAACCCTAAAACTCTGTGAACGAATCTCGTGTATAGCTAACACGACTAGTAGGATAGGATATGGTTGCTTATGCTCTATCCACATAAATCCACAGAAGACTCTAGCTATCTGGTCCACTTTCAAAAGAGGAAAAATTGTGTACTTGTAAAAAAATACTCCCTCCCTCCGTCTATATTTTGGGTAAACACAAACTTATTTTTTTCACTTTTTATACACTTTCACATGTTCTTATACATTTTTCACATTTTTTAATACACTTTTTCGGTCTTAATATCAGTCCAATGGGCTGATTTTAGAATTGTTTCTTTATTTTTTGTCTTTATTTAAAAAATTCACATTTGTTAGTTTTTCATCGATTTTTTATATTAGTTTTTCTTAGCGAGAAATCTAAAAAGTAAATAATTACAAACTTTTGAAATAGTCTGGTAGGAGTGGTAGAGATAAACGTGTTTGGAAAGTTTTGCACCCAGGGAGGCTACTATTGAGTTTTTCTGTCCAGTCGACCATGGGGAAAAATTTGGGTGCAAAGTGTTGTGCCACACACGGGCTGTCAAAAAATAGCCGGATTGAAACTCAATTTTTCTTTTCTTTTCCATTCTAGTATTTTTCTAAAATCCGGACAACACTTTTTCTGGACGGTGACCGAATATTTTTACATGATCAAAATATATTCGAATTTTTTTTTTTCACATCTCATTTTTCTTGTACAATTTTGTTCGATTGTGTATCTTTCAATTAGTAGTAGTTTTTAACGTGAATGTTGACACCCCATTTTTTGTGCCCTGTCGCTCTGGAAAATATTCGGAAGTTCATGAAGACCATGTAAAAGTTAAAAGTAGAAAAAAAAATAAAGCAGAGAAGAAGTATTTTCCCTATTTTCTAATAAAAAAAAATTCTTCCGGTTGGGCTAAACATATAGTATCTATTTTAAACAAAATCAAACCATTTAATTAAGAAAAAAATTCACATAAAAATTTCCTTGATTAAAACGCCAAACTGAAAAAATCACAAGTTGGTGAGGTTATGGAGGCAACTAATGAAATCACAATATTAGGCTTGTTTAATAAAGGAGCTAAACATAAACGTGATAGTATTCAACTCAATTAGACTCACGACCTTGGAGAATATGACTATTTTATTTTTTATTTTTGTCTTTATTCGAACTTGTGAATTATTGATTCACTCCGACGAAAGGAACTGAAAAGGTAAAAACTTATGATTTAAACTTAATTTTGTTAAAAGAAACACAAAAATAAGTCGAAAAACTAGATTTTATAGCTTTGTTCAAATAAAGTTGAGTTTAGAACATAATTTTTTCCACAAAAGTTTGACACGAAACTTACAAATGCGAATTTTTTGAATAAAAAAAAAAAAACCAAGTAGCTTATTTAAACAAGCTCCTATTTAAAAAAATAAAAAACTGCCTCTCTCTCTCTCTCTCTAAAACCTCTCCATATTCTCTCTGCATTTTCAAGCTAGGGCTTAACCGCCGGGGGAGGGGGGGGGGGGGGGGAGCGGCGGCTCCCCCTTCTCCTCCCCCCGGGCTCTCCTTCCTCTCTTCCCTCCCTTCTCTCTCAGCCGTTTTTATCTTTCTCAGATCGCCCCACCTTCCCCCTCCTTCGTTTGGGGTCCCGGCCATGGCCGCGCTGCTGGGCGCTGCCATCTTGGTTTAACGACGCGTCGGATCTGCTCTCTACCGGGGGGGGGGAGCGGCGACTCCCCCTTCTCCTCCCCCCGGGCTCTCCTTCCTCTCTTCCTTCCCTCCTCTCTCAGCCGTTTTTATCTTTCTCAGATCGCCCCACCTTCCCCCTCCTTCGTTTGAAGTCCCGGCCATGGCCGCGCTGCTGGGCGCTGCCATTTTGGTTTAACGACGCGTCGGATCTGCTCTCTACCACGCTGGTTTTCTTGTTGGAGATCTCCGGTTTGTTGCCTAACGGCTTGTGATGGGTTTGCGACCATTGGGGTGGGTTGGTGGAGGTTTGTGGAGGTTGCGGCGGTGGCTGTCTTCCTGTCACGATGTTTTCTGAGTCTTGGATATTGCGGCTGCGAGAGTAGTCTGTTTTGGGGGCTGGCGTTTGGGCTTCATGGGCGTGGTGTTAGCAACGTGGTTGTCGACGGGCGGTGGCCTTGGGCTCCTGTTTCTCTTTTCTTCGGTGTCTTGGAGAGATGCAGTCGTGCTTTTCTTCGAGGCAACAACAGGGGCTCGTTCCCCGGGTTCCGGCGTTGGCGGTGGCAGCGGCTGCCTCTTGCTTGGACATTTGATGAAGGCGGCAATGGTTGCTTTGGACAGTTGTTATGCTTGGTGATAGGGTTTTTTTTTTATTGGGCTTTGGGTATTATTTGGGATGTATTTTTATTTGGGTTGCCCTTTGGGCTAGACCATGGGTGTATGTGCTTAAAGTTTTATCTGGTTTGGCTCCTTTCGGGATCTTGGCCTTTAGGTGTTTGGGCTTCGGCCCTTTGGGTGTTTCTTGGGTTGGCTTCTTGCTAGCCTATGTCTTGGGTCTCGGATGGGCATAGGACTGTCCTTAGCTTCGCTTAGGATACGATGCCTTCATTCCTTGCCCCTTTGGTCTTTGTAACATTTCAACGATCAATAAAATATTTCGCCTTTCAAAAAAAAAACAAACTCCTATTTGTGAATTCTAACTTTTTAAGGAAAACATAATGATTACATTAAAGAATGTTTAACTTTTCATTTATGCCCTCTCAAAAAAGTGATTTGATTAACGTAAGTTGAAATTTATTTTGGAATGTCTCAAAATCAAAATAGAATACGGGACAAAGGGAGTATAGATATATATATTTTCCAGGTTGAGGAGTCTAATGGGTTGAGGCTCAAGTTCGGTGTGATTAGCACTGGAAGACAATCTTCCTTCCTAGTCACTCGAATCTAATAACAATTTCAATTTTCCTAGTCGAGCCTCAAAAAATTCACATACATGCCACTTGATTCATTTGTTTTGTAAAATACCCAATATATTTAATTCTAAGTTTTGTTTTTTGAGTTCCTTTAATTATAGTAATTAGCACTGGAAAGCCAAAAATTTTCCTCTTGGGGGCCAACGGACCTCAACCAAATTAAAGGGAAAAAATTGCAAGAGCCGTGTACGGATAATGGAGAGGTGATGTCCAAGTACTAGTTTCCGAGTTTTGATAAAGAAAAGAAGAAAGAATTCAACAAACAAACACAAGATTGATACGACTTCCCTTCAGATTTTGATTTTGGAAAAGGTTGTTAAAGAACTTTGGTCTCTCCCAAAAGTGGGTCCCTACATTTTCTCGACACCCGGTTCTGTACGCATAGGTTTTCCGTATAATTGTGGATGGATTGCTTTTTATACATACTAAATATATAGAGAGAATAGTAGTAGGCTATACCGCCGGCGACGCCATTTTGGCGACCAAAACCTATCAAAACAAGACCCAACAACCTTGCCAAGGCCGTCGCCATTTTCTTGGAAGCTACAGTACCTCGCCATAGGCGGCGAGGTTTGGCGAGCTCCCCAGGAACTCTCTCTCTCTTTCTCCTCTTGGCCGGAAAAAACAAATTGCCGGAGGAGTGATTGTAAAATTGATTTGACAGAAGAAGGTTGAAGGTCTCGTCGAGGCGATGTCAATGGTCTAAGAATCGTCGTCGGAGAAGATGGCCGGAGCTCGCACGCGCCGGTGAAAGTCTGCGAGTGCGAGAGAGTGAGATCCACTCTCGTGGTTGGCGTGCACGCGTCGTACTGGGTAGAAGACGAGTCAGATTGTTTTTTTATTTGTGAGCCAAATGGCTAGTATGTTGGGTAGAGATGGTATTTTCCTGGCTAGCTATATCAGTGTATGACATATTTTGCAGCCAATTTGGTGAAAATTTTGTTGAGTTTGTTGGAGATGCTCTTACTCCACTAAAAAAGATGAGTTGGGTTCTGAGAATCTTGGCAACTGTTTTGGAAATAGTCTTCTGGACAGATTCAGGAGGTGTTCCACTAACTTGATTTTTTTGGTTTTTTGGGTTTTTTTTGAATGTTTTAGTTTTGCAAAAAAAAAACTAACTTGTTCCACTAACTAGTTTTTTTGTTTTTTTTGGTTTTTAGTTTTGCAAAAAAACTAACTTGTTCCACTAATAACTAGTTCCATTAAACTAGTTTTTTGTATGTTTAGGTTTGCAAAAAAAAATTAACTTGTTCCACTAACTAGTTTTTTGACTTTTTTCGTTTTTTATTTTGCAAAAAAACTAAGTGATTTTTTATTAGTGGAATGAGATAGTTTTTTAATTATAAAAAAATTATTTTTTTAGCGGAACGGGGCCTCAAATCTTTCTCTCCTTCTTTCATTAAGATACTACCAGTAGGACTGAGGGTCTGGCTAGTCACGTGTCTCCTTTGGATTCTTTTCACAGACCGCTTGTCCAGTGTTCTGATGACCCTGTCAATAAAGACACCCCCCACCCGCACCTATTTACTACTCGTACTATTACTTCAGTATTTTACCGATGGTGGAAAGAGCCAAAATACCACTTGCAGGAAAGTCATGACCTATATTTATGGGCATTATCGAAGGATAATCTTACGCGTACAGAAAAAAAGAGCACCGAAAATGTACAGAGGTACATTTTGGATATATTTTCTTGGCACTTAGGGGGTGTTCCACTAACCCAATTTTTTTGAAAAAACTAATTTTTCACGATTTTTTATGTGATGTGTTGTGAGAGAATGACTTGTCTCGGTGTTTAAAAAAAACAGTTTTTGTTGGTGGAACACCCCCTTAGACTTTTCCTTGAGTCTATGATTGTGGTAGAACGAGCCAAATTATGGGCACAACATTGTAGACAAAATGCATAATAGATCGAATAAAAATTTCACATTATTAATCGAAGTTTTTCAAATTATTTAAAATACTATTTGAAGGATCCTTGCAAAATAGTGGAGTTGTTCATTTCGATAACAGTAATAACTTAATCAAATCATTCAAATTTTTGTCCCAATGAAGTCGAGGATGAAAATAGATCAAGGTTTTACTGGTATCTGAATTGAATGAGATGGTTTTGTATAGGGACTCTTATTAAACAACTCAAATTATATGTGTGGGATTCCAAGGTGGATCTCGTAATTTCAAGCTCATCACGTGTGCGCGGCTTCTAATTTAAAGGGGCTGGAAACTAAAAATTTGTATTTTCACAACACTCATAAATAAAGGACATAATGCTAAATGTAATAAAGCAAAAATAGCGGACTAATTTGGAGAAAAACACACCTTGATTAGGATACAATCTTTCCAATTCCTTTCTGTAATGTCTCTTTTATTACTGGAGTACTTCCTCTGTCTCTAAGTAATAATCCATTACGAAAAGTTGTGTCATTTTTTAAATAAAAAAATTAAGTAATTCCGTGTATAATTTTTTCGAAATTTTTCTCACTGAATTAAAGTACTCAATTATACACGACAATACTTAATTTTTATTCTTTGAAAAATAGTATGAGAGAGAGTAAGTGACTATTATTTAGGAACGGATTATTCTTTGAAAAATAGTAAGAGAGAGAGTAAGTGACTATTATTTAGGAACGGAGGAAGTAATGTTTAAGAAACTAATATGTCAGTAATCAGAAGCAAGTTATGAAGCGCACAATTGTAAAACATTTCTTGAAGATTGTTTCAAATTACGGGATCCTGAATTCGGAATGAAAATCTAATCTATTAGATCAATTACGTAAAATTATCCGATGCGCCTAATTTTTTCCAAGACCACTTGAATAATTATTTTAAACTTATTTAGCGGTTCGGATAATTTGTGCGGGATCTAAAAGTGGCCTCAAAACGGTACCGTTTTCCCCCTGCATGCAGCAGTGCAATCCTTGCGGATTGCATTGTAAGGTCCCCGCTCCCATAGGGAAGATATGTCAAAAATTTCAACAGATACACAATCTGTGTGAGATTTGCATTCAGATTCAGATTTCCAAGTACAGTTTCAGCAAAGGAGCATATATGGGTGGGTGGGGATTCTCCTTCAAGCTTTTGCTTGAATGATGGTGCCTCAATTTCAATTTCAAGAGGCCCGTCAATCAGGGACGGATTTAGGAATTCCCCATAGCGGGGACACAAATTTCTATAAGCTTAAACACAAAGTTAACACAAATTTTCCCATTATGTAATAAGACTTATGGAGTAATATATATATATGTTTCTAAAGATTTCTAAACATGAGCACAAAAAACAAAATATTCCTTACAAGTACTTTTATATGTCCTTTCACAATTGATCACGCTGAATTTTCATATATTTTGAAAGTATTGCCTAATTGTCTCGCTAGAGAGTCCATCAAAAACAACTCTTTCGTTGTAAAAGGGACTTTGGACTTGTATGTAAACAATAAAGAAAGAGACAAAAGTTATTGAATCTGGAAAGATCAGTAAAGGAAATGGGGGGCTCTGTTATCCGTGGGGGTCGGCAGGCCCTGCCGACCCCATCCGAGCCGTCCATTTCGCTCATCAATGACTCAGATCTTACCTCTCCAAAGTGTATCCGAGCCGTCCATTGTTTGATACAATCCGAGCCGTTGATGCACGAAACGAACGGCCCGGATGGGGGTTGGCAGGGCCTGCCGACCCCCATGGACAGCAGGCCCCCCGGGTTCCAGTAAAAGGTCAATATATGGAGGGTCAAAACCCCAACTACCATTCAAATACTCCCTCTGTCCGGATTTGTTAGTCCACAAACATACTTTTTCAAGTCCTAAAATATTTGTCCATTTTCAAAAGTCAAAACATAAAGTATGATAAATTTACTTTTTTGCCCATTTTCTAAAACTTAAAATAACAACACAAAAACTAATTTTTTTTAAATCATGTGTTTACATTTTTGAATTTTTTTTGCACCGTATTAAAGTTCTCATTGAGATCTATCAAACAAAATCCATATTGATAAAAATAATAATTTTTGCAATTACATTATTTTTGAGTTTGGAAATTGCACATAGTTTCGTAGTAGACTATCAAATTGGAATGGATGGAGTATTAAATGTAGGAATTGAGGATAAAATAGAAAATTAACAAACTCAAAATGTAATGGAAAAAAAATTGGAATCCTCAAAACGGACCAACAAATCCGGACGAAAGTAGTATTATTTTTTACTTCTTCTTCTTTACCACAGACCTCTAGCAAATATTGGAAACAGCAGCAACCGTACACAACACACGATACTGACAAATCGACAACAACTGATACATCTATATTATATATTATAATTTATTTATGTATTAAAATACATGTGAACCGCTATACATATGTATTATCTCTCACTCTGTAAGACTTGTACCCATATCATTGTATCAGAGAGAGAGAGTTGAGAGTTGAGAGAGACGAAGAGTGAGACCTCAGTGAAGAGTTAGGTCGGCGAACGGCAAACGAGTCGGCGACTGTGAACGGTGAGAAACTCAATGGTTCTCCTCCTCCTTTCTCCTCTCCAGATCTAAACTGAGTGTCTTTTTTTGTTTTTTTTTTTGTTTTTAAATCCGGTGAGCCGCTAGTTTTGATCTTAGGTTGGGCTATTTTTTCTTGACTAGTAGTAGAATGGTTTGGGCTGAAAAATTTGGGATGGGCTAAAACTTGTTGAGTCTGAATTTTATGTATATGTATATATATATATATATTTTTTTTGGGTTTTTTGCAACCCACCATAGCCCAAACGTAGCTCCGCCATTGTCTAGACGTGAATTAGGAAAAAAAAAAAAAATGAAATTGAGGGGGGCAGGTGACCAGCAGCAGCGCCAACACCAACAGAACCAGCAGCACCACCAGCGCCACCACCGACAGCCTCCTCCCCAACAACTTCACCAACAGGCTCTACCGGGCGGTTCGGTTTGGAGCCCAAGAGAAGAGAAGCTCGTGAATACTTGAGTAATCACAGTCCATTTGGCTCCTCGAATAAACAACAAAACAAAAAATTAAAAGGGAGGTAAACTAAAAGGAAATACTAGAAGCCACCAGGTTCACGTCTTGTTACCAAATAAAAAATATGGCTGTGAGAGCCCATCACCAGTTATCACCAGTTATATAGACCTACAAACCTGCTGAATTCAAGACGTATGATAACTCCACCACATTGAAATGGAACATGGTCCAATGTATTTACAAACATATGGGTGGAGTTGTGGGGGATGTGAGGCTCCTTGAAATACAGTGGAAAAAAATTACATGTCTTTACGGAGCTGGACATTTCAATCAGTTAACCTTTCTTGATGAAGAATGTGCTAAAGACATTGACCTCGTCTTCCCAAGGCCTTCTTTTTCAGCTTCTTCCTCAAGGAGCACCGACACAAGGAGTGTAAGGAGCAACGGCTTCCGATCATTCTTTACACCGGCGGTGGCAGGTGCTCTTGCTCATGACTATGACGAGCAACTACTTGACATTTTGGCGTCCAACACTGAGACAATTATTGAACTTGTGAATTTGGGAATGATAAATCAAGAGCTTATCATTCCCAAATTCACAAGCTCAATAATTGTCTCAGTGTTGGACGCCAAAATGTCAAGTAGTTGCTCGTCATAGTCATGAGCAAGAGCACCTGCCACCGCCGGTGTAAAGAATGATCGGAAGCCGTTGCTCCTTACACTCTTTGTGTCGGTGCTCCTTGAGGAAGAAGCTAAAAAAGAACTTGGGAAGACGAGGTCAATGTCTTTAGCACATTCTTCATCAAGAAAGGTTAGCTGATTGAAATGTCCAGCTCCGTAAAGACATGTAATTTTTTTCCACTGTATTTCAAGGAGCCTCACATCTCCCACAACTCCACCCATTGTTTGTAAATACATTGGACCATGTTCCATTTCAATGTGGTGGAGTTATCATACGTCTTGAATTCAGCAGGTTTGTAGGTCAATATAACTGGTGATAACTGGTGATGGGCTCTCACAACCATATTTTTTATTTGGTAACAAGACGTGAATCTGGTGGCTTTTGGTATTTCCTATTAGTTTGCCTCCCTTTTAATTTTTTGTTTTGTTGTTCATTTGAGGAGCCAGATGGACTGTGATTACTCAAGTATTCACGCTCTTCACATTTTGTTTCTTCTGTTTTTAGGGTTATTTAAATTTCAGTAATTTTTTAGGCCTTTGTTTTCTTTCCCTATTTATTGTATCATCAAACTCCATAACACGAGGCTTGATTTTTTCTGTTATAAAAGGCATAACATTCTTTTTTCTGTTATAAAAAGCATAACATTCCTGGAAACTTTGTTTTTGGGTGACTGACTTTCTTTCTGTTGGTTGTTGCAGAAATTGTATTCGCATTTGTGTTTGTTGGTTGTTGCAGAAATTGTATTCGCGTTTGTGTTTGGAGAAGTTCTCAGGTCAAATGCCTTGACTGATGGTGCAAATTTGAAGAGAAAACCAAGTACATTCCAGACACAGAGAAAAGCATGTACATTCCAGACACAACCTAAAAATTACTTTAAACCATTTCATAAAAAATGATGGTTTGTACGATGATGTGTTGTAGAAGTTTTAAAAAATACTTGGAGCATATCCATGTTCTAGCTTGTGTGTGGCAACTATGATCATACCCGTATGTGATTGACTGACTAGGAAATGAGGGTATGTGATTGACTGACTAAGAAAAATGAGGTGGTCTGAATGGGTTTGCTGTCTTCTTTAAGACTTGCTATAAGATTAATGTGTTGATTATGTTCTTTAAAATTTCACGAGGTTAATATTTCGAGCACCAGAAAATGGACAGTATACGGTGATGTTTGATGTTGTTTTATTCATTGTTCATTTTCATGCTCATGGTGAAGATAGAAAAATATTTTGTTAACCTGAGTAGATATTGCAACAATCTAATAGGGATACTAACCAGAGTAGATATTGCAACAATCTAATAGGGATACTGGAGAATAGCACCGCTGCCTAAGAGATATATCCAAAACAACATTGTGCATACCACCCAACTAATCATGTGTTCCCAAACCCCAAATAAAGTTGGTAAGACACCAACAAAGAGATGGTCCACAGTTGCACATATCTTGTATGCTAATCATAAAAGAAAGACATTCCCTTTCTTTCTATTTTGAAGAAAAACATGTATGGCGTATATTATCTTACCTACCAAAAAGGTGGTGTATCATGTATGTAGCCTCTTTTGCTGATTACTTGGATGGGTTGATTTGTAATTGTGGTTAAAGAACAAAGTGATGTGTCAGGGATGAGTACCTTGTTGGGATACTGTCACATTTTTGTCCAGTTTTTGCAGTTTATTTAAGTGGGCTTCAGTTCAGGTTTTAGACTTGTGACTTGCATTTTGTTCTGTGAAGAGGAGTTTGGCTCTGAAAGCAAGAGACTTAAAGGCATTGGCATTGGTGCCCCAGAAGGTCCTCTTTCTCTTGATGATTTCCGAAGCCTTCAACGGTCGAATATGGTATAGTTTGAATGTTGGGCCATTGTGATTCCTAGAACAGAATTGGGACTTTCAATCTATATGTAGTTTACTAGGATTCAAAATAGAATGCTGGTTGTTTATCTTTTCCCTAGATTGAGATGCTTTATATGCTTGTACACATGCAGGAACTGCGGAAGCAATTAGAAAATCAGGTCCTCAATGGTCAGGTCCTCACCATTGATTCTTTGCGCAATCAGGTCCTCGCCATTGATTCTTTGTGCAATGAGAATCGTGCAGTTGTTGAGCGCCATAAAAATGTACACTCCCCTCATTCCTTATATCTTTTTGTCTTGTTTACGTTTGTATTTTTGGACATTGAGGAGGTGCGATTGGGTGAATGTATGTGAATGTTTTTAGTAGGGAAAGTTTGTGCACAGAACTTAAGTTGCATTCTGTGGGGGTGTTTCTTCGCCGGAGTGAGCTTTTTGGACCTTCTGAATAGGTGTGAGTGATGGTGAGGCGACTGAGCTATGCCTGAACCCTAGCTGCCCGCCGGAGGGGATAACCAGCACACGTAGGCAACCATGTTAGTGCCTAACCTGGACGGTGGTGGTCTGGGAAGGCACTCCGACGGCTAAGTCAGTCACCGGAGAGAGGAGAAATTCACCGGAGATCTAGAGAGAGAAGTGGAGTTATGAGAGTAGTACATGAGGAGAGAGGAATACCCATTGTGGTAGTTGTAGTTGGGTATTTATAGGCAGGGGGGCGTGCGTCCCACGCGCTCGGTGCCCCCCACGCGCTTGTCATTTGTGCTCGGAATGACAACTGATGTGGCTTCTATCTCTGCCACAGACGCCATGTCTTGGCTGACGTCACGACACGTGGGTTCGAGCAGTCAAATCACCTCGAGACATTTCCCATCACCCACGTGCTCCTGCAGGCGGCGATGGCAGAGTAGGTGACTACCGTATATAATGCTCCATCGTGGAGTGTGTAGCGTGTCTGATACGCCTCCGCCGAATCGAGTACACCCGAGCCCCCCGCGCAGCCGAAGTCAACCGACTCGGTACATGAGTGGTCTGGCCTCTCAGGAGCTCGGCAAGTCGCTCGGCGAAGATCCCGAGAGCATTCCGGGAGCCAAGCAGAGAATTCCGTGTCCTCGACACCTACCGTTCGGCAAACATCATTTAAATCTATATTCCTCCCAACCTGGACAATAGTGCTGAACGCCGAGGGAGCCAAACGTTCAGCGGGGGCGAGATACATCGATCTGCATTCAGTTTCCTTGATTTTGAGTCGCTGACCCTTTTGCTCTTTTATTATGCAGAGTGGGGCCCCTCGCTGAACCTAATGGACCCGGCCGCTACAATAGCCCCATCAACCCCTGCACGTCGAGGGATGATGAGTGTGGGAGTTGATTCAACCGGAGCTAGCGGTCGGAAAGACGAGCTCGGCGCTCGTGTCGCGGGTGATCGGAAGGTTACACCGCGGTCGGCTCCGATGCTTCGAGACCCTGTTATCCGAGCGCTTGAGGTGATTAGGGCTCAAAACGTCGCATCAAATAGCGATGTGAAAAGTCGTTTGACACATCGGTTTAGGGATCTATGACACAAGACGGCGTTGCTGCCACGTGTCGTTGCGCGGTTGGTCCGGGCGCCGTTGTGTGGATTTGCGCCCAAACGGTCTTGAATGTGATGGACAGGTGTCACAATCTGAGGGGGTGACCCCTCGCCTCCCGAACCGATGCCATTATGACACATATTCAATAGGGGTCATCCTCTATAAATACACGGGGAGAGGGAGAGAGAGTCACCGTTACTCTCTCTCTCTAGCATCAGAATCTCGCGCCGCCGCCTCCCACCGTCATGCTCAACCGTTCTCTTCGCGAAAATCCCATCTTCAGGCCAAGATCTTCCCCCAAATCCAAGGTATTCTGTTTTTCTTCAGTTTCTTTCTGTTTTCCTGAAGTTTTTGTGCATTTTTTCTGCATTTTGGGTGGGTTTTTCGAGGGTTTTGCTTCTTTCGGTTTTCGCACCCTGTTTCGTTTGAGTTTTCCGGCGTTTTGTGTGGCGGAGCACGACCGCCGGATTCTAGGCTTCAAGAACACTCAAAGTGTTCTTCCGAGCGCCGAGGGCTAGTGAGTAATCCGAGCGCGTATTTTCCCTTTAGGTCCGGCCGAGAGCTTGTGGATAGGTTGGGCTCTCGGGATAGTTGACACCCTGTGGGGAGCTCGGCAGGGGCCGGGGCTCGACCCTTCACATTTTTCTTAAAATCTCAAATCTGTGCATATCGTTGATGGTTATTTCACCCAGGCACTGTAGGTTCCCGCTTGGATGAGCTCGGATTCTTCGGACTCATCCCCAGACGACGTTCTCGCCGACTCTCAGTTCAGTGATTTTGTCCAAGGCGTCCTTTTCCGAGAGCAGCTTAGAAGTCTCGGGAGGGGTTATAGGAGCCAATCGTCGTCTGTCCGCCCACGTTTCGGAGGAATAACCTTGAACGTAGCCCCTCTCCAAGCAATAACCCCTGAGCGCTGGATGGAGATGGAGAAGGAAGCAAGGCGAGCTGAGAGTGGCGCTCAAGCCTCCACCTCCGGGCAGGGGCAAGTCCCTGACGCCACTTCTGAACCCGGGATGCCGACCGAGGTCCCGGAACCACAGTCTCCCACCGTCGATCTGACCGAGCTCCCCAACCTGTCCTAGGGGTTTTCCTCGGACTCGGACATCATGGAGATCGATAGGACTACAGCCGGGTTTGGGGAGCCCGAGCCCGTCCAAGTTCTGGAGGACACGTTTCTAGCCCAAAGGATGGACACCGAGGGCATGAAGCTCTTCTCAGAAGGGGAGGGCTCAAGGGAGGAGCCCGTGGCCGAGGAGGAACATGAAGAGTCCACGACCAAGACCGAGGCGGGGACCTCCGAGGCCGGGGCAGAGACCGAAGTGCCAGAACAAGAGCCCGCCGAGGAATCCGAAGCACGGCGTCTGCAAGTATGTCAAGGACTACTTCGACGGGACCGCCGAAAAGCTGGCCTTGTTCCGAAGGGACTACCGCATCCCTGAGGATGTGGATATCTCTCGGTTCACCGACAACAGAATCCATTACCGTCGGGGGCAGATCGCGGTGCCGCTGATGGCAATCTGCGAAGGCAGACTGACGTTCCTAGTGCCCAGGCTCCTTCGGCAGTTCTTAGACCTCTACCAGCTCGCTCCGCACCAGCTTGCTACCAACGTCTACCGAATCATCAACTTGGTGGTGAGGCTGTTGGAGCAGCACAACATACCCTTTCGCCTCAGCGACTTCATGGCCGTGTACGTCGTCCAACGCCTACGGGAGGTACTACTTCGTGAGGCGGCCAGAGTACCCTCCCCTCATCGGGAATCTGTCTGACTCGGAGAGGCACGCGTGCGAGCTGGTCATTGTATGGGGCAATTATGAAAAAGCCCCAGGGGACGAGTCCATGTGGTCCATCCCATGGCGCCGAGGGAGGCCCAGTAAGTTCGAGGGCACACACTTGGAATCTTTTCACTTATGTATATTTTCTTTTGTGTATGTACCGTTGCATCTGCCGAACACTGACGTTACTTTCTGTTTTGCAGAGTGCGGAACGGTGACGAAGCATCTTGCCAGGGACGCCGACGACGACGTCATTGACAGCATTTTCAAGGTCCGTAACCGCACGGCTCCCTACATTTTCGGGTACGCGCCATCGTACAGGGGTTTTCTGAAGAAGGGGAAGGATCCTGTACCTCGGACAGGTCCCCGCCGTGTGCGGCTCTTTGACCCAGACATCCATCGCGCCGACCTCGCAGGCCGTGAACGCCTGCCCAGAGTTACTAACTGCCCCCCTCAATCTTTCATAGCAGGCAGTGGAGCTGAGGACGAAATGGCAGGAGCCTCGGCGCTGAGTGAAGCACAACGGAGGGATAAGGTCGAGAGGGCAAAGAGGAAGGAGGCTGAGAGAATGGCTCTAGGGCAGCCCAGCCATTCCGCCGAGGCTGGGGCTCTTCAGAAGAAGCCTCGGACTGCCGAGGCCACCATGGTCGCTAAGGAGGTTCCTCTGAAGGCTCCTTTGCCTCCAACACCTCCTCCTCAAACCATCCCCGCCGACGTCCCGCCGAGGGGGGCTGCTCCAAAGGATAAGCAGGCGGCTTCCCTGTCGCCCATGGAGACGCTTGTCCCGGCCGACAAGGACGAGCCGTGGGTCCCGGTCATTCAGACCTCACATGGTGAGCTGGTAAAAAAGAACGCCAGCATTCGGGAGAGCCGGAAGACGGCGATGACCCTGCTAAAGGCCCTCGCCCTGCCGAGGGATATGAAGGCCGTGCCAAAGAACTCGACGGACAACTACGCTGAGCTCTGCACCCAAATTGTGCGGGTAGGATCTCGATTTCGTACCTCGTATTTTACCAAGTCTTTGTCTTCAGAATGTTGCTCACGTAGTATGAATTTTTGCAGGCTGGCCAGTCGGCTCTGGCTCTCGGCGACAAGGTGTACAACCTTGGCGTTGAAAAGTCTGAGGTTGAGAAGAAGTTCGAGGATGAGAAGGAGGCCCGAGTAGAGCTGAAAAAGAGTGCTGAGGCCCTCGTTGCCAACGACCATGAGCTTGAGGAAGTAGCTCGCGGAGGCGCGCCGACTCCAGAAAGAAGCAGAGGAGAGAGCCGTCACCGCCGATAGCAAAATTACTGCGGCAGAGGGGAGGGCCAGGCAGGCCGAGAGGGACCTTGAGCACGCGAAGGCCGATCATGACGAGATGACGTCGGCGACCGACACAAATGGCTATCAAAGGGGGGCGGACGAGACGCTTAAGAAGTTCGCCAAGGAGGCCAATGACAACGAGGAGAAGGCCTTCCAAAAGGGGTACCTCCTTGGTCGTCCAGGCCTACAACATTGTCTCGGTCCCGGCGGATTCTGCACTCCGTTCCTCTATCCCTCTCGTGCCCGAGACTGAGGTCCCGGAGATGCCCTTCGACGAGGATGAGGCGGACGAGGGGAATGATGCCGAGAGTGGGGATGCTACCGATCCCCCTGCAGACAATCAGGACCAGGCCCCCGATCCCCCTGCTGGCAATCAGGACCATGCCCCCAAGGTTACCAACACAGAGGCCTAGTCCTCCTGAAAAATGTTTTTTTTTTTGTCGGACCGGCGCCGAACGGTTAGGCGTAGGCCGGGCCCGAATGCTTGTAATGTATTTTTGTTATGAATGAATGAATTCACCTTCTTTCCTTTCATATCTGATTTGATTTCTGAAATTTTCACAAGTAGTGGTCTCATGTGTAATAGAAATCATAACGGGCGAGAGTGGTAATAGATGTCAGCCCCCGCTTCGGCGGGAAGCCAAGAACATAATGGCACCCTGCCGAAGCATAAGAGTTTGGAAAATTTTATTGACTCTGCTTGGAAATTAAGGAAAAATAGCCCCTGATTTCAAAGCTGAGCCGAAGGAAAGTGCGCGCCGAGCGAATAATTGATACAATAGCCCCCAGCTAGTTCGATAGGTAGGTCCCGAGACCAGGGGCATTTCCCCGAATGCTTATACATATCAGCGCCGCTCCATCAGACACAATTATACGTTCCACCGAACGCTACTAATCGTTTTGCCGAGTAGAGACAGTTGTTCATCCGAACATAAATGACTGTTCTCTCGAACAGGGTCGGGTTGTTCCACCGAACGGTAGTAATTTTGGCGAAGGCCTTTTAGCCGATGACAATTACTTGTAAAAAAAGTGAGAATAAAAAAATGACAACAACTGGAGAAAGGATCTTATCATTAACATTTTAATCCCCAGGCATTACAAAAAGCTACCGAGGACACGACAATCGTGAAAATGATAAACATAAGATCCTAACCATAGAATTTCCTTAACTTGGAGGCGTTCCATGGGTTGCTCACAGCCGTGCCATCCATCTCGGCAAGCTTGTAAGCCCCGTAGCCAGCCTTGGCCACGATACGGAAGGGCCCTTCCCAATTAGGCATAAACTTATTCTTGTTTTTCTTTTGGACAACCTCTCGGAGGATGAGATCATCAACGTTGAAAGGGCGGATGCGGACGTGCTTGTTGTACCCCTAAGCGACCTCCTGCTGGTATGCAGCGTACTTGATGTGAGCTTCGTCTCAGAGATCCTCGATGTGGTCAAGTTTGGAGGCTAGGTGCTCGTCATTTGTGGCAGGATGGAAGACTTCGGTTCGACCGGAGGGAGCAATAGCGGCAAGTGGAAGGACGGCCTCCATCCCATAAGCCATGGAGAACGGCGTTCGGCCAGTTCCTCGCCGAGGGGTTGTTCGGTAACCCCAGAGGACCTTGGGGAGTTCCTCCACCCACTTCCCTCGCTTGTTGGTCAACCGGCGCTTGAGGCCGGCAAAGATTGACTTGTTCGAGTCCTCGGCTTGGCCATTCCCTTGAGGGTAGGCCACGGTTGAATTATAGAAGCGGATATTCTTTTTTCTGCAAAGTGTCTTGATGGCCTCGGCGACGAACTGGGTGCCGTTGTCGGAGATAATATCGTACGGCACGCCGAACCAAGAAATGACACTTTTCCAGATGAACTGCTCGACCTCGGAGGCTGTAACGTGGATTAGGGGTTCGGCTTCAACCCACTTGGTGAAGTAGTCCGTAGCCGTGATTAGCTGCCGAAATCCGCCGGGGGTTGTAGGAAGGATTCCAACAATGTCGAGCCCCCACTGGGCGAATGGTCATGGGCTTGTGACAGGCTGTAGTGATAAGGTGGGCTGATGGAGAAGTGGGGAGTGCTTCTGACATGCCTCACATTTTTTGACGTAGTCCTCTGCGTGCTTCCTCATTTTGGGCCACCAGTAGCCTTGGGTGATGGTTCGCTCGGAGAGGGTACGACGGACTGAGTGGCAACCACAACCTCCCTCATGAAGCTCACGAAGTACGTGATTCACCTCGGCGTCGTGTAGCACGCAGATGTTAGGACCGATGTAGGTGCGACGATAAAGCTGGCTTGACGGAGAGAGAAAATAGGACACGGACTGGCAGCGAATTCTGTGAGCCTCCTTTTTATCCGAATGTAGGGTCTGGTCCCAGAGGAAGGAGATCACGGGGTCCATCCAGCTTGGGCCAGTGGTGATGATGGTCATGACGTCTTCGGGGCCCGGCTTGAAGCTCGGAACGGCGATCTCTCCAAGCGTGATTGTTCGGGTACCTCTAAGCTCGTTGCATGCCGAGCCGAGAGTAGCAAGGGCATTGGCGTGAGCGTTCCTCGCTCGACCGATGTGGGAGAAATGGACTGCCTTGAAGTCATTTTGCAACTCCAGAACGTGGCTAATATACTTCAACATCCGAGCGTCGCCAGAGCCGTAATCGCTGTTCAGCTGGTTTACCACCAGCATGGAGTCGCTATAAACATGGAGTTCATCCACCCCGAGAGCCAGAGCAAGGCGGAGACCGGCAATTAAAGCCTCGTACTCGGCCTCGTTGTTCGTGGCTGGGAAGCCGATGCTCATGGCGCATTTGTGGAGAGTGCCGTCGGGAGAAATGAGTACAATCCCAGCCCCTGCCCCTCGGCTGTTCAAAGCTCCGTCTACGTGCATGCGCTAAGACTCGCCCGTGTAAATGGTAGCCGTTCGGGGAGGGGAACGCTTCAAGACGAAACTAGATTGTTCACGGGAAGGAGCGGGCTCACCTTCAACCGTTTCTGTATTAGGCCTCTCTTGGAGCTCGATTTCTAGTCTCGGGGTGAGCTCGGCGATGAAGTCGGCCAGCGCCTGTCCCTTGATCGCCGTCCGGGGCTCATACCGGATATCGAAATTAGCCACCTCCAAGGACCATTTGCAGATCCGATCCGAGAGGTCTGCCTTACGCATGACAGTCTTTAGGCGATATGCCGTGATTACTATAACTGTGTGGCTCTGGAAGTAGGGTAGGAGCTTCCTCTTAGCCGTGACTAACGAAAGTGCCAACTTCTCGATTGGCAAGTACCTCATTTCAGCAGGGAGCATTGTTTTGCTCGAATAGTAAATCGAAAACTGCTCCATACCCTCCTGCCGAACCAGCGCCAAACTGATGGCGTGGTCGGATACCGCCAGATAGAGGTAGAGATCTTCGTCGTCCCTCGGCATGACTAGCAGGGGTGCTCGGGACATATAGCTTTTAAGCTCGACAAGTGTGGCGTCGCACTCGGCGGTCAAGAGAAAGGCCCTTTTACTGGTCTTAATGGATTGGAAGAAAGGTCGGCAGGCGTTGGACGACTTGCTTATAAAGCGATTGAGGGCAACCGCCATCCCCGTCAGCCGCTGGACCTCTTTGATTGTCAACGGCGCTCGGAGTTTCTGGATAGCTGCGAGTTGATTGGGGTCGGCCTCCATCCCTCGCCGGGTGACGAGGTACCCTAGAAATTTTCCAGAACCGACCCCAAACGCTCACTTCTCCGCGTTGACCTTCAGATCGTGCCCCCTAAGGATGGAGAAGACTCTGCCGAGGTGGGAGAGATGGTCTTCTGCGAATTTACTCTTCACTACCATATCATTGATGTAGGCCTCCATAATGTCGCCGAACTCCTTAGCGAACATCTTGGAGACCATTTGTAGACACCCTAATTTTGATAAACTTATGCATCCCCAATGATGAAAAAAGAATGTGCGAAATGTACCTTGGAACGGATACTTGAGTCGGATGGATCAAAAGAGCCAAAAACCCCCAAAACCACCTGAATCGTACGACCTGAAACCCATAACTGTACGGCTTGAAAAACCATTTGCATCGTGCGGTGTCACCATGTGCACCGTACGACATACCTTTGACGCCGTACGGTATCCCTTGTCCCATCAACAGGATTCCCGGGATGCTCCAGCAGCTCAGAGCAATGATACGATTCGGGGAATGATTTTTATTCCCTAGCGCCCGAATGATGAGCTCGGAATTCCCTCTATATAAGGAGTAAGAAGGGAAGGACAAAAAAAAAAATGGATTTTACGAATTCTCAGAAAAAAAAATTCTTCTCTCAAAGCAGACTCGTCGTCCCTCGTTATTCTGTCGAAATCATCTTCAAACTCCAACCTCATAACTACCATTCCCGGCTTTCAAAACCAATCCTTTTCAGATACTTTCATCATAACCAAGCAAACCCGAGGTACATTCGCGTTCAAATTGAAGTAGCAATCTTCTGAGGGGAGACTTCTATCGGACTCGAGGAGAGCTCTGTAGCTCTTCCTTGAGTCCAAGCGAGGACATTCCAATAATGCTATAGCCTCTCGGGTAGGTATCGCACGACATTATCAATTGTCGCGGGGTGCTGTCCCTAAAATGAGGTACATTCATTCACTAAATACATTTTTCAAACTTGTTTCCATCAGTATTTTTATAGCAAAAACAAAGTGGGTTTCAATCGGATAAAAACGAAATTTTTTTGGAAAAATACAGTGCACAGAGGCACCGTACGGCACCCAAAATGCACCGTGCGGTATTATTTTGGACGCCGTACGGCATTACTGGAAAACATTTCGCAATGCTCTGTTTCCTGAAATCCGACACTCTGTTTTTGGGAAAAACCAGTGGGGTATATTGCAGTTGACCCCCCTTTTTCTTCACATTTTGCACTTACACCCCCCTCTTAGTTAATTCTCTCGTGTTTATCTACTTGATTGTGTATCGTTTGATTTGCAGTCATTATTTCTTGTAAGGCATGATATTTCTTCTAACTATTTATGTGTTATAAGGTTTTCATTAAAATCCTTTCAAGAATAATCCCACAAATGTTTAGTAAAGACCGTAAGGTTCTGGGCACACGGGGTGCATTTTTCAAACAAAACCTTCCCCGTGGGTAACCTGGCTCCCGAACCCAAATCTCTATTTTTCGCAGATCAAACCCTTTTTCAGCGGCACAAGAGTCATTATTTTCTAAACGGTTTCTCGGGTACCTAACATTTTCCAGAAATTAAACCCCGGGTGGCGACTCTAAAATTTTTCTTTTTCCCGGATCGCCCTTTTTCGCAAGCACAACCAAAAACTCCGTGGACAATTTCGCCCGCGCGAAGAAAACGAGTGTCCACACCATTCTTTGGTAGGTAGCCCCAGCATTCTTCAGGCCGAATGGCATAACCCGGTAGCAATAGGTGCCTCTCGGCGTGATGAATGCAGTCTTCTCAACGTCCATGACACTCACAGCGATCTGATGGTACCCATGGTAAGCGTCCATGAAACTGAGCCTAGCATGCCCGGCCGTAGCATCTACCAGCTGGTCTATCCGGGGGAGGGGAAAACAGTCTTTTGGGCAAGCGTCATTGAGGTTCGTGTAGTCCACACATACCCTCCACTTTCCGTTCTTTTTCTTGACCACCACGGTGTTTGCCAACCACGTGGGATACATCACCTCTCGGATTGCCTCTGCCTCAATCAGGCGGTCAACTTCTTCCAAGACGGCGTCGGAGTGAACAATCGAAGATCGCCTCGGCTTCTGCACCATTGGCCTCCAAGCCGGATCAACATTGAGGGCGTGTGTGATGAAATCTGGGCTTACGCCTGGCATCTCATACGGAGTCCACGCAAAGACCTCAATGTTATCCTTGAGGAAAGAGACCAAGTCGTTCTGCTCGGGATTGGAGAGATCCGAACCCAGCATGAAGTACCTAGTGCCCACCTCATCGATAGGCACCTTGACCAATTCCTCGACCGACTTGTCTTCGGCTTTAGAGCCAACGTCATCAAGAACTGGAGTGCATTCAGGAACTTCGATCCATTGCACCTGCTTGGGCGGTTTGCCCTCCCTTCTGTCCTTCTGGCGAACGAAATTGACAAAGCATCTTTTTGAGGCCATCTGATTGCCCCGGATGGTTTCTTGGTGTCCGGATGTGCCAATGAACCGGACGCATTGGTGGAGGGTTGAGGCGATCGCTCCCATCGCGTGGAGCCAACCTCGCCCAGGATGGCGTTGTAGGGGCTCGGGGAATCCACCACGGTAAATTCTATCTCCAAACGAATCGACCCCGCCCAAACAGGGAGGGTGATGCTGCCAAGTGGATATATTGGAAAACCAGAGAACCCGACAAGGGGCGTGTCGGAGGGGGTAAGTTCATCACGCGTTCGCCCAATGGCTTTGTAGGATTCGCCGGACGTACACATGGTCAATGCTTATCTCGATGACCAGTGCGTCATCATGGGGAGTTGTAGCCCGTCCAAATCTTGTTTGGAGAAGGTAATGGTGTACGGGTCAATTGGTTCTTCATATTTTCGCTTCGGCGCTCTGCCGAGTGTCATGACTTGCATTGCAGCCTCCATCTTTTGGAGCTTCGTATGCATAGCGTTGGCTCGGGCTTTGCCGATCGGGCCGTGGATAGTAACAACCACCCCTGGGTGCACTCTGTCCCCGGGCGCCTGCTGTCCCGGCGGTGGTGGAGGGAGCTGGGGCGCCTGTTGGTTAGGTTGGAGCGCTGCCCTTGTGAGCACGGTTGGCGTGCGACCGTGGTCTATCCATTCTTCCATGCGCCCCTCGGCGACCAGTCGCTCGAGGTGCTCTTTAAACGGTCGGCACCCCATCGTGTAGTGACCCACCTCATTGTGGTAGGTGCACTTTCCCTTCTGGGTGGGATCCGACCCCATCTTCTCTTTCGGCCAGTAAAACCAACGCTTCCTGCCGATCTCAGCTAGCAGCCTGTAGATTGGCAGGGTGAAGACATTCGTCTCGGCAACATAGTCGTTGTCGTTTCTGGGGGGCCTTTCCCATCCCCGTCGCCACTATTGCTCCTGTTGTTGTCTCGGGGTCCTCTGTTCCCGTACCCTCATCCTTGATCATTGTTTCCTTTCTTTAAGGTATTGACTTGCTTCTTTGCTTCCTTCGGCACACCCTTGCCCGAATTCCCTTTTGACGCTCGGTCGAACAGTAGCTCTTCGAGCTCTCGGAAGCGACTCACCGTCTCCATCAGCTCCACCATGTTTTTCGGCGGCCGTACCATGAGTTCTTTGAAGAGGTCGGAGTGGTCGTCAAGGCCGTTTTTGAACGAAGTGGAGGCGATCTTCTGGTCACAACCTTCCATGAGGCTGTACACCTCCCAATACCGGGCGATGTATTCCTTCAGGGTCTCATCCGAGCCCCTTTTCATGTTGACAAACACGTCGAGCGTCTTCGGCTGCGTGTTGCTGGTCACAAACCGAGACGTGAACGCGCGCTCGAGCTCGTCGAAGTCATTTATAGACCCCAGAGCGAGCTGGCTGTACCACAGGAGCGCTGTGGTTCCTAGGCTCATGTAAAACATTCGGCACATGAGGGAGTCGCTGTGGCCGTAGAGCTCGGAGACTAGGCGATATTGCTAGACGTGTGTAATCGCGTCCGTCGTCGGCTCATACTTGTCAAATTTGGGGATTTTGAATCCGCGCGGTGGGGCAGCCTCGGCAATTGTTCGGGAGAATGGTGACTGCTTGGCCTTCTCCAACCTGGAGTCGGCAGGGCAAGGGCAGTTGAGGTCGATCGCTCGATGTCCCCCATGGGCACGCTTTGCTGGTCCCGTGGCGTGGTGCCCCAGATCGGGCCCATCCATGTGTACGTTGCTCCTCTCGGAGGACAACCTTTTGTTGTGCTTGTCATGGCCCCCCACCAACTCTTCCCGAGGGCGACGGCGTCTGGTATCGGGCTCGGCATGGTAAACCTTAGTTTCGCCCGTGTGCGCGTTGACGAGTACGATGCTGCCACCATCATTTCATTGCGTGTACCTGTCTCCGGGCCTAAGGCGGTTGTTTTCGTTACGACCCAGCCCTGCCGAGACATCAACTGGGTCATCGACCGCATTCCCGCGCGAGCCATCACGCCGAGCGTTGGGTACGCCATTTTGGGCGCCATGCCTGTCCACCGATTGGTGATGGCGTCGATAACCTCCCCGATCATCCGATCGGTTATGGTCATGACCATCCCCTCACCCCTCACTCCTCGTGCGCTCGGCCTTGGCTGTTGCGATCTCGGCGTACCTGTCGGACGTCTACCGGGCCCTTCCCTTTGTTATATTGCCTTTCTAGCTCCCGGGCGTATTCCGCGTCTCCTCGGACGTCTGGTGTCTGAGCGCTAGATGCCATGGCACTATCCTCGATGTGGTCAGTCCGTTGAGACTGCCCACCATGTGTATGTAGCCGACGCAAACGCGCTGCTTCCGACGGAACGACAAGTGCGCCGCCTCGGTGGTCCACCTCCACAACCTGTCCGAGATGGGAAAAGACTGGGGCCCGTCCCCCATTGTTAGTCCTCGCGCTCGGCTGTGGCCTCCGGGTCCTCGTCCGACCGCCGGACCTTGACGTTGTAGGTTGATTCCTGGCCTGCTTCATGGCCAGTACTTATTTCCTCAGCAATGCCAGTTCAGCCTCTATGGAGAGAGGAGGAGGGGGAGGAAGAACTTTCGTGCGTGCTGGAGTCGTGAGATTGTCAAGAGAGAGGACGTTCCCGTCCATGCTAAAGAGAATGTTGCTGGCTCCGGCGTTGCTGGGACCAGCGCCGTTGGTGGTCACGGTGACCGTTCCATCTCTGTTGACGACAGGAGAAAGGGTGAGCCCCAGGTCGCTCCTGACCTGATGGTACCGGTACCGGTCGACGGAGCTGCGGTACTCGCCGGCGGGACCAAACGCGTCAAGACCTAAAGTGAGGTTGGCCATTCGAGCAGTGTTTGAAGAGGTTTTGAGGGGAGAGCTTTTGGAAAGTGGGAAGAAACACCACCAATGTGTGTAGAGAGGCTGGGAGGAGTTACTTTCCGTCCCCAGCGGAGTCGCCAATTGTGGGGGTGTTTCTTCGCCGGAGTGAGCTCTTTGGACCTTCTCAAATCACCTCAAGACATTCCCCATCACCCACGTGCTCCTGCAGGCGGCGGTGGCAGAGTAGGTGACTGCCGCATTTAATGCTCCATCGTGGAGTGTGTAGCGTGTCCGATACGCCTCCGCCGAATCGAGTACACCCGAGCCCCCCGCTCAGCCGAAGTCAACCGACTCGGTACGCGAGTGGTCTGGCCTCTCAGGCGCTCGGCAGAGATCTCGAGAGCATTCCGGGAGCCAAGCGGAGAATTTCGTGTCCTCGGCACCTACCGTTCGGCAAACATCATTTAAATCTATATTCGTCCCAACCGGGACAATAATGCCGAACGCTGAGGGAACCAAACATTCGGCAGGGGCGAGATACATCGATCTGCATTCAGTTTCCTTGATTTCGAGTTGCTGACCCTTTAGCTCTTTTATTATGCAGGGTGGGGCCCCTCGCTGAACCTAACAGACCCGGCCGCTACACATTCCATAGTCATTTGAGCTGCATTATTGAAGGTTACTAGGTTGCATTCCAAAGTCATTTTGCTGCATTATTTTATTGCCAAATCTTTTGGTATTATTTGAGGAATAGTTTTCCCTTTATAATTTCCCTTTGTTAAGTGTACAATTTTGTTTGCTTGATAGCTACAACAATAGACACGGGGCTTTGCGAATGATATAAATGGTCTCCTTTTGTGGTGGTTCATGGACGGAGAAGGGAGGTTGTGGGAATGGATATGGTTCTTGTAACAAGGGAGGTTGCAGGCAATTGGACTTTGTCAATGAATCATTTCAGTCTTTCAGTCTTTCTTTCAGTGAGGTGTGGGAAGATACAATTGTTCCATGGGTGTCTCTAGTAACGGCATTTGCTTATATCACTTCCTCATCTTGAAAAGTAATATCTAATTACCCATGTGCCCATCTCTGGCCTTCCTTTACTAAGTCAATCAGAGGCCTGAGTATTTTTCTGCATTTACTTGGATAGTATTGAATGCATAAATTTTATATCCTTAATTCCAGTAAATTTGATATGCAGCCGAGCGAAATGATCGTGTAGCTCGTGATAAAAATGATGGCTTTAGTAGCAGGAATGCAATTCTGCCTATATTCTGCCTATAACAAGTATGGCTTTAGTCGAATTTCTTCAGCTTTTGATGGATTCTTCAATTTTTGATGGATAGATATGTTTTTCTTTCTTACATCTTGTCCTCCTTACTCATGGCAGAAATGTATGCTTGCAGCAGACTGAGACATAGTGCAAGGCAGCCTGTAATGGGAGCGAACAAGCAAGGCAAGCTATTTAATTACTTTTTTTTTCTTTTGCTCGGTTGGGTATTGTCAGTAACAACAGTGAGGTGTGGGATTCTTCAATTAAAACTTGCAGTATCCTTGTGTTATTTCAAAGTTCATTCTAAATAGTACTACAAGTCATTATAATTTAGAATGATCCACATCATAATATATCCAGAGCTACTTATAGAAAAACACATGTACATAAAATACACACACACAGAGAGAGAGAGAGAGAGAGAGAGAGAGAGAGAGAGAGAGAGAGAGAGAGAGAGAGACTTAGGGTTCCAAACTCTGTTTGTCGACGGATGGGGGTAGGAGAGATGTGTATATATGGCTAAATTACACTTTCTACCCAAAGTTTTGATTAATTATAAGCACTAGATGCTTTTTACACTTTCCAATCCTCAAATGCAAGCACTGGACACCGCTCACTTTCTTACAATCATCTACTTTTTTGGTTGTACTATTTTCCCCCAAGGTTTAGATTCAAGCAACTCGCTACGTTCCATCAAGTCAAAGATTGATTAGGTACTAGCTTTGTTTTAAATTTCAAAATCTCAGATCCACCTTACTTTTGTGGGTGGTTGATCTAACAATTGTGATTTACCTATGTAGGTGATGGTTCTTGCTATCGTGATGAGCTGGAGAGGTATGGATGGTCAACAGTAAAGACACAGTGAAAGAAGAGAATGAGGCGGTCTAGAGGAAGGGTGAAGAACATAGCAGGTGTGCGCAGAAAGGACTAAGGCAGTGGATTGCTCTCAGTCTAATCCGTGGTACCCTTGGTGACCTAGGAGATGGGGCAAGAATCCACTAGAGAGAATGTTCTCCTCTTACTCAGTGACTGCCCTTTTCTCTCACTAGAATGACATATGCCTCTGTCAAGATCTCACCAACCTCTGGGCATGAAAGGGAATGTCCCATATTTATAGGCACCCTGGACCAATCATGAGGTGCCAGGCTGTCATCCTATAATATGATAACACGTGTCCTTTCCGTACAACCTGACCGTACGGGTGACGTCATCACCGCGCAGTTGACCCGCGCGGCGACAAGCCATTCCCCGCGCAGCGATCCTCTCGTTCTTAGCCACCAAGCCACTAGATCTCCCTTATTCCCGTAAGGGCAAGGTCGTGACCTATTCGGACGCGCCTATACCGCAGCCAAGCCTCAGGGGGCCCCCGGGGTCCTGCCTTTAGACCGCAGCAGGTATAATAACCTTGGCTAATTTAGACTAGCTTCTCGCGTTCTCGCCCATGCTCTGGGCCGCGCCAGTCATCTGGGCCATAAGCTTTTCTCCTATCAGGATGGCTCACAGTTGTCCAAGCACCGCCCTCACTGGGCTAGGGGTGCGCGCCGCTGGGGCGCCTCACGCAAGAGGGTCCCGCTTTAGTGGCCCCCCTTACGCGGAGACCTGGGCCCGCGCCAGTGGACCCCCCTGCACGGAGGATTGCGCAGAGAGCGCCACGTGTTGCTTGGGCATCGCGCCACCTGGGTGACACTTGTCATGATTCTATTGGTGGGTCAACGTTGACTCTGGTCAACCAGGGGGGTCTGCGCTGACCTCCCCTACAACCTATTTTTCAATCTTAAGAGTCTGAACTTAATGGGAGAATCATCCTCCCATAACACTTGGGAGCATACTAGAAGTTTCAATACTAGGGAATTCAAGTTTCTAAATTGCAAGAAGATACCAACATCATCCATACCTTTATACTTCGAAGGATTGTAGAGTCGTTTGGGTGGAGACTCGGAGACTCAATTACGTAAGATGCCACTCCCGTGTAAGATTCGAGAGTAGGGTAAGATCCGAGAGTTTCAAGTTGTTGAAGTTGAAGCTTACCGAAAAATATCAAAAGTCATATATGTATTAGTTAGTAATTTTCCAAAGAGAGAGAGAGAGAGGTTGGGTCGGCACAAAAAGAGAGGAGCAGGTTTGCTATGATTCACAAGTCCGGAATGAGCAATATATAGGCAAGCCAAATACTGGGTGTGTTTTGTTCTTTTATTAAAGTAAAATTACAAACAATATCTTTATATTTGATTGCAAATCAAAATTCCTTTGTCATTTTCTTTAAAAAGGCAAAATATAGTGTATGCGAATTTTTTTTTGCTCTAATATAACTTCGGATTTTTGTTTTTAACACCACCTCCGGATTTGATTTTTGTTTTAAACAGCATGTTGACACTGATGCCGCGGTGGTGATAATTAGTTCATGCCATGGAATTAATTTTAATGCCCGGCCGCCCTTTGATTGCATGAGAATAATGAACAATTTCAATGCAAACTTTCTTTGTTGTCCCGTGCAATGAATGAAATAGGGACAACGCACAACCCTAGGAAACTGCAATGAATGAAACGGGCACAACGCTATGAAACGGGCACAACGCTATCTACTCTATAGAAATATAGTATGCCTACCAAAGACTCCAAACCCCTAATCCTAATTTTTTCGAATTCGTAATTATTTTTATTTCCAAAGAACCACGTCTACACACTATTCCTCTTCTTGAACTCCTCCACAACCACGCCTCACGTTCTTGTTCTTCCTCATTGATAATGAGTGAATTAGTGGTAGAAGAGACTCTTCTTTCTACTAATACTTCTTCTTCTTCTTTTTCATCCACTAAAGGTAACAGTGCCATTTGGGCAAATGTGAAGCCTTTCGTGAATGGTGGAGCTGCTGGAATCCTCCAATACTCGGCTAATTTCTTCGCTCACTTGTTGGCCTTGAATTTTCACGCTGATATCACAAAATCTCTCCCTCCCGCTCAGTCTTATTATAATTCCATGCTTAAGGTCAATTCCTTACCTTTCAAATGTATCCCTATGTAAAAATTGAAGTGATTGTGACTTAATTTGATGTGGTTGTGACTTAAGCCCCCACCCCAAATAAGACACCATGAATCACCAAAAAACATGGAGTGAAACCCAGTCAGCTATAAAAAGGTTTGTTGTTTGGGTTTTCTGTGTATGTAAGGAATCAAGAATAACTATTATCGAAGTTCTAACCTTTTAGAAAAAGTTCGATACATGCCCTCCACTGAGCAGGCCCAAGGTACGTATATATGAGTGTCTAGGCCTAATCCTGAAGTGGTGCCCTATATTTCTTTATAACTAAAGAACAAAAGCGGAATTTGTTGTTTATGTAATCAATTTAATCCATATTAAACCGCTGAACGCTTGCGATGTCGTCTTGTTCTTGCTCCACCAGCTTTTCATCGAATGGAGATGGGAAGGAGCGGCTTTGGTGGCAGTGGTGGGTTAGTTACCGTTAATGTTGCCGTGTGGGCACTAGCCACGCTATATATGTAATTTCAATGGTCATATGACCACCCGAAAAATTTCTTTTTTTAATACATGTTGAAATTTTAGGTTAGTTCTCTTTTTGAACGCTCGGCCCAAATACAAAATGAACAAGAACTTATCTTTTATAAAGATTCGTGTGGACCTATTCTTTACATAATTTTCTTAAAAAATGTTTATGAGTTTATTTATCCTCTTTACTGGGGCCATCAAGATGGCCACTAAATGGGCTATTACTTTGTGTGTGTCTTTGGGCCTCAACAATAACAGTTTTTAAGAACCCTAAAACCTAATTGGACCACTTTTTTTGGCTTTAGAAGACTCATACTCCACCTGATACTAAAAATTATTGGAGTGCCCCTTTTGTTGGACTATTTTTTTATGCCGCCTGAGCCTCTTGGGCCTTGGCCAAGGGCCAGCCATGCTACTGAGCCTACATTGGCTCCACTTACTGTGTTTAGTAATGCCAGTATGGGATAGAGGTAGGGGCCGGAGGCGGCCCTGAGGGTTATGGTGCGCAAGGCAAAACTCGTAAAATGTATCTTTCTCGTTTTGAAGAAAGGATCCCTTTCTTTCTCGTTTTGAAGAAAGGATCCCTTCCAACTTTCTCATGCGCATCAAGCCATTTTTAAACTTTCCGAACTGAATTTCAACGATCCGAACCGTCACATGTATTTAAAATGTGTTTTTAAGGTTCAACGCGAGGATTCGTTCAAAAAAAATACCCAGAAGGGCTTCATCCGACCAATTTTAACAAAATATAGCGTTTTTAACAAAAAAAAAATGATCAGATGTCCTCATATACGGGTCCTTATTAGAAGTTAGTTTCTTGTTGAAGAAAAGTTCCAAAAAGTCTATCAATAATCACAAGTAATGTAGAGAATGATCTTTAATTTCCTAAAAGGTCACAATTTTAGACAATCCAAGTTGTTTAAACTTAAAAATGCATTACTTTTCATGAAAGGGTACTCCTTGCATTAGATTTGAGAATGATAGGGGGACTTTGTTGACATTTGTGAAAGATATTTGGAACTTGAAAAATTTTAAGGTGGGCATTTGTGAGTTGTTTAAGGAAAAGAAATTGCATATTTTGGGGCATTAGAATGTAAAAATCCAGGTGTGCAAGTGAGTTGATGTGACCCTTCTAGCCCTTTATGTAATATGCATTTGGTTGTCAGACCAGGAACCATTAAACAAGTTGCAACAATATCTGTCATTGCTATGTTACTATAATCAATCTTGCAGGAAATAAGCTTGTTTAGCATATTGCTTTCATTCCCAGTTATCAGCTTTACCGTGTCGTGTTGTAAAAGGCCTCAGGGCTGTATGTTCATTAATCAGTCTAAAGATTCTGAACTGAAATCAATCTGAGCAGCAGATGCCGGGTATGCTTCTACTTCAATGGCACCGACCCAATCATCTAGACATAAGCCAAATCAATCTGAGCAGCGGATGCCGGGTATGCTTCTACTTCAATGGCACCGACCCAATCATCTAGACATAAGCCAAACCAAACAACTTTTAGTAAATAAAAGGTGAAGCGTACAACTTATTACGAGAGACAACTTATTACAAGAGTCGAACAATAGGGCATCTCACCCTAAACCACAATCACATCATATGTACAATATGGTACAAAACCTCACTCCCAAAAGTACACACTATAATACAAGGAGTCCTGTCCATAAAACGACACCAAAAATACACACCGAGGACTACAGTGGACCACTTCTAAACTCGAACACCTAAAAGATGCGTGAGCTAACCACGGCTCAGTGAGTACAGTTGAGTATTTCCCACAAAGACCACCACTGGGTCAATCAACTCATCCCATTAGCCAAGGGGACCAAAGTTTTGGTTTGCGAAACCAGCGGCCATTCAATGTAATTCCCAATGGTAGGGACAGTACTCCTACATTAGCCTAGGAGCGGAGCAAACACTCCTACATTGGCCCAGGAGCAAGGCCTACACTCCTACATTAATAGCCCAATAGCAAGGCTAGGTTATCGTAGCATGAATCTCAAAACGCATTTCATAAAATACTCTTGATCCATATTCTCACCAACCAATCAAATCACAGTTCATAAAAAGAGAATACTTTTAAAATAAGATAAGCAATTCGTTTTTAAAATTAAGTTTGAAGTATTTGCTCACATAATAATTGTTAAAAAAATAACTAGGATCATTAAATTAGCACAATTTTTTAAAATTATATATAAAGATTTGAGTAATTATTTTTTCCCTCCTCTTTTAGCTCAAAAAATAAAACTTCTTCATTTTAATTGTGGGATGGAATGTGAGTCATTAATAGGCATAAATCCACATTTACATACAGACAAGTCTACTTTAGGAGACAGACTTTGCCTTTGCCTTGTTTGGGAATTCATTTTGAAATTTACTTTACAAATTTATATTGTAAAAAAGTAGTTCGAGAGTGGAAAAACATAGTGAAAGGAGCTTTTTTAAATTCTCTCATTTTGCATAGCATTCAATAAACAGAATGACGGAAGGGATAGAGTTTGCACCATATGACTATATAGTTGATGAGAATCTTCTGGCACCTCAGGTGCAAATTTCGGAAATTTGCAACATCATGGTGTTGAACGATGGTTTACCTAACATTTGGGATCAACAAATGGAGGAGAATGTCTTGGCTAATGTGTGGGCCAACCCAAATGAAGGTATAACACTTGCTCCACTGTGGGTAGGAAATGATGAGGTTTGGGCCGTCAATGAAGCCGCAATGGAAAATGGAGACGTATGGAGTGAAGACACGGTGGAAGGAATTACCAAGGGTTTGGAGGAAACCAATATCGGGAAAGGAAAGAGAAAGGCGGAGGAAGGCCTTGTTGATTTCTACACTGATTACTTAACTTAGCCACAACCGACACACTATGAGTTTTTGAACAAAGAGGATTGTGTGAATGTTTTGGACACGTGATGGTTTAATAAACTTTTGAAAAGGATGACTACTTATTCTAGGGCCATCGTTGGGGTGCGTCCCTAGCCATGGGTGCACAGAGCAGACGAAATCCGGCAGAGGGATTCCTTCCCTATTAAAAACCATTGGCTATTTTATGAAGTACTTGGAAATGAGATATTTTATGAAAGATGTGATAGTTTGATGAAAGTGAACACATGATATGAATTGTAACGGTTATGAGGAAATCGATGAGCACTTGGGTTAACGGTCATGAGGAAATCGATGAGCACTTGGGTACTGGTTGGGCATTCGAGTGTCTTGTGGATACTTTATCTTTTAGTTGATCAATCATAGTCCTCATTAGTCTACTCACTTATGTTTGTTACCCGTTCACGTGCACCTTTCATTCTCTATACCCTTAGTGTTAGTAGAAAAGTTTCCTACTGGGCTAGTGAGCTCACCCTATCATTTTCAGGTACTCAGCAAGGCGCATGACTTGGATGCTTGGATTGTGGATGCATGGCATGAAGTTCATTTGATCATGAAGTTATTTTTATTCTCTCCACAACTACTATATTTTTGGGAGATGATCATGCAACTTCTATTTTTTCAACTTTTGGACAAATTTGCTAAATGTAATAACCTTATGTATTTTGATACTAAGTACTTGGGTACGGGTACCCTTTGGTGAGAGACACGTGGATCTTGTATTTGAAAGTTGTATGTTTGACTTGACTTTTCAATGGAGATATGCATGACTTCGATTTATCCTACGTGGATAATATCTATATTTTGAATGTTAAAAATTGAGGGCGTGACAGATTCCGTAACTGAAAATGCCTTTTTAAAAATAGATCATCTCGACAACTCAAATGCCTCATGCCTCATGCCTCATTTTTTTCCATCTTATTTCTTAGTCTGCATGTTCTATAAAATGCAATGCATGTTTATTTTTTATTTTGTGGTTGCATAATGGTTGCTGAATATGAAGTAGAGTTGGTTGACTTAGTCTTGGTTTTGGATTCTGTCACGCCCTCAATTTCAATAAGCCAAATACAAATAAAATCCACGTAGGATCGATCAAAGTCAAACAATTTCTTATAGAAAGTCAAAGTCAAAGTACAATAAGCTTCTGCTCAAGGGTACCCGTACCCATGCAAAAATAACAAAAAAATTTAAAGTTATTACATAAGTTGAAATAGTCAAAAGCTTGGAGAAATTAAAGTTACAGGATCATCTTCCAAAAATGTACTTAGTTTGAAGATGAGAAAATAACTTCATGATCATAAAATCTTCATGGCATGCATTCACACTCCAAGCATCCGATCTCATGCTCCATGTCGTGTACCTGGGAAAGATAGGGTGAGCTCACTAGCTCGTAGGAAACGTTTCTACCAACACTAAGGGTATAGAGAATGAAAGATGCACATGAAGGTATGATACACATGAATGAGTAAGCTAAGATGGACCAAGATAAATCAACTCGATGACAAAGTGTCTAGAAGATGCCTCAAAGATCTAATGAAACCAGAATATCCATAAGTTTCCTCATAACCATTACATTTCGTGTCGTGGGTTCATTCCCTTCAAAACACAGTCATTTACACAAACATTTCATTTCACACTACTTCACAAATACCCAAAATATCTAAAATAACCCAAGTATCCGTCACATTTATCATATACATCTTATCCTTTTTAATCATTCGTTTATTCTCCGGGCATGCCATATAGGCCCCGTGTCACTCCGGGCATACCATAAATGCCCCGTGTCACTCCGGGCATACCCTTTCGAGCCCCGTGTCACTCCGAGCATACCCTTTCGGGCCCCGTGTCACATATTTCACATTTATATTACCATTTATCAACTCATAAGTTCAACTTAGTGCCCAAAGTCAATTCATGTATCACAATACCCTTTCACAAGTGTCTAAAACATTCACACAATCATCTTTGTTCAAAAACTCAAAATGTGTCGGTGATGGTCAAGTTAGCACGTGTCCAAGTGCGTGAGAAACCAAGACAACCAAGACAAAGCATAAAATGCACCATGATAGGTTACCGAAGCTTAGAGGTCAATTCGAGAAGCTTTGAAGGACCAATGAGGGCCCGGAGCAATGGAATATGAAAATGGAGTTATGAATCTCAAGAAAATACGACACACTGATAGTAAAAAGCACATTTTTCTCAAAATACAAAGGTTATGAATATGAGACCAATTTGGTTTGAAAGTAGACTCATAGAGCTTTCCAACGGTTCAAGAATCACCTCAATCGGAGTTCGGATGAAGCCGGGGCGTGCCCGCGAAGTTGGGTCAATAATCTGTCTGAACAAGAGGAGTCTGGATCGATCCACAAGGGGTGTGGATCGATCCAACTGGTCTGGATAGATTCAAGAAGTGGGTGGATCGATCCAAAATGTCCCGAGAGCAAACAGAAGGTTCTGGATCGATCCGGACCTGTTACCCAAAAGGCAACCTAGAGAGGGGGGGGGGGGGGGGGGGGGGGGTGAATAGGGTTGCTAAAAATAAAAAATAACCAATTATAAATTAAGAACTAAGCAACACAGTAGAACAATAAGAAAGACTAAATAATAGCATAAATGAATGTGAAAAGTAAAGAGTAGGAGAGAGAGATCAAACACGAGATGTATAGTGGTTCGGCAAGACGTAGCCTAGTCCACTTCTCAAGCTTCGACTTGAGTTTCCACTATTCTTCGAATAGATTACAACCACTAGCTTTCCCGAGGAGCTAGCGAACCGCTAGGATTTTTCCCAAAATCCTATAAGAAAGAAACCTCACCAAAATCACTGAAATTTTGGAGACAAATTCTCAATACACCCACTGAGAAAAATGTGTAAAGTGTAGATCTCTCTTAAAGAGTAGATGTACAAAAAATTTGCTCTCAATCCCTCAAACTAATATTGTGAAAGTGAAACGTAAAAAGGACGCTCGGTGTTGACTGAGTTGTTGCTTTGTGCTCTCTGTTTTCGGAATTGTGCTTGATGATTGCTTCAGCAGAAGGTCTTCTCTTTTATAGCAAAAAATCTGAACGTTAGAAGCATTTCCGTTGGCAAAAAAAAATCTTCCTTGGAGTAGATATGATGATGACCGTTTGGAATATTTCCGTTTGAGGAAAAAATCTTCAGAGCCAGTAAATCACTGAGAGAGCAATTCTTGCATTAATTTTGCTTTAGTCGGTTTGAGCTGTAACACAAAATCTGCATTCCTTAATTGGATTGTTCCAAAAACAATGATGGCCAAAAGAACACTTAAGAATTGGATGATCAAAGGCATGCATGTGGTCTAGGTGAACACGTGGTGTGGGGGTCTCTTCGCCGGAGTGAACTCTTTGAACCTCTTGGAGTAAGAAGGGCACTGGTGGAAAGGGCAATGCACGTCTGAGCCGCTGCTGCTCGCCGGAGATGATAACCTGCACACGTAGGTAACCACGTCAGTGCCTAGCCCGGACGGTGGTGGTCCGGGAAGGCACTCCGATGATTAAGTCAGTCACCGGAGGGGAGAAATGCACTAGAAATCTCAGAGAAAGAAATAAAGAAGAAGAGTTATGAGGGTAGTGAATGAGGAGAGAGGAATACCCATTGTGGTAGTTGTGGCTGGGTATTTATAGGCTGAGGGGCGTGCGTCCCACGCGCTCGGCGCCCCTCACGCGCCTGTCATTCACGCTCGGAATGACAGGTGATATGACCTTCACCCCAGCCCCAGACGCCATGTCTGGGCTGACGTCACGGCACATGGGTTCGAGTAGTCAAATCAGCTCGAGACATTCCCCATCACCCACGTGCCTCTGCAGGCGGCGGTGGCAGAGTAGGTGACTGCCGCATTTAATGCCTCACCATGGACTGTGTGGGGTGCCCGACACACTTCCACCAAACCGGATGTGTCCGAGCCCCCACGTTACCGAGGTCAACAGACTCGGCAGGCGTGCGGCCCAGCCCCCTGGGCGCTCGGCGCGTCGCTCGGCGGAGCTCCCGAGGGTTGTCTGGGAACCAAGCTGCGAGTACCATGCTCTCGGCACCGAGCCATTCGGTAGCCTCCGTTCAAACCTATATTCGTCCAAGACCCTGTGTCCGCACCGTCCGCCGTGGGCACCGTTCGTTCGGCATCGTCCAGGCGGTTCGATCTGCATTCGGTTTTGCAGATTCTGAGGTAATGATCTTTTTGGCTCTTCGTGATGTGGAGGGAGGGCCTTCGCTGACCCCTATGAACCCGGCCGCTACACGTGGGTTATGAGCAAAGTTATATAAGGGATAGTTTCAAGGCCAATTAAGGACATGTCAACCCTAGAGATTCATTTGCATGTCTATGTATGATGGAAAAGGAATTTAGAGAAGTCAAGGCAGACTACTTCTCATATTTGGAATCATGAAGCTATTGACTTTTATAAGGCAAGAAAATAATCTTGTGCCGGGCATGAATTTTAAGGAAAGATTCAACACATCATTCTTTTCCAAAAACTCAAATTAGAAGATATTAAAAATCAGAGCACAAGATTTAATACTTGAATGAAAGATACTTTGAATTTCAATACACGGATTTATATATATCAAGAATATTTCCGTTGGACCGAAAATCTTTTGAGGCAACAAAAATGATCTACAAGAAGGCAGTATATTGGCGTTAAAAACATTCCAAGTAAATAATCTGCAAGTTCAAACTTTAACGGCCTTAAAATGAAAAATCAGAATTCAATATTAAGGAGATTAAAGAACCGGATGACCAATAAGGACAAATGTTAGCTGCCCAAATTTGTTTCATTTCCACCGCTGGAAATTAGAAGACTACGTGATGTTAATGTGCAAGTGCCAATGCATGAAATGCTTATGTGGGCCAAGGTTTAAAAAATTTCTTAATGGGTCACGTTCAAAATGGTAGTAGGACAAGGAGAATTTTCTCTTGTACACTAGTTGCACACATGCATAAATATAGAACCAAAAGATACTTTGAGAAAATCAATTTTCCAAGGGCTGATCAAGTGTTCATCGTAAAAATAATAAGATATTCTAACAATGTATTTTCAAGAAATCAATTTTGTCATAAGATCATAATCAAAATTAGTTATTTCTAACAGGGCCAATAGTGGATCGATCCATAGAGGTCCAAAACACCAACAGAGCATTTTGGATCGATCCAACCTTAAGGGTGGATCGATCCAACTTGGTTTCGGGTGAAAAATGCACAACTTAGCTCCAAGTGATGGGGGCTTCAATCCAAGGCAAAATGAGATTCAAAAACACAACCAAATCAAGAGAGAGGGACACATCAACAATCAATTTGTGGATTGATCAACTAAACATACAAAACCCAAACTCAATCAACTCCAAACTCAACTTCCAAGGTGACAAACAAGTGTAATGGAAATTTTAGGAGCAATAACAAGAGTAATGCATTAATTCATTCAACATACACTTAGAGAAGGTAGAATGTTGTTCCCTACCTCAATGGTTTAGCTCCAAGGATGAGAGAGTGAAAGCCCTAGCTTGTTCTTGCAACCCCAAACAAAGTGAGACCTCACCAAGCAATTCCAAAGAAACCCGGACTCCAAATCGCGCGTAGATGACGAATACGAAGGTAAATCTTGAAGTAATGAGGGTTGGAGGTGTGAATTTTGTAAAGAGATGGAGGAAATTTGGGAGAGGAGTAGAGGGAGAAAGTGTCGTTGGTTTGGGGGAGGAGAAGAGTGTGTTTTGCTTGCTCAAAAATCAGCCATACATATCTATATGCACTCCCACAAATCACACTTACACCCCTCATGTTCATAATGCATCTCACAAAGACCCAAACGCATTACTAACTTCACATTGACCCTATATTACTCTATTTTCATTTCCTCACACTTCCCCAACATTATTTTAGAAAAAATTATATAAAATTACGAGTCCTTACAGATTCCAAATGTCTTGAAGTGGTGTTCGTTAATTATGTAGCTGTGACGGATTAGAGCAATAGCTTGGATTACCATTGTGATTTGCTTACTAGAGGAGTTGGAGGAATGAAAATGGAGAACCGAAAGGCTGAGAAATTGGATATCCAAATCCAATGTTGGTCTCTCTATCTTCTCAACTGCTTCACCACAAAAGAGTGTCATAAATCTTGAGTAGATAAGAATCTGTTAAATTAATGAACTTGTGGAATGTGCGTGGATTGGTGAATCATACATCACTTGCGGGGGTTGGACTCATTAGATTCGTGTGCTACGCTGATATAGGAAGAAAAGGAATATCAACATCACAAGAAGTAATTGAGTCTCTCTGTAATCACAAGGCTTTGGTGACTCCTAATTAACTCAGCTAACCCAATTATTTTAATTTGTATAATACTAGATTTTATGGAACTTTGGATGCATGTGTTGAGGATTGTTTATTCTTTTCAGGTTTATCAACCATTGTAGAAGAGCCTTTAATCATAAAGGCTGGAAGTGGTTGGGGAATGTTGGTGTAGCGGCCGGGGGATGAAGGGGGTCTCCACACCCTCGGCGGTGTCACCCCGAGGGGACAAGGGTCCAAAGGGGTTCCCACCTCATCAACACGGAACTCCGGGGGAGGCTTCCCCCCGGAGGTAACAGGTCCGGCCAGACTCTCACCTCGGGAGACCGCGCCGAGAGCATCCGGAGACGCCTTCGTAGTGCTCTTCCCGAGGGTACCCGGACCGAGTGTATTGGCCTCGGTACCGGGGCGGGTCGCGTCAGGTGGCAGGGGGGGCTTGATCGAGGCACCTCCTGACAGTCTGAGTGGCACATTAATGAGCTTGACTACTTCACGTGCACCTCATCATGGCAAGCCACCAACCCTGCAGACCTACGCCTGCAGGGGGGTGGGGGATCTGACTGATAGGGACATTAAGGGCACGTGACGCCTCTGAGAGCACAGCGGCCGAGGCGCCGCTAGGGGGGCATGCGTCGTTCAGTGCATTTAATGCGATGTCAGGAGTGGGGCGCGTGAGGCCCCCGAAGGGCGTGCCGAACACGCGCTCCCTCACCTATAAATATAACTCTCACCCCCTTCATACAGGGGTCGGTCTCCTCTCCAAAAGACTCTCTCTCTCTACATTTAGCTCTAAAACTGCACTTTCTCTCTAGTTCTCCACTATACTTCTCCCTCCGTTGCTGACTTAGCCATCGGAGTACCTTCCCGGACCACCACCGTCCGGGCTTGGTACTGACGTGGTTGTTTCTCTTGTGCAGGTACCGTTCCGGCGTACCCCAGCATCTCCGGCACCCCTCTCCGACGAGTCCCTAGGGACCAAGTGAGGTTCAGCCCAGCTCCTCCCCCCTCAGCGCAGTTCCAAACGAGCAAAGAGGCCAGTCCGGTGAAGAACTCCCCCACAATTGGCGACTCCGCTGGGGACTGAGTTTATCTCTCCCAGGCTCTCTTTTCTATTAAAGTGGTGGTTCTTCATTTCCGTTCAGGACTTCCTTCACGCCTTTTCCAAAGTTACCAAGAGATGGCTAACCTCACCCTCGGCAGGGGTGCGTTTGACGCCGCCGGAGAGTACATCGAAGGCGCGGGCCGCGGCAGATACCACCAGGTCAGGGGCGACTTGGGACTCACCCTCTCCCCCGTCCTCAACAGGGATGGGACCGTTACGGTGGTGTCCAGTGCCGCCGGCCCCAGTGACGCACGCACGGCGAGCGTCCTGTTCAGCATGAACGGCGACGTTGTCTCCCTTGACAACCTCACTACCCCCGCTCGGAAAGAGGCGTTGCCTCCGCCTCCACCCCTCAGCGTGGAGGCCGAGGTGGCCTTGTTGAGAAGGGAGGTACTTGCTATGAAGCAAGCCAGAAGCCAGCCTACGACTTCGAAGTCCGGGGGTCGAAAGAAGGCCAGGAGGCCCCCACCGAGCACGAGAAGCGAGGGGGCAAGAGTCCCGGTGTTCAAACGCCTCGGCCCAATCATAGAGGTTGATAGACGGGGTACAGCCTTCGTTATCCCCGAGGAGCGTGCCCCGTCCCAGAACCAGCAGACCGCGGGGTCGAGGGAGCAGTCGGGGCGAACTGAGTACCAGGAGGACAGCGCCACTGCCTCAAGCGCTAGGGCTCCGGACGGTCGCAGGGGCGCGGATCACACTCGGCTGACGCTGAGGGACCTTAATAAAGGCAAGGACCCTGAGGGAGGTCCAGTCGATCGCCGAGAGCACGGCGGAGGAAACCCGTCGGCTTTCCGAGGGAATTACCAACACCAAAGCTCATCGATTGATCGAGCAGGCACCGGCCATCCTAGTCGGTCGGTGGATCGACGGGGTGCTCGGGAGGATATCCCCGAGGATAACCGACGGAGTCGTCATGACAGGACTGGCGCCCCGGATACCACCTCGTCGGGAAGGGGAGGCAACGACAGGGACCAGGGCCTCAACCCAGGCGAGAAGTATGAGCTTCGCCACCAGGGAGGCAGCATAGTGCTAGTCAACACTCGGACGGGTGACCAGAAGGTCTACCACCCCGAGGACGAGGCAAGGCATCCCGGCGGGAGAGAAGACACTCACCCCGCCAGGAGGCCCCATGCGAAGAGACGATCAACCGAGCGGAGTCATGTGCACAATGACGTAGAGGTTCGACCTTGACACGCCGCCCCTCCCAAGAGAGCTTGCGGGGCGCACCAGGCGATCGACCACAGCCGCCACAATCCCGGCCAATCTGATTCCCGGCTGGAAAAGGCGAAGCGGTCGCCCTTCGCGGCCGAGGTCGCCGATGTAATCCCCCCCAGGGGGTTCAAGATCCCAAAGTTCGACAAGTACGAGCCGACCACGGATGCCATTACGCACATACAACAATACCGATTGGTCTCCGAGCTTTATGGACATAGTGACGCCCTTATGTGCAAAACCTTTTCCATGAGTCTGGGGGCCACTGCCCTCCTGTGGTACGGCCAGCTCGCTCCGGGGTCAGTTTTTGACTTTGACGAGCTCGAGCGCGCGTTCACGTCTCGGTTTGTGACAAGCAACACACAGCCGAAGACGCTCGACGCGCTGGTGAACATGACGAGGGGGGCAGACGAGACCCTCAAGGAGTACATCGCCCGCTACTGGGAGGTGTACAACCTAGTTGAAAATTGCGACCAGAAGGTGGCGGCCACCTCTTTTAAGAATGGCCTGGCGGACTCCTCGGATCTCTTCAAAGATCTCATGGTGCACCCCCCGAAGGATATGACCGAGCTCATGCGTACCGTGGACAGGTACCGGGAGTTGGAAGAGTTCCTTGTGAATAAGGCCTCGAGGGGGGGTACCAGCAAAAACTCCCCGAAGGAGGGTAAAAAGCAGGTCAATGATGTCAAGAAGGGCGGGAGACACGAGCCGGCTGGCGGGGGCGGTAGCAGGGGCTACCGGGACAACTCCGGCCGGGACAACAGTGGCCGAGGAAACGACAGCGGGGGGGGGGATGGGAAAGGGCCCCCAGGAACGACAACGATTACGTGGCCGAGACAACCGTCTTCACCCTCCCAATCTACAGACTGCTCACAGAGATTGGGCGGTTGAGGTGGTTTCTCTGGCCCGAGGACAAGATGGGGTCGGACCCGACCCAGAGGGGAAGATGCACTTACCACAACGAGCCGGGGCACTACACGACCAGTTGCCGACCGTTCAAGGCACATCTAGAGCGGTTGGTTACTGAGGGACGGTTGGAGCAATGGATCGATCGCGCCAGGACACCTCTTCCCGTTCGGGGACCTCTCCCGCTTCCCCCTCCCCCACAGGGGCAGCCGCCCCCGCAGGGGGGGCAGAGGGCACGGGGTGGGGTCGTCGTGACGATACACGGCCCGGTCAGCAAGGACTTGGCAGAGGCAATGCACCAAGAGTTGGTGCAGATAGAACAAGGAATGCAGGTGCTCTCGGTGGGGCAACCCCCGAAGCGGAAGTATCAGGAGCCGGAGGACCCCCACACGATCTCTTTCACCGAGCGGGATCTGGAAGGATTGCAGCTCCCACACGAGGACGCCCTCGTGGTTGAGGTCGGAATCGACGACACGGACGTCCGAAGAATACTGATCGACCAGGGGAGCTCCGCGGACGTCCTCTACTATTCAGCGTTCAAGGCTATGGGACGGACGCGTAGCGAGCTGACCCCTACGGACACCCCGCTGGTGGGATTCGCGGGACACCCTGTGTACCCCCTCGGTAGCATCACCCTCCCGGTCATGGCGGGGTCGATGCGTCTGGAGATCGACTTCACGGTAGTGGACTCCCCGAGCCCCTACAACGCAATCCTTGGGCGGGGATGGCTCCACGCCATGAGGGCGATCGCCTCCACCCTCCATCAGTGCGTCCGCTTCATCGGCGCGTCCGGGAAGCAAGAGACTATCTGGGGAGACCAGATGGCTTCCAGGAAATGCTTTGTAAACGCCGTCCGTGTGAAGGACCGAAAGGAGAGCCGTATGCCGAGGCAAGTCCAGTGGGTCGAGATGCCAGAGTCCACCCCTGTCCTCGACGACGTTGGCTCCCCGGCCGAGGAGAAGGCCGTGGAGGACCTCCTCAAAGTGCCAATCAATGAGGATGGCAGCAGGTACTTCCTGGTGGGCTCCGAGCTCTCCAACCCCGAGCGCAACGACCTGATTCACTTCCTCAAGGACAACGTTGAGGTTTTTGCGTGGACTCCCTACGAAATGCCAGGCGTGAGCCCGGGTTTCATCACGCATAAACTCAACGTTGACCCGGCTAGGAGACCGGTTATACAGCGGCCAAGGCGATCCTCGGCGGTCCACTCGGACGCCGTGGTAGAAGAGGTCCAAAAGCTCATAGAGGCCGAGGCCATCCGGGAGGTACGATACCCTACCTGGCTGGCCAACACCGTGGTGGTGAAGAAGAAGACCGGCAAGTGGCGGGTATGCGTCGACTACACCAACCTCAACGACGCCTGTCCGAAGGATTGCTTCCCTCTCCCTCGGATAGACCAATTGGTCGACGCCACCGCCGGGCACGCCAGGTTGAGCTTTATGGATGCGTACCGAGGGTACCACCAGATTGCCATGAACGAGGGCGACGTGGAGAAGACGGCCTTCATCACACCGAGGGGTACTTACTGCTACCAGGTAATGCCCTTTGGCCTGAAGAACGCCGGTGCCACCTATCAGAGGATGGTCTCTAAGATGTTCCAGAGGGAGCTCGGGGACATCATGGAGGCATACATCGATGATATGGTAATAAAGAGCAAACAAGCGGAGGACCACCTGAGTCACCTCGGCAAGGTCTTTGCCATACTCAGGACGCACAAGTTGCGGCTCAACGCCGAGAAGTGTGCCTTCGGTGTAGGCTCGGGGAAGTTCCTTGGGTACCTCGTCACTCGGCGGGGGATCGAGGCGGATCCCAACCAGATCACCGCCATTCAGAGGCTCCGGGCCCCGACGACCATCAAAGAAGTTCAGCGACTCACCGGGATGGCAGCGGCCCTCAACCGCTTTATAAGCAAGTCCTCGGATGCCTGCCGCCCGTTCTTTGAGTCCATCAAAACCAGCAAGCGAGCATTCCTATGGAACCCTGAGTGCGATAGGGCCCTCACCGAGCTGAAGGGATACATGTCCAGGGCCCCCCTTCTGGTTACACCGGCGGAGGAGGAAGACCTCCACCTGTACCTGGCGGTGTCGGAGCATGCGATAAGCTCGGCGCTTGTTCGGCGGGAGGGGCCAGATCAGCAGCCCATTTACTACTCCAGCAAGACTATGCTCCCGGCCGAGACGAGATATCTGCCGCTGGAGAAGTTGGCACTTGCCCTCGTTACGGCGAAGCGCAAGCTTCTCCCCTACTTCCAGTGCCACACAATCATCGTTATCACCGAGTACCCTCTCAAAGCCGTGCTCCGGAAGGCAGACCTCTCGGACAGAATTTGCAAGTGGTCTATGGAATTGGCTAACTTCGATATCCGCTATGAGCCTCGGACTGCCATCAAGGGGCAAGCTCTGGCAGACTTCGTTGCCGAGCTCACCCCGAGGTTGGAAGCCAAGGCACAGGAGCGGGAGAGGGCAGCAGACGATCCCACCCCTGTGCAGCCGGGAGTCGCCCTGAGGAGGTCTCCCCCGAGGTCGGCCACGATTTACGCCGGCGAATCCTGGCGCATGCATGTCGACGGTGCCTCCAACAGCCGGGGGGCGGGGGCTGGCATAGTCCTCGTGCCCCCCGAAGGCACCCTCCACGAATGCGCTATGAGCATCGGCTTCCCGGCCACCAACAACGAAGCGGAGTACGAGGCTCTCATCGCAGGGCTACACCTCGCCTTGGACCTCGGCATAGAAGAGCTGCAGGTCTACAGCGATTCCATGTTGGTGGTGAACCAGCTCAACAGCAATTACGGCCCCGGCGACAGCCGAATGCTGAGGTATCTCAGCCATGTGTTGAAATTGCAGGAAGGCTTCAAGAAGGTGGACTTTCGGCATATCGGCCGAGCAAGCAACGCTCACGCTGATGCCCTCGCTGCCCTCGGCTCAGCATGCTCTGAGGTCGGGGGCTCCCGAACTGTAATCCTTGGCGACATTCCAGGCCCAAGCTTCGAGCCCGGGCAGGAAGACGTCGTATGTGTCGCCCCCTTGGGTCCTAGCTGGATGGACCCCCTTGTCGCCTACCTTCGGGACGAGCGGCTCCCCGAGGACAAAAAAGCGGCACACCGGCTTCGGTGCCAGGCGGCCTCGTACTTCCTCTCCTCGACCAGCCAACTCTACAGGCGCACCTATATGGGTCCAGACCTGCGCGTGCTCCGCGAGGAGGAAGTTCCACGGGTCCTCCACGAGCTTCACGAGGGAAGCAGCGGCTGCCACTCGGGAGGACGGTCTTTGGCCGAGCGTGCTGTATCCCAGGGGTACTGGTGGCCCAAAATGAGGATCGCTACCAAAGACTATGTGAGGGACTGCGGGTCCTGCCAGAGGCACTCTCCCCTCCTCCATCAACCCACCCTTTCCCTTAACCCAGTTACTAGCCCGTGGCCTTTCGCTCAATGGGGGCTTGATATCGTCGGCGTACTCCCTACCGCCCCCGGAGGGTTCAAGCACCTCATCACCGCCACGGACTACTTTACAAAATGGGTCGAGGCGGAACCCCTCATTCATATCACTGCCACTGAGGTGGAGCACTTCATCTGGAAAAACATCATTTCCAGATTCGGCGTACCTTATGCTATCATCTCGGACAACGGTACCCAATTTGTGGCCGAGGCCATAAAAACACTGTGTAAAAAGAAGAACATCCGAGTCTATAACTCGACGGTGGCGTACCCTCAGGGAAACGGACAAGCCGAGGCCTCCAACAAATCCATCTCGGCGGGCCTCAAGAGGTGGTTGACCAACAAACGAGGAAAATGGGTCGAGGAGCTCCCCAAGGTCCTTTGGGGCTATCGAACCACCCCGCGGTGGGGTACTGGCCGAACGCCCTTCTCAATGGCTTATGGGATGGAGGCGGTCCTTCCCCTCGCCGCAACGGCTCCGACCGAGCGCACCGAGGCATTCCACCCGGCCACTAACGACGAACACATCTCGTCTGAGCTCAATCACGTCGAGGACCTCCGAGACGATGCAAACATCAGGTACGCCGCCTACCAACAGGAGGTCGCCCGGGGCTACAACAAGAACGTCAGACTGCGCCCCTTCAATGTTGATGACCTCGTCCTTCGTGAGGTGGTCCAAAAGAAAAACAAGAGGAAATTTATGCCTAACTGGGAGGGGCCGTACAAAATCACGGCCAAGGCCGGCTATGGGGCTTATAAACTTGCCGAGATGGACGGCACGGTTGTGGGCAACCCTTGGAACGCCTCCAAGCTTAGGAAGTTTTATGGGTAGCCCAACTGTCTTTCCATGATCGCTACCCGCCCTCGGTGATCCTTTGTAAACCGAGCGGGCCAAATATTCAATGAACAACTGTGTTTTCTCTCTTTAATTCTCTCATGATCGTTTGTTCTTTGCCTTGTGCTCAAAGGCACCATGATACCACCCACGTTCGGTGGAATACTGTTTTGCTCGGTAAACGCCCGTCCTCGATTGAGCGAACGGAAGACCAATGTTGCTCGGCGTAAAGCCACCTCGGCATAGGTCCGAAATCGGGGGCTATCGAAGCGATTCCCCACCTAAGCCGAGAACTTTCCGACCGTACTCGATTGAGCTCACGTGTTCGGCCCCAGAACGCCCATCCTCGGTTGAGCGAACGGATGATACGCCCGTCCTCGTACGAGCGAACGGAAGACCGTTTGGTCTCGGAATCTGCCTACTGCAAAGCCTTGGGCAGAACTACCAGGTTTTGCCATCATCGTACCCCCCCAGCCAAATACGGGCTCGGGGACGTACTCTGGTTAGTGTTCGGCTTATGGCCTCCTCGGCTTAGGTACGAAATCGGGGGCTATCGAAGCAATTCCCCACCTAAGCCGAGATTTCTTCAAACGTGCTCGGCCGAGCTCACGTGTTCGACCTCGGAAGATTCGTCCGTCCTCGGCGCAACTACTTCGGCAAGAAGCAACGAGCTTTGCTTACTCCCAAAGAGGGGCTATGTACCACGGGCTCGGCCTAGCGCCTAGGCTCGGTTCATACTATCTACTCTAAGTTGGAAAAACTTTACAAAAAAAACAAATCGCATAAAAACAAAAAGCAAACATCCATTCACATCAAAACAGTGGGGGCTCGGCGATGGTGTATCGTTCTATGCCGGCCCCCGGAGTGCCTGTGTTAAAGTTACAAAAAATACGAGATCTGGCTGGGTGCCCTAACAGTTCGGCGCCAGTCTCAACAGGTAATGAAATTGAAATACAGAAAGGAGAGGAAGATCTAGACGACTGGGGGCTCGGATTGATCGTCCTCGGCAGGGTGGTCTTGGTCACCGCCCCCACCATCCTCGGCGTCCTCCTCAAGATCATCCAAGGGCATCTCGGGGATCTGGGGCTCGGGGACCGGAGGTACCACTCTGGACTCGGCGTCAGGAGGAGCGCTGCAGGCGTCCACCCCTCGGATATATGCCGCGGGGAAGCAATCGGCGTGGCCGAGACAGTACCCCTTCCTGAACGCCGCCACTTCGATTTCCTCCGACTCCTTCAGGTACTGCCTCCCGGCCTCCCTTTCCCCCCTCCTGAAGCCGTTCTCGTCCGCCGCGGTCAGCTTTTCCTGCTGCTCGGTCTGGAGATCTCGCAGCTGAGCCTCTAGGGCCTTAGCCCTTTCGTTGGCCTCTTTGAACTTGTCCTCGGTGGACTTGGCCCTCTCTTCTGCCCTCCTGGCGTCGGCTTCAGCAGCAACCGCCCTGTCCTCGGCGGACTTGATCTTCCCCTCGACGCCTTGTTTTTCAAGGCTGAGGTCTGACAGCTTCTTGCCGAGGCCATCGATCTTAGCCTTCATCTGCTCGGCGGCCTTCCTCTCCTCCTTCAGCTTTGCCTTGGCAGCCCTAGAGGCGCTGGCCAATGCCACCACCTTCTTGTGCACGGCAGTGGAGGCCTGGCTTGCCTGGAAAAAGTGAGGAAAAATCAGTAATAAGCATCAAGGCCTCGGAAATAAAGATGAACTTGGATTAGACGAAGAAGTGTCCTTACCTTGACCAGACAGCTGTGGAGCTCCACGAAGTTGTCGTCGAGGGAGAGAGCGTCCACGGCGGACATGTCGGCGGGGAGAGCCAGTCCCTTTAGCAACACGTTGGCCACGTCCGGGTTCGCTCGGACGCTGTCCGCCGTCGTCAGCTTCACCCCTCCTCGGCCGGCATAGATGGGAGACCACTCCTCGGCAGCACCGACATCTGACCCTCCCCCCGCCTTGGGGTAGGCATTGATCACCGTGCGGCCAGATCCTCGGGGCTGCAGCTGACCCTCGGGTGTGTTTGCTGTGGGGGTACCAGCGGCACTGGCGGGCACCCCATCCCCGGGGATCCCCGGAACCTCCTCGACGCTCCTCGGAGAGGAGGGTGGAGCGGAGGACTCGTCCACCCGAAGCCTCTTCGCGGCGGGGTCACTTTCCTCTGCGGGCTGCTCCTCCCTCCCCCTTCTGTGGCCCGCTCCTCTCCCGGCTCGCGGAGCGCGCCCTCGGCGCTCTCTCTGCTGCTGTTGCCTTAGTTGGGCGAGAGTGGGCCTTTCAGATGCGGCGGCCATTTCGTTCCTCGGTTGTCTCTCCCGGCCCCAAAGCTGCTCAAGCTCCTCGTCCGGGATAGCGGCCCTCTCTCTCCTTCGGCGGTTGCTTGCCCTCGGTGTGGTACCCCGGTGCAAAAAGCCGTGATAGCTTGGTACATAACCGAGGAGGAGATGGGCTTGCTGCTGTCCGTGGGCGAAGAGAGCCTGAATAATGCGGTCGTCCGAGAGATCGAGTAGCCGCTTGGTGACAGTGGAGGTAACTGCAAAAACAAAGGAGCAGATTCATGAGTCCTCGGCAATAATTTAAAAGATTTACAGTAAAGGAAAATGGAAAGCTAAAATTCAATAAGTCATCGGCTTACTGGGGTCCCCTCGGCGGTGGTTGAGAGGCCAGGTGTGAGGCTCCTCGGGGGCCCAAGAGTAGTTCCCCCTCACCGTCACGTAGTTGTACTGGTGCTCCTCGGAGTCGTAGAGATCCTTGATCAAATGATCATACTCGTTCCGAACGGCGAAGTAGTACCGTCGGAACTTTGGGCTGAGACCCACAAGGTAAATCCCGAGGACGTCGTACACCGTCGCCGGGATGTTGTATGCCTCGGCCAGCTTCAACACCGAGCACAGCACCCGGTATACGTTGACCACGACCTGGTGAGGACCGAGGTCGTAGTAGTGGAGGAACTGGCGGACCATCTTCGGGAATGGGAAGCGGAGGCCCCCTCGGTGATGGCCATTAAGGGGACCGTGACATGGTCGTCCCCGTAGTAGATCCGGTCTCCGAAGTGCAGCTCGATCTCCACGTCGGCTGGGATACCGTACCGCTCTCGGAACGCAACCAGGCGCTCGGGGTACGCAGGGTCGAATTCTTTGAGGTAAGGGCACTCTCCCTCCCCGTACTTTGGGATGGGAACCTCCTCCCATTCTTCACCGAGGGCGAGGGTGGGAGTCTCGGCCCGCTGCGTCCTCGGGGCTTGTTCCTCCCCTTCGCCTTGCTCGGGAGGATTTTGTTCAGAAGTGTTGCCCGGGGTCACCTCTCCGTCCCCGTTGCTTAGTTCGACGATCTCCGGAGGCTCGATGATCGGTTCGTATATCTCGACCTCGGGAGATTCGGGGGCCCTCGGGGAGGCCGGTCTCTCAGCGGCCCGGGATGGCGAGGCCTCTGCCTCGGGGTTGGTTTTTTCTCCCTCCATCCTGCTGTACTCTTCGGGATACACTGTTTGGAGGGGAGGAATGTTTAGCGCGGTCGGGGCTCGTGATCTGTATCGATTCCCGAGCTCTCGGATGTACTCTCGTGCTTGGTCAAAATCGGCGTCCTCGTCGCTATCAGAGATGACAAAGGGCTCGTTGCTCATCCAGCCGAGAACCTAGAAGAAAAGAAGAATGCACAAGGAACCCATCAGCAGTTGTTTGCATGAAGGGCAGGGGTGCAACGGCGTATTCCTACATGGAATACGCTCGGCTAACCGAGGGGACCTTCCCGCTCGGATTACTCTCGGCTGGACATATGATGTGGTGTGTGCGCTCGGGGAGGGGACGCAACCCTCGGCGTAAGGCCTCGGAAGAACAGGTTGAGTATTCAACCTGTCCTCGGAAGAACACGTTGAATACTCAAACCTGCCCAGAAAACGGCCGCCGTACGCTGCCGTACGCCGCCGTAACACTCGCCGGAAAACTCAACAAAACAGAGCAGTTCGAAAAATCGCAAAAAAAGCACTCAAAAAACGTGTAGAAACGCTTCAAAAAGACACCAAAAAGCATGGAAAAGAAGGGAGGAAGCGATTTACCTTGAGTTTTGGTGGAGGAAGTGGCTGAAACTCGAGATCTGGGGTTGAGACGCTTGGAATTCCACGGCGGCGTAGAATTTTCCGGTGAGAGGCAAAATCGACAGAGTAACGGTACGATCTCCCTCTTCCCGAGTTGTATTTATAGTGGGGGAGTGTGAGGCGTCGCATTTATTGGGGAAACGGTGCGCCGGCTCGGGAAACGTCGCGCCGGCTCGGCTGGCCAACGGGGGCTCGACACCTGTCCCCCAGGTTTGAAACGTTTGGCGCGAATCCCAAACGACGGCCCTCGGGCGAATGCCGAGGAGACACGTGGCAGATGACATCAAGTCACGTCACGGATTCTCTGACATCGGATAAGCCCGAACGTCGCATCACACGTCCTTTCAGCTTCAGAGCGATGTGACGTTCCGAGCCTGGCGCTCGGGTTGCCCCGCCGCCCGGAGGGTCATATTCTCAATTCCCTCGGCCAAGAGCTATGACACGGCCTGGCCGCTCGGGCTTATCAACTCCCCCAATTGGCCGGAACTGAGGAAGTTGAGGGGCTATTGTAGCGGCCGGGGGATGAAGGGGGTCTCCACACCCTCGGCGGTGTCACCCCGAGGGGACAAGGGTCCAAAGGGGTTCCCGCCTCATCAACACGGAACTCCGGGGGAGGCTTCCCCCCGGAGGTAACAGGTCCGGCCAGACTCTCACCTCGGGAGACCGCGCCGAGAGCATCCAGAGACGCCTTCGTAGTGCTCTTCCAGAGGGTACCCGGACCGAGTGTATTGGCCTCGGTACCGGGGCGGGTCGCGTCAGGTGGCAGGGGGGCTTGATCGAGGCACCTCTTGACAGTCTGAGTGGCACATTAATGAGCTTGACTACTTCACGTGCACCTCATCATGGCAAGCCACCAACCCTGCAGACCTACGCCTGCAGGGGGGTGGGGGATCTGACTGATAGGGACATTAAGGGCACGTGACGCCTCTGAGAGCACAGCGGTCGAGGCGCCGCTAGGGGGGCATGCGTCGTTCAGTGCATTTAATGCGATGTCAGGAGTGGGGCGCGTGAGGCCCCCGAAGGGCGTGCCGAACACGCGCTCCCTCACCTATAAATATAACTCTCACCCCCTTCATACAGGGGTCGGTCTCCTCTCCAAAAGACTCTCTCTCTCTACATTTAGCTCTAAAACTGCACTTTCTCTCTAGTTCTCCACTATACTTCTCCCTCCGTTGCTGACTTAGCCATCGGAGTACCTTCCCGGACCACCACCGTCCGGGCTTGGTACTGACGTGGTTGTTTCTCTTGTGCAGGTACCGTTCCGGCGTACCCCAGCATCTCCGGCACCCCTCTCCGACGAGTCCCTAGGGACCAAGTGAGGTTCAGCCCAGCTCCTCCCCTCTCAGCGCAGTTCCAAACGAGCAAAGAGGCCAGTCCGGTGAAGAACTCCCCCACAGTTGGAAAGAGCGTAGGACAGAAAGAATGCTGCCTTAGTTTTATCACAGTAAGTCAAGCTGAGTTTTCGTACAAAATTGTAGTGGCAACTTTGATTAGATTAGAGTAATTTAGTACAACCACATGCATGCATGCTTTGTAGCTGTGCATGTGATGGGAAAATATTGATCCTATGGTAACACAATCAAATAGAGGAAGCTAAATAGTCTGCTCTGGGTGTATGTTAATTTTCATTTAACCAACCGAACTGAATTGAGCATAGTATAAGTAAGTGTACTGTAGACACTAAAATTTTGGCGCGATTTAATCGCCATCCAAATTAATTGAGACAAATAAAATTGTCTGGATTAATTAAAGTCAAAGCTGGTCAAAGCCTTCAAATAAATTTGGGCCCGCCAAAATTATGGACTCAATCCATTTGAGCTACGGTAAAGACCAAAGTAAGATGGGCTAACTTATTTAGCCGAATGGGCTTACGAAAGTATGGGCTCAATCATGGGCAGGACCAAAAGAAAATGGACCAACTTAGCCTATGAAATGAGTCGTAGATTTGGGCCAACTCAAAGATGCGGGCCCAATCAAATTTTCCTTGGGTTAAAAGAATAATTCTAATATATATATATTTATATATATTATGATTTCTTTAATATTATTGACCTAAGTTAATTCTTATTTGGAAAGAAAATCAATCAATGAAGATTTTCCAAATTAAGATCTCTCTCTTTGAGCCTATAAATAGAGGCTCTTGTTATGAAGAAAGGACCTTTTTGCTGGCATTCTACAAGAGCTCTCAAGCACTCTCAAGAATCCAAGCAATTCACAAGTCATTCTCTCTCAAAGTTCTTCCCAAAAATCCCACACTCAACAACTTGCAAAGAATCAACAAGCACTCAAACTGCGTGCCGATTTCTTCTTCATTCAACTTGAAGATTCAAAGAAAGTTACCGTTTGCGCGATTCAACAACAAGCATTCAAGCCGTTGGAAAGTCATCAAGTCCGGAGATCGAATCAGAGGATTTTGTTCTTTCGCTTTGTTGAAAGAACATTTATTAGAGAATTGTACCCCTCGCATTTAATTCAAATCAATAAAATATTATTTTGTGCATCTTCTTTCTTGTCTTTATTGCAGGACTCGAATTTGTGTGTTACATGTACCTAACCAAACCAAGCCTTATGTCCCAATCAATTGGGGTCGGCTACATGAATCCTTTTTTTCCATTGAGCTCTCATAGTAAGAATAGGATTCATGTCATAGCGATCTGACGGCTCTTTTTATGTGCTGGCTAGTTGTCAGCTACCTAACGCATGACCCTCCTTTATCCGTGCTTGGGACCTGCTGGGATCTAAAGAACGTCACAGGATGAGTTATAAGTCGCTGTAACAATGTTAGTTTTATTGGATGAGATCAATATTAGCCGTCCAGCCTAACCAAAATTATTTCCCTATATATAATGAAATCAAACTTCTCCTATTTTCGTGAAGACCCTCCCTCCCTCCCTCTCTCATTGCTCTTCAGCAATTCAGATGAAAAGAAAAAACAAGAAGTAATGAACCCTCTCATTTTCCAACCTGCTTCCCCTCTCTTTATCTCTCTCTCTCTCTTCTTAACAATTTGTTATGGTGAATTTCTAATTTCGTTGAACAATTCATGCTTCTTAGTAGTTCTAGAGCCTTTTGAATATGAGCAAAGTTTATAATTAATTTGTTACTAAAAAATTGCATATTCTTCGCTCCCTTTCGTAGGTTGGAGAAGAGCAGTGAGCACTTTTTTTGGCATTGCAGCGTGTAGAAGCTGATAGCACTTCTTTTGCAGGTTACTACTCATGAGGTATTGTGTATACCGTATTGTGCTATTGCTTTTCCTTAATTCCCTCTTGGTCCAGTAACTTATATATCTGATAGGATAATGGACTTCACTTGGCATGATTACTGGTTATGTCTGATGTGTCAACATATGCATGATGGCCATATAGTCTCCTTATAGGAATGGAGTCTTTATTTTCTTTGTTTAGTTACTTTTGGCTAAACCCAGGAATTGATTATGGTATGTTTGTTGGTTATGCACGTAGTTGCTCTAAGAATCAGCTGGAGAACATGCAAATCATTTGGAAGCAATACGTTTGTTGCTTGGTTAGCTGGAAAATTGTCTTTCATTCCCTGTTAAAATGATTTCTTTTGGACGTAAGCTCACAACTTAAAACCTTACCATATAGTGTCTCTTTTCAGCCACATAAAGTCACGTCCATTTATAATTACATACAGTTGTCATATTATTAAATTCACATTACATGACCTGTGAATTGAAAAATGGAAGAGTCTCCTCTTTTTATCCATTTGATGTGATGGTGCTTCATTGTTTTAGCTGTTAATTATATGGTCCATATTGTTTCAAGGTACTTTTATGTTGCATTGTGTGTTATGATGATATAAGTACCAGAAAGAATTGACCTTATTGGAATGAAAAGTGGAAAAATGATAGAAACTTGCTTTGTGGAACCATTAGCACAAACCATGTATAGATGAGAACTTGTATGACGATCTCCCGATAATCAAATTTCTGATTTATGTCAAAAGACTATCACATTGCATGGATTGACTATCAAAGAACTTGATTCTTTCCATATTTCTTATTTTTCTTTCAGAATTGCAAACTCTATACGTGTGATCTTTTAGGTAAGAAAACCCATTCAACATCAGCCGCCTATATATATATATATATATATATATATATATATACAAACCGCTTCAGGTCCGAACTACCGGATTTTTGCAATTTCCGGACCTCTCGCGTGAGCCGTTGGATCTAATCCAACGGCTGTGGAAATAAAGTCGAGTTCGCGGGTCAAATGCGGGTTAAAAGGTTCTCGGGTTAAAAGGTTCTCGGGTCACTATAAAATCTCAAGATCCGGACCATTCCCCTCACTTTTACGTTTTGAACCAGAGCTTAGAGAGAGAGAGAGAGAGAAGGCGACTCAAGGCGACGAAGAAGGTGATCGATCGAACGACTCTCCATCTCCATCTCCATCCTAATCGAACAACTAGGTCTGAATCTCTCTCTCTCTCTCTCTTCCTCTCCCTTGTTCGATCCTCTCTCTTTCTCGTTTTTTGGAGTAATCTGAAAAAAATCAGACCTTTTCTTGTTCAGGTCGAAACCCTAGAGGAATTGAACCACCACACCACCGACGACCACGAACCACAGCAGGTCTCTGTCTCTTTCTCTCTCACTCTCTCTCGATTTCTCTGTGTTTAAAATCTAGGGTTTCCCGATGTAAAAATTTTGAAAAACTAGGGTTTTGGAAAGTTTTTGTTCATTCTTTTTTACGTATTCAATTTACGATTGCAGCACAGTGTAGCGTTTTTGGTGTTTGTTAGCAAACCATGTTGGATAAATAATTCTTGTTTCTGAAAGCTGAACATAGCATTTGGCACCAGTTTGTTCGATTAACTTTTGGTCCTTTTGCTTCTTACGAAACAGTGAGAACGTAATAAACTAGAACTGATTTTGCTATGGTAAAAGTACTGAAACTTCTGCAAATTTCAGTGGGAAAAATGGTTTCACTTGTTTTCCACCCAAGTTTTCACTCACCTTAACCTGGCAATAGTTAGTATTCACATACAGATTGTTTTTGTCCCAGATGTAACAGTGTCAACAACAATTGAGCACATGATGTTGCTTTTATCATTGGCCTGTCTTGAATAAGCATGTACAGAATTTTCCAAACATGTTTGTTCTTTTCATAATGTGTCAAACCCTGTCAAAGTTCAGTGTCATTGTGCATCCCGTGTTACTGCTGCTGCTGGACTAAATAGTAATTCATGTTATGAGTTGCTTCCCTGTTTACTCTGCTGCTGTTGTTCATTTGTTGACTGACTTAGTTTTACAATTATTATTTGTTTGGTTTTTTAGAATGCAGTCTATGGAAGATATAGAAATAGTCTCACCGTCAACATTTGTCCATTGTGAATCATCTGCTAATTCTTCTGAACAAGTTTACATTCCTCAAGCTAGAGATGATGTGATTCCAAAAATTGGGCAACATTTTGACAATTTAGATATGGCTCATAAGTTTTACAACACTTATGCTAGAGAATCTGGGTTTGGGACGCGAATTAATTCTAGCAAGAAGAATAGGCAAGATGAAGTCATTAGGAAAGAGTATTGTTGTTACAAAGAAGGGACGAGAAAAACTAATGCAAACAAGGTTGAACCCACTGTACGGAGACGGGGGCTTACGAGAGAGAGTTGTTGTGCAAAAATGTCAATTGTAAAAGACAAGTCAGGTAAGGGGTTTGTTGTCTCCCAATTTTTGGAGGGTCATAACCACCCTCTTACAACTCCAAGAAGGGTGCATTTGTTGCATTCTCACCGGGGAGTGTCACTTGCCAAGAGAGCTTTAACACAACAACTATCCGCTGCAAATGTGCCAACATGCCAACAAATGGCTATTCTTGAGTTGGATGCCGGAGGGCTTGCAAATGTTGGATGTTTACAACAAGATTTGTATAACGCTGAAAGGGATAGGAGACAAGCGTTATTGGGTCAAGACGGCAATATGTTGTGTGAGTATTTTGACTGTGAAGAGAAAAAGAATCCTGGTTTTAGATATGCAGTAAGAAAAGATAATGATGAAAGGCTGACTCATTGTTTTTGGGCTGATGCAACCTGTAGAAAGTCATATCAGTATTTTGGGGATGTGGTGGTCTTTGACACAACTTACAACACAAACCGATATCAAATGATCTTCGCCCCTATCTTAGGGGTTAATCACCATGGGCAGTCGACTTTGTTTGGTTGTGCATTCTTAAATCATGAAAATGTTGAATCTTTTGAGTGGCTTATCAGGGTATGGTTGGAAGAGATGCCAGGACCCCCTCCCAAAATGCTCATTACTGATCAAGATCCGGCAATGAAGGTAGCAGTTCAAAATACTCTTCCTAATACACATCATAGGTATTGCATTTGGCATATAGTGAACAAATTTTCTGAAAAAATAGGTGCATTGGCCTATAAACAATATTATGATGAGTTCAAACATTGTATATGGAAGTCCGAAAGCCCAGAAGAGTTTGAAGCAAGATGGGTAGATGTTGTACAAAAAGCTAATTTGGAGACCAATGAATGGTTACATGGGTTGTTCAAAATTCGTGATAGATGGGTTCCAATCTACATGAAACACATTTTCTCTGCCCATATGACTAGTAGTCAAAGAGCCGAAAAAACTCATGCTTTCTTCAAGAGTTATGTGTCTAGTCAAAATTCATTGTGGGATTTCATTACTCGATTTGATAGGGGACTTGCACGTATACGGCATAATGAGTTGGATTTGGACCATAAAGATATTAATGAGAAGCCACTCTTGAAAACCATGTGGGTCATGGAGTCGACATTGAGGGACTTGTATACACGGAACATTTTTTACAAGTTTCAAGAAGAACTTTTTCAAAATAGTGCGTATGTGGTGAGGAAAACACTTGAGGATGAACATCGGTGTTTGTACAATGTTCAGAGGGATATGGAGAATGCTCCAAAGGGCCGTCAGTTGTCGGTGGACAAGTCATCAACCCATGTTTGTTGTAGTTGTCAGATGTTTGAAAGTGATGGTATTCCTTGTCGGCACATGTTAGCGTACTTCACTACCATGCAAATTAGAAAACTACCTGAGCAGTACATCTTACGGAGGTGGACGCAATCAGCAAAAGCTGGGAGAGTTAGAGAAAACTTGGCTGGGGGGTTGAAAGAAATATGTGACACTGCTTTGGTAGTGAGGCGAAGTAAGATTTTCAAACGTGCTTCTAATGTCATTGAAGATGCCGTATTAACTGAAGCGGGAACTGCAATTATGGATGAAGCTTTGGAATTTGCTGAAAAGAAGCTCGCAGCCTTGAAAATTGGAAGCAATGATGGGGATGGGGATGGGGATGCGGAAGGGAGTGCTATTGACGTGACTACTCTTGCAAGCCAACATAGTTGTAAAGAACCACTCCCAGTAAGGTCAAAGGGTTGTGGCAAACGGATGATGGGAGGGAAAGAGAAGGCAGTCAAGAAGGCAAGGCGTTGCAATGGTTGTGGGTTAACGGGACAGTCACACGACAAAAGAAATTGTCCGAAACTTTTGGGCCTGTAAGTGCATCAAAATTTCTCTCATTTGTAATTTATATTTACTTGTTGAAACGTTTATTGTTGTATTTTTTTGTTTCAGTTCTTCACAAGATGTTAGGTTCGATGATGACGATGACGATGGCAATGACGACGGTGATGACGACGACAACATATACTCTAACGATGATTGTAAGTGTTTTTCATCAAAATTAGTTGAATTCGTAAATTTTGTAGCCATATTATGACTTGTGCTTGTTTCCTGGATTTCATTGATGAGGATTGTTTATGCTTGCTACTGCTGCATTTGTTGAATATGCTCACTGTTTTCATGTTACAGGATTTTCTCACTGGAAATGCTTGCTTTGAAATGCTCACTGGAAATGCTCACTGGAAATGCTTGCACTGAAATGGTCGATGTTTTTCACTGTTTTTCTTGTAGTTTCTGATGAATCTGTATTCAGTTTAGGAAACTGTTGCACACTGGATTTGGTCCCTGGAACAGTGTATTTATTTTGGTCGTATCATTTTAGAACTTTTACCAACTCATGGCTCTTGTATTTGTGATACTCAGAACTTTCATTTGTACAAACTGTTGTGTGATCTGTCTAACTGGTGTATCTCCAGATTTTCTGAATTCCTCAATGTACAGGAATTACTCCAAAATTGTATGGTGTATCTGGATTTTTTGAATTCCAGATTTTTTGAATTCCTCAATGTATGTCCAGATTTTTTGAATGGTGTATCAATTCCTTTTTTGAATGGTTGCTACGGTTCATGGTCAATGGTCATGCCTTAGACCATAAACATGGCATGGCAGTAGCCACTTGCATGCTCATGGTCAATGTAAAATGTGATCCCTATTTAAGCATGGCAGTAGCCACTTGCATGCTCATGGTCAATGGTCATGCCTTAGACCATAAACGAACTTTGACTTCCATTTCACTTGATATCCATTTTTTTCCATTTTTTTCCAAAAGCACAAATATTTGATCAGACCACTAGGTACTTCTAAAATAACATCCATAAAAGGAGTACCAATTGATCACATGGGACTTCTAAAATCAGCAATTGCAGAGCAATTTCACTAAACAAAAGCATCACTAAAATCAGCAATTGCAGAGCAACTTGTATACAATTCCAGTGCAAATCCAGATCGTGTTTCAGCTGAATACAGTGCCAAATACAGTGCAAATCCAGTGCCAAATATAGTGCAAATCCAGTGCCAAATACAGATTGAACAGAAAGAAAAAAAGAAAAAAGAAAAACAGTGACTGATCCCAGCAAGCAAATCCAGTGAGCAAGCATTTCCAGTGACCAAATCCAGTGAGCAAGCAAATCCACCAACTTCTGCATTGGCACAAACAATCACAAATAAGTCAATAAACAAGGAAACAAGTCACAAATGAGCAGCAGCAGCCGAGTAAACAAGGAAGCAACTCACAACATGAATTACTATTTAGTCCAGCAGCAGCAGCAGCAGTAACACGGGATGCACAATGACACTAAACTTTGACTTGGGTGGAAAACAAGTGAAACCATTTTTCCCATTGAAATTTGCAGAAGTTTCAGTACTTTTACCAGTACTTTTACCATAGCAAAATCAGTTCTAGTTTTCCATATCAGTGACCAATCTAATCCTATTCATGGAAAATCTATACATGACACCTTTGAGGAACAAAAATAGAATAAAAACTTAGTATACTTAGTGCACGCCACAATCCACTTGGTTGAACTATATAAAAGCTATATTCATATTAGGTGGTGAGAACACACTCAGTAAATCTAATAACTGCCATAGATTTACGTAAATAGGAACCTATTATCAGTAATTTTCTTTTGACATGAAACTATCCGTAGTTTGAAAGCACCAAGCAAACAAGAAGCACCAAGCGACAAGCTGGGCCTATAAGAACATCATCTTCTAAAGGGCAAAAAACACAATCACAAAGGAGCATACAGTAGGGGAAAGAAGTTTTTGTTGTAAATTACTCTCAACAATTACAGTCATTCATGAACCCTCATATTGAAACCCGATCTAGGGGTTTCGAAAAATCTAGGGTTTTGATTTTTTAAATAAATCGAAACAGATAAAGACAGATGGATCGAAATACAGAGAGAGATGCAAATCGATCGATTAATTCTTGAGAGAGAGAGAGAGAGACCTGGAGATCGAGTCGTGCTTCGAGCTTCGTCTTCGCGTTCGTCTTCGCCGTTCGACCTGCAACACAGAGCAAAACGTTAGGGTTTTTCAAAACAAAACAAAACAGTGAGAAAGTACGATGGAGGGAGAGAGAGAAGAGCCTTGATCGATGAGTTCTTGTTGCTCGAACTATGGTTTCTCGCGTCTTCTTCTTCGTCGCCTTGAGTCGCCTTCTCTCTCTCTCTCTCTCTAAGCTCTGGTTCAAAACGTAAAAGTGAGGGGAATGGTCCGGATCTTGAGATTTTATAGTGACCCGAGAACCTTTTAACCCGAGAACCTTTTAACCCGCATTTGACCCGCGAACTCGACTTTATTTCCACAGCCGTTGGATTAGATCCAACGGCTCACGCGAGAGGTCCGGAAATTGCAAAAATCCGGTAGTTCGGACCTGAAGCGGTTTGTATATATATATATATATAACCAGAAAAGTAAAACACGAGTTCATAAAAAACAGTGTATCTTATAAATGCAGATAACTCAGTGTCAATGCAGATCAGAGTTTATCGTGCATAGGTAAATAGTGTCTCATATTATCTTTTCAACGTCGGTGTTCTTCTTCAAATTTCATCTATGTCAACATCTCCCATCACTCGAAAGTTATTGGGCCGTTTTTGTCTCCTTTCAACTGACGGTCATCAACCTTTCTGCTCGAGGTCCTGGCTGTCTTGTATCCAGGTGCACACTAACAAGATACAAGGTCTGGCCACCCCGCACACACACGTGACATAGTCCCGACTGTCTTGTCTTACTGATCCCCACAGTACGTTTCAAGGTCCGTTCACTATTTGTTGTGCACGCTTAGCCCTAACCACCAAGTTCTCTCCACGAAGTTGGGGCGGCGCTCTCGCTGCACTACCGTATCCTTAGCCCTAACCACATCATGGCTCACACTAACATGATAGGCGAAGCTAAGGCTGCGCTACCATTTTTAATTCCATTTAATCAATCCATTCTCATTCTCATTTCTTTTCTCATCAACAGTCATTCAATCATTAGCTCAAAAACTATGTTGTATCAATACCGTATCGTGTCGGGAATATGCAGCATGATTTATAATACTCGTTTTGTGTCAATACATCTTTTCTCGAAAATCGTGTCACATAAAATAACAGCTTTTCTACATGCTATCCTTTTCAAACTAGTTTAGGGTTAACTAAAAGACAGTACTGGTCGATTATGAAGTCATTTATAAAAATCTAATTTTCTGTAATGTCTTTCTCTATACAAATGAGATAACTAGGAGAGTCTCAGGCTGGATGGTCGGACAAGTCCAGTTAGAATCATCATTCCTTTCTTAGACGGCGCGAAGCTTGTCCTTTTGACAGACCCTCAAGGGTGTTAGCCTTGGGTTATCTCATAGTACAAATACAGTCAAAATATTTTGAAGTTGCTTTAAGAAAAGTTAGTCGATCTCATTTTCCAAAAATTAGTCGGGCATTATAACAACGTAATTTTGAAAAGTCGGTTTTTGCTCGGGCATTATAACTGCGTATTTTCAAAAAGTTTATCTCAATTCGGGCATTATATCGATTATGTATGCTTATGAAAAAGTCACCTTAAGAGTTACTAACTTTTTACCGTAAGCTTTGTACTTGCAAACTAACTTTCTGGAAAAAATGCACTTTAAACAACTTTAAGAAAAAATTTAGAAATAAAGCAAGCATTATAACGGTATAAAAATTTACTAATCAAAAATAGGAAATGAATTGTCTACTTAAAGTTTGGTTAGGAAAGCTACCTCAATTTCCGGGTGTTAACCGGAAGCCGACAAGCTAGGTTGGACTCCTGGTTTGGACTACGAACAACTAAGCTATTAACTTTTCTACTTGTTTTGGATTGGAGGGTGGTTTTTGGTGGTGGAAGAGGGTGATAGTAGGTTGAGTTTAGGAAGAACAAGATGAGTTTCTTAGAGAAAACTCAAGAACTAGAACTACTACAAAGGTTGGAGAGTTTTTGGTGTGAGGAACAAATGAAGAGAAGGCTCGCTATTTATAGGCAAGGGTGACCCTCCCGATCCCCTCTTGGCCGGCCCACTCTCCCCCTCCATGTGCCAAAATCTTCTCCATTTAATTGCTAGATCTTAGTACAAGAATTTCGGGATTTCAAAGAATAATATCCTAGGTTTTGGTACAAAAATTCTAGGCAAAAATCCTAGGTTTTAATGAGTAAAAAGTTTCTAGGTAATTTCCTAAGTCTCAAGTAGTGTATAATTTTGCATGGCCACCTTTGTATTAGAGAAATTTGGGTACTAGAAAAGAGTCACATGGCTATTAAGGGCTATAAAATCCTAGCAAATTTAGGGTTTTAATTAGAGAATATATTCTTATCTAACCTATACACGAGGGAAGGGCGGGTAGAAATTCGGTCACTTTCGTCTTCCAATTCTATGCTTCACAACCCAGGAACGGGCAGCTCCCTTGCATCTCTCTTCGTTTCTTTACCTTTTTCCTGTTCGTTTCTTCACCTTTTTACCTCTTTGTTGGCGGCAAGCAGTGAGGGGATTCCTCGTACAATCTTTTTGTGTGGCAAGCAGTTCAACGCGAAAGGCGGACCTGGAGGTGTGTACTTGAAGTGGCGACAGAGGTGAAGGTGTACTTGAAGTGTCCTTTGACTACTGTAGAGACGACGTATCACTATTCAAGCGGCGGTGTATAAAAGCGAACCGATGCGAAAATTTACGCTTTGCCAGAGTAAGAGTTACTTTTTCTGGTTTCTCCATTTCTCATCAGGTATCTCAAAAATTACCAATTTTCCTGACTAAGAGAAGGTTCTTCTACCTGTATCAAATTCATTGCTTGCGTCTGAAATTCTTTTTGGGGTTAGCCGTTCCTTCTCCATTTCAATTTTGTTTTTCTCGGCATTTTTTGCGTTGAGTTTTATTTACCCAATATCTTACACAGCTCTATGAAATCCTAGCTTTTGGGCCAAAGCAGTACCGAACAATGAACACGAAGAATTGGTTTATACAACTATAATATATACCAACTTCAGGTAATAAAAAATAAGCCGCTCCTTCAGTTTTTTCGTCAAATTCCCCTAAATCTTTAATATCCTAATGTTGAAAATTACTTAGTTAGGGAAAATGATGAAAATACGTAGCTGATGTGATCAGTTCCTGTAGACGTGGCTCCTGAATCTATGGCTTTCAATTTTCTTGGTTTGAACGGCGCCGTATAAAAGGTGTTTGTAGGTATTGGAAAGATTTCACTTTCTCCATCTGTCTAGTTTGGGTAAAAAATTTCCTTGCATGTAATATTCGTTTTCTTTTTTCGTTTAGATTTTTCATCGGTTGCTCAATTGCTGAGGGGAAGCAGGAGTTGATTGAAAGTGATTTGTGTTCCTGGTGTGCTAAGGTATTTTTCAATCTTATGCTTTGTGTTATTTTAGGGCTAATTTCTACTTTTTTGCGGGATGGTTTTAATTTATGCACTGGTTTCTCTATCCCTAGATTAGAAATGGTATAGTGCTCATATGTATCATGAATTGATTATAGCTTTCTTTAATTGAAAGGTGCTGCAGTATATAGTTGTATGGTGTTCGACTAAATGTAGTCAAAGGTTCTACTCCTCCCTGTGCTGCAATTGTTTGAAATAACGAAGTGAATATATGCCTTGCTTTTGAATCTTCTTCCCTCTTCTTCTACTCTCTCATACCTAGAAAAAGTTTTTGGATTGTTTGTTTGGGTCCCTTTAGCTGACCTTTAAATTTAGAAGCTAATTCAATATTTGTCTTGACCATAATTCTACCTTAACAGGTCAATTAGGAACAAACACTGCACTGTGACCTCAGTTGCGACTGACAGAGCATTCAGTCGATATGGAAATTTTACTTCAGAAATTGGCCTTGCAAGGGCAGAAATTGGCCTTGCAATTGGCCTTGCAAGGGACGAAATTATGTAAGGAATTTTATGGATCCCTTCCTTCCTTTTCCAACTGTTTCTCTCCTCCTTCTGAGTTTCCAATTGGAACATTATTCCTTTGGACTTTTTTTCAAATTCCAAAAACTAGAGTGTTATATAACTTTTTGTATCATATATTTTCAATCGGTCCATTTTCTCTGGTTTGGGTTTTCTCTTAGGGCAAAGAAAAGAGGAAGAATTCCTTCATTGCTCGGTTCGATTGATTTCCTTTGTTGCTCTGTTCATTGATAATCTTTGTGCTGAAGTTTAATTTGCACACATATTCATTGCTATCTACTTATACACATACATGTTTTTATGCTTAATTTTGTTATTTGATTTGGCTGTGATGCTAGATGATAGAGACCGACTAGAAAAGGTCTTTGTTATTGACAGATGTTGCAGAATAGTGTGATAGCAGAGACACCCATGTATAAACCCGAAATTCCTCCGCTTTGTGATATCTTTGGTTTGCTGTAGTTGTTGGAACTGAGAGGTTGGTGTTAAAAAAGCTTGTTTCTTCCCTAGGTTTTTGAATTTGTATGGTTTTGAGATTTTTGTGAACGATTCCCCTTGTATTAATGTTATAGTGTCTCAATGTCTTTCTATTCTTCAATTTCATTGTCGACAACTAAACTTGGCGGCTTTAGTTTGGGGGTAGTTAATGGTACATTCAATTAATCAGCATTTTTGTCATTGGATCTGATTCACAGTTTACCACCTTGGTTATTTCTAATGTTTTCAGATTTTTGGGTGGTTCTATTTTGATCAATTCACAAGATGTATCTATTAGTTTCATTTTATCATACCTGGGTACTATGCGGGCAGTTGATTACAATGATCTTAATAGAAGCTTATTGATTCCACATATCTGTTGCAGCAATTTCAAACTTGCTCCTTCCTTTGGTTTTCGCCATTCCTTTCAGCAGCTGATACGTATTAGCATTGGAGGAATTGTGCTTTCGGATCCTTTCCTTGATGGAAGAGTGTGAGGGCCCATGGTTTGAAGGTATAGGAGGCACAGTTAGTAGAAAGAAGAGAAGCCACAGCATACCGATGTTTCATACGTTGTGTCATCATGCGAACCAGTTCCTTGGTCTTTCTTAGCACTGAACCTGCTACGAATTTGACCGTACTTGAGTTCTCCCCAACCTTATGAAAGGTAATAATTTAGGGGCTCACGCAGATTTTGCCATTTAGAGGGTTTGGATTTACGTTTTCGATGTTTCTATTTTGATTGGCGTAGGAATATTGGGGACTTCTGTTTTGATCCAACACTTTTGTTCCAAATTATTGGCTATAAGGATCAGAAAACTGTGTTAGGAACTTGGTAGTTATAAGCGTTTTTGTTGTCTTTCGAAGGATCTACTAGGTTGGGCATGTACTCCACTAGACATTTTAGCAGTGAGTTGGTGACAATTTTTATTTGGTGATGCAGATTTTGATGAACCAAATAATGTGGAGACTGTTGAGGTGCATTGGATGGCATCCGACTTAAAAGGTAAATTTCAATGAAACGGCTTTTGTGGTGTATATTTTTTTGTATGATAGTGAATTTTTTACTTTCAACGAAATGATTTGTGGGGTGTATTTTTATTGTACTATGGAGAATTTTTTACTGGATTTCTCACGTGCAAACCTTTCACTGATACTTTTTACCATTAGGTGCAAATCTGAGGTCTATAGAATTAGAAACTTAAAAGTTAGGAGCTGGAGATTGATAGATTTAATGCCAAATTAGCTTCTTGCAAAAGTGTTTGTTCATGAGAGGTGGGTGGGTTAACCCTGATTAGTACGCAAATATAATGCTTCTACCAGATTCTGGAAACTGTGACTGTAAAACTGGAAAAATGCTGAGTTGGAGAGCAGAGAAAGAAGATACACTTGAAGTTGGGACAAGGTAATAACTACAAAAGTGTGTGGATGCATGGAGTAACCATTTGAAAAGCCGAGAATGTGTACCATTATCAGTATGATGGTGGAGTATTTCAACAGAAAGAGAGTTTCGACTTTTAAAGGGAATATCTTTGAATAGAGAAAAGCTAATGGTCAGGGATCATTTTGCTCGAAGGTATAGTCATTACCTAATCAATTAGTGAGCAACTTTGTCAGTGGGATGCTAGATAAAAACTTCTCATAAGGTACTAAAAATAAGATGTTTTGTATTCAATAGGTTTTCTTTATCAAAAAATTAGTTAAAACAACCTACATAGGAAGAATTAAGCTAGAGAAAATATTCAAATTTTGAAATGCAACGAGGCATTTCGAGGGCAAAATAAAGCTATCACCTGCTCAGGCATCTGAGGTGATTTCATTTTTGCTTTCAGCTCAATGTTAAATATCTGCAAGTGATCCTGAGTAGTTTCCCAAAGTAGAGCTTCAAAGGAATGCAATCTCCTACACTACTTTTTGGCTTTTGGCAGATTTTTCACAATTATAGTTTGATTTATGTCATCACCAAGCTAGGGCTTCTTTTCGTCTATGATCTGGAAACAACTACTGTTGTATACAGAAATAGATTAAGTCCAGATCCAATTTTCTTGACAGGTGAAGCTTCATCGGTTGGAGGCTTCTACGCCATCAATAGGCGTGGCCAAGTTTTGCTTGCAACAACGAATGAAGCAACATCTGTGCCTTTCGTCAGTGGCCAAGTATGGTCATTGGTATCTTCAAATGTTTCTGGTGTAATAGTAGTTCGAATATTGGTTGTTGAAGTTGTCTGTTATTGATGCTGTTGAACAACTTGGAACTTGCTGTCAATCTTGCAAAGAGAGGGAACCTACCTGGTGCCAAGAAGTTGGTATGTTGATTCGTTATTCTTATTGCTGAAGAAACTTCTTTTTCTCGATGTTTAGGGTTAAAACTGAATCTTGGCTCTGTTGTCTTTTGATGTGGAAAGTGATTTGTTGTTAGTTATTACCTTTCTTGCATACTGATGAGTTGGGACTTATCCACCACCTGTTATTTGGAATATATTAGGTTGTACAGCATTTCCAAAAATTATTTGCTCAAAACCAAGTATAAGAAAGTTGCTGAGCTTGCTGTAGAATCTCCACAAGGGATCCTCCGCATTCCTGATACAGTTGCCAAATTTCAGGCATGTATTTTTGTGTTCCTAGGTGCTGGCATTTCTCCTGTATTAGTTTCAGTCTCTGAGTTCGTACAATTAGTGGCAGTTTAACAGCTTCTTTCTTGGTTGATGAGTTTGCTTTGGGAGTAAGGGAGACACCTTTAGTTGGCCGGCAAATGCTGTTAAATGGCTCAGTTGCAAGCCATTTTGCTTCCCATCATTCCATGTGATTTGGTGTTCCTGTCCTAACTTACTTTTTGTTAGATTACCTTATTTGAAAGACCAAGATGCTATTGATCAACTTAGGGGTTTTGGTTGTATAGAAAGGCTGAAAGGGGTGATTGTGCCAATTGGAGTTGTAAGTGTGGCAAGACGCCGCATACATGCTGCATTTGTAGATCAATATATCACATACGAGCCATGATATCAACAATATATCTACTATTTAGCAGGCTTCACTTTCTCTTTTCTACTTAAGATATCCTTTTTTTTGGCGGTGCAAGTAATTAATGCAATGGAACATCAGTTGAACCGGTTTTTTTTTTCTTTTTCTTTTTTTTATAGGAATCAGTGAAAGCTTTTTTTAGCAATAAAATCTGTGTTTTTTTTTTTTTTAGCCAATGAAAATGGGTTGATTTTAGAAAATGAGGACCCATTAGAAAATGGGTTGCTAAAATCAACCCATTGATTTTATGAGATTCCTATTTTATCAAATGGAAAACTAGGCCTTAAGTAATCTTGATTCTATGGGCTTGGACTTCTTATTGGAAACTTCCAATCTTCCTCTATTGAACTCACAACAGCCAACTAAGGTCATAAGTAAGACCTATTAGAACCCCTCCCCTCTGTCTGGGGAGTCCTAGATATATCCAAATGCTTAACTACTAGCACATAAGAGACTAAGATGAGTCTGAAACAATCAGTGATTCAGTGAAATATTTGGCCTTTGAGTTCAAACTTAAGCGTAATTGTGCATAGCAGTCAATTGGTTCCTGTCATCGGTTGCGAATCAAGGCTTGGGGTTCTAGACATTTCTTCCACACGCTGAGTGAAAGTTTTTGCCACTTTTTACACAACCACCTGAGTCGGTTTGTGTGCTGGCATTTCAACTGTACTGATTACCTTATAAAGGCTTTCATATTGGAATCTAGATTCAAAAACATACTCTCTTTAAAGGCGTAGCAGAAGCTTACTACATGTGCTTGCTGTGCTTGATGCTTGAATTTACACTTTTTTACCTTCATCATCGCTTCTCAATTATTCCTCTACTTTGCTGACATTGAATCAAACTTTCTTTAGCAGGCAACAATCATAGTTGATGGTGAATATGCGTATGGGTATGCCAAAGCTGAAGTAGGAGTCCACAGATTGGTACGTTGTTCACCATTCGATAGTGCTAAACGCCAACATACTTCATTTCTAGCTGTTGTTGTAATACCGATCTTGGGTGATAAATCAACCCATGTCCAAATTAATGAGTCTTATCTCAGAATCGAGCGATTTTGAGCTGAGGTAGCTGGGGGCCAGCATGTTAATGCAACAGAGAATGCTGTTAGGATAACCCACATTCTTACAGGAGTCACGGCCTCCTGCCAAAATGAAAGGTAAGTTGTCAGTTTTTTTTCTTTTTTGGGTATCCTAGGTAAGTTGTCAATTGTGGTTAGAAGTTCTTAGGCTTTGTTTGATAGATGTAGATTTCACATTAAGAGATATAATATTTGATTTATTAATTTCATAAAAGACAAAAAGAAAAAAAACTTTTTTGACTTAATTCCTCTATAGTAAGTTCTCTTTTTCTCTTCAAATTCTTATTGTTGAGAAAAATTGGACATATAAATTTGGCTCAGGGCAGTCATTTCAAATTGATCATGATAAAGCTCCCAAACTCTATCTTCAAGTTCATACGTCAACTCTCAAACTTAATTTGATCTGTTCTCATTCGGTAATGCTATGGAATCCTCTCTTTGAAATCCTTCTATCCAAATGATGCCTTGAACTTGTCTTCTTAATAATTCTATTTTTCTGTGCAAAACAGGTCACAACCTCAAAATACGGCTTCTGCAATGACAGGCCCATATGAATGCACAACATACGCATTCTTGAAGCACACTTAGACCATCTTGAGATGGTTCTCCAAGCCCATATGAATGCACAACATACGCAATCTCTCACAGAAATTAGTTGGGGCAACCAGATAGGTGCATATGTGCTCCATGTAAGCAGAGCGAACACAAGGTTGAGTTTGTCAATTACAAAAAATGGACCATAAAACCACCTTATTTATTGCCTTTTTATCTTTTTGCAGCCTTACCGGATGGTCAAGGATCTTCGAACTAACTATGAAGTTTCAGACCCAAATTCTGTTCTTGAAGGTGATATCGATAGCTTTATCTTGAGCTTTCTATCAACAGCCTTGGATAAAGATGAAGATTACTCTTAATATGGGTTTAGTCTTCATGAAATGATGGATTACAAGGGGTGATAGCTTCATTATGGGAATCTAACAGGCGATTTTGGTGGGCCTTTCCTTCTAAATGCGGGAGATGTTGATTAGATCTTTAGAATATCTAATGCCTTTTTTTTTTTAATTGCAATCTACAGTATTTGTAGCTATTCATTCCAAATAAAAGCAACATTATTTGTCCTTGTTGTATTTTTGTGTCCTAAAACTTCCTTGGAGATGACCCCGTTTGTGTTTTTGGATGTGCTCGTATAATTAGTAACTATGCGTTTTAGTTATGGATGTGTCGAATCTACTTCGTTTCCATCTGCCTCAACAATGGTCTGTCTTTCCGAGGGAGTTTGGTGGTGAGAACCATATCTTGGGGAGGTGTATTTTCACTGTATTTCTCTGTCCATCTGATGGTTTACGTAATTTTGTCACTGCCCCCGTTTGCATTTCTGGGCAGTGGGGTGAGTTTAAATGGAATCACCTGTCATTTGAGCTAGCTGCTGTGTTTTATTTACTTGAGGTAGCTGGGTGTGGTTCCAAGCCAAGTACAGGTTGCTATTCCATAGTTCTCTGTCTCCATCAATTTTTCGTAGCACTGCAGTTTTCACTGGTTGCTATTCCGGCAGCCCTTTTATCACTTGTTTTGGTCAGCATAGTTCTGGGCAGAGAACTATTTCTTTGGCAGCATATTTGATCCATTCTGTTAGTGATATTGTGCTGCAAATTCCCAGATTCCTGCAGCCTTTGCAGCGAATTGTTATATTTTGGCAGCTCATGTACATGTTCTTTTATGTTATGGAGCATTTGTTGTTACAGACGTCCCATGCTATTATTTTTGGGTTCAAGTGAGAGGGGATTCTATGTCCACTCTGATTGCAACTTCATGCTTTACTTTGTTTTGGATTGTCTCTGTAGCATTCGGCTGTGTAAGTTCTGAACGAAGGGTTTTACTCAAACCTAGTTCCATTACTCGTTGTTTGATGGGTCTGCCCCCTTGTTTATAATTTATGGCCTATCCTTGGGGGTTGTCCCTTGGAGCATTTGATATCCCTTTTGGAGGGGGTTGTCCTCCAGTTTGCCCAGTTCCATTTCTCTCTGTTTGTGGGAGCATTTGATATTCCTGCTGATGCTTATCGTTGCATAGGAGGTGTCTTGCAAGTTCTCATAGCCCTATGCCTTTTTCGTGGGTTGATCAACAGTGGACCCCCATGTTCAAATGCAGCAAGATCTACTCTCTCCTTAGGCTGGTTCATGTTATGGTTAGATGAGTCGGTCTATGGGTCAGTTAATTCTTGAAGATGTGGTCAGTCCAAGCAAATAACCAAAACTAGGTTGACTTAGTTCGTGTGGTCCAAGACTCTTAATTGCCTTTCTTTTGAAGCTAAAGATTAGTTCCAAGTTCATTTTTTGTCATTTGTTTTTCCTCCCTCTTTGTTAGATGGGCGAGAAACATTTGTTGCATTATTGTTAGTCCTTTGTAAACATTTAGTGTCGGCTTTCATTTTCGTTTCTTTTTTCTTTCTTTCCTCATGGGGTATGCCCCTTGTAGGCTGTACATTCGCTTAGCCTTTTTTTATTTCAAGCTAAATTACCCACAAAAAAAAAAAAATGGTCTGTTCTTCTAATTCCTTGTTCTGTTTGTTCAATCTCCCTCCGTTATGTTGCCTTTAGTTTTATAATTGTGTGCTAAAGTTGGCCAAGCTAGATGATTTCATCATTGGGTTGTGGCTATATATTGTGACACAGCCAAACCAACCTGCTTTCCTCCCCACTTCGTGGTAGAAACAAAAGATGCGCTGCTATAAAACTAGCTATGGTCTATGGTTTATTCCACTTTTGGTGATATCTGATGCCAATTCTTGATATCTCCTGCGTAAGCTACATTAACAGACCAACTACTTGAAAGATAAGAGGCGCAATCTGGCTTCGTTTGTGTGATCGCTTTATTAATTTGAATGTTGTAGTTCTAATTCTTCTGAATAACATGCATTGGTAATCCCTTGTTATTACACATGTGATTGGAAATCTTCAAGTTTAGAAATCTCAATTTTTAGTATTACCATGTGATTTTGATAATTTCATTCCAATTCAGCATGGCTTTGAGTTTCTAAGATCAACTGGCTTCTTCTTGCCCGTACTTTGTATGCACTCTTGGTATCCAGCATTCAAGAATGTCACCACATGCAAGATGACTACTATCTCATCACCACAAATTATAAATCCTCTTTTGTTGTCGTTATTAACATGAATGTCGTTTACCCATATGTATACAAAAAAAACCAAACAAGACCTTTCATCACTAAACACTATTTCACCACTGAGCACGCGGTGACGTGCGCCGCAACACGTCGGCTTACGACTAGTTCTCTTTATAAATGAGGGAATATATTCCCTCCAATAATTAGGAGAAAAAACCCCTACTAACTAGAGTTGTGGGCGCTAGTTATACACACAAGTATACACTAAATAGACACAAATCTAATAGGCTACTAAATCTAGTAAAATCTAGGTCAATATTTAGGAAATCTCTAGGTTTACTTTAAGGGATTCCTATGCACATGCATGAAGATATAGTGCACTATATTTGGTGAGTAAATAATTGGGAAGCTTCCTCCCTCATGCAAGCACATAACTAATAACCCTAGAAAATCTAGGAATTAATGAAAGAAAGTCTTGTAAAAATCTAGTAGTATAAATATACTAGTACAAACACAAATATACATACATATATACATACATATATACATATATATACAAGCACAAAAATAATTATTGACCCAAGATATTCATTACCAAAATAACTTTAAGTAAATTATTACGGAAAATAATTAAAGAAAAGAAAAATAGACGAAATTTTATTTAGCAAAAATTAAGGTCGTTACAATAAAATTTTAAAATATAAAAAATTTCAATTTTTTTATATCGAATTAAATATCTATATTAGTAGTTTAATTTGGTGCAAACAAAAATTAAAATTTATTCGCAGAAGTACTTTATTTTTTTATCCGAAAGAAATTGCATAGAGGTAGGGAGGTAAAATAGGGAGATAATCCTCTGACTAAACATAGACACCTCTCCCCTACTTAAAAATTCAATCAAAATTCACAATTGCATCACTTTTTTCTATTATTGTTCTACTAGCTTAAAACCCGTGTTATGCACGGAGGTTGAAATGTAAAAAAAAAATAAAAATGGCAGATCATTGTGATTGGACATACATGAAATAAAATATCCAAAAAAGTTTATATTGCATATTGCTAATAATGTAAAAATGATAAAATTGTACACATTGCAAATTTGGTTAGTGCTTGCTTGTTTTCTTTATTTAAAGGAATATAGTTGCTATACAAACTAATTTTAAAAAATAATCAAGTCTTTAAGTAGTTGTTCATTGGTTATTTTAGTTTTCCAAAAGATTTTAGCAAATGAGTTCAGCAGGTGCTAAAATCATGGTTTTGAAATAAAAAAATGAAGTGGTTCCGTGTATCGTTTTTCGAATTTTTTTTCGCACCAAATTAAAGTACTCCTCGTGTACTTTAATTCGGTGTAAAAAAATTCAAAAAAATAATACACGGAAACACTTAATTTTTTGATTTGAAATATCATGATTTTAACACCTGCTGAACTCATTTCCTAAAATCATAGGATTTTAGCAACTGAGTTGCTAAAATCTTTTGAAAAACTATGCAGATTCGATGTTGCACAACAGTAACCTAAGACACACCTTAACCTCCCAAGTGAATGGGTCTGTATTTTATATGCAATAAGAAGACAATTTTTTTTTTTTTTTAAAGTGTTGTTGCCCATTAATACAATTTCTTTGGAGCATGTTTCTGCCCATGTAAATTTTCCTGGGGTTTTTGTGAGAAATATTTCACCTTGTTCAGTTGGGTCTCAAGACCCACCTAACTTGCACGGTCCCCAATAATTTTTTTTTTCTATCTCTCTCTACTCATTACCCTCAAAACCCCTCCTCAAAATCCAAACCGAAACAAAGCGTTTGTAAACCTTTTACTCCTTGTCAAAAGGCCCTAGTCATTTCTCTTCCTTCGGTCAAGAGCTCAACATCATCAACTTGGCAGAAATTAATTGGATCCATACTGTTTACTCTGCAAAAAAATGGCAAATTAGGTATGAAAAAATTATACGCAAACATATATAATACATGAATAGAAAACAATTCTTTGTGTTTTAGTCTAATGCACAGTAGTCACACTACCACATCACAACATTAACGATCGAGACCGTTTGCATTGTTGTGCTTGATGTTTTAATGATTGTGATCAATTTTTTGGTGTATCGAGTTTAGAAAGCCCCTTTATCGGCACACGTAAATTGATATACCACAACACAATCTTAACAATTGAGACCGTTTGCATTATTGTGCTTGATGTTTTAATGATTGTGAACAAGTTTTGGGTGTATCGGGTTTAGGAAGCTCTTTTATCAACACACGTAAATAAATATAAATAAGTTATTTATTGTCCAATCAACGGTTAATCACAATGCGATAGGCTTCATTATTTATTGATTAGTTATGATCTAATCTCACGTATGTAAAAGATAGAAATTCCGACCGCCAAAAAATAATACTCGCGCGGGTCTTGGGTGGGTTTTTTTTGAAATAAACAGATCGGCTTCCTCTCTCCCGCCTTTCGTGTTTCGACAGATAGAGAGAGAGAGAAAGAGGCGAGCTTACCACCACCACCACCACCACCACCACGTCTGGCGATCACCACAAGCCTCCCTCTCCACCTCCGGTGACCACCACCGCCACCGAGTAGCACTGAAAGACGACCAGCACAGACGCCAGCTTCCCTCTGAAATTGGGGGAAAATACAGATCGGGGGCTCTGAAACAGACGACCAGCAGCAGCTTCTCTTTCTTCGAACCAGACCCACCACGAAGGTCTCTCTCTCTCATTTTCATAGAGAACCCAAATTTAGAAACCCTAATGCTTGAAAAAACTAGGTTCCCAATATGAGAAACCTAATTCGAAAAATCTAAGTTGTACATTCACTGATGATCAATTCTCTTATGCTACTTTTATACGTCAAATTCACTGGTACCAAGTATAAATGTGATTTGAAGAAATTAGAAATGAATTCATCACATATGGTTGGCTTGGGAACAAAAAAATCAGACCAAGAAGTTGTATTACATCCATTAGAGTTACAGTTCGGTACATACACGAATTTCAGACCAAGAAGTTGTATTGAGGCGTTTTAAGTTATCGTTTGCTGTGAAGGGATTCTACATTTTAGGGTTTATTCTCTTGGTAATTTTACGGTTTCATAACAAACCTTCTAGCACTCATTTGTACCCCTTTCCTGGCAGGCCACGCCAGTTTCGAAAAAAGGCAGTGAATCCAGCGAAGAGTCTGAGGAGGAAGACAGTTCCAGTTCGGAGGACAGTTCCAGTTCAGAGGACAGTTCAGAGGACAGTGTTGTTAAAAATGTAAGTACCAATTTCGGTCACGCAAATATCCGGCGGAGGCTCAATTGGTTCAACTAGAGTTGAACCTTAACATTATAATTACAAACTATCTGAATTGGTAGTTCAACTTTATGCATGTCTTCGTTGCAGGCTCCTCGGCCTTTTGGGCCTTCAAAACGCCCAACTTTTGCTGCCGAAACCAAGGTATCCAAACAGGTCTTTTTTGTCTACATTGTACACAGTTGGTCATAGAGATAAATGGTCGCGGCAACAGGACCTTTTTGTTGGGCTTCAATTCATGAGCAACTCATGGGTCTGTGGGGATTATTGGACATCTTTCGAATATCTCAGATGTTGTACAGTTGTAGATTCTTCCCGTAACTCATTTTTTTTCGAACCACAGAAAAAAAATATCGCTAGAGCTGTGGACAGTGGCAGTACTTCAGACGAGAGTGACGATGCAGAACCACAAAAGAAAAAAATTAAAGCCCAGGTAGTAAGATCATGATCGTCTAGTATGAGCCACACACTGGCGAATATTGCTCATTTATATCTAATCCTGTTGGGAATATGTTACAGCCTACCATTACAACCAATGCTCTAACACAAAACAGAAGAGCGACACCAAAAGAGAGCAGCAGTGATTACGAAAGTTCTGAGGAAAGTTCTGATGATGAGACTACAAAGACACAAATGGTAAAGAAGGTAAGCTCTGAAATTTTAGTGTTGTTAAATGGATTAACTTTTACGGTTTCATAACAAACCTTCTAGCACTCATTTGTACCCCTTGCGGCAATGAGGACTGAGAAGAGTAGGGACCCAATTGAGGCTAGAGCTGGTGGTGATGGTGGCTTTGGGAGGGAGGCAGTAGGAGAGAAGCCTTTGTATTACCATCCTGGCTTCTCTCCTGTGTATTACTATCCTGGCTTTTCTCCTTTGTATTACCATCCTGGCTTCTCTCCTGTGTATTACCATCCTGGCCCTCCGAGGGTCGATGCGGCTCATGCCGGTGAATATGATGGAAGCACTTCTCCTCTTCCTGAACTGGTTAGACTTTGATCTTCATTTTGTGTATATGTTTATTTTGGTTGATTGTGTTGATATGGCAATAGACTGGGTATATATAGCTAAAGCATTTTGGATTCCTATCCAATTAACATGATGGTCCATAATCCTCTGCAATGGCTACAAAATAGAAAAGGAGAGAGTAGTGTGTTCTATTGAGTTGAAATATACATGTGCACAAGGACATGTATGAATAAAGGGGGGAGCGCTGTAAACAAGACAATTACCTAACTATGGACATCAAATCAATGCATAGTTTGAAGTATTCAAATATGCTTGGATTTTGAAATACACTAACATCTCCCCTCAAACTCAAGATGGTGGTGCAGATATAAACTCGATTTGGGAAACTAAATTGTGGAAATGTTCTGGAGGATGTGCCTTCGTGAAACAAAGATAACGCATGAACTTGTGTAAATATGAATCGCATAGGCAATGTTGGATTGAGTAACAGTGAGATATCTAAAGGCGAGCATTCGGCTCAAGAGGAGTGGTGGCAACTTTGCTAGTAGTGAGTCCACCACAGGCAAGAAGATTGGTCTGGTAGAGATAGTTGTGACTCCAGAAATTATAACCAATGGCGTCATAATTAAAAGTTCTGAAATTATCGAAGTTGTAGGTTTGGAAAAAATTTGAAATTTTAGATTTGCCGACTATTTATAGAGGATCATAATCAGAAGATATTTCAATGAGTGAGAAGTACCTCATAGCCGAATTACCGGAGGACCTAATTTAAGATTAATTAAAGGACTGACATAGACCCAAATACTCTTCAAGGGCATTTTGGAATCAGTATCCTATTTTACTGCATCATGTACTCTGTGTAAAGAAATGATTTCTTAGCAATAGTTAGCTAGGGTGAGGCTCAGTACGTAGGTTTTCTCACGGCTAAATAGTTCAGGGGCATTTGTGGGAAGAGGTCAAAATACAATGGGCAGATTAGTCCTAACAGGTTCTTTCCCATGGGATAGGACTCATAATAATACTAGTGTACCACACCCTAGGCTGCTAGTCCAGCTCGGGAAATGAGATACCAAACAAGATATTATGGGCCCTGAACCTTCACAATCCAATCCCATAGTTCAAACCTTGTATCAAGCATGCCCTAGTAGTAACGCTTACAACATGTGTAATTCTGCAATTTTTGAAGCTTTTAAGTTGCATATTCATGGTTTCTTGTGTCTCATTGTAGTTTTTAAGATTCAGTAAGTTGCCATGTCTAAAGATGGTCCTTTTTTGTTGCGTGAATATTTTTCTACGGGTGGATTGTGGTGGTAGAACTATAGATTGGTACCTAAAGAAGAAACGTGCTCTTTCATTGGCTTCATGTTGTATTTAGTAAGCCATATTGGAGATGTGGTTCTGAGATTTTTAGGTGGTGTTAGTTGTTACTTAAACAAGTGAAATGATATCTTGGTGTATGGTTGTGCTGGATGTCGTGAAAAATTTATGCAATAGATGAAGGTTCTATTGTTTGCATGATGAAAGATGCGGAGTAGCTTTCTTCATTTGTGTAAAAATTAATTTTGGTCTATGGCGGAACTGTATTTTCATCCTTTTTTATCCACCCAGATTCAGGTTGGTGGGTCCCCTCAGTACAGAAGAGAGAGAATGCTTGGGAAGGGAGGCTTTGGACAAGTCTTCGTAGGTCGCTTAGTTTCTGGTGGTCGCTCAGTTTTTGGTGGTATTGAAGCTGCAGAGGTACGTAGTATCAGTATGTGGCTTTGTATTATGTGATTATCAGGTTTGTCTTCTATTCTGCTGACTGCTGCTTCAATAAACAAAGAGCTAATAACATACTTGTGGGCCTGTGGCCTGAATTTTTAGGTGGCTCTCAAGTTGGAGCATAGAAAAGGATTTCATGGACCACCAGTTGAGTGGCAAGTTTGCAAGTGAGTATGGTTATTAATAGATTTTTGAAATGAATTCGGCATTTATTATCTGCTTTATTTTTTGCTGCTTCTGTATTTGCATAGCTCTCTTCACGGCTGTCTTGGTGTGCCCCGATTGCATTACAGTGGTCGACAAGGTGACTATTACGTAATGGTATGGTTCCTCTACGTCAATATCTTTCTGGTTCTCGTCTCATAGTCGTGGTGTTTTCATCTTGCTGAGTTGCTGGCTGTGATTTTGTGGTGTGAATCATGGATTTGTTTCTCAGTTGGCTACTGCTTTGTTTGGATTGTCTTGTGACAGAAGACCTTGTCTGTGCAGATTATGGATATGTTGGGGCCAAGCTTGATGGAGCTCTTTGAAAGTAACCGTCGGAGGTGTGTTATATTACATTTCAAATGCGCTTATCAGTTCTGTAATCCCTGTACTACTTCATGTTTCCATTTTGTGGTTAATTTTCTTGGTTCAAAATGTCAGGATGTCCGTTGAAATGGTAGCATGCATTGCTATTGAAGCAATATCTATATTGAAGGAGATACACTCTAGAGGGTGAGTAATTATTTTTCAATGTCTCCAAAGAGTTTTTGTCCACTTCGTCCGGTGCGTGGTTAAACTTTTATCCCTTGGATGCTGTTTCAACCCTTCAAACAGCCTTCCTTTCAGCAGCCCATAATTTATTCCTCGCGCTTTTGGAAAGTGGAAGCAGCAAAGTGCAAGGGTCGTGTCTTGTTTTCTTAAGGATGAAGGTTACCGTATCGTGCCTAATGTATAGAGGCATAGTCTCATAGTAAAGCTTTTGTGTGAGACAAGTGTGAAACAAGGATGAAGGTTACCTTGCCTTAAGGCATTGAAGTCTCATTGCATAGTAAAGCTTTTTTACATGAGATAATTGTGGTGCTTTGATTTCTCTCTTGCAGTCGCCGTTACTTTAGGTTTAAGTTGGAAATTTGGTTAAAAAACTAATTCGTTGCTAAAGATGTTGAATCATTTATCAGCATTCCATTTGAATATGGCAATTCTTGCTATGCTAGCTAGGAACCATGGATTATGTAGTATCCAGTACTGATCGTCCCAAAATGACAAATGTGGCAGGTACGTGCACGGAGATATAAAACCAGATAACTTTTTGCTTGGTCCTCCGAGAACAGCAGATGAGAGAAAATTATTTTTGGTGGATTTTGGATTAGGTATCTTTTAGTCACACCATACTATTATTGTCTTGAATAAGTTAATTTATGGCAATGTTGACTGTTGAGTATAACCATTTTTGTCATTTTTTGGGCTAATAGCTACTAGATGGCGATATCGTGTGACTGGTTTGCATGTTAAGTTTGACCAGAGGCCGGGTGTTTTCAGGTATGTCTTCTGTCAAAATTGTGGATTGTAGGTCATCGTTCGCACTTGACATTCGGACAACAGCATGGGATCCATGTCTGACATGTTTAGTTGGTGATTCACCTATTAAAGATTTTGTAATTCGAATTTAGCATGAACCATGTATAGAACCCTTAGAATATGCATGAATGCCCTAAACACCATTTATCCTAGAAAATGATAGAAATATGTGAATAAATAATGTGAATATTTTGGTGTGAACTGTGTCAGATGAAATTTATATAGCACCGACTCAGACTCGAACTCGAACTCAGGCACTGATTTGGACACGAGACACGACATTTCCAAATAGACGAGGACATTCCATTCAATTCGGAAACAACCAAAATTAGTATCTTTACTGTTAAAGCATCCAACTCAAAACCAATTGGCAATGAGTGGAGAGGCCGCCCAGGCTCATATACTAGTTTTGGAACCAATTGGCAATAAGTGGAGAGGCCGCTCAGGCTCATATACTAGTTTTGGAGGTATTAATTAACCAATGTGGCACAAGCTCTAACATTTACAGTCCATATTGTTTTTTTTCCCCCCCCCAGCTCGGCTTATTTGAACCCTACCCCCAAAATCTATTACAAGGTAACTGAGGGCTTTAGTTGGTCAAAATTCTATTATTGTTGCTATTTTTGTTATATCATTTCAATATCATAAATTGATCCTCGTCATGTTTCCATCTTTGTCCAAATTGAGACACAGGTGTGTTCCAAATGTGTCCCATGTGTGTCCCATGTGTGTCCCCTACTTAACAGTAATATGGTTTATTGAAGACGCCACGTGGAGTGTCCCACACATGTCCCCCAACATCTCTATAGTGTCGGTCACGTGTCCCCAAAGTGTCAGACACAGACAGAGCAAGCAACTAGGAGTGTCGGTGCTTCATTGAATAAATAAAATGAATCTCCAGATTAAAAAAATGATAAAAGTGGTGAATTTGATGCCTAGATACATTCCGCCCCTAACACGAGTACCCGAGTCCATGTAACATAGATGGTTAGAAAAGCTTGACTAATTTTTATGATATTCCAATGACAACATTTTTGCTCCTTGACTCACAATGGCAGTGGAACAACATGCTTCGCTAGTGTTCATGCTCATTTTGGCAGAATTGCTAGCAGGAGAGACGATTTAGAATCTCTTGCCTACACTCTCATTTTCCTCCTCCGTGGTCACCTTCCTTGGGGAGAGTACAGGGTTTGCCACTAACCTTTGCTAATAGATTTTGTCTCATGCTATTTTCTGCAAAAAATTTTGAACTAGAATTATATGTAGGTTACGGACGACATATTCCATGTTTGCAAGAAGAAGATGGAATCACCTCCGAGTACTCTGTGTCTCTTCTGCCCCCGGCAGTTTAGACTTTTTGTTGAATATGTGCTGAACTTGAAGTTTGATGAGGAACCAGACTATGCAGAATATATTTCGCTTTTCGAAGCGGTAGTGAATCTTGCAAAAAGGCGTGGCAACCAGCTCAGATCGGTGCCTCCTTCGGGCCCTCTTTTGTGCCTAATAGCAAATTTGGTAGAAAACGGAGAATAATATGAGCCTGTACAAATGCTCCTTTACACCTCGTTAAAATCCAGATGAAGAACAAATGCCCCTTTACACCTTGAAAGTCGTTAAAATTCAGATGAAGGAATTTCCATTTTATTTACGTTTCTGATCATTCACTTGAGTTGGAAAGTAGCTTAATAGCAATTAGCAAATCAATCAAGCAACAAAACCAAACTGATTTCTAAAGTTGTCTCATGTCTTTATCTATGTTTAGTATCCAAACAAGTTTACTTGCGAATCTACAACGCGAAGCATCATGAGAAGCATGTGATAATTTTCCACACCATGCCAGATTGTATTTACTTCCAATCTGCTTCCTGCATATCTTGAAAATTACACACATCCCTTATCATCTTTCCTCTTCCCAATTTCTAACCCATTACCCAATTACCCTCATTCAAAACCTTAAATGAGAAGTTAGGGGTCATATAGTATTTACAAGAGGGCAACATTCCAAATAAATCCACCCAACTAAATACGTACAGAAAGATGAGCCCATGCTCTTTCTAACCCACTAGAAGTCGGGGGTACACGCCATGCGTCTGCAAGTCAAATTTTGACTAAAAAATATGCACAAAAGTATTCGGCTTTTCTTTTGCTCGTGGATGCATCACATTATCCTTTTTTAACGAATAAACAACACTACAAATAAATTTCACATCAAATAATTGGTAGGGAAACTTCACCAAACTATTCCTATTAATGCAATGGATAAAATTGTGGAAACCAAACCATGTCCCAGGCATGCATCACGTGTGCCAGTCTAATTTTGTTAAAAGATACACAAATAAATTACCACAATTACCCAACATTTCCCAAACACCGCGACCGATGCTCTTCATCTCGAATTCGAGTCCTCCCCTGCACGGATGAGATTATGGCCTTATGGGTACGAATAAAGAATTTTTTTTTTTTTTTTTTTTTTTCAAATCAACACTGAAACAAATGAGGGTTGATGTGTGGAGTTCAAAGAAAGCTCTAGGATCATGTTGGTGGAAACTGCATCTCTATGATGGGGTACAACAACAAAAGAAAAAACTGTAACAGTTAATAAACTCTGGGATCATGTTGGTGGAAACTGCATCTCTATGATGGGGTATGGCAACAAAAGAAAAAACTGTAGCAGTTAAGGCAATTATTTATCCTAAAGCATTTTGCATATTTACCCTTGCGGCTAAGGATTTAAGTGCTTGACTTGAACAGGTAATAAGACATTTAGTTTTGGAAATGAAAAGTTGACACAATGACAAAATTAGGAGACACCAAAGTGGTGCTCTCCCTTTATATAGAATTTACAAGAGGGCAACATTACAAATAAATCCACCCAACTAAATACAGAAACACGAGTCCATGCTCCATAGTTAAAACCATAAGTCTATGCTATTGAGTAATTAGTTCCGAATGTTTAGATCTCTTTACACAGATTAATCACACCTTAAAGACTCAAACAAAACAAAAGTCCTTAGATTCCAAAAACACATTGTTTAAAACCTCAAGAACCTCATATCAACTCACAACCATTCAAAAACCCATTCAGCATTCTACTCAATGAAGACCATAACCTATGCTATTCTACTCTATGCTATTGGCCTCCATGGCTGGCGACACAACAAGAAATAGGTAATCCAGGACTTCCAACTCCAGAGCTCCAACAAATTGTGTAAAGGCCACACTAAGATCCTTTTAGAAAAGAGCGACCAGAACAAAGATGAATAAAAACTGAAGATATAAAAGGGCACCAAATGCACATGTGAAAGTGGTTACCCAATATAATTAGATGCATAGGTAGCCAATGGCCGACACCAAATTGAAAGTTCAGGGCAAATGAATTCAACAAAACTTGATTGTGAATTCAACCGGTGAATAAAATTCGATTGCAGATATGTAGTCTTTATGCCGGAAAGCAGTATCACCCTTTTTATTTGAGTTCCTTTCTCTTGTACCTAGTTTGTCAATGGCCCCTATCAGCAGTAAAGAATCAATACCACCGTTACATGCAATTTTCCTTCACACTGCAATATGTCATATCGGGACATGGTACCCACCGATACCGATCCGAACCATTAGTATTTCAAACCATGATCCAGAGTCAATTGAATGTTGTGTATGCTTCGCATTGTTGTGCCGAAATCCTAAGTTCAAAATATAAACATACCAACAAGAAATCAAGACACAAGACTTATGTGGTTCCCCCCAAGCACGAGGGTCTAGAGGTACATCCACGGGGAAGAGCAATAGGATTCACTGTTGGAGGTTTCCGGTTTGTGCCTAACGGTTGGTGGTTGTTCTGCACTTGGTGGGGTTGCTATGGGCGAGGTTGGTTTTGTAGGGTTGGCGGCGGCTGGGTGGTGGTTGGTGATTTATTGGTGGCTTGATGGGTGTCGACGGCTAGGAGTTTGACGGTGGCGTTTTGGGTTTATGCAGTGGTGATGCTGGCGGTAATGACGGCGTTTGGTCTTCTCGGTTGCTGCTATTCCGGGCAGTTTATAAGATCCGTTTTGGCGGTGTCTTGGCTGCCTCTCTCGGAGTTTCAGCTGCTCGTTCGGGACACGTCGACACGGCTGTTTTGGCGGCTTCAACGTCATCTCCTGGTTTGATTAGATCTTGGAGGCAGCGACGGCGGACTTGGGGAATCGTTTGGATGGGCTAACATGGAGAATTTTGATCGGGTTTTGTTTTGGTCTCTCGTTTGGCTCCTTGCCAACCGTTGGGGTCAATGTGATTTGTTGCGTTCTTGTGGTTGTGAGGGTGAAATTCCCTCCTCCTGGACGTAACTTCCCTTCCTCCCTTTTAATCTTTGTATTCTTCAGAGATTAATAAAGTTTTTTGATTATCAAAAAAAAAATAAAAAAAAATGAGGAGAAATACAAAGCGCCGGCTATACTCGTAACTCTACTTGAAGCATCCAATAAATATCTAGGAACAAATCTCTGAGGCGCGACCTATAGAGCATCAATGTCTCACACACACGAAAGAGACAACTCCAAACCTTAGATATCTCAAATCCCAACTCAAGACTATCAATGGAACAATTGAGAAACCCTAACACACTACGGGGAACCTCATGGGGAATCTCTCAAAGGGATTCACTCAAGAAGTCCAAACCCTAACAACCCCTAAGGTTGCTATTTATAAGAAAGTACAAAAAATTAGGTCAAAAACCCTCTTAAAAATGCACAGCCGCGCACACATTCAACGTCGGTGGTCGGGACCATGGTCCCCATGGTCCGGACCACGGAATCCATGGTCCACACCAAGGTCACCATGGTTCAGACCAAGGATGTTGCGATCGTTTTTTTGCACCGAGTTTTGTACCTTCTTCGAAATTCTTGAATTCAAGGCATATCTTCAACACGCATTGCCTAACAAAATTCAGGAGCTTTTCACGAATTTCTTGTTCCGATAGTTCAGCTCACGACTGATAATCAAAGTTCTAACATAAATTGGTGCAACAGTTTTGGGGCGTACGCCTCCCGTTCACTTTGTTATCAAAACTCATAGGCTGTGTTTGGTTTGGGTTTTGGGATAATGATTGGAGGGAAAAATGAGGGTAATAGTTAAAAATAGGGTAACGATTAGAGAGAAAAATGAGAATAATAATTAAAAATAAAAGTAATAATCTGATAAAAATAGGAGTAAATGGAGTGATTTTCACACCCTCCAAATTGATAGCCACACCCCCTTTCTTGTCTTTTAGTGAAGTTTTAAAACTTCACTAAAAGACAAGAAAGGGGGTTAAAACTTCACTAAAAAACAAGAAAGGGGGTGTGGCTATCGGGGGGGGGGGGGGGGGGGGGGGGTGAATATGAATTACCTAGGAGTAATGATTGAGTAATAATTGAAAAATCGGGTCTTGAGACCCAAAAACGATAAGGCCTATATAGTATGCGAACTATTTATCAAGGCCTAAGTAAACATGAGTATTAATGAATACTGAACTTTGTTGGAAAAACTAAAAAGGACTTTAAGAATTCCAAAATATGGAACTGTGCCCACTCCCTCCTTTTTAATATCATTCATCATTGAAGAATCTTTTCAAGAGAAACATGGTGATAGGCCTGCCCGTCATTGAAAAATGTTCTGCCCAATGCCAGTAACCATTCACTTCGTTATTGTAGACACCCCAATTTGGATGACCAAAACGTCTTCAAATCACCTAAGGGAAGCTGGAAAGGGTCCAAAACAAAGTCAAAGGGCCAAGACCAAGGTCAAACTTGGTCAACTGTGCCGTACGGCACACCCATTGGCCGTACGACCATGTGGCACAAAAGTCGAACTTTGTGGCTGCATGTGACAGTACCGTACGACACAATTTTTGTGCCGTACGGCACTGTGTCCCATCCATCACCATTTTCACACGTTACCAGCAGCTCCCATTGTTGAAATTTGGTTCCTGCCACTTCCAGGGATGCTGTGCAAGGCAAGAAATCGGCTGGCAGGTCTGGAAAAGGCCTTGAAGGCTAAACCTCCCCTATAAAAGGGGAGGTCCATTTGAAGAAAGGGAGGTTTTTCAGCAACAAAATCCCCTTCACAAGCCCATCTTCATCTTGCTCAACCTGTCTAACGTCCAAATCTCCCTCATTACTCCAAAAACCCAAAAACCAATCCAAAAACCCTTCAAAACACACAAAATACTCACCTCAGGGCTCGTTTGGATGAAGGCTTAAGAAGAGGGATGAGTCAATCAGGGGGGATAATGGCATGATGTGATGTTTAGCCTATGCTTTGGGAACAAAAAACACACCCGCACTAAATAAAAGCAGGGGGAGGAGGTGCTTATATTTAGTCGGGGGCGATATCCCACCCCATTTTACCTGCTTACCCCTCATGCAATTCCTTCGGATCAAAAAATAAAATACTTCCGCAAATAAATTTTTATTTATTTTTGCACCAAATTAAACTACTACTAGTAATCTTTAATTCGATACAATTTTTTTTTTTAAAATTTATACTTTAGAATTTTACATTGTTTGCTTGTTGAGTTGTTGAGTTAATTTTAATATTTAATATTCTTAATTAAAATACTATAAAAGAATATTGAAATGAATTACTTAATATAATTTAAAATAAAACAATTAATTTTGGTATTTATATAATTATATAAATACGTAATCTAATATATGCATTACCAAGGGCAATAAAGTCTTTTGACAAGATTTTTCATCATCCACCCTTCTTATCCCCATTTTTTTATCCCTCATCCAATACATGGACTATTTAATTCCTCATTCTTAACTGTCACATCAATGTGGGTCTACCCTTCTTATTTAATCTCCTTGACTATTTTATCTCCCTTACTATTTAATCCCTCCAAAACTAATATGCCATCCAAACGGGTCGTAAAGAGTCTCCCTGCGACATTTCCAACCAAGTCAGGTTCCTGCCAATCCAAAGGAAGGGTCTAGGAGGTGATACCTTGCATCATTGTCATCTTAAAGGTAAAGTTTGAAGTAGGTTGTTTTAGCTTTTGAGGGGCCAAAACTAAGTTCAAACCAGCTCTATGTACTGACTTTGAACTTCTTCTGGAAATCAACCCATGTGGACAGGGACGGATCCAGAAATCCATCCTAGTGGGGGTATTTTATTAATTGTAATCGTGCAATTTTTTTCCCAGTCAATGATTTTGCTAGGGACAAGAAATCATGTAAGATTGATTCTAAACCTAATATCAGACAAGAAATTATTGAAGACTGGGGACCGTTGTAAAAGATCTCTAAATGAAAAAATATGTAAGTTAAACAATTTTCTCATCATTTTGTATCATTTTCTTAAAAAGTAGGGATAAAATTAAAATTCAGGAAAAACAAATACTAGGGGAATTATTATTACTATTATAAGTTCAAAATATAAAATAAAACTACTGGTTTGTTGTACAATGAGTGTTGCTGGTCTAGTGGCAAGAGGGAAGGTGTTGGTTTTGAAACCACAGGTCCAGGGTTCAAACCTTAACAATCACTCTTGTTTGATAAATCTTTCAATTTTGTGGCTTAAAAAAGAGGGAGGTAGGAGTTGAACACACACGACCTTCAACATAGAGGTAGCACACTTTACCACCAAGCAACACCCAAGCTATGTTACTAGATCCTAACACAAATAATATATATACAAAACTTATTTTCCTAATTTTTTTATTTTTTATTTTTACATTGACAAGTGGGGGTCAGCGGGAGCACGTGTCCCCACTTGCCCCCCCTGGATCGGTCCCTGCATGTGGATGCAAGGGCGACTCCACCTTATAAAGAGTGGGGACAGTCGACTTTACGGGAAAAAAAAATACTACTAAATAGATTAACTTTTTTTTTTTAAATATTCATAAATGAACTCCCTAAATTTGGTGGTGACACCACTGGATCACTCCTAAAAGTTCATAAAAGTTGATTCTTTGTGTGATTTGTTTGAATTCTTGTCACTCGTTTTGTTCTTTTGATAAGAAGAGGTTAAAGAGATGTTGATCTGTCTTGCTAGGTTGAGCATTAAATGAGACTTTTGTTGGAACAAAATTTTTAGTTGTCATTACTGTGACGTTTTATTTATTTATTTATGGTTGATAAAAGTATTTTGATGTTTATGAGTGATCCCACGCTTCTGAACTCCTGGAGGCAACTGTGTGCATGTCCTGCACTTGTATGTGTTTACAAAAGAGAGAGGCCATTTCACCACGGGGAAAGTATTCAGAACACACCGCTTTATGATTTTTTGTGCCTTGTTTATTGATTTTTTGTTGCTCATTTTATGAGTTTTTATTGTGGCTTGTTTTATTTTTCAGTGTACTATACATCTTTTACCAATTTTGTGGCTCATTTTATTAATTTTTGTGGTTGCTTTGACAAATTCTTTTGGTATTGTTTACAAATTTTTATGGTGTTGTTTATAAACTTGTGGTAAAAAAATGACAGAGCAAGCTCAAAAAAGACGGCTCAAAGTTATGAAAGTTTTTGTGGTGGTGTTTACCGAATTTTTGTTGTTATGTTTATGAATTTTTTTGGTCCAATTAATATACAATTTTTTGGGTGTTCCATTTTGCGCTTTTTTTGGTGATTTACGATTTTTTGTGATTTAAAAGACAAAAGAGCACACCACACATCGATTTTTAGCATTGTTTCCTAGCCTTGTCCATCACTAGGTTGCTATTTCTTACGAAAACAACCTGCCCGCACATCGTTTGACTGAAATCTGCCAAGAATTTCGCACAACACCAAAATCAGATGAAAAAGTACAGAAATTATAAAACCACCGCAAGCAACTGATACATAAGCACACGATAACTATTGTAACTCATTGCATACAAAAAGACGGACCAAACACACGATCGAACTGTTACCTCTATCAAAACGGGATCGATGAGAATTGTTGCGTAAATGTAGATGTGAACCGGAGATGAATTGGAAGCGGGCCGGTCTTGGTAGATATTTGCATCCAAAGATGAAGATGATAAGCTAACCATGGTGGTTCCGCTAAAAGTCTTAGCGCAGTCATATGGAAATCGTTATCGTTATTTTTTTCTCTGTGTTTTAATATTTTTTCAACCTCATAATAAAGGGCTTAGAAGACAATTATCATTCACCATTGATCCAAAAAACAAAAACAAATGGGGTGGCATGAGGTTGGAGAATTTTGGTTGTTCCGAACATGAATACAACTTTAAATGTACAAAGTGAGTGAATATTATCCATCATTTTGTACCTAGTTATCATGAGCCAGAATCCGCGGCATTGAAGCTGAGTAGGGCACCCAGGGACCGGAAGAGGGTTTTTTTTTTTTTTTTTTTGAATCTGGACCGTTCAAAACACTTTTGGACGGTCCGAATGTGCATCACTACAAGATTTCCAATAATTTCTTGGCGCCGAGTGGTGGGTGGAAAAAGTTATCCTCTGTTAATCAATTTTTAAGTTTATTTTTGTAAGGAAGATGATACAATAAAACAAGACCAAGCAATAATGAACTAATTGTCATAATTTTGTTTTGCATTATTTAAATAATGGTCCCAGTGACTGTAAATATTTTTATATGTTGTTCAAATAAATAACAGTCCCATAAATCCAAGAACTAGAACTATCATGTCCTCACAAGTCACAACATAAGTGCGGAAGTTAAACATAAAAGAAAGCGTACCTGAATCCATTGAAACTAACTTTGTTGATTCAAGAATCTGTCAACAAGCCTGCAAAACTAATAGATAGGTTTCTCTCTCTTGACCCTCTTTACTAGCAATTTAGTAGCATAAAAGTGATAGAGACTATGTGCTCTTTTATAGGTAGAGAGGACCTATTTTTATATAAGCAATTATTCTACTTCCCATCAAAGTAAGATATTAGGAAATCTCTCCATAAATTTGACCAACAATTAGGGTAGTAAATATGGTTCATAATTTCGTTAATATATTACCTTATGTGTCGATTGCATAATGTGGGCCATATAAGGAAAAAATCTTACAGTGACATCTTAACTAACTTCATCAGTTCATGGCCTGCAAATGAGAATGACTTTGTTGTCACACCAGCTGGCTCTGTTGTCCCCAATTCACATTAAAGGAACAGGGCAAAACCTCAGAAATATCTCACTTAATTAATAATTCCACATGACTCTGTACACGTTTTCCATCAATTTATGGTGGTGAAAGCTAAGCATTTTGTTTTAAACATTTACAGTCACGTGGCCGTGGCCTCCGGCGGCGGTCCACCTTAACTACCACTTGCCACTAGGTCCCTCAGTAGTACTTAAGTTCAAATTTGGTTCCAACATAAATATCTGAAAAATCACATGATCTACGAAATTCTCCTACACCAACTCCACAGTTGATAGTATTATTTTTTAATTACTAGGTGCCCATACCGACTTACGCACACCTCGACTAATTTTGAGATACTAATCCTGCCATCTACTAACGGGGCCGATTTAAAGTAAGAGCATGTAGTTGATATTTTGTTGTATATTGTTCCCCAATTCACATTATGAGAGCTAGTGAAAGGAACAGGGCAAACCTAAAAAATGGCACAGAATTGAATCTCACTTATTAATTCCATAGTCTATGTTTCTGATCAATTAATGGTGGTGAAAGCTAAGAATTTTTTTTAAAGCATTGACAGTCACATGGGGCGTCCGGCAGCGGTCCATCTTACCTACCTCTAGGTCCCTCAGTAGTGCTTGATAATTCAAATTTGGTTCCAACATAAAGAAAATAATTTCAACATCACATAATCTAACGAAATTATCCTATAAAAGCTCAATAGTTGATATTCCATAGTATATTGTGATAACTACTGTAGAGACCGTACGTAAGAGATTTTGAAATTTAAGAATTTGTTTCCTGTAAGTTTTCTCAAGTTGGAAAGATACTAATAAATGCATCACCTTGTGTAGGGTCAATCCATATGGCACTAATCCAGATGTCCTCGAGTATTGCAAAGAAAAATAGCAGAAACCTCGACATTCAAAAATACTAGGTACACAATAAAAATGGACAACAAGGTGGACATTACCCCTCTATCAAAAGAGGATTTCTTACCACCACAGAACTCACAATACTAGAAAATCCGTGCACATAATCTTGAGTTAAATAGAGAAAGCCATATCTGAATTGGATATTCATAATTTCGTGAATTATCAAACAAATAAAACCCGACAACATTAATTTTCACGACACAGATTGACACGATTAACTTGGTTACGACCTGTGTAGCCAAATGTGATGCGAATACGACACGAATTGACACGATTAATTTGTATCTTTATCGGGTTATGCGGGTTAATTCTCGGGTTGTGCGAGTTACTTCGTGTCATTCTCAGGTTAATGTGTCAACACGAATAGACCAACAGGGTAACTCGTGTTATTCTCGTGAACCCAAATTGTTTACTTATCGTATTCTCGGGTCGTGTCATATACGTTTTTTATGTCAGAAATACTCAACACTAACCTGCTAATTTCGTGTCATGTTTGTGTCGTGTTGTGTCATAAATTCCCACTCCAAATCCTATGCACTCGTTATTAAATTGGACAAACACCCGACCCAATTTACCGTCCATTTTGTGACAGAAAATGCCTATTTGGCTTCTTTTTCGCTGACTGGGGAACACTTGGTGATGAAATGGCCAAATAGAAGTGAGCTGGCATGTTTTGGACTACACTTGGCTCTGATATGGCCAAATAGAAGTGATTGGGCTACACCTCCAACCTTTCCTCTCCTCACCTCTTCCAATTGTTCAGATGCAAAATTAGGGTTTACAATCATCAAAAAATAGTATACCAATCAAACTCCATAATCCGAAATCAATTGAATGCTTCCGAAATTCAAAATCCAAAATGGTTTCGCATCGGAGGTGAGTAGTGTGTAGACACCCCAATTTTAAGTCCCCTTGCGTGTTTTAAAATCCCCGATGATGAAAAAGAATGACCGGATGATGTCTTGGAACGGTACCCTTCAAACAAATTAAGAAGTCAACCATAGTCAACTATACCGCACGACACTTGCAAAAATCACGTGCGGCACTTTTTCCACCAAAAAATCGAGTTGGCCATGCAACTATACCACACGGTAGAGTAACAATACCGCACAATATTTCCGTAGTGCCGCACGGTACTGTTGCACTTCAGATCGACTTTTTGCAGGTAAGCAGCTCCCTTTGTTGACAAAACTTCTCCTACATGGTCAGGCTTGCTTGGGCACGAAAAAAGGCTAGGGTTTAGCCCACAAAAACTTTATGTAACTCTCAAGTTTACGAAAGTTTACTTGGGAAATAATTTCAACCCTTGCCTGTAAATAGCCGTGGTGTTTGTGAGGGAAAAAAAATAATGAAGAACCCTCTCTAAACCCTGTCAAAATCTCGTCCAAACTATAGCCAATACATCACCACCTCTAAAACCCATAAACCGACTTCGAAATTACAAAAAACCTCAAGAAAATGTCTTTACTAATAACTCGAAGGCCGTTTGTTGTCAAAACCAGTCCCGCACTTATAACTCAAAGGTCGTTCATCACTCACAAGCAGAGGTTAAAGCTAGGATCAGAAGTAAAAGAAAGATGTTCCAAAGGAAGTCGTTTCAAAGGTATAAATCTCGTTACTTTCCCAAAGCCTATAACTTTGGTATTCTTAGGGGCTTTGCTAAGTTTAGGATGGTCCTTATACCTCCCCTAAGCCTAGCAAATCGAAGTTTTAACAAAACACAGTGTAGGATAGGTCAGCGCGCGGCGTGACCACCACATTGACCAGAGTAAACGTTGACCACCCAATGGAGTAATGACAAGTGTCACCCAGGTGGTGCGGTCTCCCCGCGACACGTGGCATGCTCCGCTCAAGGGGGGCCACTGGCGCGGGAACAAATCTTCGCACAGGGGGAGGAGCCACTAACGCGAGATCCTCTTGCGCAAGGTGCCTTAGCGGCGCGCACCCCAGGCCTAACTAGGGCAGTGTTTGGATAACTATGGGCCATCCGAACAGGAGAAAAGCCCATGGCCCAAACGACTAGCGCGGCCCAGAGCATGGGCGAGAACACGTGAAGCTAGTCCAACTTAGCCCAGGTAATCAGACCTGCTACGGTCTAAAGGAAGGACCACGGGGGTCCCGTGAGGCTTGGCTGCGGTATAGGCACGACTGAACAGGTCATGACCTTGCCCTAACGGGAATAAGGGAGATCCAGTGGCTTGGTGGCTATAAAGAACAAGAGGATCGCTGGGCGGGGGAATGGCTTGTCACCGCGCGGGACAGCTGCGCGGTGATGACGTCACCCGTACGGTCAGATTGTACGGAAAGGACACATGTCATCATGTTATAGGGTGACAGCCTGGCACCTGATCATTGGTCCATGGTGCCTATAAATATGGGACATTCCCTTTCAATGCCCAGGGGTTGGTGGAATCTTGGCAGAGCACATGCCATTCAAGAGAGAGAAAAAGGCAATCACTGATTGAGAGGAGAACATTCTCTATGCAAGTCAGTCCCCATCTCCTAGGTCACCAAGGTATCACGGATTAGACTGAGAGCAATCCACTGCCTTAGTTCTTTCTGTGCACACCTGCTCTGTTTTTCACTCTTCTTCTAGACCACCTTATTCTCATCCTCTACTGTGTATTCACTGTTGACTATCCATACCTCTCCAGCTCATCACATTTGACTAAAAGCAAAAACCATCACCTACACACAGCAAGAATAATAATAAAAAAAAAGTTTGCTAATACCTTCTAAACAGTGCGGTGTGGCACTGTATTATGCCGTGCGGAACTCGTCTGTTATTGAAGGAATTTTTGGTTTTCCTATTCCTCTTGATTCATTTGTATCTTGAAGGTGTAGGATATCCTTGTTTGATTTCAGAAGAAAATTGCTCACTTACGGTCACGCCCTCGATTTTAATAACCAAAATATAAATAATATCCACGTAGGATAAATCTAAAGTCAAACAACTTCCCATTGAAAAGTCAAAGTCAAGTACCATGAGTTTCTAGTCAAAGGTACCCGTACACAGATAACAAAGGTTTAGAGATATTACATATATCAAGTTTTGTCAAAAATTGAAGAATTAAAAGTTACAAGATCATCTCCCAAAAAAAATATAGTAAACTATGGAGAGGATAAAATAACTCCATGCAAAGTAAGCTTCATGCTATGCATCCACATGCCAAGCATTCCAATCACGTGCCCTGCCGAGTACCTGAAAATGATAGGTTGAGCTCACTAGCCCAGTAGGAATCTTATCTACTAATGCTAAGGGTATAGAGAATGAAATGTGTATGCAGAATCAATGATTAGGAATGAGAAGTCAAAAGAATGCTATTTATGACTAGACTAAGTACCGAGTGCCCAAGAAATACCTAAGTGTCCAATCATGTACCCAAAAGTCCCAAAAGAAACCAAGTATCCAACATCTCTTCCTAACTGTTTTCAAATGTGTCGTGTGTCCAATTTTTTTCAAAAATATCTCATATTTCACAAAGAACCTCATTTTCAAACATTTCACAAAAATATCCACTTGTCTTTAACGCCGGATTTCGGAGCCCACGAAATCCGGCAGGGGTGTTCAGAGCCCACAAAATCTTGCAGAGGGATTAATTCCCTATTAAAGACAAGTGGTTATTTTTGTGAAATGTTTGAAAATGAGGTTCTTTGTGAAAGATGAGATATTTTTGAAAAAAATTGGCATCTAACGGTTCGGATCGTCGAAATTTGGTCCTAAAAGTGGAGGTCCGTAACTTAACTAAGTTAAGGGAGTTTGGATAGGAAGGAGACTCTATATATATATATTGCAGGCTCAAATCCGCCTTAAACTGCATCCAAACATATCCGGCCAAACAACACCCACGCACAAGTGGCAAATGGAGAAATTGACAATCCGCCGCTAGCGAATCGGATTGGGAACATAACAGATCTGTCCAAAATCGATCCGCAGGCAGCCCTACTAGCACGAGTGGCAAACCATGAAACTAGGAACTTAGCCAAGCCATAAGCCACTACTCATATCCTGCCTACCAACTCCACCCCATTTACTCGGACCTCAGGAATCTCTCTCTCTCTCTCTCTCTCTCTCTCACAAACACACACACACACACAAGTTGCCTTGGGCTCTCTCCTCTTCCTCCTTTGGCATCCAGACTACCCTCATGTACTCTACCCAGTTCATGGCCTACCCGTTGTAGGTACTATAATTTTTCCCATGACAAACCTTGTATTTGGGGTAAGTGTGGTCATTGAAAATGGTAGGTACTCATGTTTACATAATTTTTTTTTTAACAAATCCAGTAATTAATTGACACGTAATTAACAATGCCAAACGTTGGTAGATTAATGTTAATGAAAAGCACTGGATCGATCGATCAAAGACGGATCAATACGATGACGTATCAGTATCCAATTTGGAAAAGCAGTTATTGGCAGATAAGAGTCAACAGACAAATAAGAAAATTGACTTTGAAGCCACACTTTCAACTACTAAATGCATGAACTCCACGTGTAAACGTATGAAACGAAATAGTTGACAGCTAAGACACGTGGAGTACGTCGTACAAGACAGTTATTTCCTTAACACTAATCATATGAGATGTTTGAGTAACCGTGCAAATTCAAATTAAAACTTCTGAAGGAAGATTAAAGAAATTCAAGTTCAGATGTTGGAGGGAAGAAACTGCTCATTTGAAGTGCACTAATGGAGTTCGAAGCAAGCCAGGTTCAAACGTTTTGAGCGGGAAGTTCAAATTGCAAGAAGTGCCTATAAATAGAAGAAATTGAAGAATGAAAAGCCCCCGGGCAAATCTTCAACAAACAACTATCAAAATATGATGCTTGGTTTGTTCATTGGCAAGTAGAATTACGATTTCGACTCAGTTCGAAGTAGATTAGGAAGTAGTTTACGAAGTAGATTTCGGTTGTTCTCGTAACAATCAAGTGTTCGAAGTTCTTGTTACCTTTTATTTGAAGTTGAAGACGATTTCGAAGTAAGTTTACCTTTGATTTATCAATCAAAATATCTTGTTTCTTTGTTGTTCTTTGATTTCCTAAGTATATTGATTTGTATTTCTTCACTTTGGAGGAAAAATCCTCTTAATTGAGGTAATTGAACCATTAAAACACAATCGCCTGATTAGATTTGGTTTTCCAAAGTTAATCTGAGGAAGGAGATTGAAAACTCTTTCTAGCACGCTCGCACACAATTATTTTCCACTACAAAGAAGTAAATAACCAAACACATTTTTTGGCACACCCAGTGGGATACCTGAAAGTGTTGAATGGCTCCAAAACTTAGGAAGCAAGTAGATAATTCTCAAATTGGCCAAACACCAGAAGATGAGAATAATATTAATCCTAGAGAGAATGAACAGATCAAAGGCCTTTAAACAGGCCCAGAAGTTCATGTTGGTGAAGAACCAAATGTGGGAATTGGCCAGGCTTCTCGAATGAATACTAGGAGTAACAAAACAGTGCATGTTGATGACCAAAAAAATCCAGAAGTTGGAGGAAGTGTGTCATCTAGTCAGTTTGCTGAAATGATTGCTACATTTAAGGAATTGGCTCAGACCCAAAGACTTATTATATTAAAGGTTAGAAGAGCAATCAAAACTTAGGAATGAGCCTTTGCCTTCATCTGAAAAGGATAAAGGAGAGGCTAGTTCAAGCAAGCATAAGTCAAGACCTGAAAAAGAGCCTATAAATGTAAATGAAATACCAGAGTCTTGGTATGAACCTGCAAAGACCCATGATTATCAAACACCCAAACCTAAGAAAACGTTTAAGCAAACCACTAATCTCCCATTCGAACCTAATTTTTATGGTTCAGATGGAGATAGGGGTTTTAAAAATGATGATTATGGGTTTGATGAGTATTATTTTACTCCAGGAGATTATTTTCATGATAAGGATAGTTCAAAAAGGCCTAATCCAGAAACTGGAATTCCTAAATATCCAGGAGTGCCAGAAATGGGAAGGGTGCATTTGAATCACCTTTATGAGCTTTTTGCAAGGCAAGAAGGAGGTTTTAAGCAACCTAGGCCTTTTGAGGGACCTTTTGAGAGGTTCCCAGAAGATCATATGCATAGAAATATGAATGGGGAACCTCCAATTAACCCAAGGGTTCATCTAGGAGGAAATCCTGCCCTTCGAGATGAAATACTTGGCCTTATGCAAGAAGTTTATGGGCCTCTAACTCGGGGGTACAAACTCAAATATATAGAAAACCTTATCCAGAATGGATAGATTGGCAGTTCGAAGTCCCTAGGGGGTTTAAAATCTCAGATTTTACTTTGTTTCATGGGCATGGAAAACAATCATCAACTGAGCATATTGCTAAATTCACCGCTCAGTGTAAGGAATTGGGTAATAATGGGTTTATTAAGTTAAAGTTATTCTCTAATTCCTTGACCGGAACAGCATTTGAATGGTACTCTAATTTGCCACCAGAATCAGTTCCAAATTGGCAAAGGATGGAAGAAATATTCCATGCTCAGTTTTATCAAACTGAACCTGAAGTTACCATGGCTGATTTAGCAAGGTTGAAACAAAAGCCTGATGAAAAGGCTGCTCAATTTATTGCTAGGTTCAAAGGGCTAGAAATAAATATAAACTTCAACTACCAGAAGTTGAATTTGTTAGAATAGCACAAGATGGTTTAAGTAGAGAACTTAAGAAGAAGTTTGATTCTACTGAGTTTAGAGATTTGGTTGATTTAACTTACAAAGCATCAAGATATGAATCTTTGCTAGAAGTGGAAATTGATAGAAATAATTCTTCTTACACAACGAATTGAACCTGAACCTCAATTTTTAAACGAGCCAAACCTAAACTTGACAGTATTTGGCTCGATTAAACTCACGAACTTGGAATATAAATATGTATATGTCATAAGAATTTTGTATATAACCTTTAATATGTATAAACTTTCACATATACATAATGAAAATTTTATAATTTGTACATGTATAAACTTAAATTTTAATATGTTTTTATAATTTTATATATGTATGGACTTATGTACAAAATACAAAAATTTATTTGAAGTTCTGGACTTGTATGAGAGCACAAATATCTAATATTTTTGACTCGTTAAGGTTTGTGAACAAGTTCGAGTTCGCCTCAAACCTGGGCGAGCTCGGCTCGTCAAATTTTCATTGAGCTCGAGCTCGGCTCGAGTTCATTTAAAAACTTAATGAAAGAACCTGAATAATCTAAAGCTTGGCTTGTTTACAACCCTAGATAAGAGTTTTGACTTTCGACGCTTTAGGTTTATATATATATATATATATATATATATACGAGATCTTTCCAATCAGGTATACCTGATGGGCTTCCCATCAGGGACTCCTATTTCCCGATCAAATTTTCACGATCCGAACCGTCCAATGTGTTTAAAAGGTGTTTTTAAGGGTCCCCGTGAAAAATCAGTGAAAAAAAATATCGGGAAGGGCTTGATCCGATCATTTTTCGATAAAAACTGTATATATGCGTTTTTATCGAAAAATGATCGGATCAAGCCCTTCCCGGTATTTTTTTTCACTGATTTTTCACGGGGAACCTTAAAAACACCTTTTAAACACATTGGACGGTTCGGATCGTGAAAATTTGATCGGGAAATAGGAGAATTGGGGGTCTCCCTGATGGGAAGCCCATCAGGGAGTCCTGATGGGAAGCTCACTGTATATATATATATCTATATATATATAGAGGCCCGATCTAGTCCGGGAGTCCCGGATCCGGGACTCCACCTTCCCGATATTTTTTTGACGATCCGAACCGTCCAATGTGTTCAAAAGGTGTTTTCCAAGTCCCACACGGGAAATCTTCAAAAAAAAAACACCGGGAAGGGCTTGATCCAAGCGGTTTTCGCAAAACTGTAAATATGCAATTTTTGCGAAAAACTGCTTGGATCAAGCCCTTCCCAGTATTTTTTTTCGAAGATTTCCCGCGTGGGCCTTGGAAAACACCTTTTGAACACATTGGACGGCTCGGATCGTCAAAAAAATATCGGGAAAAGCATCAAAACGCTTCAATCCGGGAAATCCGGGATCCTTGATAGGATAATTCGTGTATATATATATATATATCTAATAAGGGCTCCCTTATATAGGCTACGGTGCGGGATTTTTTGTTTGGAATCGAATTTAGACGATTCGAACTGTTAGATGTGTTTAAAACGTGTTTTTAAGGTCCAACGCGAGGATTCGTAAAAAAAAAAAATACCCGAAAGGGCTTGATCCGAGCAGTTTTTGATAAAAACGTACATATACATTTTTATCGAAAACTACTCGGATGAAGCCCTTCCGGGTATTTTTTTTTTTTATATATCCTAACGTTGGACCTTAAAAACACGTTTTGAACACATCTAACGGTTCATATCGTCAGAATTCGGTCCCGAACGAAAAATCCCGCACCGTAGAGTTTAAGGGAGCCCTTATTGGATATTTGTTGTATATATATATAAAGCCTGCCTTGAATAGTGACTCAATGCTCGTCTTTTATGCTCTGTTTGGAGGAAAATCCTAGAGACTTAGCGCGAGTTTTACATGTGTTTTCCACATATTTTTGTTCTTTTCTTCCTCTTTCTTTAAGGCTCGATTTGACTGGCAAGAGTTGCAAACCATGAAATTAGGAACTTACCAAGCCATAAGCCCCTACTCACATCCTACCTACCATGTAACACCCGTTACACCCCACTACTAAACTCTTTTTTTTTTTTTTTTGACACGGAAATGAGAATATTATATTAATGAACGCCCAATGGCACTTACAAAAACGAAATTCATTACAAAGATCTTGGACAAAGCCAAACTAATCATCTTAATAGAGAACAAAAAACACACAAGGCATTAATCGATGTGTTTCACCCTAACCCAGACATAGCCTGACGCAAACAGCGGCACTTACAAGATTCATACCTAGAATCAGCATCTCTGAAGAGACTTAGTGCTAGTTAAAGATAAAGGACAGAATACCCAGACGATCGGATGGACTCCAACCAAACATGCTCGCACCAATGAACTCCCAAAACTACAGATCTTCAAAGCCACCACGAGTTGCCCTGCCAGCGATATCATGTCGGGTAAGAACACTGTTAACATAGATACCATTGTAAAACAACCACGCTTGAAAGTACCCGATCTGTAGACAAAAATTCGTCCAAAGACGAAACTAACAACTCTCACAAAGCGAGAGACATAATCCTCTCAGATCAGACGACAAGTAATTGATCTGGAGAGAAAAGAAAAAGAAAAAACGAACGAAGAAAATAAATAGTACCATGGCCCTCCCCTCCCACCACCATGGGTATTGAAACCCTAGGGGGGAGGGGAAGGAGGAAGAGTAATATTAGTGGTGGCTAGGGTTTTCAGAGAAAAGAGAGAGAGAGTCTGTTGTAGTTCTGTACCCATAAAAGATCCGTACCTCCAGGTACTCCGTGTACGACTACTAAACTCGATCCATATAATCTCAAGAAAAAGTTTCACCATGCTCCCATGAAACTAAAATTAATAGCCCATGCCAGTGCTTAGCCTCTCCCACTCTTACCGAGCACCCTTTTCATCATTTTCAAAATTCTCCTCTAGCTTTTCTTTGTGGTTTTGTTTTACCCTCTTTGGATTTTAGCCTACACACCCACGTAAAAATGTGATACAACTCCATCCATGGCTATGACCAAATTGAAAGATTGACATGTGTCCTTCCAATGCAAATTTATAGTGGAAGTTATTTTGGTCAAAGTTCCAAGGGGTTTGTCCGCTCAAAGATTTGACAGGGACGATCTTGCTTTACAATGACTTTTTTTCAATTGTACCAAGAGTGCTGAGGTTATTTGATTTCATAAAGTTCTGTGACTTTCACCAAACTGATTTTGGGGTTGTCTACATGAAATGAGCCAAGATTTCATATTTTTGCTGATAGAACGCAAGTAGCATTATCACCCTTTAGGCAAGTGGGCAAGTCTTCCCTTATTAGCCAACCAAAGGACAAGACTGTGTCTAGGAAAGGACATAGGAAACCAAACAAGTTTATGCCAGGGAACTTATGGAACGGGAACTATTAGAATTCAAAGTATTTGCATTGTATCATTATAAGCCTGATTCAGTTTATCACAATTTGAACAACTAGGCGGAAATGAGGAATAGGAGGAGGAAAAGACCAGGTTCACGGATCATTGTCGATGGTAGAAGAAACCTTAGGAGAGGGGGGAATATGTGTGGCGTAGAAACAACTATACGTATTAATTAATATACTTTCGTTGAACCAAAAAGTAGAGTTTTTGGTAGAGATTGTCCATAGAGGAGCTCTATCCTCCTAGTCAGCAGTTTTCTGAATACCAGAACTCAAGGAATTGATGTTGCCAAATCACCCGGGGGCACCTAGATGAAACAAGCAAATCATTGATCCCTTTTTTTAAAGGGATGTTGCTATGTTGTTTCTATTGTGCTTTAGTGGACGGAATTGAATGCATGAAAAGCTGTATGCATTAAGAAGGTAATAGTTAGCAATTTTATAGGTGGCAAACGGGCGGGTTTGGGCGGGCTAAGATGGGTCATGGGTTGAATATGGGTTAATGGTAGGTGGGTTAAATATGGGTGGGTCGAATATGGATCAAGCCATACCCGACCCATTTCTGCTGATGTGTCTCCACCACTTCACAGTGTTTATTTATGTATTAATCACACTGCCTTTTGTGATATGGAGGTTAATATAAACCCACATTATAAGGGATCGTGATAGGCGTACAGATTTTTGGGACCAGAAAATGTACCGATCTGCTTTTTTGATTGAAACGGTGGGACTTTGGTTTACACACTTTTAACCGTCCGATTGAGCTGAAATTTTGTGGGGGCCCTCGGAAATTGTTTTTAAGAATAATGAACGGTTCGGATCGCTCGTGTGTGGGTCCCCCAAGCAGATCGGTACATTTTCTGGTCCCAAAAATCTGTACGCGTAGGATTATCCCATTATAAGAAGACTGTTTCATAAAAAAAGTATGCAATTTATTACTCCATTTACTTATTGTGTGTGTGGACAAAATAAGGAATATTTGTGTATTGTATTGTCTCCCGTCCAAAATGCATCGTTTATTTGAGAGCAGTTGTCTTTAGCAGAGTCCTTAATTTTAGCAATTAGACATACATACATACCTTGCCATGTCCCAAATCCCTACTGCTAGTAAAAAATGAAAAAATGTCACGAGTCAAAAGTACAACCTCTATGACTGGGCCACCAATGGGTGTACATTAATTGAAGAACAAACTGAAACAGTTCAAGTCTCATATATCAGTCTCATCTGCCAAAAAGCCATAAATGCTGGAATATAATGAGGAGACCAGACTTGAACAAAGGGCCTCCTCAAGCCAGACATCAGAGTGTGTGGTAAGAAAAGTACAAAAATACCCTTCAGACTAAACACAATGTGACACATAACCACAGATAATGAAGAAAAAGAAGCAGCAACACAGCAGGATGGCTAGAAGATATAATTGCATATGGGAAGTGAATTAGACTTCAAATTGATTTGAGCGAACAGTCGCTTTATGAAGTATTGCTACTTTGATATTTTGATTATGAGAGGATTGTCAGATCTAGCGAAGAAGTCCTCATAAGCGCAAGTTCTTTCTAGAACTTCCAAAAGTGTGGCAGTAAAATGATACCACGAGGGTAGAGTTCTTCAATGCTGCTTATTGCTCTCAACAACAAGGAAAAGAGAGAGAGCTTTCCCGGAACTCCTTGCCAACTGCCATTTCAACAGAGAGAGAGAGAGAGAGAGCTTTCCATGCCTCCAAAATAATTCTACCGGCAGACATGAGACATTACCTTATTTATTAGCCCATCGTCAATTACGGAGCTGCTGATACTCTTAAATATCTCTAATAATGCTTCAACTTCATTTACATTAACTGAAAGAGTAGAAAACTAGACATGAAAAACGCATTTTTAGCAAACATGATGGACACCGAAGAAGAGGAAGACTAGGTTCCCTTATCAAACAAAGAGAAAATACAATCTGAGGATAATCAATCAAGGAGACAGCACAAGTCTAACATGTTCTTATTGAATTTTACAGATCATGAGAGAATGAACCACATGTGGCATGCCAGATTAGGAACAGAGCAAGACTAAAATTTTTCAGATACTTCGAAGAGTCTATATATGAAGATATCTTGCGAAGTAGTGTCACTGTCTAAGCAATCATATACATGACCGTCCAGTGAAAAACAATTAGCATCTTCAGTCTCCTTCTTTCATGCATATTGCATGGCACGCAATGACGCTATCCAAGATGAAATGTATTCTGTAATGCAGACAGAGATGACTGTAAACTGGGCCCTCAACCAAAACCTTAATAGAAATCAGTATGGAAGTGGTGCTTACGAGTGATGTTAGAAAAACTTGACAGTGACACTATCCTTTTCATGTTTGTAAAACAAATGGAGTAAATAAATTCTAAAAGCATTCACATCTGCTAATTAAAACTTCATTAATAACGATTGCATGCCGATTACAAATACTTTCATAGTTAAACTAGACAATAGCAAGAAGACAACAAGACGCGCAAAACAAACTAGACACACATAACAAGTCAAGACGACAACAAGACACCCATAACAAACTAGACTGAAAAACAAGAAGACACAAATAACAATCTAGACTAAAAACTAGACCAACCTTCGCGCATCAGCGAACAACCCCCGCTCACACACACACACGACTCAATCCACCACATAGCACCACTCCACCATGCTCACAACCTTCACCATCCAAATGCCATCACCTTACGGATATGTGAAGCTTTGTCTGACTTTTCCACCACGGACAAACCTACCATTAGGTCCACGCGCCTTGGATCAGTGAATGTCTTATATGCGTAACTGAAGGTCCAGATAGCAACCCAAGAGGGGGGGTGAATTGGGTATCTCAAATAAAACAACAATTAAAAACTAAATGCAAAACTTAGAGTAAAATATTACGGCAGATTAAGCAAGCACAAGTGACAGGATTTGAGACCACTAGAGTTGCAAAAATTAAACTTAAAATCTCAAAGTTATAAAGCAACTATGAGAAACCAACTACTGCACTTTTGTGTGGCTAACAGATTAGTGATGCAATTCAATTCTAGTAAGCGGTGTCTCGACAATTAACAACTTTGCTCAAATCAGAATATTCAAATGAGGTAAGCTAACCACTCAATGCAATAAAGATACGCAAAACGCAAAGTAAAGGAGTAAGGGAGAGAGAAATCAAACACGCGGATTTTTATAGTGGTTCGGTCCGCAACTTCACGGCCTACTCTACTCCCTGAGTTTCCTACTCAGGAATTGCTGCACTATCTCCAATAGTTGTTACAAACCTCTAGCTTCGCGGGTGCTAGAGAACCTTTACAACGAGCGATTACTTCCCGAATCCACTCCCAACTAGCTAAGAATCCGGCGCTAGTCAAACCTAACTCAAGTAATTTTTCTACCCAAAAAATCACTCACAAAAACGGGTAAAGAAGATTTCTGGAACAGGGGGTATTCTCCCTTTTACAATAAGGCTCACAATCAATCACTCAATCTAATGTAGAATGATCAAGATGAAGAACTAAGTTCAATGGAAGAAATTGCAAGTAGTAGCTCACTGAAAAATTTGCTCAAGTGTAGTTCGTCACTTCTTCCTTCTTCTGATTCTGTATTTAAACTCTGAAACCCCAATTGAACGTTGAAGATTTTCTCCTAGCCGTTGCAAGAAATCAGCAGCAAAATCTTGCCTTGTGTAGACCTCTCCATCTTCAATTCTGCAGCCAAACTTCTTTCCTTGTAGGGGCTTTATGAACCGTTAGAAAAATTGGGACTGGAGAGATTTACGTGAATTTTGATCAGCAGAACTCTTTCTATTGGAGATAGTGATTGTATCATTTCCCCAAATGGAAGATCCTTTTCCATGGAGAGAGAAATCTTTCTTACTTGAAAAAATCCTCCGCAAATTCTACCCAGCCAATCTTGTTTCTCTTTCTCGAAGGCTTGAGTTCCTCTTTTTATTTTCAACGTCAAAACCTAGGTTGGGATTTAGGAAGAATATAATCTGCATCAATCAAAAGCTATAGAATGAGAGAATTACACATAAGTCCATAAATTAGAACCTAATTGCAGAAATTGCTCAATTGAATTTGTCACTTACAATGAAGCCCAATTTAATAAGCACCCATAAAGTAAGTTAGTGTTTGAGATCATCAAAATCTAAACCCTTGGGGCTAACAATCTCCCCCTTTTTGATGATGACAAACACTTATATGAGTGGTACTAAAAGTAAGAGTTGAAAGTAAAAGTAATGAAGATCACTCCCCCTTAAAGGATGCATCTTTGCTTGAGCTTGATTTTCTTTTAATTTTCTCCCCCTAAATTTGTGCAGCCTTGCTCGAGGTGCTATTGCTTTCTATTTTTCTCAATACTTCTCCCCCTTTGTCATCAACAAAAAAAATTATGCAATAAACACATTTTTGAAAGAGAACAACTATACCAAGAACTGTGAGCATGTAAGGAAGAAGAAATCCTCATGATCCAATACATTGAAATTGTCACCAGAATCAAGGTTAGATGCATTTCATGTAAAAAAAATATGAACTGTTGTAAGCTCTTGAGTCCCTTGTGTAAGAAGAATCCAAACATGAGAAGCAAAAAAAAATGAACTCAATAGATCTGAGCTATTGAGCTATATTTATGAATAAAAGAAACGTAGCTGGTGCCATTTGGTTTGGACTAGCTAGATTAGCAGTTAAATCCTGTGCCATAGTTTCAAACTCAACCAACACATTAGTACCAAAGTGATATATAGATTAAGTGCAAATAATTATAGCCCAAAAACAGTTGAGAGATAATAAAGAGACAAATAATGAAACCAAGAGTTATCAAAACCCGAAACTCGCAGGTTAGTATTGACCAAAAAAAAATTATCTCCAGAATCAAGAATTATCATAAGGAACTGGAAACATGACACTTGCATAAATAAGGATTTAGATACCAGCAAACATAAGATGAGACCTTTAGAGCACAAGAGAAATATGTCTATTCCATAAAGATATGCCGTTGTTATGCCAAAAATATGTGAAACTGTGTCCAAAGAGATATCACTGACCGGGGAGAAAAAAACTTTACCAGCTACCTTAATCAGCAATTGCAAAAAAAATTATGTCTCATGATTCAAATCAACCAAGACATTTGTACAAAAAAAAATATAGATTGAGTGCAAATAATCATTACCCGAGGAAGAGAAAAAAAATTATATCAGGAGCCATCAATAATGAGATAAAGAAATATCAACAAGGATTCGACATACCTATTTCTCTTCTTATGCAGCAAAATCTATCTTCACTTAGAGGTTTTGTAAAGATATCAGCTAGTTGATTATCAGTGGTCACAAAATCAATAACAATTTCTCCTCTATGAACATGATCTCTAATGAAGTGATGTCTAATATCAATATGCTTGGTTCTAGAGTGCTGAATAGGATTCTTAGTCAAATTGATAGCGCTTGTATTATCGCATCTAATAGGAATATGATCAAAGAATAAACCAAAATCTTCTAGCTATTGTTTCATCCATAAAATTTGCGCACAACAACTACCAACAGCAACATATTCAGCCTCAGCAGTAGATAAAGCAACAGAGTGTTGTTTTTTACTAAACCAAGAAACAAGAGAATGTCCAAGAAATTGACATGTACCACTAGTGCTTTTTCTATCTATTGTACAACCAGCAAAATCCGCATCAGAATATCCAATTAAATCTAATGAAGTGCCTCTAGGATACCACAATCCTAAGTTTGGAGTGCCAATCAAGTATTTGAAAATTCTTTTAACAGCCGTGTAGTGTGATTCTTTAGGAGAGGATTGAAATCGTGCACATAAACACACACTAAACATTATGTCAGGTCTACTAGCTGTTAGGTAAAGGAGAGATCCGATCATACCTCTGTATTTCTTTTCATCAAAAGGCTTACCCTTTTCATCTTTGTCCAGTTTAGTTGAAGTGCTCATAGGAGTACCCATTGCCTTTGCACCTTCCATTCCAAACCTCTTTAATAGGTCTTTGATGTACTTGGACTGATTTATAAAAATTCCATCCTTTGATTGCTTTATTTGTAGTCCAAGAAAGTAGGTGAGTTCTCCCATCATACTCATCTCAAATTCGCCTTGCATACATTTTGCAAAATCCTCGCACAAAGTTTCATTAGTAGCACCAAAAATGATATCATCAACATAAATTTGAACAACAAGTATATCACGATCTTTGGTTTTTATAAAAAGAGTAGTGTCGATCTTTCCTTTTGAAAAACCATTTTTAATCAAAAAAGTGCTCAAACGATCATACCATGCTCTAGGCGCTTGTTTTAAACCATAGAGTGCTTTAGAGAGCTTGAAAACATGATTTGGAAACTCGTGATTTTGAAAACCAGGGGGTTGTTCAACATAAACCTCTTCGGAAATAAAACCATTTAAAAATGCACTCTTTACATCCATTTGAAAAAGCTTGAAATTTCTAAAACATGCAAATGCAAGTAACATTCTAATAGCTTCAAGTCTAGCAACTGGGGCGAAAGTTTCATCAAAATCTATGCCCTCCTCTTGATTGTAACCTTGGGCTACTAGACGAGCTTTATTTCTAACTACTACACCGGCTTCATCCATTTTGTTTCTAAAGACCCATTTAGTTCCAATGATGGAACTATTTTTAGGTCTAGGTACCAAGGTCCATACCTCGTTTCGTTCAAATTGGTTAAGTTCTTCTTGCATTGCAAGAATCCAACTCTCATCTTTTTCAACTTCAACAAAAGACTTAGGCTCTATTTGAGATAAAAATGCTAGATTATTGCATACATTGCGAAGAGAAGATCGAGTCATCATACCTTGAGAAGGATCACCTATTATTTGACTTTTGAATTGATCGCTAGCATACCTCCATTCTCTAGGAACGGTAGTAACATCTCTATGCTGTGGTGTACTTGTGAACACACCATCATCAACAATTGAATTGACTCCATGGTCCTGCTCGGTTGCAATAGAACTAATTTTCTGCACCTTCTCTGCTGCGATTGAGCTGACTCCATTAGCTTCAATGGCCTCATTAGAGGCTGATTTTGCAGCAGCTTCTACTAGATTTTGTTTTCTTATTGAGGTGTCTTGTGGTATCTCATCATCTATGCTGTCAATACGAGTAAAACCCTTGGAGGGGACATGATCAGATTCATCAAATGCAACATGGACAGATTCTTCTACAACTAAGGTTCTCTTGTTAAAAACTCTATATGCTTTGCTAGATGTAGAATAACCAAGAAATATGCCTTCATCAGATTTAGCATCAAACTTACCCAAATCATCCTTGTCATTATTATGAACAAAACATTTACAACCGAATGCACGAAAATGACTAATGTTAGGCTTCCTACCTTTCCAAAGTTCATATGGAGTCTTTTTGAGAAAAGGTCTAATCATAACACGATTCATAACATAGCATGCAGTATTAACGGCCTCAGCCCAAAAATATCTAGGCAAATTTTTATCACATAACATAGTTCTCGCCATATCTTCCAAGGTCCTATTTTTCCGCTCAACTACGCCATTTTGTTGAGGGGTTCTAGGGGCAGAAAAATTATGATCAATGCCATGTTCATCACAAAACAACTCAAAATCACTATTATCAATTTCTCTACCATGATCACTTCTAATACTAGATATGAGAAAACCTTTTTCATTTTGAACTTTTCTACACAACTTAGTAAAAGCAGGAAAAGCATCATTTTTATGTGCAAGAAACATAACCCAAGAAAATCTAGAGTAATCATCAACAATAACAAGAGCATAGTGTTTACCACCAAGATTAGTTGTTCTAGTAGGTCCAAACAAGTCCATATGCAAAAGTTGTAATGGTCTAGATGTAGAAACAATGTTCTTGGAGGAAAAAGAAGTTCTAGTTTGTTTTCCCATTTGACATGCATCACAGAGTCTATCTTTTTCAAACTTTATTTTAGGAAGACCAATAACCAACTCTTTGTTTGAAAGCTTTGAAATCAAATGCATATTAGCATGAGCAAGTCTCTTATGCCACAACCAACTATTCTCATTTATAGCAGTTAAGCATTTATCATTATTGGAAGATAAAGAGTGAGCATCTACAATGTACACATTATCATGTCTAGTGCCAACAAGAATGGTTTTCTTTTCTGCCATATTTTCTATGATGCATTGCGATTTTTCAAAAATGACTCTATGACCCTTATCACATAATTGACTGATACTAAGAAGATTATGTCTTAATCCATCAACAAGTAACACATTTTCAATAGTAGGGGAGGGATCCTTACCAATATCACCAATACCTATGATTTTACCTTTGTTGTTGTCACCAAATGTTACGAATCCACCTTCTTTAGAAGATAAGGCACTAAAAAGCTTAGCATTACCGGTCATATGTCTTGAGCATCCACTATCCAAGAACCACCTTTCATTCTTTGCTTTTGTGCTCAAGCATACCTACAAAAAAAAATTAGACATTGGTCTTTGGTACCCATATTTGTTTGGGTCCTTGAATGTTAGTGGCAAAATATTTCGGAACCCAGACTTGTTTAGTTCCAACATAGGTATTTCTTTTGATAGGACATGAATGTAAAATATGACCTTTCTTACCACAATAATTACAAGTAGTAAAGGGACAAGATGAGTTAGTTGCTTTCACAAAAAAGTTTTGATAAAATCTTTGCTTTTTGGTAGGTTCAAAACCTAAGCCAGCTTTGTCAAAAATGCATCTTTGTTTTCCCAAAATAACATCCAAAGTATCTCTTCCTTTAACAAACTTAGACAGAGTAGTTTTCAAGCTTTCAACTTCCTTTTTTAGTTTTTCATTTTCAAGTTCCAAATCTGAAATTTTGTTTGTTGAAAAACCTTCTACTTTTTCTTTTAAAACTTCATTTTCTCCTTTCAAAAATTCATTTTCAGCAAGCAATGAAGAGTTACTTTTTTTTTGAGAAAACTGTTTTTAGAACCTAATTTCTTAAACTCATCATGCAATTCATGAAATGCATCTAATAGCTCATCGTAAGTAAACTGGTCATCTGAATCGTCAAAGGAGTTTACCTCGTTGTTTTCATGAGCCATTAAGCATAGGTTTGCTTGGTCGCTCTCCTCTTCAGAACTGCTTTCATCGCTGTCATTTCCCCATGCCGCAAGCATCGCTCTTCTTTTTGCCTTCTTGCTAGATTCCTTTGCTTGAGGACAATCAAACTTGATGTGGCCTGGTTTTTTACAGTTGTAACATATGATGGAATCTGCCTTATTGTTCTCCTTCTTGGTTAAATCATTCTTGAAGAACTTTTTTCCACTCTCCTTTTTCTTCCTCATGAATCTTTTGAACTTTCTCGTAAACATAGTCATTTCCTCATCGCTGCCACTTGACTCCGAGTCATCTCCATCATTCTTTGAACTTGTGGTGGAACATTTTAGAGCTATACTCTTCTTTTTCGGTTCTTGATCCTCTTCCAAGGTCATTGTTATCTCATGAGTCAAAAGGGACCCCAGAAGTTCATCCAAGCTATACTTGGTGAGATCTTCTCTTGCCTCAATGATTGCGGTCACCTTTGGCTCCCATTGCTTTGGTAGTGACCTGAGAATCTTCCTCACAAGATCAACATTAGAGTAAGGTTTTCCAAGAGATTTTAAACCATTTACAATATCTGTAAAACGAGTGAACATGCTCGAAATAGATTCACCAGGCATCATCTTAAACAACTCATATTTATGAACTAGCATGTTAATCTTAGACTCCTTAACTTGATTCGTACCCTCATGTGTAACCTCTAGTTTATCCCATATCTCTTTAGCAGATTCACAAGCAGATATTCGATTAAATTCAGCAGGGTCAAGAGCACAATATAACATGTTCATTGCCTTGGCATTCAATTGAATACCTTTCAAATCATTTTCATCCCATTCTTTTTCTTCTTTATCAACGACTACCTCATTCACAGTTTTAGTCGGTCGAAATGGTCCACTAACAATCACTTTCCACACCTCATAATCAGTGGCTTGAATATAAATACGCATCCTAGCCTTCCAATAGTTATAATTAGACCCACTAAACAGAGGAGGTCTATTGGTCGATTGGCCTTCAGGGAGGAAGGTGCCATAAGGGGTTGCCATGGATCTACTCTAAGACGATTAAGTCCAAAAATTAACTAGAGCCGAGGCTCTGATACCAATTGAAGGTCCAGATAGCAACCCAAGAGGGGGGGTGAATTGGGTATCTCAAATAAAACAACAATTAAAAACTAAATGCAAAACTTAGAGTAAAATATTACGGCAGATTAAGCAAGCACAAGTGACAGGATTTGAGACCACTAGAGTTGCAAAAACTAAACTTAAAATCTCAAAGTTATAAAGCAACTATGAGAAACCAACTACTGCACTTTTGTGTGGCTAACAGATTAGTGATGCAATTCAATTCTAGTAAGCGGTGTCTCGACAATTAACAACTTTGCTCAAATCAGAATATTCAAATGAGGTAAGCTAACCACTCAATGCAATAAAGATACGCAAAACGCAAAGTAAAGGAGTAAGGGAGAGAGAAATCAAACACGCGGATTTTTATAGTGGTTCGGTCCGCAACTTCACGGCCTACTCCACTCCCTGAGTTTCCTACTCTGGAATTGCTGCACTATCTCCAATAGTTGTTACAAACCTCTAGCTTCGCGGGTGCTAGAGAACCTTTACAACGAGCGATTACTTCCCGAATCCACTCCCAACTAGCTAAGAATCCGGCGCTAGTCAAACCTAACTCAAGTAATTTTTCTACCCAAAAAATCACTCACAAAAACGGGTAAAGAAGATTTCTGGAACAGGGGGTATTCTCCCTTTTACAATAAGGCTCACAATCAATCACTCAATCTAATGTAGAATGATCAAGATGAAGAACTAAGTTCAATGGAAGAAATTGCAAGTAGTAGCTCACTGAAAAATTTGCTCAAGTGTAGTTCGTCACTTCTTCCTTCTTCTGATTCTGTATTTAAACTCTGAAACCCCAATTGAACGTTGAAGATTTTCTCCTAGCCGTTGCAAGAAATCAGCAGCAAAATCTTGCCTTGTGTAGACCTCTCCATCTTCAATTCTGCAGCCAAACTTCTTTCCTTGTAGGGGCTTTATGAACCGTTAGAAAAATTGGGACTGGAGAGATTTACGTGAATTTTGATCAGCAGAACTCTTTCTATTGGAGATAGTGATTGTATCATTTCCCCAAATGGAAGATCCTTTTCCATGGAGAGAGAAATCTTTCTTACTTGAAAAAATCCTCCGCAAATTCTACCCAGCCAATCTTGTTTCTCTTTCTCGAAGGCTTGAGTTCCTCTTTTTATTTTCAACGTCAAAACCTAGGTTGGGATTTAGGAAGAATATAATCTGCATCAATCAAAAGCTATAGAATGAGAGAATTACACATAAGTCCATAAATTAGAACCTAATTGCAGAAATTGCTCAATTGAATTTGTCACTTACAATGAAGCCCAATTTAATAAGCACCCATAAAGTAAGTTAGTGTTTGAGATCATCAAAATCTAAACCCTTGGGGCTAACAGTAACTGGCCTCATCGTTGTTTATTAACCCTAGAGTTCTCAATTCACCAATCATCTCTGTACATTTAGTGACCAATTCTTGAATGTGAATGGCACGATCATTTGATTCCGAAGAAGCTTCGGTGTCCGGATTTACAGTAACTTTGAAAGAACAACTTGGATTGTCAGAAGGGTTCACAGAACTACTAGAATAGTTCCCCGGAAAGCATTGGGGAAGTATCCCATAGTAAGAACGATTATTTGAGTGCGAAGAAGCTTCGGTGTCAGAAGGGTTCACAGAAGCACTAGAATAGTTCCCCGGAAAGCATTGGGGAAGTATCCCGTAGTAGGACGGCCATGCCCAATCTCTAGCTTTGTATAATCTTTCAAATTTCGTCCATCTGGCTCTGAGGGCAGCCTTGCGGGTCGCCTTCCCCCCTTTCATGTTGTAATCTTGAAAGATTATGTCCCACTCCAAAGGTTTTTTAGAGGACCACTGACGGTAGCGTGCAACGGCTTCCAGGAGAAGCGTCTCTTCTTCGGCATCCCAAACAACACTCTCCTCGTCCTGAAAAAAAAATTAAAAAAAATAAAAAGTTCTATACTCGTTTGAAATAACTTATGCAAGGGCTAGTATTGAAAAATAAAGCTTTCAATCATTTGACTTTTCAAAGTGGACATATATTAGGGGACTAGAAAAATATTGTGTTGGGAAGATTGCTAGTATAATACAAAAAAGGGATTTCTAGACTTAGGAGTGTCCCACTAAGGATGGTTTTTTTGTTTTTTGGGTTTTCATTGCTTTTTATGTGATTATTGTAAGAGAGTCACCAATCAATTGATTTTTAATCTCCGGCTTGATAGATAACAACATAGTGCAAATTTGTTCAGTGAAAAAGATATATGGTCTACAGAATCACATCACTGGTACACATGACATCACTTTGGGGTGGACTCCCCACACCATTTTCACCAATTAGAGCGAGGTGTTTTGTTCACCTTTATTAGGTGAACATGAACAAATTTGCAACATCTGTTGCTATCTACTGTACACCAAGCATGCAGAGAACTCAATGAACCAAGTCTCATTAAATCCTTGTAAGAATGATGGAGAAATACTACAAACCAAAACAAGTCAGCGTGGAAATTAACGCGACAGACCTCGGTATTTAATAGTCCAAATCAAAATGCCCTAATAAAAAAGCCCATTTTGTCCATATATCTATACATGTGCAGCATATGTAAGTATATTTGTATATATGTATGCCAGAGAGAGAGAGAGAGAGAGAGACTGATAAAGGATGTAACATTCTATTAGGATATAAGATAGGTAACGAAGGAAGAGTAGAGTACTAACCATTTCTAAGTAAGGTGTTGTGGAGCCGGACAACACTTCTGGTGTTGATGGGCATTTCCGGAGAAGGCTTCTCCGGATGCGTTCGGCTGTGGGTCTTAGATTATATTTAGCAGACATGGATATAAGTAAGTATAAAGGGAAGGAGAGAGAGTGATAGAAGGGAAGGGGAGGGGAAGATTTTGGTCCGAGAGCGAGAAGCGCAGAGTACTAAAGGAGACTTCGAGAGGGAGAGGCGTAGAAGGCACTCACGAAATGACTTCGAGAGAAATGACTTGACAAGACCTAAAGGTTAACAAATAGTACTTCTCACGAAACCCCAGAAAAATTTACAAATATTACAAGTTATACAAATAAAAAAAATTCGTTTTTTTAATAAAATAAATATTACAATTACGTATTATAACTTAAATGTTTAATGCCTTATTCTTGAATGGATTTTATGAGATAAAATCTAGTAATTTTGATAAAATGTAGTTCTGTTTAGAAGTGTGATAAAATGACATTATTTTTTCAATAGATTAAATGTAGGGTTGATAAAGGTGTTTTGTAAATGATTTTGTGTCATAAAATGTAGTGTTGATAAAATCTAGTTTTTCTAAAATCCATTGAGAATGTTAGATTTTATCAAAATTAGATTTTATGAGATAAAATCCATTCAAGAACAAGGCCTAATATTACAATAAATTAATTACTAATTTTTATTTTTAAATAATCATATAAATACATGCATTACCAAGGGTAAGAACGTCTTTTAACATGATTTTACATCATTCATCCTCTTTATCCCTTTTTTTTATGGGGGAATGACGTTTCAGAGGGAAGGAGGGAAAACTATTCCATTCTCATGACACACTTATTGGGAATCACTTCATGAATGACAAGGAAAATAATAATTCCACATAAGTGGCACCAGGAGATTGATTGACGAAATTACCCTCAGGTTAAAAACTACCCCCCACTGGACTAATATGAGTGCAAGGATTTGGTTCGAAAGTGCAACACAATTGCATTAAAGGTGCAATAGAAATGGACCCAGTGTGCAATGCTAATAATATGGAGCAACATGCAATGTTTTTTTTTTTTTTTTTAGTGCAACACACTTACATGCAAGGTGCAATTGAAATAGACCAAGGTGCCCAAAAAAAAAAAATTAAGTGCAACACAATTGCATTAAAGGTGCAATAGAAATGGACCCAAGGTGCAATGCTGGAAATTTATTTCTAAAAATTTTGGTTTGACAAAACACTAGCACCCTCATATGGACCAACACGAGTACAATGCTTTTTTTAAGTGCAACGCAATTGTGTTAAAGGTGCAATAGAAATGGACGCAGGGTGCAATGCGAAAAATCTATTTCCAAAATGAACATGGGTGCAATGTTTTTTTTTTTAGTGCAACATAATTGCATTTAAGGTGCAATATAAATAGACCCGGGGTGCAATGATGAGAATGTATTTCCAGAAAGTTTGGTTTGACCACAAACTGACAATTCCATATAGACCAACATGAGTGCAATGCTTTTGTTTTGGCGTGCAACACACTTACATTCAAGGTGCAATTGAAATGGACCCAGGGTGCAATTTTGAAAATCTATTTGCAATGCTTTTTTTTAATTTTATTTTAGTGCAACACAATTGCATTTAAGGTGCAATACAAATAGACCCGGGGAGCAATGATGATAATTTATTTTCAGAAAGTTTGGTTTGACAACACATTGGTAAACTTCAGAAGTTTAACAAACATATCTAAATGAGAAATTGACGAAATAATCAGTTTGGATGCTTACTACGGGGTTGCAGGGAACAACCCACTACAACCCGTGGATCCCTCGTGAACCGGCCCAACCAACAGAGACTCAAGCTCCCATAAGCTCGAAATTGAAAAAATTGGGGCAAAAATTTAACATTTCCCACGAAATTAGTCATGTCCGACGCAACTCCAGAGAATCGGAATGGCGATTCGAGTGACGACCCAGTGTCATTGTACTCGTAACCCCAGAGCCTCCGAGTGTGGCGGTGGAATCCGATGTCGACGCATCCACGACGGCATACGATGCGCCTCAACCCAACGCCACCACCATTGCTCTGTTATACCTCTAAGATCGGCTCTTGAGTTTCCATGGTCACCGGCGCCGAGATCGGTGCGCTATCAGCAGTCGCAGATCGATTAGTTCGGGGAAAGGGGATCTAACGTTTTACCCTAATTTGGTGGAAGAGGGTTTATCTGTGAAGGATTTTAAATCCCAGGGTATTTCTGTCCGAGAATTTTTCTCATGCCATGAAGTTGGAATTATTTTTCCTTCACCCATCAACTAATGATTTCCAAGAAGTGTGTCATGAAAATGGCATTTTTTGCCCCCTTTCCCACTGAACAGTCATTTCCCCTTTTTTTATCCTTCATCCAAATCATGTACTATAATCCCCTTCTTAATTTTCACATCAATGTGAGTCCACATTTCTTATTTAATGCCTCAATTATTTTACCCTTCTTACTATTTAATTCCTTCAAAACTAATACGCTGTCCAAACTGGCTTAGTGTATTTTCTTCTCTCTTTCTACCCAGGCAGCGTACCAGAGAAGAAACCCACCCATTTCCCTCACGAAATCAATTCCTGAAGAAGTAGCAGGTGAGGAGGCTTTGATCTCATTTATTACAGGTTCTCTGTTGTAGAGAAGAGAGAGGGGATTGGGTCAGCGTTAGCCTCTATAGTACTGTAAAAAAACTCTCCTTCATAATCTGGATTATTGGATTGTTTATTTTGTTTTTATTCAAAAAAAATTTGCATTTATTAGTTTTGCGTCAAGATTTTGTGGTTTCTGGATTCCTCTCAACAAGACGAATCTAACAAATATAAAATTATGGTCAAAACTCAAAATTTTTTGAATAAAGCCAAAATTAATCCAATAATCCAAGTATTTTTGGTTTAATTCAAAAAAATATTTGGTTTGACAATAAATTTATACTTGTTAGATTCGTCTCGTCGAGAGGAATCCAGAAACTACAAAGTCTTGACGCAAAACTAACAAATGCAAAAAAAAATTGAATAAAGACAAAACGAAAAAACTAAAAAACCGGATTAAGTTTTTTTGCCAAAGGAGTACACCTTGGCCAAGTCGACGGAGGATTCATCGACGACGGGGAAGGACCCGAACCGGAGGTGCATGATGAGACCGTATTTTTTGGACAGGGGGTCGAGGGAGCGGTGGTGGAGGGTGTCGATGATGGGCCAGGATTTTGAGCCTGGTGGGAGGTTGAGTTTGCGGCGGTGGCCGGAGGTGGGTTGAGAGGTGGAATAGAGTCGTTGTTCTTAGCCATGCGGCCGCGTAGGTGATCCATAACGGAATTTCCATTGGCGGCGGCGGCTGAATTGGAGGGTGGTGGTGGAGATGCATGTTTGAATTGGACAGTGTTTGTGGTGTTGATGGATTACCTTGAAGGAGTGTGACGTGGTATCTCTAACATTTCTGAGCGGGTGTTCCACTAACTAGTTTTTTCCAAAAACTAGTTTTTCTCAAAAATCAAGGCAGGTCATCTTCTCACAATACATCACATAAAAAAGGTATAAACACAAAAAGCAAGGCATAAAAACAAAACTCCCTTAGTGGAACACCCCTCAGTGTAAGGACGAGTTTCACATGCAGTTCAAACACGTGGGACGATCTTTGTGTAAGTGTTGTTAAAGCCACCCGTCAAGAAGTGAGAAATGCTCACAATCTTGCGCGGTGTCGCCTTTGTACGTAATTGTATCTCGGTTTAATGAATGTTATATTTCTTGTTGTCAAAAAAAAAATGACTCTGACATCTTGTATGATATTCAATTAAATAGTATTTACTAGTATTTTTCAGGAGAAAACAATCTTAAATTGACTAAAACAAAGTAAGAGATAATAATAATATGTCAACTTATACATTCTCTGTACATTAAAAAATAAATCAAGAAATAGTATCTAGTTCTACAAAAACAAAGAATGAGATAACGATATCTAAATTAAAAACAATAGATAACAATATTTCAGCAGTAAAAATAAAGCGAGATCACGTCCTTTTTTTAAAAAAAATTTGGAGAGGAATCAGAATTTAAAAAAACTTGACGCGAAACGAGGGAATGTACATTTAGTTAAAAAAATACTTGTACATTCGTTTTTACAAAAATAAAGAACAAGATAATGATGTCTCAGCTTAAACCATTATCTCTATCTATAAAACAAAACAAGGCATACCTTGGAAGTTCCCCTGAGATACCTGAATAATATCTTAGCTTATACTGTCTCTATATATTAAAAAAATAAATTAAGAGATAGTACTGTCTCCACAGAAATGGTATCGGGTTCTAAAAAAAACAAAGAACGAGATAATTAATTATATCTCAGTTAAAAACAAGATATAATAATATCCCAACAGTAAAAATAAAGCGAGATTAGGGTATCTCTGCTTATTATTTTTTTAAAAAAAATTCGATTCCTCTTGTTTAGAGAAATCAATAATTCACAAAAACTTGAAGCGAAAATGAGGGAATGTACATTTAGTTAAAAAAAATACTTGTACATTTCTTTCTACAAAAATAAAGAATGAGATAATAATATCTCAGCTTAAACATTATCTTTATCTACAAAACAAAACAAGAGATAATAATATATCAGCTTTTACATTCTCTATATTAAAAAAATGAATGAAGAGATAGTGCTATCTCCACATAAATAGTATCTAGTTCTACAAAAGCAAAGAACGAGATAACGATATCTCAGTTAAAAACAAGAGATAATAATATCTCAAAGTAAAAATAAAGCGAGTTTTAGAGTATCTCTGATTATCTTTTTTTTTTTTAAATTTCTCTCGTCGAGTGAAATCAGTAATTGACAAAAACTTGAGGCAAAATGAGGGAATATATATTTAGTTAAGAAAAATACTTTTACATTTGTTTCTACCAAAACAAAGAATGAGTTAATGTTATACATTATCTCTATTTACAAAACAAAGCAAGTGACAATAATATTTTAGCTTATACAGTTTCTATATATTTAAAAATGAATTAAGAGATAGTGTTATCTCCACAAAAAAAAGTATTTGGTTCTAGAAAATGAAGAATGAGATAATAATATCTCAGTTAAAAACAAGAGATAATAATATCTCAGCAGTAAAAATAAAGCGAGATTAGGGTATCTCAGCTTATCTTCTCTTTTATTTTTATTTTTTTTTGTAAATGACAAAAAAATTAATGCGGAACAAGGGAATGGATATTTAGTTTTAAAAAAATACTTGTACATTTTTTCCTACAAAAATAAAGACCAAATTAATGATATCTCAGCTTAAACATTATCTGTCCCTATCTACAAAACAAAGCAAGAGATAATAATATCTAAGCTTAATACAGTCTCTATATATTCAAAACTAAATTAAGAGATAGTGCTATCTCCACAAAAAAATGTATTTGGTTCTATGAAAATAAAGAACGAGATAACAATATCTCAGCAGTAAAAATAAAGCGAGATTAAGGTATCTCTGCTTATCATTTTTCTAAAGTTTTTTGATTCATCTCGTCGAGAGAAATCAATAATTGACAAATACTTGACGAGAAATAAGGGAATTAATGTACATTTAGTCATAAAATACTTGTACATTTAGCCTGTGAGTTATGATAAGTAATCAAATGCTCCACTGACTTGGTCTAGAAACCAAAAGTAGTAAAAGTCCCTAATAAAAATTTTAAAAAGGAATCACTTGCTACTTTTAATCTGTTAACCACGCTGGTTGAAAGGATCGCTTGCTTTGCCATGATAGAATGTGTTTTTTTTTTTTTTTTTTTGGCAAATTATCAATTTCACACCGGTGAATGTACCTTTTTGTTATTGCTACGGTACATGCAAGTAATTAATTTGTTTATGTGCTGATTTTTTTCCCCCCACATTGGGTAATACTCTTATCAAATTCAAACTACTAGGTTTCTTGGCTTTTTGCAACTAGGCATATATAGTTATATTTGCCAAAAATTGAAACCAAATTGTACTTCATTTTCATTTTCTGGATTTTGGGTTTGAGAATAAAATGCTTGGGACAGCTAAACTAGAGTTTTGTGAATTGTTCAATAACGAAATACATTCATTCAAGGATATGATTGACATACATGCACTTCAACTTCAAACCCTTTAGCGAAACTAGAGTTCTGCTTACTCAGTTTTGTTTACGTCACCAAAATCAATTCAAAGAAGTCGTTAAGAAATGCAGCTAAAATTAGCAGTTCAATTCCTAAATAACTGATGCTGAGCACCCAGAAAACCTAGATCTCATGTACAATCATCTACGCTGAAAGAAAATAATTCCTTCATATAGCACAAGAATTGATGGATAAAAGTTTTATGATAAAACCTTAGATCTGGGAATCGGAATAATACAACAAATGGAGGACGTCTATCACTTACTACAACACAATTTACTGCAGACAAACAAAGGAAACCCAGATCACTATCCCTCGTTTTGATTTTCAGTTAAGTACCATCCTCCGTCAAGGTCCCCATCCTAATCTGGTCAGCCCAGCTCCAGCCCAAGCCAATTGGCTCTGCAATCAGACTCGAAGCTTTGTGCGACAACGCAAATGAAAAAGAAGAAGAGGATGAGCCGCCGCATATGATGGCGCTTTGCTGGCGCCAGTGATTGCGACCACAACTCCATCTCCGACGCCTTCGTTTTCAGTAGCACATGACCACCAACATTTCAATTTTTTTTAATATTTGTTCATATAACATGACCACACCGAATAAAATTCTCCACTTTTAAAATCACATTGTAAACAATGGAGACCACCATTCTCTCTTCGTCTTCAACCACCTCTCGCTCTCTCTGCGACTTATTAAGTGGGCCACCGGCCTGCCGACAACCTCCTCCACCACCATTTCCCTCCCTCCCTCTCTCTGTGCATCAAGCCCATCACCACCGGTCAATTGTGTAACGACCCTAATTTTTGTAAAATAAAAATTTCGATTAAATAATCCAATAAATTATTTTTATTTTTCTATAAATGAATTATTTCCTTTATAAATTATTAAAATTCCTTTTTAAATTGGATAATTGGTAATTCAAGTCATGCATACAACTGTACAAGGCCAAGTAACACACCCATTGCACTACCAAACTACCCACAACTTCTCCCATATTAAGTGTGTCTCCCACCTTCCAACCAAGCCTCATACTCTATCCCTGGGTCAAAACCTAACCATAGTCCTTTCTCTTTGTACCATCCCACCTTGGTAAATTGTGATTGACTGAGAGAGAGATAGATAGATAGATAGAGAGAGAGAGAGAGAGAGAGAGAGAGAGAGAGAAATGCCGAGAGAGAGGGAGAGAGAGAGAGAGAGGCCGAAACTTTTGAGGGGAGAGAGGGAGCTCATTTTGTGGCTATATAATCCCATGCACTCATGCAAAAGCTTGCCACCTTTTAACCTTTCTACTCTTGTGCTTTCTATCCCTCTAAGTTCCACTCTACCACCTTAAAAAAAATTCTATTACTCTCTAATTAACTTCCTACTAAACTTAATTAGTAGGAAAGTTATTTACTTAGAGGAGCTCTTACCCACCGGAGTTGAACATTTGCTTATCGGCTTCCAGCTAATCACCGGAAATTAAGGTAGAATACCTATCTTTTCTTCTAATTAGTATTTCTAGTTTCAATTAGTAATTTCTTATTAGTTTTTTTTTCTAGTTGTAATTAGAAGTTTGATTATCAAGATTAAGTTGTGTTTACTTCTAATTAAAGTATACAAGTTGTTACTTAGTTTTCAAGAAAGCTTATTGGTGAAAGGATTTCATGTTGAAAAGTTGGGTAGAGTTCTAATTAGTATCTAATTAGACTATTCTACTTGAGATTAGTAAGTTGATTTTTGAGATTAAGCAATATTAAAGTTGATTAGAAGAGTTTAAAGTTAAGCTTAAGAATGGTGTTACTAGAAAGTTTCTTAGTGTGTTTATTAAAGTATTTGGGAAAAACTAATTAAGATTGAGTAGATTACTTACTCAAATCTCTAATTAGTTAGTTCTACTTCTAATTAGTAGGTTGATCATACCAAATTTTGACTTAGTTTTTACTGACAAGTTTCTAACTGGGTCATTAGTTTTATTTTTGAGTAAATTAGAAGTTTTCTTAAAAAATAAAGTGAGTAGAAGAAAATTACTAGCACTAACTTTCAAGAAGTTTTCTACTAAAAGTTAGTAGAACATTTCTTCTAATTAAGTGGGTTTTGTACTAAAAAAAATTTCTTAAAAGTTTACTGAGTAAATTTTCTTAGAATTAGTAGAGTTTGGAGTTTGGAAAGCTTTTTAGAAAAAATGAGATTTTCTAAAAGGGTAATATTTATTTATGTATAAATTGGCGTAAAAAGTTTTATGACAAAGTTGAGTTCAAATCTTTTAGTCATAAATTCTAGAAAAATCAAATTTTGAGAAATTATGAGGAAAAAGAAAAGTTTATTTATTTGTTTCTTTTAGAGAAGAAATGTGTTTGGTTTTGGAAGAAAAAGAAAGAAATTGGTTTTGTCTAGAAAATAAAGTTTTTGGAGGAGTTTGGATTATTTAGAAAGTTAGTGCACAAATGAGCATTATTTTATGTGATATTTTTTTTCACAAGAAAAAAATGTTATTTTATGAGAAATGTGATTTACGAGAAATATTGCATGGACACAATTTTTTAGCATAATTGAGCATATGACATTAAGCACGTCCACGATACGGCTACGACACGGTTTACGAGGAAAAACTTGAATAGCTGTTGACGAGAAAATAGAGAAGAGAATGAAAATGCGTTTTTGAAATGGGAAATGTAATTTTGGGAAATAAAATGAAATGAGATGAGATGGATATGATGCCACCCTAAGTTCCGCGGGGAGAACTTAGAGGATTGGGGTATGATGCGGTAGTGCAGCGAGAGCGCCACCCCAAGTTCCGCGGGGAGAACTTGGAGGATTGGGCTAAGCGTGCACAACACACAGTGAACGGACCTCATAAACAGACTGGTTAAGTTCAGTGATATGAGACGGCCGAGACTGTGTCGTGTGAGTCGCGGGACGGACGGACCGTGCAAACTGACTGGTTAAGTTTAGTGATGCACGACAGCCGGGGTCTCGAGCGGAAAGGTTGGTGCCGCCAGTTGAAAGGAGGCGAAAGCGGACCAGTAACTTTCGAGTGGTGTGAGATGATGACTTGGTTGAAATTTGAAGAAGAATGCTGAAATGAGGCACTGCTTTGAGATACTGATTGAGACACTGAAATGAGTTTTTGATACGAGACACTGTTTTGAGAAACTGACACGAGACACTGTTTGAGACACTGAAATGAGTTACTTTTTATTGCGCATGATTACTCTGATCCACATGGACATGCATATTGCATTCATGATGTTTTCGTATACTAGTCTACATCACTGTTTTGAACTTATTGTTCTAGAATTGCTAGTTAGAGATTGGATAATGTAGTCTACTAGGCCCTATTGCTCACGGTGTTGCACTTGTGTAACCCTGACATAATACCACGATGTTGCTTGGGCGACTCTGACATATTATGTCAGTTTATAGAAATGAACAGGAGGAATTCTATGGAGAACAGGCCTATAGAGTAGGCAGTGTTGCCAGCTTGGAGAATGACCAGGCGCAAGGGTAGACGGAACCCTAGACCCGACCCGGTTGTAATTTATATATTTGATGGAGACAGTATTATTTGTATAAGGATTTATATTTAGACTTTTATTTATGGTTTGTAATAATAATAACGTGCCCAAATTTTGGGGGCGTTACGGCTTGGTATCAGAGCCTTAGGTTCAAACCTTCGGCCTTTGGTACGTGGGTAGACATTAATGTGTGGGGTGTTTTCCCAAAGACCATAAAAGTTACATAGAGAAGCTCGTCAAAGTCACCACGTGCTTATACACGTGGTAAACAGCGCGAAACGGAATATGGACGACCACCAAACCCGTCACTCAATATTGGCAATTATGAGCCTGCTTATCAGACAGTACAGTTGGAACGGCCCAGCATGGGATAAACCCTAGAAAGCAGACTTTCCTTGCTAAGATAAGGAAAGGAGGCAATATTCGAAGATATTCCCAGAATCAGTTGTGCTTGTGAAGATAAGCACAATCTTACTCAGAGATAGAAAGCCAGTTAGCTTACAAAACTAGGAGCAAACTCCCATGAAGGGTAAGGCTCCGAACGAGTAAGAAGTGACCAGTTTGCCAAGAATCCTTATCGAATAAGGAATCCAGAATCATGCAAGCTATACTGCCCAATAAAGGAGAATCCCAAACTTGGAAGGATTCCTAATAAAGAAGAATTTCATGCGGAATGTAAGTACAAAAGAATCGTCTATATAAGAAGATGAATCCAAGACGCAACAGGTATGCATTAATCCATTCTTCATACAAACACTCTCGTTAAGTTCATCCTCCAGTTTGTCAGTGCTAACTTAAGCATCGGAGGGCTCTTGCCGCCTAGAGGCAAGGGTGCTCTGATAGTTTGCTCGTGCTGTAGGATCGAGGTTGCTCCATACGAAGAGGATTTTGATCTCCTAAGAGCAAGAAAATAACTTCATGAGTTTTTCCCCTCTTACAACTAGGCTAGTAAATAAAAGACTTCAAGAAAAAAATAGAACCAAGGAGGATTTTTTTTCCTCAGTACTCTGTTGAGTCTGTGCTTAGTACTGATTAGATATTTCTTATATGTAGATGGACCCCAATAACCCAGCTTTGCTTTAGGAGATCCGCAATTTCAAAAAACTGTTCAGCATGCCTCTAGCTGACCTTGACCCCAATTTCAGCTATCTAGAGAACTTTCCACTGATGACAGACTATCTCTGCCAGCATGGCACATTTCCACCGACTCTCTTTAGTGACTCTGACAGTGATCCGGAAGAACCGAAAGGTGATGGAGCGTATATGTCAAACCCCGAGTTTGAGGATGAGACTAAGGAGGAGGAAGAGGATGAGTTTGTAGAGGATGAGGAACCCCCAACAGGTTTTAATGTGGATGATTGGTTGGTAGACTATGAGGCCATAGAAATGGAGGTAGCCCAGGAAGAAAACCAGGAACAAGCCCCGCAAGAGTCTGACCCGGAAAGTGAGGTGGATGACCCTATTCCGTACACTATGGGTGTGGTGTTGCCCCACTTTGCACCATGAAGTGGCCACATGACCAATCTGCAGCCCGATTCTTACTGCTATATTGAGATGTCCATAGTCTATCCTTGCCCTCTGCAGCCACAGACCCAGAGGTACTACATGGGTCCAGTGCGCATTACCCAGCCTTGTGTGAACAATTATTATACTATGGATTTACCCTGAGGCTATGTGGTTGTCTCTTCTGATACGGTATTGTTTCTCCGTGTGTACCGTACTCATCCAACCGATGAGCACCGGATCATTTCCAATCACTTGGAGTTTGGGAACTTGGAGACGTACACTGAGATACCGATTGCTAAGGAGTAGTACATTGATCCAAGGGGGATTATCCATCTAGATCTAAGGTGGAGGGTAACATGGAGATGTTACAGACTGACAAAGGTGACGGTGGAAAAAGAGAGCGTGATGCAGGCCCATTATCCCGGGATGTTTATGTAGACTGCTAGGACCTAACATTAGTTAGGCTGACTGTTATATGTTTGTGGTGGTAGTATTTATGGTTGTATTATGGTGGATTAGTAGTTGTGAGGGCTTTCTGTATGGACCCTATTTTGAGCAAGTCGGTAGACTTGTCGGCATGTATAAATAATATTGCGCAGTAGCGCTGTTATCATCTCTACCACTTGTAACTTTCCAGTACTTTAGTGTTCCTTTCCGATTTTTCTCTTCCTGTCTCTATCTATATCTATATACTTTAAGTCTAATATATAATTCCTTACTCTTGTAGGTTATGGCTTTTGTGACACTGCCAGATGAGGAGTACACCGCAGGCTTGTCTTTCACTCAGCTTATGACTCTGTCTGACAGTACACTAGCTTTGCCACCAGCAGACCCTACTCCATCTTTGTACCGCCCTTTCACTGTGCCAACTTCACCACCACTAGTGTTGTACCAGCCTAAGGTTGTCTACGACCCTGATTTAGCCTGTGAGTTGTTTGAGATTTCGGTGATGGAGCAGCTGCCACCCTTACCAGCTCCGATAGAGCCCACCTATCAGTTTGACTTGGCAATGGCTGACTTAGCGCCTTTCAATGCCGAACCTTACTGTTTCGAGACACCATTGCTAGAACTAGTTGAGGAGGAGCCCAAGCTTTCACCAGACCAGACCTTTGCACGTTTCCTGCAGCGCCAGGAGACTAAGTTGACCATGGCTGAGCGTGCTCATGGAGAGGCTCTTAAAGCCCATTTCCACGTTCAGTATACAGTTTTAGCTTAATAGGTGTAGAATAAGCTGACATTGTCACATATGTAGTAGGACTTGTCTTCTGATCTATTCTGATGTAGTAGGTGTAGTACTTGGCTGATGTACATTTTGAATCTATGTATTAACATCATGCCCCGGATATTGTATGCATGACTTGTTTATCAATGGAAAAGTATTATTATTAGCTTTAAACTGTGTGCAAAAAGAACTTTTATAGGCGATTTAGACTTAATCCCCAAACGAATTTTAACTCATAGATGGCAAACACGTGGAACGGACGTAGAAATGGGGACGATTCTTCTTCTAACAGAACCAACGGTGCTGACGTCGTACAGCTGATGCAAGCATTTATTACTGCGCTTAACATTGACAGACCCCAGCCTACTAACAACGCTAACAACCCACCTGCTCCAATGAACCGCATGCAAGCTTTGAACGAGTTTTGTAAACGCCAACCCCCTGCTTATCATGGAGAGACTGACCCGATCATTGCGGAAGCCTGGCTCAAGAACATCAAGGTTATTCTGAGTACCTTGGGAATCGAAGAGAACGGACACTGCGTAGCACTTACAGCTTATCAGCTACAAGGAGAAGCTAGGTACTGGTGGGAATTGATTAAGAGCACTCATGATGTCAATACTATGACATTTGAGGAGTTCGAGAATCTATTCCTCGATAAGTACTTTCCTGCTCCGGTCAAACAGGCCAAGATTCTGGAATTCTAGGAATTGTGCCAAGGCTCAATGACCGTATCTCAGTACATAGCAAAGTTCGAGGAGCTGTCTCGCTATGCTTCTGCCTTAATTCCCACTGAGGAAGCAAAGGCAAGAAAGTTTAAATGGGGACTTGGCTCTACCCGCAAAACTGTTGTGGGACTCGGACTATCTACTTATGCTGAAGTGGTGATTATGCGCTGAGATTAGAGCGAGAGGAACTAGACTTCCGCAATAAGAAGCAAGGAGGAAGTGGCGGACCGATTCGAACCGACTAGAACGGCAATGCCAGCAACAACCGTGGAACCTATCCAGCTAGGACTAACCCTAACCAGCCCCACAATTAGAATTAGAGGAGGAGTGACAACCAACAAGGATCGTCAGGGATGAGACGTGAGAGTCAGTTAGTGCGTTGTTACAATTGTTCCGGTTACGGACACATCAGCCGCAATTGCCCACACCCTAGGAAGGACGGACAAATAAGCTTAGGAAATCAGCAGCCACAACAGTACCAGAACTTTTGGAAACAACTGATGTAGCAGATTGCTAGGCCAGCGCCTCTGAACCAGTGGAATGGAAAGCAGCCAGATAAGGCACAGCCGAATGCGGGAGGTCGCATTTTTGCACTGCAAGCAGAGGATCAGGATTAGGACCCGTCTGTGATCCAAGGTACGCTACTGTTATTCAGTACTTGCGTGCAAGCCTTATTTGACTCTAGAGCATCGCATTCGTTTGTTTCTTCTGCATGTGTATCCACTATGGGACTAGAAACTGAACCCTAAGGACCAATATGACAATAGCATCACCTCTAGGGGATAAGATACCAGTGAGTCTAGTCTGTAGAGGATTCAAGATAGAAGTGACTAACATTCGACTGACTTGCGACTTGCGCGTGATCGAGATGAGTGACTTCGACATGATATTGGGAATGGACTGGTTATCTAGGCACTAAGCAGTCTGTAGACACCCCGATTTTGACCCGAGAAACTTATCAAGCACTCCCGATGATGAAAATGGTCCGATAAAGACACGCGGAGCTTGATTAATTGCTTGAAAACCCTCTAAAACCTCTTCAAAATGAACCCTAGCTTGTACCACCTTCTAGTACATTGAAAACCCTCTTTGTTGATATATAATACGTCCCAATCCATTTTGAAATGAGAGAGATGTGCACGTTTTACCAAAACGACTTGATTTTCAGACCTTCTGAGGGTAAAATGGTCACACACTTGGATGTACAAATTATCTTGGGTTCAAACCACTTGGATTAGAAAGTAGACTTGACAAGCTTTCCAACGCTTCAAACCATGGGCAAAACGGAGTTCGGTAGCACCCGGAGCGGCCCCGCAAAGTTTGATATGTTGTGTAGTCTCCAAGTCCAGGCGCCTGGACTTAGTCTAGGCGCCCAGACTCACCAACTCCAGGCGCCCAGACTCACCATGGGCGCCTGGACTCACTCCAGATTACTTGCATCCAAAGGTAAAATGGGCGGGAGGAGAGTCTTGGAGGATTTTTTGGCAGAGATATTTGTGAGAGAGAGTGGACGAGATGATGACCCTAAACTTGAGCCCCTAACCTTACCCCCTAGAGATATTCTTACCCCTTTTGACCCCTCTAATGCCTATAAAAACCCACTCATCTCTTCCATTTGGGAGAGGATCAGTTCTCCCTCTTCCTCTACTGTTACTCTGCTAAAATATATCCAGAAACCATCACAGCAGTTAATCCTTCTCTGTTCCTTTTAATTTCAACCATTAAACCCACTTTGCAACTCAAAATCCACATATCCTCATCATTCATAATCAACATCAACCAAAGACCCCCACAACCTGCCATTCACAGTTTCAGAAGCTAGAATACAGTCCCTTCATCCACCAAGCATCACCCAAAAACAACTTCCAAAGCTCCAAAATCAAGCTTCAAAGGTAGATTGTCTACCAACAGTGCTCAAACAGTGTCCTGAGGGACACCACCCAGCTCTTGCTAGTCCTCTATACTAGTTGAGGGCTTGGGAAGGTTTTGAATGCCACAAAAAAGAGCTTTTCACTTGCACTCACACTTAGTGTGGGCGCCCATACTTTCCAAGTATGGGCGCCTGGACTCTGTGCTCCATTCTATGATTGCTGCTTTCTTACACTTTTATATGGTTATAAAAGTTACACTTATGTCATTTAAGTTCAACATATGCACTGCATGGTCCAGATTCTCATTTCTTTGAATATTTCTTAAGCATTTTTGAAGATAAATCATGTGTAAGGAAAGATTTCCAAATTGAAAGTGAGCTGCATATGCCATTATGTCCATTTTCAGTCCAATCAGAAGTTTAGTGACAAAGAGGGAAATGCTTTAAAGATCATTCACAACCATTATTTGCATCATTCAAGCATCCAAAATGGGTCACATCATTTTCCTCTTTGCCATTGGACATATACTGTTTCTTAAGCATACATGTTTCTAGTAGAGCATGAATCTTGGTAGCAAACATTTCAGAATATTGCAAACCATACATAGAGCCTTTCCAAGACCATGGTTTTCCAAGCATGAATCATCTTTTAGATTAGATTTTAAAAGTTATTTGAGTTAGAGAGTCATTAAACATCATCATGTGCGTGAACAAGAAAGCATCAGATTCTAATTTGTATGTTTGATCAAGGACCTGGAGTATGGAAATATCCTTCTGGAACACATTCCAGGCGCCTATATTTAGCTAGTGTGGGCGCCTGGACTTGTCAACCATGGGCGCCTAGGTTTGTGAACAGTGGGTGTGTATGAAGTGATCCGGGTGTGGTTTGCATCTAGTTTTTGGGCTATGTATTGATCTGTCCTTGATTCATATGTGTTGTTAGATCATGTTCCTGTCCAAATCTATCATCCATTCATGCCACAAAACACATGCATCCATGCATTCTATATTAATTTCGTGATTGCATTTGCGTGCTCTCGTATGTACTTGTGAACAAAGTTTGTTTAAACAAAATTTGCAAAATCCCTTGAGCATTGAGTAGAGATCGGTGAACGTGTCGGGTGAGAGGGGTGCTTTGAATTCCTTCCCCTCTCGTAACCTAGCTCCTGGACCCTAGAAATCTCATTTAGCAGATTAGTAAAATGTTTTCTCTTCACCAAAGGTAAAAGAGTCATTCTTAAATTGGTTTTTCGGGTATGGTCCTCAAACCCGGGTGGCAACTCCATCCATCAATCGAAACCGTTTTCCAAACCACATTTTGTGAACTTCGGCGAGGTGTCCACACAGTCATAGATTGTCGTCAGAAAATAGTAACGGCTTTCACCCCTGTTGAGGAAAATAGTAATGGCTTTCACCCCCGATGAGATTCGTTTCCAATTTAAGGAGGATAAACAGACCGTGAATTCTACGACTGGACGCTTGAAATGGCAGAACCAACTGTATGCATGGCTAGCTAGTCTCTAGTTGCAAAAATCTGACCAAGAGAAGCCTGGACTACCACACATAGTTTTCACGACTACCGCCGCTCAAGGAGATAGATTTCACCATCGAGTTGCAACTCGGAACTGCACCGATTTCGATAGCTCTGTATCGTATGGCGCCAGCTGAGCTAAAGGAGTTGAAGATTCAGCTTCAGGAGCTGTTGGATAAATGATTTATTCAACCTAGCACTTCATCGTGGGGAGCTCCAGCGCTGTTTGTGAAGAAGAAGGAGGGGACTCTTCGTCTGTGCATTGATTATAGGCAGTTGAATCAGGTGATGATTAAAAACTGTTATCCGTTGCCTAGAATCGATGACCTGTTCGATTAGTTGAGAGGAGTGGCTTGTTTCTCAAAAATTGATCTGAGATCAGGGTATCATCAGTTGAGGATACGAGATGAAGACATTCCTAAGACCACTTTCAGAACCAGATATGGACACTACGAGTATGTAGTAATGTCGTTTGGTCTGACGAACGCTCCGGCAGTATTCATGTGTCACATGAATAAGATATTCCAACCCTATCTAGACAGATCTGTGGTGGTTTTCATTGATGACATATTGATATACTCTGCTAGTAGAGAGGAGCATGAAGGACATCTCTGAATAGCACTACAAGTACTTAGGGACAACCAGCTCTATGCCAAGGCCAGCAAATGTGACTTTTGGCTAGAAACGGTTAAGTTCTTGGGACACGTGGTGTCTAAGGAGGGTATAGCGGTTGATGACAACAAGGTGGAGGCTATTCTGAATTGGAAGCGACTGACTTTAGTATTTGAGATTCGCAGTTTCTTGGGATTAGCAGGTTACTATAGAAGATTCATACCAGATTTCGCTACTCTAGCTAGGCCGATGACGAGATTGACTAAAAAAAGGTATCAAGTACGAATGGACGGACAAGAGTGAGAAGGTGTTTCAAGAGTTAAAGAAGAGATTGACCAGTGCACCAATCCTGATCATTCCTGAAAGGGACATTGGTTATCAGGTGTAATGTGATGCTTCTAAGGAAGGATTGGGATGTGTTTTGATGCAAAACGGTAAAGTTGTAGCTTAGGGATCAAGACAATTGAGACCGCACGAGAAAAACTATCCTACTCATGACTGGGAGTTAGCAGTTGTAGTCTTCGCTCTCAAATCTTGGAGATATTATCTCTATGGTGAGCAATTTAAGGTGTTCACGGACCACAAAAGTCTCAAATATCTGTTCACTCAGAAGGAGTTGAATATGAGACAGAGAAGGTGGATGGAATGCCTAGATGACTACAAGTTTACCCTATCATAGCACCCTGGCAAGGCTAATATAGTCGTTGATGCTCGAAGTCGGAAGGACAGGGCACAAAAAGCCAAGGTAGCTATGAAGGAATGGGAGATGATTGACACGCTCAACGGGTTTAACCTTAGACCCTAATTGGGAGGAGAGCAAGTGCGTCTGTACGCACTGATTGCGGAGCCAGCACTACACCGAGAGATTTTTTAGCCTAGACATTCGAGCAAGATTGTGAGTTTATCCGATCACAGCTCCGAATGGGGAAGGAATTGCTAGGATAGACAATACATGCCGCGGATAACATCTTCAGATTCTGAGGATCGGTATTCGTGCCAAATATTTGTACACTTCGAGAAGCCATGCTTTGAGAATTTCACCACTCGAATTTCGCTGTTCATCTAGGTAGCACTAAGATGTATCACGATTTGCGGAGAACGTACTAGTGGGAAGGAATGAAGAAAGACGTGGCGATATTCGTGTCTACTTGCTTAGTTTGTCAGCAAGTTAAAGTCGAGCACTAGAGACCTGGAGGAGATTTGCAACCACTACCGATTCCACAATGGAAGTGGGAGCTTATCTTGGTGGATTTTGTGACTAGACTGCCTAGATCACAGAAGTCAAATACAGCGATGTGGGTGATCGTAGATCAATTCACCAAATTAGCTCATTTTCTACCTGTGAAAATGACAGAGAGCATGAGATGTTGGGTATGCTTTATATTCAAGAGATAGTACGACTTCATGGACTGCCTGTGTCCATAGTATCTGATCGAGACCCTAGATTTGTCTCTCAATTCTGGAGTGGACTACAGAGAGCATTGGGGACGAATTTATGGCTCAGTACAGCTTTTCACCCACAAACAGATGGACAGACGGAGAGAACGATTCAAATCTTAGAAGACATGTTGAGAGCCTGCGTTCTAGATTTTTGGGGGAATTGGGAGTGACACCTGCCATTAGTTGAGTTTGCCTATAACAACAGCTATTAGGCTAGTATTGAGATGGCACTTTACGAAGCATTGTATGGACGCCCATGTCGATCGCCTGTCTGTTGGACTGATGCCGGAGAAACGGGACTGTTAGGACCGGAGATGGTCAAAGAGACGACCGAGAAGGTCAAGATTATTAGACAGAGATTACTCACCGCTCAGAGTCGATAGAAAAGCTACGCTAATCGAAGAAATCGACCATTGTCATTTTCGGAAGGAGATCGCGTGTTTCTTAAGATTCGACCCCGGAGAGGAGTGATCAGATTTTGGAAGAAGGGCAATGTAGACACCCCAATCCGGGCCGCAGAAATTCTTCGACTTCCCCGAGGATGAGAATGCCTAACATGAGCACACGAGGCTTGATTGAGGACTTGAGGACCCACCAAAAACCCTCCATAAACCCACCAAAGGACCATTGAAACCCTGGAAACAACCCAAAACCCTAAAACAAGGGCACCTGGATTGCTCCCATAGGCACCTGGATTGGCCAATTCCAGGCGCCTAGAGCGAATCCAGGCACTTAGACTTCCTATTCCAGGCGCCCACACTGAGTCCAGGCGCCTAGATTTGAACAGTGCAGGCGCTTGGAGTTCAACCCAGGTTGCATGTAATTGAAGTTAATAATGGGCGAGAATGAGATTTTGTGGGATTTTTTCTGCAGGAAATCTGTTAGAGATAGTGGGGGGGGCATGATGGCACTACTTGAACCCCTTGAACTGACCCCTAAACCAACTAATGGCCCTTTTTGGACCCTCCCTTGCCTCTATAAAGCCTCTCCCATCCTCCATTTTGGGGGATGATCTACCTCACTCACTTCCTTATTGTTATGCTGTTAAATTCTCTCCAGAAATCCCATTCCAGTTCACACTTCTCAAATCCTCTCCCTTTCAACCCCAAAAACTACTTTCTTACCCCATTAACCCAACTTCCATTCACTTCCATCAACCAAACTCCATCAAAAGCACTCATAATTTACCCTTTGTTGCTCTGTAAACTTGAGTCCAGTAGCATTACATTTAGAAACCAACCTCAAACCCTTCCAAAAACCCATCAAATCAAGCCTTAAAGGTAGTTTTTCTACCTAATATGCTCAAATAGGCCCTGAGGGGACATCAACTAAGTTCTAACTAGTTCCTCATACTAGTTTAGAGCTTGGAAAAGTCTCAAACATTACAGAAAGAAAGTTCATTTTATGCCCCTGCATTAGAACCAGGCGCCCGGATTCACATAGTGCAGGCGCCTGGACTCCATTTATGTTGCCATGTTTTCTGTTTTGTCAACACCCCCCTTTTGATCACTTGAAGCATTAACTAGTCATTTGTCTTTGTTGCTAACATTGCATGATCTAGATGGTTACCCTAAAAGCATGGTTAATGACATTAAGAAAGTAAATTGATGTTCAAAAGAAGGGATTTAGCATTTTGATTATGGATTGCATGGTATCCTTTGTTGGTTACAAACAACATCAAAAGTATCACAATAAGTGAAGAGAGTGTTTTTTGGTTATTTACATTCATCATACGGCTTTTCAAGGCATTTCATGAAAAAATCCATCCTATCCCCTTCCCTTCTTCTTTCTTAGTAATAAACTCATTTAGAGATTCATTGTATGTATAAAGGAACATGATGCATGCCTTGGATCAGTTTGACATGTTTCATTGCATCCACAAAGCATTCTAAAATCATGGTTTTCTAAGTTTGTCATGTCATAAAGTTGATTTTGAAATCTATTTGGTCCATAGGGTCATTAAACATCACTTTGAGCATGTGACAACAAGTTATAAAGACTGTATTTGTTGTTTGCTTTGAGACCCGGAAGGGAAAAATTTGTGTCGGTCAGACATTCCAGGTGCCTGTATAGATGAGTTCCAGGCTCCTATAATCACTCTAGGCGCCTGGAGTCCCCTATTCCAGCCGCCCGGAGTCCCCTATTCCAGCCGCGCACACCTACTCCAGGCGCTTGGATTGGCCTAATCCAGGTGTCCAGTTTATTGTCCAGGTGTGATTTGAAATGAGTTTGCAAAAGCATGTTGGGGTCCTTTAGCAGGGCTTGGGCATGTTTTAGCATAGTTCAGTGTTCACCGCATGGTTGTTGATCATACATGACGCTAGCACAAGCATCCACACTCATTACATTAATGGCATTGATGCGTTTATATGCTCTCGTATGAATTTGTGACTAAAGTTTGTTTAAACGGTGTTTTCAAAATCCCTAAAGCATTGAGTAGAGACCGGTGGTTGCACCAGGCGAGAGAGGTGCTTTAAATTTCTTCCTCTCTCGTAACCTAGCTCCCGGACCCGGGAAATCTCGTTTTAAAAGGCCAGTGAAATATTTTCTATTCTAAGGGCAAAAAAGTCATTTTGTGATAGGTTTCTCGGGTACGGTCCTCAAACCCCGGGTGGCGACTCCATTCAATCAATCAAAACCGTTTTGCAAACCATTTTGTGAAAATTCCGAGGGGTGTCCACAAGCAAGCTTTCACCGCGATATATCAGACCCTTCCAGCTATTGGAGAGAGTTGGGAAAGTGGCCTACAGATTAGCATTACCGCCGCAGCTTGATCGAGTGCACAACGTGATTCACGTCTCGATGCTGAGAAAGTACTTGGCACTGCCAACGCACATGCTTAATTGGGAAGATCTCAGTATCGATGAAGACGCTACTTTTGAAGAGGAACCGGTGGAGATCCAAGACACAGTAGAGAAGCGCATCCGCAATAAGACAATTCGTGAAGTGCGAGTTCTATGGAAACACCGAGGGATGGAAGAAACTACGTGGGAAAGAGAGGAAGCTATGAGAGTTAACTATCCGCAATTGTTTCCATCTATTGAGTAACCAAATTTCGGGGACGAAATTTGTTAAGGGGGATAGGTTGTAACGACCCTAATTTTTGTAAAATAAAAATTTCAATTAAATAATCAAATAAATTATTTTTATTTTCCTATAAATGAATTATTTCCTTTATAAATTATTAAAAGTCCTTTTTAAATTGGATAATCCGTAATTCAAGCCATGCATACATACAAGTGTACGAGGCCAAGTAACACACCCATTGCAAACTACCCACAACTTCTCCCATATTAAGTGTGTCTCCCACCTTCCAACCAAGCCTTATAATCTCTCCCTTGGTCAAAACCTAACCATAGTCCTTTCTTTTTGTACCATCCCACCTTGGGAAATTGTGATTGACCAAAAGAGAGAGAGAGAGAACCGTAGAGAGAGAGAGAGGCCGAAACTTTTGAGGGGAGCTCATTTTGTGGCTATATAATCCCCTGCACTCATGCAAAAGCTTGTCACCTTTTATCCTTTCTACTCTTGTGCTTTCTATCCCTCTAAGTTCCACTCTACCACCCTAAAAAAAATCCTATTACTCTCTAATTAGCTTCCTACTAAACTTAATTAGTAGGAAAGTTAGTTACTTAGAGGAGCTCTTACCCACTGGAGAGGAACATTTGCTTATCACGGGAAATTAAGATAGAATACCTATCTTTTCTTCTAATTAGTTTTTTTTTTCTAGTTGTAATTAGAAGTTTGATTATCAAGATTAAGCATGTGTTTACTTCTAATTAAAGTATACAAGTTGTTACTTAGATTTCAAGAAACCTTATGGTGAAAGGATTTCATGTTGAAAAGTTGGGTAGGAGTTCTAATTAGTATCTAATTAGACTATTCTACTTGAGATTAGTAAGTTGCTTCTTGAGATTAAGCAAGATTAAAGTTGATTAGAAGAGTTTAAAGTTAAGCTTAAGAATGGTGTTACTAGAAAGTTTCTTAGTGTTTTTCTTAAAGTATTTGGGAAAAACTAATTAAGATTGAGTAGATTACTCACTCAAATCTCTAATTAGTTAGTTCTACTTCTAATTAGTAGGTTGATCATACCAAATTCTGACTTAGTTTTTACTAACAAGTTTCTAAGTGTCTCGTTAGTTTTATTTTTGTGTAAATTAGAAGTTTTCTTAAAAAATAAAGTGAGTAGAAGAAAATTACTAACACTAACTTTCAAGAAGTTTTCCACTAAAAGTTAGTAGAATCATTTCTTCTAATTAAGTGGGTTTTGTACTAAAAATTTTTCTTGAAAGTTTACTTAGTAAATTTTCTTAGAATTAGTAGAGTTTGGAGTTTGGAAAGCTTTTTACAAAAAGTGAGATTTTCTAAAAGGGTAATATTTATTTATTTATAAATTGGTGTAAAAAGTTTTATGACAAAGTTAAGTTCAAATCTTTTAGTCATAAATTCTAGAAAAATCAATTTTTGAGAAATTATGAGGAAAAAGAAATGTTATTTATTTATTTCTTTTAGAGAAGAAATGTGTTTGGTTTTGGAAGAAAAAGAAAGAAATTGGTTTTGTCTAGAAAATAAAGTTTTTGGAGGAGTTTGGATTATTTGGAAAGTTTGTGCACAAAAGGGCATTATTTTATGTGATATTTTTTTTTCACAAGGGAAAAATGTTATTTTATGAGAAATGATTTACGAGAAATATTGCATGGACACAGTTTTTTAGCATAATTGAGCATATGACATTGAGCATGTCCACGATACGGCTACGACACGGTTTACGAGGAAAAACTTGAATAGCTGTTGACGAGAAAATAGAGATGAGAATGAAAATGCGTTTTTGAAATGGGAAATGTAATTTTGGGAAATGAGATGAGATGGATACGATGCCACCCCAAGTTCCACGGGGAGAACTTGGAGGATTGGGGTATGATGTTGTAGTGCAGTGAGAGCGCCACCCCAAGTTCCGCTGGGAGAACTTGGAGGATTGGGCTAAGCGTGCACAACACACGGTGAACAGACCTCATAAACAAACTGGTTAAGTTCAGTGATATGAGACGGCCGGGACTGTGTCGTGTGAGTCGCGGGACAGATGGACCGTGCAAACTGACTGGTTAAGTTCAGTGATGCACGGCACGACAGCCGGGGGTCTCGAGCGGAAAGGTTGGTGCCGCCAGCTGAAAGGAGGCGAAAGCGGACCAGTAACTTTCGAGTGGTGTGAGATGATGACTTGGTTGAAATTTGAAGCAGAATGCTGAAATGAGGCACTGATTTGAGATACTGATTGAGACATTGAAATGGTTTTTGATACGAGACACTGTTTTGAGAAACTGACACGAGACACTGTTTGAGACACTGACACGAGACACTGTTTGAGACACTGAAATGAGTTACTTTTTACTGTGCATGATTACTCTGATCCGCATAGACACGCATATTGCATTCATGATGTTTCCATATACAAGTCTACATCACTGTTTTGAACTTATTGTTCTAGAATTGCTAGTTAGAGATTGGATAGTGTAGTCTACTGGGCCCTGTTGCTCACGGTGTTACACTTGTGTAACCCTGACATAATACCACGATGTTGCTTGGGCAACTTTGACGTTTTATGTCAATTTATCGAGATGAACAGGAGGAATTCTATGGAGAACAGGCCTATGGAGTAGGCAGTGCTGCCAGCTTGGGGAATGACTAGGCGCTGGGGTAGACGAAACGCTAGACCCGACCCAATTGTACTTTATATATTTGATGGAGACAGTATTATTTGTGTAAGGATTTATATTTAGACTTTTATTTATGGTTTGTAATAATAATAACGTGCCTAAATTTTGGGGGCGTTACAAATTGCAAAAGGGATTCCGACGACGATGTTCAAGATGAAGCTGGTAAAAGGAGAGAAAATTGGGGGCCGACGATCAACCCTTTGAAGATGGTAATATCTCATTTTTTTATTCAAGATCTGATTTTTGTACTGATTTTGGTCCGAAATTGTGGATGAAGGAGGATATAGCAAGGTAAAAAGGGGGTGGATGAGAGGCCTGACTAAATAGAAGCACCCCTCCCCCCTGCTTCTATTTAGTCCAGTTTCTCCCTGATTATTTAGCCTGCAACTATTTAGTCAGAGTCGGGGGGCATTTTTGATTGCCAAAACATGGGCTAAACATCCAATCACTCGTCATCCCCCGGATTGAATAGTCAAGGTCTCTTGTACATCATCCAAACAAGCCCTTAACACTTACAAATCAATGGACCCTCGGCCTTATAAAATCTTTGCCTAGACTAAATGGGCCAAACCCTCTAATTTTGGACCTTAGACCAATTGCCACAAATTTAAGTTACCCGATCCTTTGAACCAAGGTCAATATTGGAATCCAAACCATATCACCAAAAATAAAAATTAAAAAAATTGCCTTTTATACCAATTTCATCACGGGCCAAGTCATATATAAAAGAGGACTGAATTTCACTCACCTCTGTCCATCGAACCCTCACGTAGTTCGGAGTACCTTACGAAGTTTGCCTTGTCTAGCAATATCTTCCTCGGCCAAATCCTAAAAGTAATTACACTTTGAGGCGAAAAAAACATGATCAAAATTATTTTAAGAGATTCAAGCTATAAAACTTTAAGTTTGGCTAATAATTTTATATTTTTTAGATTCCTCTTGTCGAGACAAGCCAAGAAACTACAAAAAATCGACCGAAAACTAATAAATACAAAAAAAAATTGAATAAAGACAAAACGAAAAAAACCAAAAGATCAGTTTTTTTTCTTTTTAGCCAAAGGAGGCCTAACTTCTCATTCTAGTAATATACGAAATTAATATGGCACGAAATAGTATTAATATGGCACTGAATTATCATAAAGCTTGGCCCATGGCAACTGCGAAGGATGAGAGATTGAGTGAAAATCCCTGCCCAATATTCATAGTTGCAAATGGTGTTTTCTTTGGGTAAAAAAAAAAACACTGTACAAATATGAGTTTAACATTCATACTAACTAATCGAGAGAGAAGAATGGCAGCAAGTCGTTGTGCAAGAAACGCGAGCTATCTTCCTACACAACCAGCAAATCAGTGCGCGAGAATAGCATTCTCAGTACAAATTTTATAATTTGAAATGGAAAAGGATTTGACATAGATCATTCCTTGTAGACTTTGTAAATAAATCATTCAAAAAAAAAAAAAAAGACCTTCTATTAGAGATTATCAATTTACTTGATTCCTTAACAAATCATTCCTTAAAAAAATTATTTAAAAAATTGTTTTTCCTTCTTGTTTTGGTATGCACGTTGGACTGGAAGCAAAAATATAATTCCTTTTCCTTGTTGTGTTGGTATTGAAGGTTAATTGGAAAAGTATAATTTCCATTTTTACGTGATATTATTGTTTGGATAGAAGAGGAAATGATTAACAGCATATAATTCCTATCAAAATCATCCCTTTTAGGAAACTGAAATTTTTAAAATATTTTTGGAGTTCATAAAATTAAAAAAAAAGAAAAAAAAATAAGGGACACTTGTCACAGTCATAGGCCTCCTCACGAAAACCCATTCTACAATACTATATTAAGATGTTGTGCACAAAAGCACAAGACACGTGTTGCACGTAATTGTGGACTCATCACGAGTCTGGTTGGGGAGTCGGTAACATTGACTTTCTTAACCTTGTCAACTAGTGTTGGAAAAAATAGGATATTGTTCAATTATTTTGGTGCGCCTAAATATGAACAAAAAATCTATTGAGGAATGAATGAGAAATTGTCATTCAAAGATGGGGCATTTTCAATGTGTGAATTGGATTTTTGCTACCGGGCTTTTGGATTGGACTTAGACCAAATTATTTTGGACTTGTAATAAACTTATTTAGGCCCAACTAGTCCAGCAGCAAACCAGAAGCAGTTTGCTTTACTCTGGTATTGTAGGAGCCGGTTTGGGCAAAGCAAGAGGAGATCATCTTCTTTCTTTCCACCACAGCTGGACCTCTCCCCATCATCTTCTTCAATGCAATTGAGTCCCATTACCAAATGCAGTTTGTTGTCTGCCCAAATGTTGATCATAATAGGTCATGCATGACCTTGTTTTCTTGTTTCCAACTCAGATCTTTTGCCTATATAAGGGCAGCCCTGCATGAGTTAAAGACACACCATCATCCCGTTACAAAAAGCCGTGTTCTTCAACTTTCCATTTTTAGCATTTGGTTTTTCATCTGCGAGAGAGTACTATGCACAGAAATTCAATTTGAAGCAAGCTTCTAGTGTGGTGCACACTCGAAATCTAGCGTGTAAACTTACTTCGTTCGCCATATATTGTTTCTCCTTTTTACAGTCGCATTATTCTTTTAAAAATGAAATATTTTCATGCATGACATTTTAATTATATTGCCGTGTATATTTTTATGTTGTTTTTATTTTCGAATGTTTATAAAAATTATATGACTACATGTTTTCTGTTTTTAGATTTGAATAAAAATAAACATGAATCTCTAGTCTCTGCCAAAATTTTGAGACTTTGAATCATCTCTCTCAAATAACTCTTCACACTTCGCAGCAATTAAAGTGTGGGGGTCTCTTCGCCGGGGTGAACTCTTTGAACCTCTTGGAGTGAGAAGGGCACTGGTGGAAAGGGCAATGCACGTCTGAGCCGCTGCTGCTCGCCGGAGATGATAACCTGCACACGTAGGTAACCACGTCAGTGCCTAGCCCGGACGGTGGTGGTCCGGGGAGGCACTCCGATGATTAAGTCAGTCACCGGAGGGGAGAAATGCACCAGAAATCTCAGAGAAAGAAGTAAAGGAGAAGAGTTATGAGGGTAGTGAATGAGGAGAGAGGAATACCCCTTGTGGTAGTTGTGGCTGGGTATTTATAGGCTGAGGGGCGTGCGTCCCACGCGCTCGGCGCCCCTCACGTGCCTGTCATTCACGCTCGGAATGACAGGTGATATGACCTTCACACCAGCCCCAGACGCCATGTCTGGGCTGACGTCGCGGCACGTGGGTTTGAGTAGTCAAATCAGCTTGAGACATTCCCCATCACCCACGTGCTGCTGCAGGCGGCGGTGGCAGAGTAGGTGACTGCCGCATTTAATGCCTCATCATGGACTGTGTGGCGTGCCCGACACACTTCCACCAAACCGGATATATCCGAGCCCCGCGTTACCGAGGTCAACCGACTCGGCAAGCGTGCGGCACAGCCCCACAGGCGCTCGGCGCGTCGCTCGGCGGAGCTCCCGAGGGTCGTCTGGGAACCAATCTGTGAGTGCCATGTCCTCGGCACCGAGCCGTTCGGCAAACATCGTTCAAACCTATATTCGTCCAGGACCCTGTGTCCGCACCGTCCGCCGTGGGCACCGTTCGCTCGGCACCATTGAGGCGGATCGACCTGCATTCGATTTTGCAGGTTCTGAGATAGTGACCTTCTTGTCTCTTCGTGATGTGGAGGTGTGGGTGGCCCTTGCGACCCCTATTGATCCGGCCGCTACAATAGCCCCATCAACTTCCCATGACGAGGGACGAAGAATGTGGGAGTTGATTCAGAAGGGGTAGGCTCGGCGGAGCTTGCCGGGGGTCGGCATATCGTGCTCGGCAGATTGCCCCGTCGGCTGATCTGCTGAAACTCCGAAACCTTTCATCCGAACGTGAGTGGGGCGCTCGGAACGTCACATCGAACAGTAACGTGAAGAGACGTCTGACGCATTGGCTCAGAGATATGTGACGCGTGGTGACGTTCGTGCCACGTGCTGCTGCCCAATTGGTCTAAGCGCCGACGTCTGGATTCGCGCCCAAACGATTTGAACGAGTGTGGACAGGTGTCGCGATCTGGGAGTGGCGACCCTTGGCCTTCCGAGCCGGTGCTGCACTGGCACCTAACCCTACTCCTATAAATACGAAGGAGGGAGGAGAGAGAGAGAGGGCACCGTTATTCTCTCTCTCTTACTCCAGTGCTGCGCCGCCCTCGACCACCGACGTGCCCCTCCGTCTTCTTCGCGAAAAGCTCGTTTTCAAGCCAAGATCCCCGCCAAAAACTCAGGTATTTGTGTTTTTCCTTATCTTTTCTATGCTTCTCTGCTATTTTCGTGAAGTTTTGTACACATTTTGTTGCATTTCGGGGGGTTTTGGTCGTTTCTTTTTTCTCGCCCTTTTTGGCCCTGTTTTCGTTTGAGTTTTCCGGCGGTTTGTGCGGCGGAGCACGGCCGCCGGATTCTGGGCTTGAAGAACATTCAACGTGTTCTTCCGAGCGCTCATCATTCGAGCGCGCTACCTTCTGCCGAGGACTAGTGAGAGATCCGAGCGAGTATTTTTTCTTTAGGTCTTGCCGAGAGATCGAAAGCGGGTGGGGCTGTCGGTAGAACTTACACCTTGCGGGGAGCTCGGCGGGGGCCGAAGCTCAACCCTTCGTATATTTTTTAGCTCAAACCTGTGCATATCGCTAATGGTTGTCTCACCCGTGCACTGTAGGTTCTCCACCTGGATGAGCTCAGACTCTGCGGATTCATCCCCAGACGACGTTCTCGCCGACTACAGGTTCGGCACTTTCATCCAAGACATCCTCTTCCGCGAGGAACTAAGGAGTCTCGGGAGGGACTACAGAAGCCGAGCGCACCCTGTCCCCCCACAAGTCGGAGTAGCACCTCTGGACATCACCCCCCTCCAAACGATAACTCCCGACCGTTGGATGGAAATCGAGGAGGAAGCCAGGCGAGCCGAGAGCGGCGCTCAAGCCTCCATCTCCGGGCAGGGGCGGACACCTGACACCTCTGTTGAACACGAGATCCCGCCCCCACAATCTCCCGCCGTCGATCCAACCGAACTCCCCGACCTATCCGGGGGGTTCTCCTCAGGTTCAGACGTCATAGAGATCGGCAGATCCGAGGCCGGGTTTAAGGAGCCCGTGGATGCGGAGGTCCTGGAGGTGGAATCGTTCCTGGCCCATGGGATGGACGTCGGGGAATCTGGACCGTGCTCCGAGGGCGAGGGCTCGAGGGAGGAGCCCATAGCCGAGGACGAGCCTGACGGGAGGCTGGCCGAGACAGAGGAAGGAACCTCCGAGGCCACTGCCGTGCCAGAAGGGCAGGTCCTGGAGCCCGCCGAGCAAGTGGCGGATGAAGATGTCTATGCGGACGGGGAGGTGGAATACGGGCCTGATTGGGAGTCGATTCCACCGAGGAACCCAAAACACGGCGTCTGTAAGTACGTCACGGACTACTTCGACGGGACTGCCGAGAAGCTGGCCTTGTTCCGTAGAGATTATCGCATCCCCGAGGACGTGGATATCTCTCGGCCAACTGACGGCCGAATCCATTACCGCCGGGGACAGATCACAGTGCCGCTGATGGCAATCTGTGAGGGCGGGCTGACCTTTCCGATGCCCGGGCTCCTTCGGCGGTTTCTGGACCTCTACCAGCTGGCTCCGCACCAGCTCGTCACCAACGTGTACCGAATCATCAACTCGGTGGTGAGGCTGTCGGAGCAGCACAACATCCCCTTCCGCCTTAATGATCTCATGGCCGTCTACGTCGTCCAACGGAGCCCCGCCTACGGGAGGTATTACTTCGCAAGGCGGCCTGAGTACCCTCCCCTCGTCGGGAACCTGTCCGATTCGGAAAGGCATGCCTGCGAGCTGGTCATCGTTCGGGGCAATTACGAGAAAGCTCTTGGGGATGAATCATCGTCGTCCATCCCCTGGCGCCGGGGGAAGCCTAGTAAGTCCGATGGCGTATACTTGCACATTTACTTTTCCTTCCTGTTTATATGTTGGTCTTCATTCGTGCGCTATTGATACCGCCGAGCACTGACATTGTTTTTTCTTCATCGCAGGGTGCGGAGAGGTGACAAAATATCTGGCCAAGGACGCCGACGACGACGTAATAGATAGTATTTTCAAGATCCCGAACCGCACAGCCCCCGGCATCCTCGGATACGCGCCCTCCTACAGGGGCTTTTTAAAGAAGGGGAAGGATCCGGTACCGAGGACAGGTCTCCGCCGAGTGCGTCTCTTTGACACCGACATCTCCCGGGCCGACCTTGTAGGACGCGAGCGCGTGCCGAGGATCTCCAACCGCCCTCCTCAGTCCTTCATAGCCGGGAGCGGATCCGAGAGCTCAATGGCTGGTCCCTCGGCGCTGAAAGAGGCTCAGAGGAAAGAGAGGGCCGAGAGGAAGCGGAAAGAGGCTGAGAAGGCGGCCGCCACCCAGCCTGGCCACATTCCCGAGGGTGATGCCCCTCAAAAGAAGCCCCGGACCTCCGAGCCCACTGTTGTCGGCAAGGAGGCTCCTAAAAAGGCTCCAACGGGCCCGCCACCTTCCCCCGCCGGTGCACCTGCCGATGCTCCTCCGAAGGAGGCTGCTCCTAAGGACAAGCAGGTCCCCCCCGAGGTTAGGCTCTCCCAAATCGATAAGGACGAGCCGTGGGTCCCAGTGATCCAGACCTCTCGGGGCGAGCCCATGAAGAAGCTTGCTAGCGTCCGGGAGAACAAGAAAACGGCCATGACCCTGCTCAAGGCCCTTGCTCTCCCAAGAGACATGCAGGCCGTGTCAAAGAACACGGCTGACAACTATGCCGACCTTTGCGCCCAAATCGTGAAGGTAAGAGCTCCCGGCTTGTGTTTATCAGTAATAATTTTTCCAAGTTTTCATTCTCAGATTTTGGCTCTTGTACTAATCAAATTTTTCTCTTTGCAGGCCGGTCAATCCGCCCTGGCTCTCGGCGACAAAGTCTACAACCTCGGGGAGGAGAAGGCCGTCGTCGAGAAGAAGCTCGACGCCGAGCGCAAGGCTCGGGCGGATCTGAAGAAGAAGGCCGAGGCTCTTGCTGCCGACGGGCAAGAGCTTGAAAAACAGCTGGCCGAGGCGCGCCGCCTTCAGAAGGAGGCTGAAGAGAGGGCCATGACGGCCGAAAGCAAGATAACGGCCGCCGAGGAGAGGGCCATTCAAGCCGAGAGGGATCTTCAGCATGCCCGTACCGAGCATGAAGAGATGATGGCTGCTGCTGACTCCAACGGCTACCAGAGGGGGTCGCGGGACACGCTGCAAAAGTTCGCCAAGGAGGCCAACGAGAATGAAGAGAAAGCCTTCGGAAAAGGGTACCTCCTTGGTCGTGCTCAGTGTTGGCCCCAAGCCTTTGCTCAGGCCTTCGACATCATCTCTGTGCCGGCGGACTCCGCTCTTCGGTCCTCCATTCCTCCTGTGCCCGAGACCGAGGTCCCGGAGATGCCCTCTGACGATGATGAGGAGGACGCTCCTGAAGGGGACGGAACCGAAGGCGAGGACGCCGCCGACGCCACTGCCAGTAATCAGGGCCAAACTGCTGACGGCACCAACACGGAGGCCATCCTCCCGTAGCCCCCCCTTTTTTTTTTTTTTTTTTTTTTTTTGTTGTTTTAAGTACTTGTACCCGGGGCCGAGCCCCTGCACTATTGTAATGAATGAATGTTTGTTTTGACATTTTTGTACCCTCATCTGCATGATTTCATATCTTTGTCCGAGTAATTCTACAAGTCATAGCTCTCGTGGGTAATATCATTGTATGAGCCGAATCGTGATCGCCGAACCGCGTCGTAATCACTGGAATTGGAAATAACTAACAGTTAACCGCTGGAAGTACATAACAGCCCCTGCTTCGGCGGGGGGTCAATGCAATAATGGCGCCCTGCCGAAGCGAGTGAGTAGGCCCAACCGAACGCTAACGTATCGTTTCGGCCAAGTAGAGACTTTTGTTCAATCGAACATAAGCGATCATTTCACCGAACGGGGTCGGGTCGTTCCACCGAACGGCGGTGATCTTGATATGGTCTTCATGCCGAAGGTAGTTACTTGTAGGAAAGTAAAAGTCAAGACATAATGGCACGCAGCCGAATCAAATACAATAACATTGTAGAGATTCTCTTTTTTTTTTAAATTCGCGCCGAGCGATAATCACATACAATAGCCTGCGACTAGTGTGATAAGGCGGTCCTGAGACCTTGGGCATATCCCCGAACGCTTGTACATATCAGCGCCGTTCTATCCGTCACAACCAGACGTTCCACCGAACGATTTAATGATTGTCTTACCGAACAGAAATTTTTGTTCGACCGAACATAAGTGATCCAGAGGCGGCCCCGTTGCTGAGGGCGATTACTTTATAAAAAATGAGAATCGAAGGGTAACAAAGAAAGGATCTTATCATTAACATTTCGCCCCTCAGGCATTACAAAAGGCTGCCGAGGGCACCAGAAAGTAAAAAATGATAAACACAAGATCCTAACCATAGAATTTTCTTAACTTTGATGCGTTCCATGGATTGCTCACGGCCGTGCCGTCCATTTCAGCAAGCTTGTAGGCCCCATAACCAGCTTTGGCTAGGATTCGGTAGGGACCCTCCCAATTGGGCATGAACTTCTTTTTGTTTTTCTTTTGCACGACCGCTCGGAGGACGAGATCATCAACATTAAAGGGGCGGAGGCGAACGTGCTTGTTATAACCCCGAGCCACCTCCTGCTGGTAGGCCGCGTACTTAATGTGAGCTTCATCACGGAGATCCTCAATTTGATCAAGCTCGGAGGCCAGGTGCTCGTCGTTCGTGGCTGGATGGAACGCTTCGGTTCGGGCGGAGGGAACAACAGCTGCAAGTGGAAGGACGGCCTCCATCCCGTAAGCCATTGAGAACGGTGTTCGGCCAGTTCCTCGCCGGGGGGTCGTTCGGTAACCCCAGAGGACCTTGGGGAGTTCCTCTACCCACTTCCCGCGCTTGTTAGTCAGCCGACGCTTGAGGCCGGCCGAGATCGACTTGTTCGATGCCTCGGCTTGGCCATTCCCTTGAGGGTAAGCCACAGTTGAATTAAAAACTCGGATATTTTTCCTCTTGCATAGTGTTTTAACGGCCTCGGCGACGAACTGAGTTCCGTTGTCGGAGATGATAGCATAGGGTACGCCGAACCGAGAGATGATGTTCTTCCAAATGAACTGCTCGACCTCGGAGGCCGTGATGTGGATCAGCGGTTCGGCCTCCACCCACTTAGTAAAGTAGTCCGTGGCCGTGATTAGGTGCCGAAACCCGCCGGGGGCCGTAGGAAGAACTCCGACAATATCAAGCCCCCACTGGGCGAACGGCCATGGGCTTGTGACGGGCTGCAGGGACATGGTGGGCTGGTGAAGGACGGGGGAGTGTCTTTGGCATGCCTCACACTTTTTGACGTAATCCTCAGCGCTCTTCTTCATTCTCGGCCACCAGTAGCCCTGGGTGACAGCCCGCTCGGAGAGAGAGCGACTTCCCGAGTGGCTACCGCAGCTTCCTTCATGGAGCTCACGGAGGACGTGAGGTACCTCGGCGCTGTGCAGCACGCGGAGATCCGGACCGACGTAGGTGCGGCGGTATAGCTGTCCAGTCGGGGAGAGGAAGTAGGACGCGGACTGGCAGCGGATTCGGTGTGCTTCTTTCTTATCTGAAGGGAGGGCCTGGTCTCGGAGGTAGGAGATCAGGGGATCCATCCAGCTCGAGCCAGAAGCAGCGATTGTCAAGACGTCTTCGGCGCCCGGCTCGAAGCTTGGGAGCGCGATTTCTCCGAGCGTGATCGTCCGCGTGCCTCCGAGCTCGTTACAGGCCGATCCAAGAGCAGCAAGGGCGTCGGCATGAGCGTTTTTGGCTCGGCCGATGTGGGAAAAGTGGACGGTCTTGAAGCCTTTTTGCAGCTCCAGGACATGGCTGAGGTATTTCAGCATCCGAGCATCTCCAGAGCCATAATCGCTATTCAGCTGGTTCACGACCAGCATGGAATCACTATAAACCTGCAGTTCATCCACCCCGAGAGCAAGAGCAAGGCGGAGTCCAGCAATTAAGGCCTCGTATTCGGCCTCGTTGTTTGTGGCTGGGAAACCGATGCTCATTGCACACTCGTGGATGGTCCCTTCAGGGGAAATAAGCACAATACCAGCCCCCGCCCCTCGGCTGTTTGATGCACCGTCAACGTGCATCCGCCAGGACTCGCCCGTATAAATTGTAGCCGTGCGGGGAGGGGAGCGCTTGAGGACGAACCCAGATTGCTCGGGGGCGGTGGTGCTTTCGGCCCCCTCGGCACCTCTGTCTCCGGTTATCATTTCCTTCTGGAAATCAATTTCCAGCTTTGGTGTGAGCTCGGCGACGAAATCGGCCAATGCCTGACCCTTAATCGCCGTCCGGGGCTCGTACCGGATGTCGAAGTTGGCCAATTCCAAGGACCACTTGCAGATCCGATCCGAGAGATCTGCCTTGCGCATGACGGTTTTCAGAGGGTACGCTGTGATTACCACGACCGTGTGGCTCTGGAAATAGGGTAGGAGTTTCCTCTTCGCCGTAACCAGCGAAAGTGCCAACTTCTCAATTGGCAAGTATCTGGTTTCGGCTGGGAGCATTGTTTCGCTCGAGTAATAGATCGGGAACTGCTCCAAACCCTCTTGCCGAACCAGTGCCGAGCTCACAGCATGTTCGGACACTGCCAGGTATAGGTAGAGATCTTCGTCTTCCCTCGGCATGACTAGCAGGGGTGCTCGGGACATGTAGTCTTTAAGCCCTGCGAACGCAGCGTCGCACTCGGGATTCCAGACAAAGGCTCTCTTACTGGTTTTGATGGATTGGAAGAAGGGTCGGCAGGCATCGGACGACCTGCTTATAAATCGGTTGAGGGCAGCAGCCATCCCTGTCAACCGCTGAACCTCCTTGATTGTTGACGGCGCTCGGAGCTTCTGTATTGCTTCAAGCTGGTTGGGGTCGGCCTCGATCCCTCGGCGGGTGACGAGGTACCCCAAGAATTTCCCGGAACCGACCCCGAACGCACACTTTTCTGCGTTAAGCTTCAAACTGTGCTTCCTGAGTATAGAGAAGACCCTTCCGAGGTGGGAGAGATGGTCTTCCGCGAATTTGCTTTTGATCACCATATCGTCAATGTAAGCTTCCATAATGTCGCCGAGCTCCCTAGCGAACATCTTGGAAACCATTCTTTGGTAGGTGGCCCCAGCGTTTTTCAATCCGAACGGCATGACCTGGTAGCAATAGGTACCCCTCGGCGTGATGAATGCGGTTTTCTCGACGTCCATGCTATGCATCGCAATCTGGTGGTACCCACGGTAGGCGTCCATAAAGCTGAGCCTAGCATGGCCAGCCGTGGCATCGACCAGCTGATCTATCCGAGGGAGGGGGAAGCAGTCCTTGGGGCATGCGTCATTGAGGTTAGTGTAATCTACACATACCCTCCACTTCCCGTTCTTCTTTTTGACTACCACGGTGTTTGCCAGCCACGTGGGGTACATCACTTCTCGGATCGCTTCCGCCTCGATCAGGCGGTCAACCTCTTCCAAGACGGCGTCGGAGTGGATGGCCGAGGACCGTCTCGGTTTCTGCACTACCGGCCTCCTAGCCGGATCAACATTGAGGGCGTGCGTGATGAAATCAGGGCTGACACCCGGCATTTCATAAGGAGTCCACGCAAAGACCTCGATGTTATCCTTGAGGAAGCATACCAAGTCGTTGCGCTCGGGATTAGAGAGGTCCGAACCGAGCATGAAGTACCTGGTGCCTTCTTCGTTGATGGGCACCTTAATCAATTCTTCCACCGACTTGTCTTCAGCCTTTGAGCCAACGTCTTCGAGGACCGGGGTGCATTCAGGCGCCTCTATCCAGTGCACCTGCTTTGGCGGTCTGCCCTCCCTTCTGTCCTTCTGGCGGACGGCATTGACAAAGCACCTCTTGGAGGCCATCTGGTTGCCCCGGATGGTTTCCTGTTTCCCAGTCGTGCCAATGAACCGGACGCACTGGTGGAGGGTCGACGCGATAGCTCCCATTGCGTGGAGCCAGCCTCGTCCCAGAATGGCGTTGTATGGGCTCGGGGAGTCCACCACAGTGAACTCTATCTCCAAACGCATCGACCCCGCCCAGACCGGGAGGGTGATGCTGCCGAGCGGGTACACCGGGCACCCGGAGAACCCGACAAGGGGGGTGTCGGCAGGGGTAAGCTCATCACGCGTTCGTCCAATGGCTTTGTATGCCGAGTAGTAAAGGACGTCGGCGGAGCTCCCTTGGTCCACCAAGATCCGCCTGACCTCTACGTGGTCGATACTCACCTCGATCACTAGGGCGTCGTCATGCGGGAGTTGCAGCCCATCCAGATCCTGCTCGGAAAAGGAAATAGTGTACGGGTCAAAGGGCTCCAGATGCTTCCGCTTTGGCGCTCTGCCGAGCGTCATTACTTGCATAGCAGCTTCCATCTTTTGCAGCTCTTCATGCATCGCCTCGGCTCGGGCCTTCCCAACCGGGCCGTGGATCGTAACGACCACCCCCGGGCGCACTCTGTCCCCTTGCGCCAGCTGCCCTTGCGGCTGAGGTACGATAGCCTGCTGGTTCGGCTGGGGGGCAGCCCCTCTGAGCACGGTCGGTGTGCGGCTGCGGTCTATCCAATCCTCCATGCGTCCCTCGGCGACCAATCGCTCGAGGTGCGCTTTAAACGGCCGGCAACCAGTCGTGTAGTGGCCCATCTCATTGTGGTATGTGCACTTTCCTTTTTGGGTGGGATCTGACCCCATTTTCTCCTCCGGCCAGTAGAACCACCGTTTCCTGCCGATTTCCATCAGCAACCTGTAGATTGGCATGGTAAAGACTGTGGTTTCGGCGACATAATCGTTGTCATTTCGGGGGGGCTTGTCCCATCCCCTTCTGCCGTTGTTGCTCCCGCCGGCATCCCGGGGGCCCCTGCTCCCGTCTGCCCCACCCTGATCGTTTCTCCCCTTCCTCAGGTTGTTAACTTGTTTCTTCGCCTCCTTCGGCATGCTCTTGCCGGAGGCTCCTTTTGACGCTCGGTCAAAGAGCAACTCTTCAAGCTCTCGGAAACGGTTCACCGTTTCCATCAGTTCCACCATGTTCTTTGGAGGTCGCACCATAAGTTCCCTGAAAAGGTCGGAGCGGTCATCGAGCCCATTTTTGAATGAAGTGGAAGCGATCCTTTGATCACAACCTTCCACGAGGCTGTACACCTCCCAGTATCGTGCAATGTACTCTTTCAGGGTCTCGTCCGAACCTCTCTTCATGTTGACAAGCGCGTCGAGCGTCTTCGGCTGTGTGTTGCTAGTCACAAACCGAGACGTGAACGCGCGCTCGAGCTCATCGAAGTCATTTATGGACCCCGGAGCGAGCTGGCTATACCAAAGGAGGGCCGTGGTCCCCAGGCTCATGGAGAACGTCCGGCACATGATGGAATCGCTATGGCCGTGGAGCTCGGAGACCAGGCGGTACTGCTGGACGTGCGTAATCGCGTCCGTCTTGGGCTCATATTTATCGAATTTGGGTATTTTGAACCCGCGCGGCGGCGCTGCCTCGGCTATTGCTCGTGAGAAAGGGGATTGTTTTGCTTTTTCTAACCTGGAGTCGGCAGGGTAAGGGCGGTTGAGGTCCACCGCTCGGTATTCCTCATGGGCGCGTTTTGCTGGCCCAGCGGCTCGGCGCTCCGTATCGTGCCCGTCTGCGTGCACATTGCTCCTCTCGGAGGACAGCCTTTTGTTGCGCCCCTCCCGGGCCCCTGCCAACTCTTCCCGGTGGCGACGGTCCCTGGTGTCGGGCTCGGCGTGGTAAACCTTAGTTTCGCCCGTCTGTGCGTTAACAAGAACGATGCTGCCACCGTCATTCCGCAGCGTGTATCTGTCCCCGGGTCTGAGACCGTTGTTTTCGTTCCGGCCATGACCTGCCGAGACTTCGACAGGGTCGGTGACCACGTTGCCTCGCGGGCAATTACCCCGAACGTTGGGTGCCCCGCTTCCAACGCCATGCCTATCCACCGATCGGCTATGACGCCGGTCACGGTCCCGGCCCCCCGACTGGTTATCGTTACGGTTATCCCCCCGTTGTTCGTGTGATCGGTCCTGGCCGTTGTGGTTCTGAGGAGCGTCCGCCGGGCCCTTTCCCTTATGTTGTTGATTTTCCACCTCCCGAGCGTATTCCACATCTCTTCGGACGTTTGGTGTCCGAGCGCTCGATGCCGTGGCGCTATCCTCGGCGTGGTCAGTCCGCTGAGAATTCCAGCCGCGTGTATGCTGCTGGTGCGAACGCGCCGCATCCGACCGGATGACAAGTGCGCTGCCTCGGCGGTTTACCTCCACGACCTGTCCGAGACGTGAAAATACTGGGGCACGTCCCTCGTTGTCGGGCCTCGTGCTCGGCGGTGGCCTCCGAGTCCTCGTCCGCCCGCCAGACCTTGATCTTGTGGGCTGATGCCTGGCCTCCTTCATGGCCAGTACTTCTTTCCTTAATAGCGCTAGTTCGGCCTCTATAGTGAGAGGAGGGGGTGGGGGAAGAACTTCTGTGAGCGCTGGAGTCGTGAGGTTGTCGAGAGAGAGAACGTTTCCATCCATGCTGAAAAGAATGTTGCTGGCTCCGGCGTTGCTGGGGCCGGCGCCGTTAGTTGTCATGGTGACCGTTCCGTCTCTGTTGATGACGGGAGACAGGGTGAGGCCTAAGTCACTCCTGACCCGATGGTACCGGTGCCGGTCGGAGGAGCTGCGGAACTCTCCGGTGGGACCAAACGCGTCAAGGCCCAGAGTGAGGTCGGCCATTTGGAGCAATATTCGAAGAGGTTTTTAGGAGTTTCTGGGAGAAGGGGAAGATACACCACCAATGTGTTCAGAGAGGCTGGGAGGAGTGGCTTTTCTCTTGTCCCCAGCGGAGTCGCCAATTGTGGGGGTCTCTTCGCCGGGGTGAACTCTTTGAACCTCTTGGAGTGAGAAGGGCACTGGTGGAAAGGGCAATGCACGTCTGAGCCGCTGCTGCTCGCCGGAGATGATAACCTGCACACGTAGGTAACCACGTCAGTGCCTAGCCCGGACGGTGGTGGTCCGGGGAGGCACTCCGATGATTAAGTCAGTCACCGGAGGGGAGAAATGCACCAGAAATCTCAGAGAAAGAAGTAAAGGAGAAGAGTTATGAGGGTAGTGAATGAGGAGAGAGGAATACCCCTTGTGGTAGTTGTGGCTGGGTATTTATAGGCTGAGGGGCGTGCGTCCCACGCGCTCGGCGCCCCTCACGTGCCTGTCATTCACGCTCGGAATGACAGGTGATATGACCTTCACACCAGCCCCAGACGCCATGTCTGGGCTGACGTCGCGGCACGTGGGTTTGAGTAGTCAAATCAGCTTGAGACATTCCCCATCACCCACGTGCTGCTGCAGGCGGCGGTGGCAGAGTAGGTGACTGCCGCATTTAATGCCTCATCATGGACTGTGTGGCGTGCCCGACACACTTCCACCAAACCGGATATATCCGAGCCCCGCGTTACCGAGGTCAACCGACTCGGCAAGCGTGCGGCACAGCCCCACAGGCGCTCGGCGCGTCGCTCGGCGGAGCTCCCGAGGGTCGTCTGGGAACCAATCTGTGAGTGCCATGTCCTCGGCACCGAGCCGTTCGGCAAACATCGTTCAAACCTATATTCGTCCAGGACCCTGTGTCCGCACCGTCCGCCGTGGGCACCGTTCGCTCGGCACCATTGAGGCGGATCGACCTGCATTCGATTTTGCAGGTTCTGAGATAGTGACCTTCTTGTCTCTTCGTGATGTGGAGGTGTGGGTGGCCCTTGCGACCCCTATTGATCCGGCCGCTACATAAAGCAAAAAACCAGAATGCTTCAACACTTTTGGTGCTACATTTGGCGTCCCAAAATCAAATAAACAACAAAATTTGTTCCTTCATCTTTGCAACATTTCAGAAGTACGTGAACCAGATTTCAGAATTTTAAAAATTCCACACAACAGTGCCAAATTTATTTAAATGCTATGAAGAATTTCATTAGCAACCCATTCATCTCTCTTTATGTAATCACTAGGGGCCGGGACACACACGATGCGTGTGCAAGTCGAACTTTGTCAAAAAGGAATATGCACAAAAGCTATTGGTTTATTTTTTGATCATATATGTATCGCACTGTTTTTTTCACAAAAAAACAACAGTAGAGCTAAATATCACTCTAAATTGCATATCATGATTTCCACATGATACACTACGTTATATGACAGATTGCTCGCAATTAAATCATACATTACTACCCAAAAAAATTTGCAATTGTTTACAGGTTGTCACAATCCAATCCATCCATAGTAAACAAAATCAAATTTTGGAATGAAGAGATGGCCCATATTCCTGCGCTATACACATCATACAATCTACTGGGATTCAACAGAAAGGTTCATGCAAAAGAATTCAAAAACTGGAAAGAATTCAAAAACTGGAAAAGGGAGGCTCATGCAAAAGAATTACAAAACTGGAAAAGGGCACCATACATGTGCCACACTCCTCCAAAAACTCAAGCAAAAGGCACCCCATGCTATATTATTAAAGTTTTTTCGGTAAAGTTAGAGACTTAGAGTTCTTACTATCAAGTAATGGTAATATGTGGTCGGCTGAATTTGGCGCCTTTTTTTATTTTTATTTTTTTTGTCGTAATTTTTTCCCTCACACAATACACAGATATGAAAAGACGTTGTCGGTCAATCATATGGGAAAACCTCATACATAATAGGTCAGCGCGTCGGGTGACAGGGCAGTTGACCAGCCTATAATAACTGGCCACGTGGTTCGTAAAGTCTCAACAGACACGTCATAAGTCAAGAGAAAATGATGGCTAAGGCAAAGCCCCACCGCGAAGGTGATAACCTCGCGGAAGAACATGACAGAATTGCAAATACCCTAAGCAAGGGATGCCATGTGCAAGGGAAGCACCATCTACTAGAAGTTTACCCCTCGCGACGTCTTCAGCGAAGAAGATTAACGCGACGGGAAGAAGTGAATGCTTACGCGAATTCGTGAGTCGAGTTCGCGACTGTACTTGACCAAAAGGCAAGGGTACAAAAGTCGATACAAATCTTGAGAAAGTTTTGGCGCGAGCCAAAGGACTTGCGACCATGCCCAGCGTAGCGGGAATGGGGGAGATACAAGTGGCTTGGTGGCTTCAAAAGGATCAAGGATCGCCGCGAGGGAATTGCGCGCACTGAATAAACCCAAGGAATCTTCCTAACGGCCAGTGACGTCACCCACGTCGCCCAGGTATACGGAAAGAGCACGTGTCACCATATTATTGGGGAAATATCTGCGGCCCAATGATTGGGTGCAGATCTCTATAAATATGGGGCATTCCTTCACAACATGGGACAGAGATTGGATTCATCCCTAAGGGCACGGAAATTCTAGAGAGAGGAAGTAACTCGGAGCTCTGGAATTAAGAACATTGTTCTTGCTAGTCCTCGCGAGCCTGCTTTTTTCTTAGGACTGTGTTATAAGGATGACGATAATCTAAGAGGGAATGGATTGAACACTCCTGCCTTCTCTTTCTGTATATTTGGCTTAATTCTTCACCCCTTTACACAATCCCTTATTCTTGTTCAACCGTTAGTTATTGTTTGCCTCTCCAAATTAATTTGAAACATACCAAGAACTTATCCTACAATATGTAAATCGAAGTGGGCATTGTCTAATATCCATATCTAGTGTATCATGATCATCCATAATACTACCCCGAATTACGATACTGAACAAAATGGCCCTTGCAAAAACTAAAACAGAAGCACCCAATACAATTCTCCAGTATTTTTTTTTTTTTTTTTTTTTATAGAGGCAACACTCCATATTGAGTCGGTCGTTTCCATACAAAATTTGTAAAACGGAGTTGGTTTGGTCGTCCTTTTTTACCCACACAACACACTGACAGGAAAGAAACCCATACACAATATGGAAAAAGGAGTCGGTTTGGATGATGCTGGTATCTTGTTGCAGCAATTTAGAAACTTGAAACGCCTTATATTGAAAACTTCTAGTATGCTCCCAAGTGGTATGGGAGGATGATGGCTGCTCCCATTAAATATGGATCCTTAGATTGAAAAATAGGTGAATCACAGCTGTCAGATCAAAATCACCCACACCATTAAATATGGATCCTTAGATTGAAAAATAGGTGAATCACAGCTGTCAGATCAAAACCACCCACACCATTAAATATGAATCCTTAGATTGAAAAATAGGTGAATCACAGCTGTCAGATCAAAACCACCCACAAAAAGTAAGGTGGATTTGAGATTTTGAAATTTATAAATTCATACAACCTAAAAATGGGGTGAGATTACAAATGCCATGTGGACATTTTTGAAGTATGATGTTTCACAATGTGATTGTAACCTCAATTCGTAGAAAGTATAGTCATTGATGGCTAGGAACAATTGGGAGCATCCTAGCCCAAGCCATACATATTTTTCCTTTCCCTTTCTTACTGATGTATGTGATGGACAAGATGCCCTTAAAGATGTGCTCTGAAGAGAAATAACTCTTCAAGGGGAACAGTGTCCATGACCCAAGAGCTAGCAAGGTTCCGGTTTAATAGCGTTTTCTTAATTATCTGCTTACAAGAGCTAGCAAGGTTCCGGCCTAATAGCGTTTTCTTAATTATCTGCTTACAAGAGCTAGCAAGGTTCCGTTCCGGCCTAATAGCGTTTTCTTAATTATCTGCTTACAAGAGCTAGCAAGGTTCCGTTCCGGCCTAATAGCGTTTTCTTAATTATCTGCTTACAAGAGCTAGCAAGGTTCCGACCTAATAGCTTTTTCTTAATTATCTGCTTACAAGAGCTAGCAAGGTTCCGTTCCGGCCTAATAGCGTTTTCTTAATTATCTGCTTACAAGAGCTAGCAAGGTTTCGACCTAATAGCTTTTTCTTAATTATCTGCTTACAAGAGCTAGCAAGGTTCCGACCTAATAGCTTTTTCGTAATTATCTGTTTAGCATAAGCAAGACAGGATAGCAAACCTGACCAAGAGAGATTTAAAAGGATCAGAGCCATCAGATTAGCGATTGCCCGGTTTCGTTGTCAAACATAAATTGAACTACAAAAAACTTGATCTATCCTGTGTTTGTGGTTGTCAATCGGATTCTCTGAATGTTAGTATGTTTGGTTCTTTATCTTCCATTATCATTACAGCCATTAATGATCCAAATAATGATCATTGAATTTCGCGATTGCGTTTTTATTTTTTATTTTTTGCAGAAAAAACAACAGAGCCTCGTTTGGATCACCTTCCTGATTTGCTTATTTTTGTTATGCATAAGTAACAAGAATCAAGAATGAGAGGAATCATTTTCTGTTTGTCTTATTGCTTAGTTTGAAGCAATAATCAACTAAACAAACCAACCAAAAACAGGCCCCGAGAATACATTTGGACAACGGGCTAGGAAATTTTGGGACACAAAGAGGATACTGTTCCCAATGCAAAACACATTTGACTAAGGGTACCACAACAGCCATTTTACTAATCTCAAGTCCAGAAGCTGATTCACCATTAACAAACCACTCCAACTGAGATTTCCACAAACAAACAAAACATAAAATACAAAAGAAAATGACTTAAGAGGCCTGTTTCCTTTAAGCTTTTGAGAAACTTGGCCACTTCCCCAGTCAATTTGCTTGCATGGAGAGATTTTTTGAGTGAAGGACGGAGTCAAAACTTCCCACTACAGAAAATACCAAACATCTACTAAAACCCAACCTAAGAAAACTAAAGAAAAAGAGGTATACAAAAGAGAGAGAGAGAGAGAGAGAGAGAGAGGAGACATTAGACTACTGTTGAATAATACACAGGGGGGTGTTATGAAGGAAGGTCCAGAGAATTATTTATCCTTTAAAGACAATTAGCATTTCTACCGGGACCTCCGTAGTAAAAGTAATGACCCCAATCCCCGTTGGTGCCGGTCTGGACATCATAACAGTTGGATTGCTCGGTGAAGGTGCCAATCCCTTTGGGAGCCTTGAGATTGTTGGAGCTATCAACTATTTGAATGTTTCTGAAATAACTTGACTTCCCAAATCCTTCTTCAGGGAAATGACCACTTCCCATTTGAGTTGTGGTGTGTTGACCATCAGATTCTGAGTTCACAATCTCACCACCCCATTCAATCATGGAAGCACTGTCTGCCAAGTATGAGAACAGGAATGAAGGCCAGTACCCCAGCACATACCCATTGCTAAATTGCATCCACCAATCTCCTTCTTTTGGATCCTACAACAAAAATTTAACAAAAGGTAATGAGCAAAATAAGCAATGAAAAGCAAACACATTCAAACAGGGACAAAACAAGAAGAAAGAAAGAAATCCTTGATTTGGCTAGTCTCTACTTGTAACAGTTACAGTTACATAGGGCCCCCCCAATCTTTTCAATTACAGGATAAGCATAGGAGCCTTCATGGCTTTGTCGAAGCACAATGAGGTGCCCAGAACAGTTGCCAAAAGCAAATGCCAAGATTCTCAGCATGTGAACCCAAATCATTTTTTTATTTCCAGCCCCAATAATACAAAGAAAAGGTGCTTTTTCTTTGGCCAGCTGACATTGACAAGGATACAATTAGCACATGATTCTCATTATCTCAATCCATCCTTGGCAATCTTACGTTAGCTAGACTCCAGTGCTTGGTAAAGTTGCGGAGAAATTAGCGGCCTATGATTACACCAGTAATAATCAAGCAAAAGGGTACACCGTAAAAGTACCAAGTGTGGGTGCATGCCCACGGGACATGTATACGAAAGTAGGATAAGATTATTAAGGGAGCGACACAGGTCCGTGTCATGTATTGATAACATACAAAGACACCATGTTACACATTGTTTAGAAAATGCATGTGAATCAAATAAGACTAATGATACTATAAAAATGTCTTCTGTAGGTAAAGAATATTTGTCTTCAAAACTCATAAAACTTAAGAGGAGCTAAATTGGACACATAGTCACAATATCCCACACCCTTGTCCGCGGACAGAGCACTATGGGGTAAATAAAAGAGTAAAACACTGCTCTCGAGATTTTGTAGTGTTTCTCGATGTGTCAAAAACCGATACAGTGACCAAAATTCCAACTAAAGCAGCGAGGTGATGGTTCGTAATTTACCTTCCAGACGAGAATACTGATATCATATTGCGAAGCACGAAAAGCAGAAACTGGGGAGATGCTTGCACCCATTGCTATTTCACTGTTGATTTGAATGAAGCCTGAGCAGAGCAGATTATAGCAACCCGTGGCTTGATATGCATCACTCTACAATTTTGAAAAGATAGACAAACACAAGGTACATGAATACCCACTAAATTCTCAATGATTCTTGTTCAGGAAAAGCCAAAGTGATGAACTCAAACCAAGAAATGAGAAATTTTGGAAAGCTTACAGTCCAATAAGTGAACAATCTTGTGTTGTTATCGCCATAAAGATCTGGACTGACCTGAAAGCATGGTCATTCAACTATCAGACCCAGTAGTAATAGCCAAATATGAAACATAAATGTCTTGTTTGTCTTTTGTAACAATGTTGTGTTGGGATGATGAATTTGTGGAGGAACTTGAATGGACAAGGAAAATAACAGGAAACCCCAAAGATTATTTTAGCTTATCCATTTAAGAATCCTTGCATCTTTTCCCTTACATTTTACTTACTATTCCACATTTTCCTTACCATACACATAAATCACTCAACATATTCATTAGGAGGTAATATTACCTGCCAGCCAGCTTCAATGCTGTTGAGATCTTCACCAAAAGAACCACCCAATACCCAAATCTGAGACAAGCTGAACTCATTAGGCTGATGTATTTTGGGTTCCCACACATTGATGGTTGCTTTTGCTCCATAATACGTATCTCCTTCCACATAAGCTATTGCATGCTGATGTAACCCCACCCAAACCCCCAAAACAAAGAAGAAAGGAAGACAAAAAATGCATTTAGTTCAGAGATATTATCACCAAATCAAGAAGCATAATTATGCCAAAGATTTTTCTTTTTTTTTCCATTTCTAATGTTATTTTGCAGTAACAAGAACTAGATTTCCTTTTCTTGATTTACCTGATGACCACTTTGGTTGATGAGGTCAGGATCTGCAGACCTTGGCTGAGGGATGCTTCTGTGCTTCTTCTTTCCATACCTTTTCACCGAGCTGGCTCTTAAAACATCATCTTTCTTTGTTCTTCTAATGGGTATAGTTTCCTCAGGGCATTGACCATTCATGTGCCAAAGCTGAGTAATTGGCTTAACAGTTTCTTTGTTCTTTGTAGAAACCTTGTTATCATCATAAAGCCCTTCTGGGTGATAGCCAGGCCTCGTCTGAAACCAACAAAAAGCTAAATCAATTTCAATGAACAAAAAAAAACTAAAACCCATAAAACTACAAAAAAAAATGTAATAGAAGTAAGTGATTAACCTGAATTTTGTGGTCTTTGAGGAATGGGTGATCAAAAGCTGGTTGATTAGAGATGTGCACACAATCAATTATATCCCCATCCGGACTCTGTTCAATGACCAAACAAAACCCAAAATGACGGGGGGGGGGAAAATGTAACTCACAATACTAACAAGATCCGGAAATACTCATTTCTGTATGAAAAAGGAGACTATTATTACAACCAGAGAGAAGAAAAAACATCAGCCAAAATATCATTTACACTCAAGAACCTAAAGTCCCACAAAAAGAAATACCCATCTGCTATTTTGCTTGTTTTGGAGCCTAGAAAATGTGGGGAAAGAAAGCAAATCTAGAAAGAAGAATGCTTCAAACACAAAATTACTGAGTACTACATTATATCCCCATCTGGACTCAGCTCGATGATCCAAATAATAACCAAAAATGGGTAGGAAAAAAATATCAAAAAAAAAAAAAAAAACTAGTTGTAATACTAACAAAATACAGTAATACTCACGTCACTATAACAAAACTATTATTACAACCAAAGACAAGAAAAAGTATCAGCCAAAAAATCATTGATACTCAAGAACCGAAAGTTGGGACTTTAGTGAATAACTAAAGTCCATCTGCTATTTTGGCCGTTTGGCAGCCTGGAAAATGTGGGAAAAAGAAAGCAAATCAACAAAGAAGACTGCTCCTTTTAGTGAATAACTGATCTTTAACCTTGAGGGTAGAAAAACATTTTTGGAAATCTTCTTCGTTTTTTCTCCCCATTGGCCTACAATTTCTCGGCGTCCAAACAGAACTGAGTAAAAAAAAGAAAAGGAGAAAAAGGAAAAACAACTATTGAAATTCAAAAAGATGTGAGAGAGAGACCTTAATGGTTTTAAGGGCAGGTTTGTTCAAGCGCTTCAAGTGCTTCTGGACCTCAAGCTTCTGCCTAGAAGCTGGTAACCTCCCGGCGCAGGATAGCGAGATCAGACCCAAGAAGACGAAAACCGCAGCAACCCTTCTTCTAAAGCGCTCACTACTAAAAGGCGCAGCACCCATTGTAGATCACCACAAATTAAAAGAAACCCACAACCTACAATACAATATTAACTCAGCTGCAGAGATTCAGAGTTCATTCCACTTCCCCACCATAGCCATTACACTCTCTCACATAACACCCTCTCTCTTTCTGAAAGCTTATCCTACGCACCCCCCACCTCAATAAAAACCACAAAGTCCTTTTTTTTGGAAGTGGGTGTATCCTCTCTCTCTCTCTCTCTCTCTCTCTCTGCTTGTCAGCAGCAAAAGAATCCTAAAAACTGCCGACGTCTCTCTCTCTCTCTATCACGAGGGGGTAAAAGAGAGGACAATGGAAAAGGGAAAGGGGAATCCGAATCAAAAGGTAAGGAGGATGGAGAAAATTATAAAAAAAAAATTAAGGAAAAAGAAAATATTTGCACACCTACACCCACCACCACCACGCGCCCACTGGCTTCCTTTGTCGTCTTGGGAGGGGGTCCTACCTTTTGTCACTTCATGTGAATTTCCCACTTTACCCTCGCTATTCAAAATTCATCCTTCCTGTTATTCCCTGATTTGCCCCTAGGGATAATTATACTATCCTCCCACAAATCGCGATTAGCTGAAGATTAGGAACCGTCGAAGTAAAAAAATCTTCTTCCAGACAGGAAAACATTACTCCCATTGTCAATGATGAATTCAATAGTCGTTAGTGCACCATTATTAATATAGGAGTAACGTGGGACAACCTATTTTTTATCCTAAGAGCAAGTGCAATAGACTCAACAAATGTGCTCCCATCTCTATTTTACCCGGTCATGCATCAAAGAGGGGCTCCAACAGTCTCCACAAATTGATTCTCAAAATACAAATGTGAATAATGCCACCCACATCATCCTCTTTTTAGGGAGGCACTATTCACTCTCAAACCCATTTTTTAATTGTTTTTAGGGAGGCCCTAGGCACTATCAAATTAAATAAAAAATAAGAAATGAAGGATGAAAGAGAAAGAATGTATATAATAATAGAGGATGTGTAAAATATGGAGTATTGTTGGAGTGTTGATATAAAAAATGTCAAGTTATACTATATATATGCATTGTACACTGCCTAATTTACCAAGTCATTGTTGGGCTTGTTCTAAGCTCGTTGTTGTTAACCACAATGTGCGTAAGTTTTCATTATAATATTTTCAATATTAAATTATTGTTAAAAATGAGTGTAGTCTCCATTAAATAATATTTTGTGATGTATATAAAAAGAATGCCTTGCGGTGGAGTGTGAAAATTAGTGAAAATGTCATAATAGAATTTGAACCATTTATTGTTTGGATTAAATCTGAATTGTGTATTGTCGAAATGGACGATCGAATGGGAGCACTACACGGTGTAGTGCTCAGGTGTAATAATCGGAATTCTATATATATATTTAGAATTGTTTAATTTCTTTAATGTGGATAAATATATGAACAATTCTTAATTGCGCATTTGACCCTTTGATTTACGAATCTACGTATTGACCCCTATTATTAGGATTCTCTTCATTTTAAAACCTTAACACTACCCAACACACACACACACATACACACACACACACACACACACTTATAATGTACTTATATGTAGTCGCATGCCTATATATACAAACATATATGCATATGTATAACCACCAACTCCTTCCTCTCTCCTCTCCTTATTTCAAACCACCACCAACTCCTTTCTTGTCCACACTCCACTCAATTAGTCCCCCTCTTCCCCATCTTTGCCTCTAACCACCCACATCACTTCCTCCCACCCACATGGGTTTCCCCACTCAAACACACCACCCCTCTCGCTCTACACTCCTCATCCACCCTATATATACCACAATCCGGCCTCCTACTCCACTACACTCCATTCCACTCCAAACACCTTCTACTTCCCAGAAAAATATAGGGGGGGGGGGGGGGGGAGAGAGAGCACTCCAAGAGGAGTTATGGTGTTCTAGAGAGAGAAAGAGGGAGAAACTTGGGTATTCATCATCATACACCACCACCCAAAAAAATCTTCAATATCATCTAGAGGAGTTCTGAGAAGCCCCAAGCCACCACTAATTGCAACCAAGCTCACCCGAAGAGCCTCTTCTACTCCATTTTCACCAAAATCTGATATTTTGCCAAATCTCTCAAATTCAAAATAGAAACCTCTTGCCCATTATTCTAAGTATAAATATTTGTTAGAACTTAGAATAGCTTAGAGATAGTTTACGGTAAGAGGGTTAAGTCCCCATGAGAAGAGTTTCTACAAAACCCGAACAAAAATGAAGTTGCTCAGTTTCTCGGCCCCGAACGTCTAGACGGCCCTCAATCCCGTCCAAATGGAAATTCCAAAGAAACCCCCCCAAAATTTCAAATGTTAAAATTACACTCTGACCCCCCTAAACTTCTTAGTTTTGACGATTTTGACCCTAAATAATGTTTTTAGCATGTATTCAACCTCTAACTTAAATGTTTGCTATTAATTGTTATTCATGTTTTAGGACTTAATTATTTATTTACGATAATTAAAATGTGGTAAAATGTAAACTGTTTGTTAATAAAAAAAATTAAGTAAACAAATAAAATTATTAACATTAATATCTATATTACAAATAAGCTTTTGAGATATAACTATATAAGTCTATACACATTAGATTATTTGTAAGATTGATATTAGGGATTACCAAATTACCCCATGTTTTGTTAAAATGACCATTTTAACCCTCAGTGCATTTAAATGTAGAAATTATGATTAACTTATTAAACATCGTCGAAATCAATTTTTAATAATAAAATCACATTAATAACCTTTTACCATGGTATTTTACCAAATTACCCTCTACCGTGTCATATTCACCAAAACGCCGTTGTACTTAGTTTTATTACCAAAATACCCCTATACTTAATAAAATCACTAAAACAACCCTAGATTTAATAAATGATTTTGTTACCACCGTGTAAAGACCTAGAATTTCTCACACACAAAATTTTGAAATTAAAATTGGGAAACTTGAGGAATTTCCTTTAATGTTTATACGTGGGTCTAATGTGAAAGATGGTTTGGGTTGGGGCTAACTTCTAACACATTTAGAAGTTGTGGGGTGTGAGGTGTAATTAGGATATTTAGCCCTATAAATAGGAAGAGGAGGATAGAGAAATCATTTTCTCCCCCTCCCCATGAGAGCGGGTCACCTCCCTCGTAGATCCACAATTTTCTCCACATCTCACCCAAATCTCCGAATCAAACCTAAAACCCTCGTAGATCCTCACACTATACTTCGTATACACACTGTTGGGGCTTGGGAGTTGTGTGTGAAGGCTTGATGAGGAGGATTTTGGGGAGGATTTCAAGTAGAAAAAAGACTAGGGTTTGGAACTCAAGCTTGGAGGAGGTTTAAAGACAAGAGGTAGGGGTTTCTTACATGTTTTCCATGTGGTTATGGATATATACTTTGTATGGATCTCAAATATGAACATGTTTCCATGATTTGGTGAAACCCACTTTCTAGGGTTTGAAATGTGAGTTTTGGTTGATTTCTTAGTTAGGATGTTTGATCCTTTTGTTTTGTTTTGTTTTGATTTGAAATGTATCTCCCCTTAGTTGCATATAGTTGGATAATACCATAAATTTCTAAGTTTGAACAAGTTTTGGTGAGTTTGGACAAAAAGTGTGAAATCCGCAGAAAAACTGTTCGAAGGGGTGTTGTCTATAATTTTCGCCTGGATTGTTTATTAGGCAGTTTTGGTAGTTTGCTCCCCGGGTGTTGTTTTGTAACTCTTGTCCACCCTTGACGCTCGTTTAGTCCCCATTAGCATTGTTTGTCGTAACACATGTGATTCAAACTTGGAGCTTCGTTAAAATGTAAGTTGGACTTGAAAACATAAATGAGAGCGTGGTGGAAGAAAATGATATTCGGTTGACGCTTGTGGACATGTAGTAGTTTGGCACGATGGGACCCACGACATGGTAGAGCATTACTTGATTTGACACATAGTTAAATTGAATGATATAGAAAGTTAAGTGCCATGGCAATAAAGTAAATTACTATGGCCACTCCCCGGTGCGTCACTAGGAAAGGTTTCATGAGGAACAGGAGGCACGGAGAATGGTTGATTAGTTCTATAAACCCGGAAGTTAACTTAGTGAACGAATCGAATATGAAATATTGCAGACACTCATTGGGTACTTGTAGGACACGTGGACACTTGTTGGATGAGGAAACCTCGTTGAATACTTGTAGAACACGTGGGTACTTATGGGGTACGAGGGACACTTGTTGAGTTTTTGTAGAACACGCGGACACGTGTGGCATACCCATGATCACTTGGGAACACTTGGATACTCGAGGGACACACGAGCACTTGTGAGACACGTGGGTACTTGTGAGATGTATAGATATAAATGAGGGATACGTGGACACGTGGAGGATACGTGGATACTTGGAATGCTTTGAACTCTTGTGAACTACTTGAACATGTGACGGATGATTGCTACAAAATACTTGTTGGGTACGTGATTTCGATTGTGTGAGTCAATGAACATGTTTGATAAACTTGAAAGAGGATAATTAAATATGCTTGAGTAAATGAATGATAATGAAATTGTGGTTACTAGGGCCACCATTCGGTGCATCCCTAGGCAGGGGTATCGAGGCCCGTGAAACTCGGTTACAGGAGCCAAATCCCTTTGAAGTTGGTTATAGGAAATTGTGATTAATGGAGTAATTAGAAATAAAGAAAGAAAACAGATGTTTTAGTTAATGTGCATTCATGATAAATTAGAAATGGTTTTCTGAGGGTTGTTGGACTTGAATAGCGGGCACCAAGAAGACATGCGGGAATTGTTTAAGTTGTAATGCTATGACGAGTCACGGGGTGAGAGGAGAAGTCGGTGATGGATAGCTTAAAGTTATTATTGTATGGGTGTGAGTAGGTGGTTAAGTGAAGAGTCGTTACTCTTGTAGTGGTTATAAAGCTATGTGTCTTAAAATCTGTTTGTGAATGATTTGAAAGCACTAATCCCCTTTCTCCTGATATCTTGTTTATGCATGTATACACTTGGCATAAGAAACCTCTAGTGGACGAAGTGAATGCTCACCCTTGATGTGCATGACATAGTGAGAGCATGGCATGAAGAGTTATTGAAGCATTGTAAAACTTTATCTTTTTGGAAGAATGTAATATTTTAAAACATGTTTTCATAGGGAAGATGGGTACCAAATTTAGACTTGTCGTTTATTACGAATGGAACGTGGTGAGGTGATCTTTGGACAGATATGTAGAGTTTATTATGATGTTTTATAGAGAAAATGTTTAATTGTTTATGTTGAAAATTGAGGGTGTGACACACTGTATTTCAATAAAATTACGACACCGACTATAATTTTATAAATTACATGTCTTAACCTCATAGTTTAGTTATTTACACTTAAACCATTTTTCCTTGAAATTTCTACTCCCTCAATCCAGATTTGTTAGTCTATTTTGGGAGTTCGTGCCACTTTTTAAATGATTATATCTTATAATTTATAATATTTTAAGTAATTTAAAAAATATTTTCTTATAAAACTAATCGAGATCTATCAAACAAGATCCATATTGGACATATAATTACTTACCAATTTAAAGATATCACTAATTTTTTATCTAGTTGCAATAGAACGAAGGACAAACAAATCCGGACGGAGGAGTATTATTTATGAATTATAGGAATTCGTGTAAACACTGAGTCTTGTGGACCCTTATGAATTAATTATGTGATCGTGTGAACTCTTGAAATATCCTCATCATTTTGCTCTACTTATTGTGTTTCAATTGCCATGAAAATATTAGAGTGCTAGAATGGACAATTAGGTTCTCAATTGGTACCCGTACACAGGTGAATATATAGACATTAAGTAAAGGATAACTAGAAAATAGTTTCGAGGAATGCGTAAGGACTGGACATGAAAAGAGTGCTAACAAGGGGCCGGTGTTGAAAAGGTTGCTAACAGGGGCTCGGTCATTGAAAATGGTGCTACAGGGGCCCAGTGTTACGTATAAAAATGAAATAGAGAAAATAAATTTGGGAGGAAAGGACCTTGGGTCAAATAACTCATATAAGTTAAGGCTAGATAATAAAACCAATTGCTCGTTGTTTACTTACGCATACCCTGATATGAAATGTTAAATTGCTTGTAAGGTAAGGGTTGTGGGTAGGAGTTATCTATTGAGTGATTATTTGCTCATAATGTTATTGTTGACCTTGGCATTTCACGCCAGGTACCAAAGAAGAAAGAGGCAACCAATGCTACAGGAACGAGGCATGTACATCCAATCCAGAGACCTACGGAGAGTGGGACCTCAACCTAGACCTCTAAAAGCTCTGTCGCTTCCCTACTTTTGTTTTTGGATAAATGAAACTTGAGTACCAAATTGCGTATTTCAAATCCAGCTGTAATCAAGCTACGTTCATTTTAATGTTACTAAATTCTGCTGCTTGATTGTGATAAATCGTTTAATCTATGAAATATTTTCCAAGAAGATGATTTAATTAACGTGTCCGAAAATCGGGGCATCTCCAAATTCCAGTACTGCCCCCACGTAAAAATTTATGTCTTGTTTGGTTATCATTTTTTATATACAAAGTATTTTTTTAGATTAAAACGTACATTGGCATATTTTTTCGTCTTTCAGTTAAAAATATTTTTTTTATATTTTCAACAGAGCTACACCAAATACAATATAAAAGGTAAAATAAATAAATAAATTACTAAAAAAATCACTAAAGACGAAAAAAAAAAAAAACACGAATGATAAAAGCCGTCAAATTTTTTGGAGATAAATTTTAGAAAAGGGAAAAAGTGGAAAGTGATTTTTTAAGAGTTTTAGTTGACCAAATAATTGTTCAAATTTACAATACGCTCCAAGCATACCCTATATACTTGTGGTCCTTTTAACATGTTTTTTCGGTATATCTCTTTCTCATAGTGTTTGTGTTGCCTCTTACATAAATTAATCCAATGACTAACATTTTCATTGAACTCTTTTGGGGCGAATTTCTGCCAGTTAACTTTAGAATGTCAAAAGAAAATTTGGAGCAGTGAGTAGCTTTAGTTTGGGGTTGAAAATGAATGTGTTCAACCTCCGGCCAATTACTTGTTGCACTAAAAAATCTTACAATTCGAACTCAAGTAATTAAATTGGGTTTTTTTTTGTTTCACAGTATCAGACTAATTATTTTATTGAGTCAAACGTAAGAAAAAAATCACGGAAAAAAATGTTCAGAGTGAATTTACTGAGGACACGAGCAAATTCCGAAGGAGCTTTGAGCTTGAACCAAGGGTGGTGGCTTACTCCCACCTGGTTTTGGGTCGTCAAGCGGTATAACGTTCAATTTGTGCATTAAGACCTAGTTTCCCATTTGATAAAATGAGAATTCCATAAAAATCAATGGATTAATTTTAGCAAATAAGGAAACCATATGTTAAAATCAACCCATTGATTTTATGGGATGTACAATTAGACCTTGGTCGCTTTTGCCCCTTCTAGAACCACCGCAACTGTGGGGTTCCTATGGTCGTGCCTGGAGGCCGAGGTTGCTACGTTGGGTCGCGGACTTGGGGTTGCTGTTGCGCCTAATCCGGGCCGTCCATAAGTGTTTTCAATGATTCATATTGCAAACAAACTATTCGCGCAAATAGTTCTCCTATTTGTTTGAAATCTGATCGTTCTTCCAAGCAACGGACGGCCCAGATCGTGCAAAACAGCAACCCCCGTTGGGTCGCCCCTTCTTCTCCGCTCCTTCGTAATTACCAAAAACTAAAATAATACTGTAGTAGTAAGATGAGAGATTGAATAACTGTAGTTTAATTAGTCGTTATACAGGAGCAATTAAATATGATTAAGTCGCGAATCGCACAACGTGATCAATGAGTTACATCCACGATGATCATATGAAGGGGTTCGTTCAATATGTTGTCATTCTTAAACGACAAAGATTCTGACGTTTGCTCTAATCTTAATAACCACCATTAAAGTGTACTTATCATTCATTATAACCACATGACACCGGTCAAATTGCATTTTTTTAACCCTTCACTTGGTCAAATATTAATTGATGAGACGACACAATTTTCCAAAACATTAATTTAAAGTTAAGCGGGCCATTATCAATCTGTGTTAGCACATGAAAGTAATAACCAGATCAGAAAGACAAGTCTATCCTTATTGCATACACAATATCATATGGAGCATAACTGTTAGTAGGGGTACTTTGGGTAAAAAAAAAACAGTTTGGTTTTTTTTTTTTTGTGTCCTTATTCAATTTTTTCCGAATTTTTTAGTTTTGCGTCCATTTTTTGTGGTTTCTTGGTTCGTCTCAACGAGAGAAATCTAAAAAGTATAAAATTATTAATCAAACTTAAAGTTTTGTGAATAAACACAAAAATAATCCAAAAAACCACAAAATTTTGGATTATTTTTGTTTTTAGTGAACTTTTAGAATTTTTTATCGTGATTTTATACTTTTTAGATTCCTCTCGTCAAGACTAACCAAGAAACCACCAAAAATCGATGTACAACTAACAAATTCAAAAAGAAAATTGAATGAGGACAACAAAAAAAATCCCAAAGTACCCCTAGATATAAAAAAATAAGGGCTTAAAAAAGGTACGTGTCAGCATGGAGAAGACACGTTTTGATTTACGAATTGAATTGCTAAAGAATAATGATTTTCACACTCTTTTTTTTTGTCTTTTAGTGAAATATCACTAAGAGACAAAAAAAAATAGGAGTGCACTTATCAAATTTCGTTAGGGGACAAAAAAAGAGTGCATTTATTAAAAAAAGGGATTTTGAAAATCATTTCACATTGATAAATTGTATAAATGACTAGAATTGATAAACTATAATATTGCTCAATCACTGAATAGTTCAAACATAGTTTTAATGCTTACGATTTTCGACAATGTACTGAAGCTTGACTTTTTTATATCATAAGTCGATTTTAAGCGAGTTTTAATCTACCCAATTTCAAGTAGTTTTATTTTTTATTTATTTATTTCTGTTATAAGCTTGTTAATCCATGATTGGCTTGAAATTTCAACGAGCTCCAAAAAATGATCAAATTTTATTTATCTATTTTTATACAAACAAATTCTCAAAAAAAAAAAATTGTAATAAATAAATACGAATCCGAACTCAAATAGTTTTTTTCCCGTTTATTGATTCTATAAATGACCCATAAGAAAAGGAAGAAAAATTCTTTGTTCAGTCCTTACACAATCATCTTCATTGGAAAGGCTATTTTCGTCTTCAAGTTTTTTTCCACGGGCAATTACAATAGTATTTTATTGCCTACCATTTGGAATACTATTTAATTCCACATAAAATGCCCTCGTGTCCCGTGAATACAACCTTTACCGAGACCTAGCTAGTAACGGTTACCCTAACCTTAACGCCGTTAATTAACAAGGATTGATCGATTTTATTACGAAAAGAAAATTAATTTTTCCACTAGATTTTATCCTCCGTATTCCTTTTTTACTTTAATTTACTTGAATTACTTACGGCTGTTTGACAAGTGAAAAAACAAATTAACAAATAAAGTTACATGAATAAAAATAAAAAGTGAATGTAAAGAAAACATTGTGAAAATACGCTCTCATAACACTCGATGCTTGGATGGAAGAATTAGTGGGTATCGTCCAGTGATGTCTTAACATTTTTTTTCATCAAATTTTTATGTTCATTCATCACTACATAATTGCTCCGTATGTGATGTCTCAAATCAGTGGTGTAACCAGAAAATTGTACAAGTGAGGGCACAATTCAATATATGCGAGTTTTTTTTGGATAAATAATTAATTATTCCCTTTTTAAGAATCTGATACAACTAATCTAATGTTCTTTTGAACTTTTTTTTTTTCAAGATTCATGTTAAAATAGGTGTTTTAACCATCAAATAATTTCAAATTAGCTACGAGAAAATGAAAATGTAAATATAGGATTCTGAAAAATTATAATTCCCGCCAATTACTTTCACAAGTAAATTAATGAAATTTTCAATTCTAAACAAATCATCTTTAATATAAAGAGAGAGGAGTTGATAGATTTAAGAAGAGAAAAGAACGGAGAAGGTAAAAAATTACTAGCCTGATTTGAATTTTGTGATGTGATAGTAATTGTAATTCGTAAACACGTTGTAGTTTTATGATTAGGTAATGGATACTTGCTTTGTGGAAAATTAACTATTTAGATGGGATCCATAGATTTGGTTTTGAGCCTCACAACAAAGTTTTGCAACACCATGTGAAATGCCGCAGGAGCACTCAATAATTTTTCATTTTAGGGAGCTGTACTCAAGTTTCTACATAAATTACATTTGGAATACTATTTAATTTCCATATAACACATTCACGTAAAATTCACGCTACATAATTGTGATTTCCATATAGAGAATAAGTTATTTCTGTCGGCGATGGAAACAAATGTTTTCTCCAAATCAATCGCAGCGGTCCACGTGGTTGTGTACTATTACACTGGACTGTTGTAATTGATTTAGAGGAAATATTTGTTTCCGCCGATGGTGGAAAAATTGTTTTCTCTTCCATATATACTCCCTCCGTCCCAATTTCATAGTTCACCATGAAATTACGTGAAATTTTCAAACTAAAAAAATAATGTACTCACAAAAATAATTTTTTTATCACTATGGATCTTGTTTGATAGATCTCATTAAGAACTTTAATACGGTGTAAAAAAAATTCAAAATTATTTTTGGATATACATTATTTTTTAGTTTGAAAATTGCACGTAGTTTCGTAGTGGACTATCATATTGGGACGGAAAGAGACAGGGAGTAAATGTGTAGGAGTGGATGTTGTAGAGATAAAAGCAAAACAATCTATCAGTACACTTAATGTACACTGTACGAGCCTCATATCAGGTTCCTACGGAAAATGATCTGAACTGTTAAATTTATATAATTTTTTTTAATGGTTTCGATTAAAAAATCAGCTCAATCAATGATTGGTAAGAGCCTAATCACTTCGTTTGAGTTTGGTTTCCTAAACTTGCAGTGACAAAAGATAAAAAGATATAAATAACTTGAATAACTCGACTCATTTGTGTGGGACAATTAGGTGGTTCCACATAATTTGGTATCTAGTATATTCAAAATGATGTACCAATAGTCAGGGGGCCAGTTCACGCCATTTTGTCTAAATTGTCTGAATGGTATATTATGAGTTGGTATTTTGACTGTGTAAGAGGGACAAAATTCGTAGGGTACGTAAATTAAGGATTAGTTGACTACGGATGAGAATAATGGATGATTAACTTGAGGGGACTAATGGAGAAATATGAGGACTGATGAAGAACAAGGCAAATAGTAGGGAAGACCCTTGGCAGGAATTCGTCACTCCAATTAGCAAGAGTCAAATGCGACTTCTCTCTAGAAAGAGTCTTTCTCTCTCTAGAATCGCTCTTGAATCTCTCTAAAAGGTCCTCCCCAAATGAGGGGAGAGTGCCCTATTTATAGGCCACTCGACCTCTCCTCTGGGCCGAGTGGACTAATAAAGTTTGGACACATGTCGCACAAATAGTGCGCGAATATTCCTTCCGTACTGTCAGGCCGCGGTCGCGACACCCGCGGGATGGTCCTGCGGGTGCTACTCCTCGAGTGCCCCCACGGGTGTTACTCCGCGGGTGTCTCTCCGCGACGAACCCTTGTTCCTAGCCACTAAACCACAAAATCTCCAGTAATCCCGAGTGCACAGCGCGGTCAAGGTTTGCCTCGGTCTTGCCGTTGCCACTATCAGGCACAGTCGAGGCTCTACCTTGCCATCACCGAGTGAGCGACCTGGTCACGACCTCCCCGGTCACGCCAATACCGCGACCAAGCCTCTAAATGGCCTCCCTTCGGACACTGCCAAGTCGGCCGAGGGCAGACTTATCGTCCGGGTCAGATAATCTTCGGAGGGCCGACGTTTCTCTTCGTCGTGTCCTAAAATCTTGGGGAATCATAATCGATTTCTTCATCATCGTCTCTCATCTGAGACTCGAATGGTATAGGTTGTAACGCCTCGATTTTTGGAAGCATTAATTAAGACAACTAATTAGGATTAATTTAATAAAAAGAGTTTCCATCAGAGTACGCGTTGGAAAACGTGAAGTGCAACCCATTACAAAATACTTAGTATGGTCTGAGAAATTAATATTACAGATCCAACATTAAAAATAAAGGGGTGGGTTCTACAGATTAAGGTTCAACTCTGGATTCCACGGCTCCTCCTGAGCCTGGTCTGCCGGAAAACCCTCGGCTCTGAAATAACCGTCTCCTTCGACACCAACAGTACCTGCTTGATCACAGTCTAGCATAATACGTCCGAGTCGCGAAGCAACATCATAGTATTATACCAGGGTCACACAAAGTGTAACACCGTGAGCGATAAATCACTCAATAGCTACTCTAACCCTCCCAACCCTTGCTTGACATACAAGTACAACATATATGATTGAAAAGAAGAAATTAAAGGAATAAGCAGGAAATAAATCGTAAAGCAGAAAATAAACACATAACTGATTTCATTACTAGCCATTAACTTACATATTCATCTAAGTTCTCAACCTAGAGAACTTTCCTCCCTGTTAACCACTAAGGAATATGACCAAATTGTGATCCCCTTGCTTTCCCTTCACTCGGGGGCCCCGACTGAAGGTATAAGTTATGTACTTAATCCAGCCGTCAGCCGCCTCGCAAGGATGAATTTCCCAGGGACGAAACTGTACCACTGGGCTACGTATGGCAACTGCCAGGTCCTGTAGGTTTATAGCCGAAACTGGTCTATAATACTTCCACCCTTATAACGCCTCAGAATTCAAATGAAACAAATCACAGAGTGTCATATCCTAGGGTTTCGAAAACAAGGCAAAACAATCCTCCGAAACAATCACTTGGCGGAACTACCATTCAACAACAATCTCGGGCCGGGGTAACTCCCCATCAATCAATTTCAATTCACTTTTCCATTAACCTCATCGTCTATGTGATATCCGCGTACGATCACCCAACTCGGGAACCTAGTTGTCCATTCTAACATTCAACACGTTTATGGAAAGTACACTTAACAGTAGAAGCAAAGCGATAACGATATCACAAGGGTCACAACCGAATATCTCGATTCACAAGTTCACGAAATTCAAGTAATCGAAAACCAGGGGTCTAAACGTAATAAATTCAAACTACAGGGGCCAAATCGTAATTTTCTAAACTATTGGGGTCAAAACGTAATTTAAAGAAAGTAAGGGTCACCAACGTCATTTTGAGTAAGTACAAGGGTGTCCAACATAATTTCACGACTTTAGGGTCCTTAGTGTAATTTACAAACTCTAGGGGCCTTTTTGTAAATAAACATAATACAAGGGCAAAATTGTAATTTTTCCACAACGAAGGGTAAACACGTAAAATACCTTATTTTAGCTACTTATGACATAACTTGACTCAAAAAGAAATTTCTTGAATTTTAGTAAGTCCAAAACTTTTATAAGAGTAATAAATGTAAAAAAAGGCAAAACGGTCATTTTACACTACGAAGGGTATTTTAGATATTTTGACACGCTCATAAACTTCCACTAATGACATTTAATTGATAAGAAGTAGGAACATAAATATCTTTGTAGATTAAGTCACATACTTTATAAAACTACACTTTTAACCCTTAAATTTAATACCAAGAACAAGAACAAGGTTAAACGTGACATGAACACATTAAATCTCGCATAAACACTTGAATAAGTCCTAATCATGCTTGAGAAGTTAAGCACATGAACCAAAATGAATCTAGGGCTTAATATGCATGAAAAATATGGTTTAGGGTCAAAACCGTCGAAACTAGGAACACAAGGGGCTAAACTGTAATTACAAAACTTAAGCCAAAACTGGAGGGAACATTCTGTATTGGTAGTCCGGACGGGGAAGAGGGTGGTCCGGACTATCGACATCAGAAAAATAGGGGCAGCTTGTGTTTTGTTCGGGTTTCGTGAAACCCTTCACCTTGGGCCTTAACCCTTCGACTTCAAACTACCCCTAGGCTATTCTAACACATACAAATGCTTAGGAATGATTGGGTAAGAGTCTCTACCTTGTTCTGCGAAGGATTTCGGTAAAACGAGTTTTGGCGAAAAACCCGGCGGAGGGAGCTTCTTGGGCCGGCTTGGCTTGCTTGGATGGTGAAATGTGGATGCCTAGGAATGCAATGGATGAACTTGTGGAAGAAGATTGAATGTCGTTGGATTTGGAGGTGGAAACCCAAGTTTTGACCTTTTTCTCTCACTAGAACTTGATGGTGGAGTTGGGGGCTTTTTGCTCTAACACTTGGGAGTTTTTTGAGGAAGAAGAAGTGAATGGAAGTAGAATGGGAGAGTTGTGGGTGGATTTGATGATATAGGAGAGTGTAGTGATGGGTTTTGGTGGGATGTGTTGTGTAGAAATGGTGAAAGTACAAGGGGTGGTTTGGGAGGTGATAGAGGAGGGTGAGGGAGTGTGAAATCAGTCATGGGGAGAGTGAGGGGACTGATTTTGTGGTGGAGTGTGGTGTTGGGTTGATTTGGAAGAGGTAGTGGGGTGGTTGGTGGAGTGTGGAGTGAGTATGTATGTATAAAGTGTGTATATGTATACTTGTATTGCTTGTGTATGTATATGGATGTGTATACATGCACATGAAATGTATTTACATAAATATAATGCTCATAAATAAAAATGTAATCAAGCCTTAGGGTCTAATGCGCAATTAAACAATATTACTCTATTTATTCGCATTAATGAAATTAAAAAAAATCCTAATTTTATAAATTAAAAATTCGAATTATTACATAGGTCGTGTCACCATCGAGTTGCCTCTTGATCGATGCACCCTTGTCTGTCGCTCGAAAATTTGGCTAAGTATGGAAAAGTAACTTTTTTCGGAAAGTTTCGATTCGGCCGATAAAAAGTCCCAGTATTTGTTCCTTGGATTTTTCTAAGCACAACGGTATAATCGGACGATTTTTTCAAGTACGACAAAGTTGTTTTTCGCCCATTTTCTCAGGAGAAGAACGTGCCGTTTTTCGTCTTTGAACTAAAAGTGGGGGATGAGATTTTGATAAAATTGGAATATCAAAATTCTGAAAATGTCATCGTTTCCGAAAGGGGGGTACTTCCTTATTTTCATAATTACTTAACTTTGGTTTATGAAACTAAGTGTTCAAAACACTGTTCCTCCCCCTGCGGGATACTGTTCCCCCACCCGCGGGGTACCCCCTGCGGGTTACTATTCCCCCACCCGCGGGTACTGTTCCTCCCCCCGCGGGTCCTCGGTCCGAGTTTCATGCCTTAGAACAAATTTCGTTCTTTTGGCTTCTAATTCGAAACTCAACCATTTTCTCCACGTGTCTCATTTTCTCGAGTGCCACGTGTCCGTGGTAATTTTATCCTTCTACAGACCGTAAAAAATACTACAGTTTATTAGATGAAAAATCAAACAAATGATATTTTGACGTTATTCGGAAGACGAAAAATTTAGCGTGATTAGGGGCTGGTGGAGATAACACGTGGCAAATATAAGAGTAGGAGGAACCCGTGAATATCAGGAGGAGGAGCATCGGGCAGAAAATCAGACGGTGGAGAATCGGTAGGAACAGTCAAAACGTAATCCTCGTCTTTCTCAACCCCACCTACTTTAATGGAGTACACTACTCTCTCTCTCCAAAAAAGTCTGTACTATACGAGAAGGGTGCATGATGATGGATGCAAATGGAGTTTTGTTTTTGTTTTCGTCATAGCAGAGCTGCAGATCACATGGGTGAATTGTGACTCTGAGGTGTAAGAGCGGGTCCCCCTGGGGGACTGAACGGTAATTTCATTCAACACTTTTTTTTTTTTTCAACTCTCCAATATAACGGCAAAACAACTTTTGTTTTAAGAGGAGTATATAATACATGAAAACTTCCCCCGAATCGATCCATGAAAGTGAAATCAAATGACCCAGATTCACAAACATTGAATGTGAGCCATTGATTTAACTTTCATGGACCGTTTAGGAAAAAGTTTTCATGTATTGTACTAACATTTTCTTTGTATTAAAGGTTATTCTTGCATCCCCTTAATTACTAACCGCACCTCAAAAGGAGAGTGTCAAAAATCAAGTCCATATAGGGATTGATTTTAAACTTCCATTTTAGAGTGCGGTTGGTAATTGGAAAAGTTTCAAAATGAATTCTATTTTTGTTTGGAAATTGATATTGACACTCTATAATGGAGTGTCAATTTCAATCCCTACATGAACTTGATATTAGCATTTATCACTCCCAAAATTGTTAATAACACTGAATATCAATTTCCTTTTGTTAGTGTCAAAACTTTTATGCATAAAAAACTTGTAGCATGTGGAAGGTACAAGTCTTTAATGTAGTAGTGAAGTTTTGGCATTATCTTTGTTTTCTTTCCGAATGCACTCAATTTTTTTTTACTTTTTAATTAATTTTTTTTTTGTGTGTTTTTAGCGATTTGAAATTAGGAATTGTTCCAGAAATCGACTTATATTCCCAAACTGACTTAAAATTTAATTTATTGCGCTTTACGAGACAGATCATTCTCTCATGATATATCGACTTAAAACTGACTTAAGTTTAAGTCAATCAAGAATTGAAACAACCCTCCCAGATTGACTTAAAAACTAATTTATTGCGTTTTATGATATATCATTCTTTTACGATACATCAATTCAAAAACCCATTTTAACCCAGTTCATGACTTAAGTCAGTTCTGGAACAACATCTCATGTGCGAAAAAGTATACAAGTAAAATCTTAATCTTAAAAATTAACATACAAAAGTATACAAGTAAAATCTTAATCTTAAAAATTAACATACAAAATTACCACCCCCCCCCCCCCCCCCCCCCCCACACACACACACACACAAAAAAAAAGAGGAAGAGTGTAACAATAAAAAGAGAAGTTTGAATATTACCACCCTTCTTTTCTCTTCTAGAAGTATTAATTTATTGCTTTTCTTGAAATAAAATTGTGTCTGAAGAAACAACAATGCAATGTAAAACAAACAACAATTAAATATTGGATGGGTGCTCAAGGGTATTTGTACCAAGTTATTTTTTACTTTCTATTAGATGGGTAGTGATTTTAGATTTTCCAATCGTATTCAAAATAAATATATATAAAAGTTATAATTTGTATTTTGATAATTTTGTAAATATTTATTTGGATGTATGTTTCCAAATATATATATATATATATATATATATATATATATATATATATTTCTAAACATTTTGAATAAAAAAATATAGCACTCCCGTTCATAATTTTTATCAATTTCACTACACCAAATTGAAGATCTAATTTAGTTCCTTAGTTTGGTGCGAAGAAATTGAAAAAATTATACATAAAAGTACTTTATTTTTTGTTCGAAATTTCACATCTTCCAATAAGGGACGCTTAATTAGGTGCGGTGGGAGTAGTAACTAAGTATAAGTTGAATTAGTTATTTATACTTGTATAATTCAGTAAATAAACAATGCAAAATGAGAATTTTAAAAAGCTCCTCTCACTATGTTTTTCCCACCCTCCAACTATACTTTTTTACGATATAATTTTGTAGAGTAAATTTCGAAATGAATTTCCCAAACAGGGCAAAGGCAAAGTCTGTCTCCTAAAGTAGACTTATCTGTATGTAAATGTGGATTTATGCCTATTAATGACTCACATTCCATCCCACAATTAAAATGAAGAAGTGTTATTTTATGAGCTAAAAGAGGAGGGCAAAAATAATTACTCATATCTTTATATATAATTTTAAAAAATTGTGCTAATTTAATGATCTTAGTTATTTTTTTAACAATTATTATGTGAGCAAATACTTCAAACTTAATTTAAAAAATGATAGTTTATTTATTTTTATATAATAAAGTAAAACTATGAAATGGAGTACATACGGCAGATTATTCTTGCAAAATATTTTAAAAACGTGAGTTGTATTGTTCTTTTCAATAATTTTAAGATGTCGAAACTTTAATGTTCATTAAATATCCAAACAGGGTGGGGACCCCATCAGCTTTAGGAGTCAACATCTACAAAAATGATACAGACACACCCTTTCAGCTAGGGTTGTCCAGCGGATCATCCGATCCGCTAATCCGACCAATCCTAACCAATCCGAACCATCTGTTGATCCATCCGTGAATGTTCGGTTCGGTTCCGGATCGAGAATTTCTTATCTGGTGCTTCCGGATCCGGATCGGATCGGCTCGATCCGCTTAATAATCCTTCTTTAATCTGTCAAATCCGCCCGATCCGACTCGATCCGTAACCGATCCGTGAATGTTTGGTTCGGTTCCGGATCTTCAAAACCATAATCCGCTCTGAGCGGATCGAATCGGATCCGTATCCGATCCGTCCGGATCCGATCCGTGGACACCCCTACTTTCAGCCACACTCTACTACACCCTCACTCACATGTGGGGACAACCCGCATGTGAGTGAGGGTGTGGTAGAGTGTGGCTGAAAAAGATGTGTCTGTATCATTATTCCAACATCTAACTAGTGAAGTAGTGATTGTTCATATCATATCACATGCCTGGTGATCATGTTTCCTTTCACCCATTTTGACATTTTGCTGAAGTCCTTGCGTGAATTCATTTTTTTTAATTTTTTTTTTAACTAAGCAAGAAGCTTTGTTCTATACTTCATCCGTCAGGATTTTTTAGGTCCTTTTTTATTGCTTATACCATCCAATGTGTATCTAAAAAAAAATGCAATATAGATTATATTTGATAGATCTCAATTATAGTTCTATAATACAAAGTTCGCAAAATCATAAAAATTATAATAAATTGAGAGATACAAGCAATAAAACATGACACAGATTTCAAAAAATGATTAACAAACCCAATCACAGAGAGCGACTATTTTCCGTATAAGGAATGAGATCTTACAGTGATACTCAAACCCAGGACCTTATCTTGATAAAGAAAGCACCTTACCACCGTTTACGCTTATTTATTTATTTATTTACTTTTTCCATTCGTAGTCTGGTATCTCGCGAAAGTAAAAGGAGAATTATGCAATTGGCTAGGAGCAGTCCTCCTCCTCCTCCCTCACAAGAGGGTGTGGAGGGTGTGGATTTGGGTACTTAAATGGGGACAGTCCTCTTCTTGAATTATGCAATTGGCTAGGAGCAGTCCTCCTCCTCCTCCCTCACAAGAGGGTGTGGATTTGGATACTTAAATGGGGACAGTCTTCTTCTTGAATTATGCAATTGGCTAGGAGCAGTCCTCCTCCTCCTCCCTCACAAGAGGGTGTGGATTTGGGTACTTAAATGGGGACAGTCCTCTTCTTTAGATGGGGACAGATTTTTTGAAGGGGGCGCACTTCACGGCCACGCTGGCCACTTTCCAGCGATCCGAGACGTTCACCGGATACCTCTCGTTGAGTACTATAAGTGTTTAAAAAAATCAACTTGACCGGATGTCGTTAAGTGCCTAATCGGAACACAAATGGATTGAAATGAAATGGAACACAAATGTACATAAACACTGGATCCAAATCAATAAACTCATTTTTTCAATCTATTTGTGTTCCGATTAGGTACTTAACGATATCTGATCAAGTTGATTTTTGGTACACTTGTACTACTCGACGAGGGCTATCCAGTGAACGTCTCGGATCGCCGGAACGTGGCCGGCGCGGCCGCGCCGTGCGGCTGCACAACACTTGGCTGTGCAGCACCCCCCACAGTCTAGATTTTTTGTACTTAAATTTGGGTATATCCATTTAGATTCGCCAGATAATTACCCGGGTCATTATCTTTATCGGTTACAATTCAATAAACATCACCAACATCGCTCAAACCTTATCCAATAATTTGTTATGTGATCTATCTAGGCCCACCCTAAAAAATTGCAAATAGGTACTTCATGAATTTTTAAAGTTAATAAATGGAGGAGTGTTGGGCTGTGCATGTGGGTGCTAAGTTGCTAAGTCAATTATTATAACACAAAAGTAGAGATTAGGCCTTGAAAGTGGAATTATATAGGTTGTCCAATTCGTTTTCCTTCTTGTTACTAAAATTTATCCTGGTGAAATTAATAAGAACAAGAATGCCGGTCCCTCAACTGATTGAAGGACCACTGCTTCCAGTTCATGTTCATCAAGATATTCTTGATTGGATCTACTCCTATATTTTTACAGATTTGGTAACCATTTCTTTAATCTCTTACAAATGATTTATAAGTCTCACCAGTCAATAACAACCTCAAATTAATCAGAGTGTTGGTTGTTGTTGTACTCTCCAGCATTGTCACCGAATCACCTTTCATATGCAACGTTTTGATCATAAATTAAGAAACGATCGATACGAGAAATGAAAGAGAAAATCCGTTGAGAAATAGTCCCAAACTAGTAGTACACAAAAAACGGGCAAAGAGAAAGAAAGAGCACCTGGGTTTGGGGTTTCCCCTTCCCCCCTACCGCCTCCCCCTTTCCCCTTTTCTGATGTTCCCTCTCTCCTGCTCTCTTCCTTCACTCTCACCTCTCCATCCCCCCAGATCTGGTTTCCCTTTCTCCTCTATTCTTCTCTTGGCTCCTCACGTTCTTTTTGGCGTGTGATGGTTGAGACACTCGTTTTTCTGGCGAGATGTTCTCCGGCCCATTCACCCCTCTATTTTTGTATGACGGAGACTCAGATCTGGAGTTCCAGATCTGGGTACTGGCTCTTGCACGGTGCCCCTATTTAGTTCGGATGGTGGTCCCTGAGCTCTCCAGCGGCAGCGGTGAAGGCGTAGATGTGCAGATCCGGTGGTGATCCTTCGGAGGGCGGTGAAGGCGCAGTAGTGTGGGCGTTCGATTATGGGGACAGAGGTGATTCTTCCGCCACCCACCTCTACTTGAGGAGGTTGGGTCCGACATCATTGCTGAGCGGCTTTTCTTTTTTGGTTTTGTTTTGTCTTGTTGTTTTTTTGGTATTTCGGACCGGTAGTGTCCTTTGTTTTGTACTCTTTATTTTCATATATAATATGTTTCTGTTTTCTCAACAAAAAAAAAAAAAAAGGGCAAAGAAAAATCAAGAAAATAATGTAAATAAGAAAGAGAACAATTTCTACTTTCTTTACCAGTTGTGTAAATTAATATATCTCTACTTGCTTTACCAGTTGTGTAAGTGGATACATATACCCATCTTACACTAAATTCATATATGTATCGATAGGAATAATACATACTCCGTATTACATTTGCAGGCATGTATTTATCTTAGGTTTTACATCACTAATTACAATAACACGCTCGGCATAGTTAGTGAAAGTGCCAATTTAAGGTCGAATCAAGCTTTACGAACCTAACAAAATGAATTTATCTAAACATATTCACTTCTTCGGGGATTTTAACCAAAAAAAAAAAAAAAAGGAAGTATACAAACACTATTATTGCGTAAAAAGTTTGTTAATCGGTTTCTTGGAACCAGCTAGGAAAATGAAATGAATTTTGCTTATTTAATTTTGATGATTTTCTTTCCTATTTATAATTTTTTTCCCCGAGAGAATCTAAAATCAATCCTTATGGCCTAACAATATCGTAAGCTGGAGCGTGATTTTAAATTTGCAAACAATAGCATTGAAAGTTCGGCATTATTGGTTTGGCTAAAAAGTGGTTTTTGGTTTTTTCGTTTTTTCGTTTCGTCTTTATTCAATTTTTTTTAGCATTTGTTAGTTTCGCGTCAAGATTTTGTGGTTTCTGGATTCCTCTCGGCGAGACGAATCTAACAAGTATAAAATTATTCAAAAAAATTAAATTTTTTTGAATAAAGCCAAAATAGGTGGATTATTGGTCAATAATCCACCTATTTTGATAATCCACCTATTTTGGCTTTATTCAAAAAAATTTGAGTTTTGACCATAAATTTATACTTGTTAGATTCATTTCGCCGAGAGGAATCCAGAAACCACAAAATCTTGACGCGAAACTAACAAATGCTAATTTTTTTTGAATAAAGACGAAACGAAAAAACCAAAAAACCAAAAACCACTTTTTAGCCAAACCATAGTGAATTCAGAGGAAAAAAAAAGGAAGTTGCATTGGATCTGGCTAAATAATCATTGCATAGTACATGTGGAAGTGGAAGTATATAGGAATTGAACTTTCACCAGCTTTCAAGCTATCAGATGGGACCCCATTTATCCTCATCCACAATAACCAGTTTGTTAGCAGATCTATACATTATGGTGGTTCAGTTGAGAATCTGAGGCACATTTAATGGTAAATACAAATATATATAGAAATTGAAGCCAAACTTTGGGGACAAAAGCATAAATGTAGAACCATATTGGCTTTTCTTTTTCTTCTTTCTTCTTGGGTAATGCAGGGTCCCGGCCAGCTTAGGCGCCGCAGAGTAATCGGTAATCCTTACAACACCTCTTACAATCTTTTCACATGCTTGTGCATGGGGTGAAATAACCCAATAATTCAGTGGCGGCTCCAGGAATTTACAATAGAGTGTTCAGAAATTATGTTAAACTCTATTACCCAACAATATATACATCGAATTTCATATAGTGCAGTAGGGTGTTCAGAACCATATTGGTTTTTTTTTTCTTTTTTTCTTGGGTAATGTAGGGTCCCAGCCAGCTTAGGCGCCGCAGAGTAATCGGTAATCCCTACAACATCTCTTACAATCTTTTCAAATACTTGTGCGTGGAGTGAAATAACCCAATAATTGTTGGCAATGAGAGTCAAACCTCAGACCTTAGAAGAGAGCAAACCTCAAGTTAGTCTCATTTGTTTTCTTTTTTTTGAATTCCATGCCAATCCTTGGGGTTGGAGTTATATTGGCTTGCAGCCTGGCACAATGAAAGAATGTTTGACATTAAATCTCTTGGGTGGGACCAAAAGGTATTTTGTGAAATAGTTTCACCAAGCTAACATTTGAAGGGTTAATTGGACAACTTACATTTTGTGTACCCAGAATTAACTTTTACCCATACTTTTAATTATTAAATCACATGTTATTGCTTAATGAAGGCAACCGAGTAAATTTGACCCAGTAACTTTCTGTTTCTTTGCGGCACCACAAAAGCTTCCCGAGCCGGACTACAGGTCCCTGTTCAGTGCAGGCGTGCAGCAAATGCAATATAGAGTTGTAGTGCCTAGTGTGCCTCGGTGAGACCTTTCGTGATTACATCATCAACTCATTATCCCGATCTGAATTGGTCAATTTATAGAGTTTGTCGAGCACTTTAATTGTGTAAAAAATCAAGTTTAAAGAACATTTATAACCACATGATCTAGAAAGTTCATCATATAGTGGTTCATTCTTTGAATCACACTAACCATTCAGTTCTTAAAGCATATACTCCCTCCGTCCCTTTTTAAGTGATCCAGTTTGACAATCACGCAGTTTTAGGAGTCAACATAATTGCACCTACAAAATGTTACTTTCCATATATACCCCCAAAGTAAATGCAAAGGTGTCTTGTCATTATGCCCATAACATCAAATCAAAGAAAGGGTAAAAGGGAAATTGTACTAGGTTTCACTCATTAACTTTTCAAATGGATCACTTATTTAGGGACAGCCCAAAATGGATACGGATCATTTAAAAAGGGACGGAGGGAGTATTGTCCGATCATACGATTGTCGATATTGGATACACTTGATTTTCTAGCGAACGAAGTGCTTGACGAACACTATAAATGAATAGTTTAGATCATGACAACAACAATATCTAGAAAGCTCCTCACGAGATGCAGTGCCACAACCCCGTAGTGCATTGCTTCACTAAGGGACTCCCATTACAACATTAGAGCATCTTCAATGCATCTATATATATCCATTTTGGAGATGGGATGTGACATATTGATGGAAGATTTTGTAATTTACCTCATCTTTTCTTTAACTTGTTGTATTTTATGAGAGAATTTCGGAGGGACTCATCTTTAGAGATTTAGAGACCAAAATGGAGGTGTGAATCTCTATATTTGGATACCCACACCTCTATTTAGGTCTTTAAATCTCTAAAAAGGACGATGAGTCCCTCTAAAAAGTACAAAAACTTCTAACTCCCAATCATTATGATATGTAATTCATATCACATGCAATGTTTAATTGCATTTGTGGTTGATTTTACTATATAGTTGAAGTGAGCTGGTCACAAAAAGAGATGATGTATTATTGTTGTAGATATTTCTATCTCCCAGTCATTATGCTATGTAATTCATATCATATGCAATGTTTAATTGCATTTGTGGTTGATTTTACTATATAATTGAAGTGAGCTAGTCACAAAAATAGATGATGTATTAGTTTGTGAATTTCCTTAGGAATAGACGAAGTATCTGTGTATAATTTTGAACTTGATACATATATTTGAGCATATGGATGGTTCTTGGCTCACAAGAAAAGCTTTAGCTACACACAAAACTTCCCGGGTGATCGTTGTATCTTGAGAGTGGAACGTCATACCACTCAGTGCAAGCCGAGACATATATTTTCTAGGGAGAGCACTTTACGCCTGCCTTAATCTCTATAAGTTTTCCTTAAACTCTTATTTTTTAGATGATCATACCATGTTATTGTAGCCTATCGTGTGAGTTCACAGAATTCTAACGTATACTTCCAACACCTTCCTCGCTAGCGCCCGTTTGTTTGATACTATATATCGTATAGATAGATCCATAGCTATCGTAAACACCCAATCAAAGTTCACATATCTCTATTGAACTTGTAGAGATGTTATGCCCTTGTTGTCTAGTAACACATGAACACACAAACAAAAGTCAAAGAGAAACACTGCGAAAATAAAACAGAAGCACGACCAAGTGTCATATTGATCACATATGGTTTGAACAAGACTACAATATCGAATCCTTTAAATCTTGACTTTATGGTTATGGGCAACAGATGGAGAGAAAAGTCCAGCATTATATTTTAACTTTGGCAAAACATTGCATGCCCACGAAAGGGAAAAAGGCTCGAAGAAAGGATGTAAAGCCACCATTTACTACATACTCGGAAAGAAAAAGTTTGCCTTAAAGAGCTTGTCTGGTTGGTTCCTAGGTCTGCTCCGCACCTAATTAACTAAGGTTCGATTCTCGAAAGTTAGGTCACAAGAAAGAATTTCCTTGCGAATTCCCTAGTCCCTATGAAAATTTTATATCCATCTCAAAACCAATTGGCAATAAATGAAGAGGCCCAACATTATATTAGGTAATTACCCATTCCATCCTCAAGTAATGTGAGTCTATATTCCTTAACAGTCCCTTCGTAGATGGCCTCGTTTTGACCGGATCAGGGATGAGATTAATTAGTTAATGTGCACGTAAACCGACTGAGAGAAAAAGAGGGAATTTAGAAGTGTAGCGCATTTTCGTAGAGAAAAGTATGGGGGATGGAGCCTTCTAGTCTTTTTCTCTTCCATTGATTGTGCCATATCTTTTTCTTAAATCTTTCAACATTGACAGCTCCTTGCTTCCCCATGACCACCAAACCACCCTGTGATTGCGCCACTAAACTGAAGGGTCCCACTCACATCGAAGACAAATCATACGATCAACAAGGATAAAAGTGCGTTGGTCTTTTGCTAGGGTTTCAATTTGTTCAACCTCATCCTAATATGGCTTAATATTGAGCCAATAAATCAAACCATAATCAAATTTCCTATTTTATGAGCAGCCTCATCCATTATCATTAATAAATCTTAATGATTATATGTATTTACTTACATATCAAGTAAGTCAGTGAGAATACTACACAATTATCCAAAAAAATGGATTTGCTCAAATATTGGATTAAGGCGCGGATATCCTACTTTCTGTAAGGAGATTCAAGTCCTTTGTGGTTGGTTGAATCTTGGACCACTACCGATGCAACAGAACTCCCATATGCCTTGTCCCTTCCAGGACACATCAGCCCGACTAATAAGTCATGTTGGCTCGAACCACCCTGCTCAAGTAAGTCAAGTAAGTTGAGCCCAAAGCTCCACCGTATAAACACCTTTACATTTAATTTGTTGGGTAATTTCTCTGTGACAAAACTATGAAAATGCAAATATGGAGCATTAATATGTGAGAGAACCTTGATCACAGCCTTAGGCCTCACTGCCTTAGGGTTGCTTCAACCACACACCGAAAATGCATGCATGTATATATAGAAGTAAGATGCACCAAGGAAAAGATAAGGTTATTAAGTTTTCCAAATGATTTTAGCAACTCAGTTGCTAAAATCATGGTGATTTTAGCAACTCAGTTGCTAAAATCATGGTGATTTTAGCAACTCAGTTGCTAAAATCATAGTATTTCAAATAAAAAAATTAAGTGTTTCTGTGTATCGTTTTTTGAATTTTTTACACCGAATTAAAGTACACGAAGAGTACTTTAATTTGGTGCCAAAAAAAATCGAAAAACGATAAACGGAACCACTTAATTTTGTGATTTGAAATTTTCATGATTTTAGCAACTCAACTCATTTGCTAAAATCATGGTTGATTTTAGCAAATGAGTTGCTAAAATCTTTTGCAAAACTAAGCCTAAGGAAAACTTGCAAGAGCTCTGTCGCATAAGCTAGCCACCACTTGCACAATACTTCTAATTCTAAGTTAAGCATTAATTACTCCATTACCGCGTCTCCAAGAATAGAATATACAACCTCATACACCAAGTTAACAATAAATTACTATTTCCAAATAATAAATGAAATACTTCAAAACCAAGTTTTTAATATTAAAATACTCCAAGTTCCAACATGACACATGTTCTTATACATTGGCCAAAGTTACCATATTCTAGCTTGGTCTTTTCTCTGGGCTTCCTTTCGGACTCGCTGTAGCGGATTACTAAACTTCCTCGACCCAACATGATCATTTATACGGATTGTTTTGATACTTACATGTGTAATGCTACATATAGACCATTAGAGCTTTAACTTATTGGACCGTAACAACATAAATTAATCCAAAATACTATTTGACCTAGTTATTAATAATAGAAAAATTCTAAAATCAGCCCATTAGACTGACATTAAAGCTTAAAAAGTGTATATGAATATGTAAAAGTGTATAGGAATGTGTAAAAAGTACAATGAAATTTTCATTTTTTTTGTTGCCTTATTGTCAGTCTACTGGGCTGACAATAGAAGAACCCTTAATAATATATAAGTAGTAATTGATTATATCCTATCAAAAAAAAAAAAACACTCATCACTCATGTAAGCTTTTTGCTGTGGATGAAGTCTTCCAAATGGATATATCATATCTGGGATCACTACCTTATTTGGTGGGGTTGAATTTACTTTTTTTTGGAGGGATCATACTCCCACAAATGAGAGAGAGGGTATCATTTAATTTCCATCTTTAACGAAATGGGCATAATTATTTCCTAGTTTTAGTGCTCCACTCCAAGTTCTGTAATTATGTAATATTATTTGACACCAAGCACCTCTTGAGTTTTTCTTTAAGAGTAACAAAATAAGATATTCATTAATAACAAAAACGTACAATCCACCGAGTACAGGTATTACAACTGAAAGAGAAAAAGGCCTAAAGCACACCGACAGCACGGCAAAAACCAAAAGTTAAGTCATGCCGGAGATGCGAATACAAATGCAAATACAAAGCACCTCTTGATCAATTGGTTGCATGTTTCTACCTTACTTATTTTTTCCTAATATATGATCGCAATGTCCACTATAATCTATAAAGCCCAAAATTTCTCTGAAAAGGGAAGATTGGGGAAGGGCTTTCATGAAAAGATAACCAAAAAAGTGTTTTTTCCCCCTTATTTGGTGGGGATGACCATTTACAAAGAAGCCCTCCTATATGTTTGCTATATATATATGATATGTTTATGTTCTCTCAACAAAAAAAACAACAAGCAAGCAATTTATTCACTACAACTCCATGTTCACCTTTTCTAAGGAACAAAAATATATATATTCATAAATCAAACACTGCGGAATACAAAGGACCCAAAACGACATCCTCACGAAAACAAGAAAAACATACAACAAACGCCAAAAATGACAGTCTCGTTGATATAGATCACTGATTTGCTTGTGGATGTGGTTGTAGGATAATGGAGGATTCACATCGGCACCTGGAACTCAACAACCCTTTGTCCCGCCACAGTCGCAGCTACCTAAACTGCCTGGCTTCGAGTGTATTTTTTCACTTGTAATGAAAGTAATTGATTTTTGCACTTCATTTTCTACCATCCACACCCCTCCTTTTGTTTTATTCATGTGAATTCACTACATTATATCTTGATATGTGAAAGAGTGAACTAATGAAAGGGTAAAACGATAATCTCACATGAATAATTTTTTTAAAAAAAAGGAGACAGCAGATGGTAAAAAGAAGAGTGCGAAAATCACTACCCTTTACGAAAGCCAAATCTAACTAATTATAAAAGCAGAAGCTAAAGTTTTAAGAAGTTCAATGAAAAGCCGCATCCAAACAGGACCAAGTAAATTGTTAAGTTTATCGATTTAGTTTTCTAAGTTATTTATTTGCCCTCTATCGATGATGTTATAGACAAGAAAAATGTAGTGACATGGGAGTAATAGTAATGAGAAAGTGTGACAATATTGTATTGTGCATGGTGGAAACATCTTTATTTTTGGTGCTGCCTTTGGTTCTCAAGGAGACTCTGCCGGATTTTGGTTTGCTTTTTAGGATTTCAGATCACAAAGATGCATTACTGTTTACTTTGATTTGATTCGAGGTATTATAGTTTATTGTCATTGTTTTTCGAATGGAATCCTGCTTTTCGTGAATGAAAATAAATTGGGACCAGTTCCGTTGACACAACATTTAATACACTGAATGTAAAATACTCATTTTGGAGTCTCACATAAATGATCGGAGCCGTTTAATTAGTTTAAAACATATTTTTACGAGTATCCATAAAAAATCAACTCATTCAAATATCGGCAAGTGTTTGATCGGTATTTGTCCCTAAATTTGACAGGATAAAAACTAAATGAATCGATCATGTAGATCAAGTACTTACCAATATCCGAATGAGTCAATATTTTTAGTAACTCTCAAAATTATGTATTAAACAAATTGAACAGCTTTGATTCTGCATCAAAATCCTTTTGTCCACTATCAAAAATTCTGCATTCTTGTAGTGAAAACATAAAATTTTCTGCCTCTGCCCCTAACTGGGATTTGGTTGTATCATAATGTTTGCCAAGACGACATCTCACGACCCATGTTGCTGTCACAACACAGGTCCCAAATCCTTTTGTTTTATATAATTAGATGTTAGGGTCGGCTTGTGCATACCTCAACTAATCCCAGAATCCTAAAGTTAACGATTGGATAAAATTTCAGAGGTTCTAACGGAGTTGGTATTAGCTCGGAGGTTCCAAAACTGTGATCTTAGAAAAGAACAAACTCCTCACTCTCGAGTCGTGACTACCAGACCAACCTCTTAAGATTACACCGGTCTCAAATCAAGAGTGGCGAGAACCGTCTTTTTTCTCACTGAGGTTGAAAAGGTGGTCCTCTTTAAGTGAGATTGGTTCAACAAGAGCAAGTGATTGATTCCCTCAAATCTTCTGAAAAAATCAAATGGCCAAGACTCAGAAACCTGGATGACTGTAGGTAGCTGGCTATTCTTGATAGCATCCAAAATTGACCCCCCATCCCCCATCACTTAATCCTCAAAACTGGAAATTGTCATTGTTCTTAAATTTATTGGCATTGATTTACCTTCTGATTCTTAAGTGGAAACATATCTGGACATTGATTTACAATTGGCTTATACTGGTTTCAAACCTAACGGTTTCCTGGGAAACGGCGAAATTGTGAGAAAGACACAGAGATATTTAGATGGTAAATTTCCTTGAATGGCTAATTAAACAAAGAAACAAACATTTTCATAAGTAGCAGAAAAACGCGCAGAAAGATTACCGATGTTTTTATGTTGTCATTTCCTTAACAACGGTACCATCCAATCAACCTCTCCTGTTGAATCAAGGGCTAGCTTAGTTACCATAGCCCAAGTTGTTGGGTTCCAATGTCAAGAGGTATCTCAGTCTGTTAGGCCCCAGCCCAGTGATTGTCTATGTCTACGTTCTAACTTCATGAGGAGGGACAAATACACGTAGCTGAGGAATTGGTTGGAACAAATCGGCCCGACATCCTCATAATCCATGCAAAAGGGGAAGAAAAAAAAAGCATACATATCTACATCGTATACTTGTTATTAAAGAACATATAGTATCTGCTACGTGAAAATAAGAAATTAAAAAAAGAAAGGATTCACATGATAAAGGAATTCAGCAATTTGAACTAAAGGCGCCATAGCGTCACCCACTACAATGAACATAAAAGCAACATAAACGATCTAGGATATACATGGCTTCATAATAGAGCACACAGAGCTAAACCAAACCAAACCGAACCTTATATCCCAATTACTTGGGGTCGGCTACATGAATCCTTTCTCTCTTGTTTGGATTCATGTCATAAGGATCTAACGGGGTTTTTACGTGTTGGCTACTAGCTACCTAACACACAACTCTCCTCCTTTATCCGGGCTCGGGACCGGCTGTAAAAAGATAAGACTCTAAGCACAACACATGCAGAGTTACTAGAGCACACAGAGCTAGTGACATTTAAGCAGCTCGAACACTGGGATGACTCAAGCTTGCCTCCTGTTTCGGTTGCAGTCCATGTATAATGCTATTTATCCAGCCCAATGGAAGAAGTGCCTCTATGGTGTCTACACATGCTGATAGTTTATATCAGGAAAGGGACATTTCTAGAGGACAAAGAGAACGAAAAGTTTTCCAAAAAAGAGCGTCAAACCACAAGAGTACTAAAATAAGAATCAAAACTAAAAATCCATCGTTGAAGCTGCAGGGAGCCATCACGGCATGCTGCTCTATCGGAAACCCGAGTCATTGCACGTTCATTTGTTCAACAGTAAGCAACCTCAGGCTCAAAATATTATTGTAATGAAGCTTTGATTGAGGAGAATCCTTCATATCAGGTATCCATGGAGCCGTGATTTGGTTCAAAACAGGAGCAAACTTGACACTTGCCAACTAGTAATTATTTTGTGAGCTTCTATCAGAATAACTATGAACGATGTAACACAATATACGCTAATACAAGAATGGCATATCTGCAATACTCGGTTCAAAGAACAAATTAATAAAAAGGGGCATCTGCCGGGCTGCCACATTGAAAGGCAAAAATATGATGTTCACTGTTGAATCATTCAACTCATGAATTGCAACACACACACACACACACACACACAGAAGCAAATGCCATGCATGGGTTAAACGAAAACCTTGATAAGGTCAAGCTTCCTTGAATAGATACACTGAGCACAATTTATAGGCATCGGATAAACATTTAAGTAGATACTGACCGGAAGCAGTGAAGGATGATGCTTTCTCTTGGTCATCAACATAACGTCTGTTAAGAAAAATCCAATTTTTTTCAACATAAAAAACATCAGCTATAACGCTTCACCGTTTCAGCAGCACCACCAAACAAAGAATCAATCTTCAACACAGAGGTTTCTCCAATTGAAAATGATAAAAAAGGAACTTCCTTTTTCACCCAAATTGGTCTGAGAAGCAACTAACCAATAACATCCCATAAGTGCTAGGGCAGTCAACAACAGCCTCAATATGTTTTCCTCTATGCCTCTTCCAGGCCACCACTATTTGACGAGATCAAGTAGAGGATCTTTAAGGAATATGCCCGAAATATGGCAGGTTCCTACAGAAGTAAGAAACTCTGCACAATGTTGGTGAGTGCCCACATCAAAATGCCTCCCAATTTTCCTCTCCTCCTATGCCATGCCCAGCGAGAGAGTATTTTCAAAGACGTGGAGATCTGAATATCTATGGGATCCCATCTGACTACGAATGATGTTCAAATATTCATTCTATGAGAAAGTGCCTAAAAATTTATAAAATTTGGCAGAACTTCCTGATGTAGCAAGTAAAGTGTCTTTTGTCTCTTTGACTCTTCGATAGTCATATGCAGTTAACAAGATTTTTCTAACGGGAACCGCATTTCTTATATTTCATAAGGGCAGAAGTTCCAGTGTCTGTTCATCATCTGCGTGATCTTCCCCTAGTGCTTTTGGCACCTTCAACTCAATTTAAAGAAAAGCGACCTTTCATATAACAATTAAGCATGCTCAAATGTTACAACCATTGGTGATTGGTTGATCCTCAGATGAACTCAAACCCCCATTTATTACTTGGGCAATTTTGTTTGAAGGAGTATCACTATTTCATCCTAATGAATCTAGGAAGGAGAGAAAAGAAGAAGTGGATCATTGTGGAACATGTATGAACTGATAACACGAGAAAACTTTCCACAATCTTTGTTCATCTATCCTACGGGGACAAAATCCAAATCTATAAATTCGGTATAAAAGTAACTACTGATGACCATAGAAATGCTTGGAATAGATATACCTGGATGTAGTATCCTCTACATTTAGAACCTTTCTTACTAACCCGGCAAAATACTCAACAGAATTGCGGAAGGGAGGGGGAATTATTGTTGTGGGTCAATTATATAGATTTCAACAGTATTGCGGAAGGGAGGGGGGAATTATTGTTGTGGGTCAGGTATATAGGTTTTACCACCGATGGTGGTAGCCTAGATGGCAGGATAGTTCTCACCCTCACATCTGACTCAAGTTCAAGTCTCAACAAGGGGCAATTGGACTACTGTCTAGAGTACCTAGGTGGTGATGTGTTGACGGCATGTTCTCACTAAGAGTGGCTATGGCTCGAACCGGACATTCCACAGCAGATCAGGAGCCCCTATGGTCACGCCCAGGGAGAGTTGCTATGCTAGTTGCCCCCTTCCACCCTTTTCTTGATCGAAAAAAAAAAAAAAAAGTACATAGATTTCTTACAGAAGATCACCTAGACTTTTGGGTAGCTAGAGAATCAGCTCGAATTCCATTGACCAAAACAAGAAGCATGACAGAATCCTCACACGGAGAAAGAGGGGAGGCTTAGTCTTCAAGGTTGAAGAGTTCACACAAGAGAAGGAAAAACAAGGACTGCAAGCCACGTAAGTCAAAAAGGCATTGACACTGAGGCTAAGGTTTTCTTCCAGCTGAGCATCTAACCAAAGAAACATATATGGCTGATGCCAAAGGCCTGAGGAAAGTTTGAAAAATGAAATTTTCAATCAGACCATGCAACAGCAAAAAATTCTCCAATTATAAGAACGAAGAAGAATCTCACAATCCAAGCAGATTCAGATCAGGATTTTAAAAGAAAAATACAAACCAGGAGAAGTAGACAACAACATAACAACAGGCATATTTCCTACTTACTTAAAAGTCAAACCCATGAGCAATCCCGTTCCCAATCCTTATCCATGTCTACTCCCAATATTTACTCGCACGTCAACCCCAAACCCAAAATCACGCTTGTGTGCGCTGATCCAAGCAAACAATACCTGTGCCCTAAAAGCTACTGTAAATCGAGGACTACACTGGAAAAGCTCCATCAAGTTACCAATAATAATGTCTCTCTAATCTGCAATATGCACATTCTATGCAATGTCCGGATATAAGTCCACAAAGACACCTATATGCGAAAATGAAATCCCAGAGAGCCTAGAAAATCAGAATACCCTAAATATTCTACTCTGACTGCAATAACATCTCACTGCCACATCGCATTTGAATGGAAAAAAACCACACCTAAATGCAAAGCACTCTGGAAAGTTATGTTAGACCAGATTACAATTGTATTCAAACTGAATGTGCACTAGAAACATTACAATGCTGAAAGCCCATTTGCATCAGAAGTGACTCTGTGTGGTCAAAGACTCAAAATGCTTAATGCACGCATCGAAAAAAGATAAGTATTTTTTTTTTCAATTAGCAATGCAATTAGACCAAGTCCAAACATGCATATTGTGGGTTCTAAAAGTCAAGTCCGGTAGGTAGTTTAGCCTGTAGAAAAAAGCCTGATCGCTCAAACGCGACTACGTCAAGCACTAAAAATAGGCCAATGTGATAATTGATAAGGTAATTGAACGCATCACTGTCCTACCTTTCTTGATGTTTAGCTGAATGATCTAACCTTAGATTGAGCCTAGCTCTTCAACTACACTGAAACTGCTACAGAACTCAACTAAGCTAAAATTATAGTAACTAACTTTTGGATTCAGTAGTGGATACAAACACAAATGGCCAAGGGTTACAAGATATAAGACTTGCTATTTCACTATTGACAACAAAATACATAGAACCATGCAGTTAGTTCATTAGTCAATATCATTGAAAGAATAAGCAGAAAATGTGGTTTTTCATGCTTAGCATTCTAGGTCAACAGAATGTGTACAAGTACAACTTGGACCCCTGTGACCTTAAAACCACAGCTATGTTTGTTCACACTCCCCGGGATAACAATGACAATTTCCATAGCCACAATTGCATCGGAATACATACCCATTTCCCATTTTCCATTTTCCACTTGCCATTCTAGCTTTCATTCCAATGAACTAAACAGTATCTTAAAATTGATCGCACATCTACAACAAATCTGTAAAGGACATGATTATTGTTAACATGTAACATGGACAATGCTCAGGTCATGAACTTCATTCACATAATTTCAAAACGGAAAACCCAAACAAGAATTGGATTGAGAGTTACTGTACAGTGACCATTTGGGCCGGTTGGGTGGAGGAATCAATCTGAATGTGGATCGTAGGAGTCGTCGCTGTCATCGTGGTAGAGGGTGGATGAATCGGAGTCGTAGCCGGAGTAAGAGGAGGGGTAGTAATGAGAAGGCGAAGGAGGGAGGCAAAAGAAGGTCCAAAGACAGAGGGCAAAACGCCCAAAGTGTTGGAGAGGGAAACAACAGAGCAGATCGAACAACTGGTGGCTGCTTAAACGCTCTGGAAAGCAGGCTAGGTACTGCCACGCGTCTGCTGATATGTTGGCTACTGATAATAACACCACGCTGTTGAACACCATTATTCCTTTGACGACACCCACCCAACACAGTATCTCTCTCTCTCTCTCTGTCGCTCTCTCTCGATTCTTGGTTGATGCTTGAATTCTGTCTGTGTTGTTCAATTTCGGCTGCTGCTACTAGCTTGTCATTCTTGAAACAGTTTTGGGTTTGGTTTGCTTGTGAAATTGGGTCTCCTGATCAGTTCACGATCGGACCAATTAGGTTCACCAACCACCATCCAACACCAACAGCTTGATTCGAAAACCACCATCCAAGAAAATTCTGGGACACTTCATTGATTATTATCATCTACTATTCAAATCTTTAATGTAGTTACTACTAAACTTAAATTACAATGACATCCCTCAAGTAACGAGCCTTTTGACCATCAATCAAGTAAATTATTCCGTGGTTGACCTGATGCACCAACAATCATTTACACCATGCTATGTCCTAATATCATTCTCTACCACATTTTTATATGGATTTTTTGTGGGAGAGGTAGGTGTTGAAACACCACTTGGTTGTGCTCCCGGAATATTGAATAACAAACCCAAAATAACTTGTAAGACAAAAGCACCAAACACCGAAAACCACGATTATCAAAAAACATTTTTTGCCCGAAACAAATCCAGCAGTAATTGTAATGGTATTTACTCTCTCTATCCCAATTTGTTTACTCACTACGAATATCTGTGTCATTTTTAAACGTTTTTATAACTTTTTATTTGTAGTATTTTTTAAGTTTTTGAAAATTTTGTCTTATAGAACTAATTGAGATCAAACAAATAAGATCCATATTGCATATAAAATATATTATAGATTATAAGAGTTTTAAAAAGGCACACATAACTGTTGTGAGTAAACAAATTGGGACAGAGGGAGTAGTATTTTTAAGTAGTATCATACAAAATAGAAGGTACGTATAGTGTTTTCGGTACGATGGGTTTGGTCTGGTTTGGTGATGCAGTGATGGTGAATCAAAAGGATAATTATTTGGGGCCAATTAATAGAGAAATTATTGGGTCTTCATGGGACACTGCCACATGATACCTTAATACTTTTTTCATCACTTATGTCAGCTTCAAGACTAAGTGGATATCCTGCACATTTTTATAGAGGAGAAAGGTGTCGAGGCATCTCGTGGCATTGCCCGAGAGCACTGAATAATTACTCCAATGGGGTTCACATCTAATCCTTTGACAACATAGTTGCAGAAAATAACAAAGCAAAAGTGAAATGTTAAAAAAAAAAAATCAATGATTTATACATTAGAACAAAATAATAATACTCCTATAGCACTGTAAATTGCCAAAAGCCACAATTTCTACTTTTGATTTCATCCTCATACCAAGTATTTGGATGTGACCCACACCAATTAGGGGTATAAGATTTAATATTTTACTATTCCTATTTTTACATTATTCCAAGAGGTGTTTAAAACAAAATGTGATATCTGCAAAGAACCAAGCATCTTGTCTGTGACTTGGTGGTGGTAGGTGGTTGTTTGAAGGGGTGGTGGAGAGAAAGAGCGAGAGGTTTGGGGGAGAGAGAAGAGTATTCTTGACTTTGTACATTTATTTTGATGATTTTAGCTTATTTTCTTCAATTAAATAACAGTTTAGACAACATGGACCTCTCGGTGGTTCCCAAAAATAATCATACCAATTGTGCACTTATGGAGGGATAAAGAGGGAGAGATGAGCACCGTAGGGTTTGTAGCTATAGGTATTTGTTCCAAAAACAAAACAAAACATAAGTTTTAACAAATTATATAAAAAGGGTGCATAATGTGATTTTAGAATGTTCATGGGTAGATAGTATGATTTCATAAAAATGGAGGGGATGCAAATGAAATTTACCCTTTATTTTCATTCTTCCCAAGTACCAGAGGGATGATGAGACACTGGGTCAATGCCAACAGGCAATAATCTTGAAATTTTTTTCTCAGAGAAATTGAAGTATGGTTAGTTGCAATTAGTAATATCTGAATCCAACCAATACGCATTTGAGTACAGTTAGTTGCAATTATTTTAACGTTAAGGAGCCAAAGCTACAAAATCAATTTATACTGATTACAGTTTTTACAAAGTTCAGAAGATTCACGTAAACACCCAAATGTGCACATCAATCCCCTCGTAGTGTATGCGACATTTCAAAAAATAATCAATGAGACATGACACATTATTTGACTATTCTTCTTGTGATTCAACCTTGTCTACAGTTTTTGCAGGCTTTTATGTGGTATGACTTTGCACTATATTTTGTCTTTAAACATATGCAAAAATATCACTCATTTTTATTAGGAAATTTTAATTTGCCATCCTAAACCAATATTTCCATTATGATTCCACCCTATTGGATTTGAATCTTTATGATTCCATCCTGTAATTTGATTATGGGACCATTGTGTCCTTATTAATTACTTTAGTAGTATATAGTCTTATTAATAATATATTCTAATACTAAATCATCCTATTTTCCATCCTTTAAAACACGTCATTTATTTGTACAATTTTGGTTTCCACTAAATCCAGAAATCCTATCTCTTAATGGGTTTCATTTCTTTAATTGTTTCAATTTTAAACATGGTTGTTTCATTTCCTTAGCATAAGCTGATTTTAAATTTCAAAATCACACATCCTATCAAGTGAAGAATTAGCATACAATTCAGAATCAAACCTTCAACAATGACCCATCTTCAACAACGACTTAATCCAAACCAATATGTTATTTGGTTAATCGATACTCCTTCCAGGTTTAGTAAGGCAACATATTTTCTTTGAACCTTTATTCCAAGCAAAACTAACAGCACTGAGGAATATATCATGTTCCATATAGTCTGAAATTAATCAATACATCATGTTATTTGGATATTCATTCTAATCCAGATTATTCAACTGGGATACCATGTTGTTCAAGTAATCAGATAGGGTCCAACAATGCTTCAAGGTTAATTTCACATTTATTACTCATCATTAAGCAGTACACTGTAGGGGCCCGGATATACCGAGCACCTGGATTACATACGGAAGCGAAGTGGATACCTCTTTGTAGTCGCCGAAGAACTATCTTAGAGGGACTCTTCGGCACGCGGCTCAATCTGTGCAAGACAAGCAATTAGGGTTTCGGTCCCGTTTCTCGGATTATACCGACACCTTTTTATATTCAACTCGATCGTGAAGTTTCAGACTCGATCACTCCCGAAGGGTGATCTTAACCGACTCCATGCCGAGAGGCTCGGTGCTGAGTCAGTAATGCAGTTAATGCTGCATGTGCTCGTAACAAACTATGATCATGACAAGTGACGTCACCCGAACGGTTATGACACGCGTCATGGCTATATTGGATGCATGTGCTCACAAAATATTCTTCTGGGCTCGTCATCGTGACGTCAGCCGAGCGGTTATACCACGTGACGGGCACGGCTGTACTTGGAGGCCAAGTCAAGGCTCACCTATAAAAGGTAAACTTCATCTCCTACCAGAGGTACGCGCGATTCACTCTAAAAACCCTAAATCTACTGCACTTCATCTTCTTCTCTTACTTACAAGACCGTCGGAGTGCCATTCCGGACTCAACGGTCCGGTCTGGTGCTAACGGTTTGCTCAGTGTGCAGGCTTAGAGTTCTACCTGAGAGTGTACACCATCATCGTCGTCCTTCGTCACCAGGAAGAACAACCAGAGAAAGAGGGCTCCACAATTGGCGACTCTGCTGGGGAACGACTGATTTTCATCATTTCCCGGCGTTCTACTCTTCTTCTTGGAGGATACTCTTCCTCTGCTTCTCAGATCTTCCATGGCGATCGTTGAAGACGACGGAACCACCAGACCGGCGGCAGGAGCTAACCCCGGGGGTGGTCCTCGGGTGGGCATCGTTACCCACCCCATTTCAGGCTTCACTCCGAGCCCAAATCCCTTAGATACCGTGCAGCAGATGCAGGAGCAGATGGCTGCCATGAAGGCTCAGATTGAAGCACTGACGAAGAAACAACCCACAACCTCAGCCTCCCGATCAGGGGCGTCGAGGCGACGGCGTAAGGCGGCGGCGGCTGCACAAACAACTCAACTTACCCACCAAACTCAACGCCCTTCGGCTAAAGACCGTTTGGGCCAGCCGATCATCGTCACCGACGCCTCAGGACGAGTGATTCCAGCAAGACAGCGGACTCCATCTCCGAGAAGACGTTCGGAGATTGTGCGTACAGATCGCACTGCTCGGACTGGAGGCCACTCTTCTTCCAGTTCTCAGTCAACGACGGGGTGTTCTGGGTCCTGAGCATCACGCCGAAACGATGAAGGCGATAATATTCTCCGTGGGAAAGCCCCGGTGCAATTTGATGCGGATGGTCGAGAGATCATCCGTAGCAGATCAACGGGACATGATCGCAATAGAGAGCGTGTGGACCGGGAACCGAGAACCTACAACAGGGATCGGAGTCCTCGGAGACACCGAGATCAAGAAACCCAACACTTCCCAGAGTACGACATGGATGATACCGGCGATTATATTATCGTTCGGGACCCACGTACCGGGGAGTCAAAGAGATACCGAGCGGAGGCAAATCCTCCTCAAGCCAGAAGCTCCGAGAAACGAAAAGAACCTCCCCGAGACCTCGGTGCGAGCGATGAGCGGCACAGACTGAACGCCAAAAGAGCGTTCAGCACTAGCACGGCCTACGAGGCCCCTCGTTCAGCCGAGAAGCCAGCTGATTCAAGGCTTCGGAAAATCCAGGAGTCACCATTCACTCGAGAGATCCAAGAAGCTCAACCTCCGAAGAACTTCACTGTCCCTAAATTCACGAAGTATGACGCTAAGACAGACGCCGTGATGCACCTTGTGCACTACCGGCAACTGATGGGACTTTATGGCTACAATGAGGCCATGATGTGCAAGGCTTTTCCGGTGAGCCTTCAGGGGACCGGTCTAGTTTGGTTTAACCAACTACAACCGGGCTCCATCGGCTCGTTTGAAGAACTGGAAGAGGCCTTCACTGCTCGGTTCGTGACGAGCAACACTCAACCAAAGACGATCGACGCTCTTGTTGGTCTAAAACGACAGTCCGGAGAAAAACTCAGAAAGTATGCCGAACGCTACTGGGAGATTTACAACGCCATCGAAAGCTGCGACCCACAGATGGCAGCCACGTCCTTCAAGTATGGCTTAGACGAGAACTCGGCGATTTTTGAAGAGCTGATGCTGCACCCCCCGGCAAACATGAGCCGGTTAATGGAAACGGTGGAGAAGTTTGCCCAGTTGGAGGATGTCATATCTGAAAGGAGACTCTCAAGAAGTTCGGGAAACCAGAAGGGCAACTCCGGAGATTACACGGGGAAAAAGCAAGTCAACACGATCAAATCAGGAAACGGAAAAGGATGGAAGAAAGACAACGACTCGTGGAGGGAACGGGAACCGCGCAGGGAGCGGGAACCGAAACCTAACGAGTTCGTCGGCATAACCACAGTTTTTAACCTACCACTCTACAAGCTGATCAGAGCCATCAACCGAGAGCCTTGGTTCACCTGGCCAACCAACAAGCTGGGGACCGCCGAAGGCCAGCCAAGCGACAGCAAGGTTAAGTGCACTTACCACAATGAGCTGGGACACTATACCACTGCCTGCCGACCCTTCAAGGAGTTCCTTGAAGGGCAGGTTACGCAGGGACGCTTGAACCAGTTCATTGACCGACAAAAGACCGCGGCCCGAGCGCAGCAGCAGAATAACCCTCCTGAAGAAGTAGTTGTCCATGTGATCCATGGGGCTGCAACCAAAGAGAAGACTGCAGCACTCCGGGAGTTGCCGAGCTCCTCCTCACAAGTCCTTACCATTGGTGGCAACGCAAAACGAAAGCTCTCGGACCGTGAGGAGCAGTGGACGATCACTTTCACCGAGCGAGACTTAAAAGATGTGCAGCTGCCCCACTCGGATGCTCTTGTAATTTCTGTTTACATGGGAATCCCCAGGGTAAAGCGAGTGCTCGTAGATCAGGGAAGCTCCACCGAAATCTTATACTACTCGGCGTTCAAGGCACTAAATTTGAATCCGGACCATCTGTTGCCGGCCGACTCCCCCCTCTTCGGATTCAACGGGGCTCCGGTTTGGCCGATGGGACGGATAAACCTACCAGTAAGGGCAGGCTCAAAAACTTTGCAAATGGAATTCGTTGTGGTTGACGCGCCGAGCCCTTATAACGCCATCCTCGGCAGAACTTGGCTGCACGAGATGAAGGCCATTGCCTCAACTTATCACCAAGTTGTTCGGTTTATCGGGGCCGAGGGATGGCAGGAAGACATCAAAGGAGAACAGATGACGGCAAGAAGATGTCAAGTGAATGCCGTGCACATGAAAAAGAAAACCACCAAGGGAAAGAAGAAGAAAGAACCCAAACCGAGATCTATCGAGGAACATGAGGGTCCGGCTTTGGAGGATGTCGGGACGGCCGCGGAGGAGAAGGCGGTAGAGGACCTCGTCACTGTACCCATTAACGACGACGAGACTCGCTACTTTCTTCTCGGGTCGACACTGACAACCTTTGAAAGAGAGGAGCTGGTTGAATTCCTTAAAGGGAACATCGAGGTCTTTGCCTGGACTCCATACGAGATGCCGGGCATTGACCCTCAGTTCATCTCTCACTCACTCAACGTTGATCCTCTCCGAAGGCCCGTGGTACAAAAACCAAGACGTTCGTCTCCGGCTCACTCAGACGCTGTTATAGCTGAGGTTGGGAAGTTACTTGATGCCGGGGCTATCCGAGAGGTTCAATATCCGACATGGCTAGCAAACACAGTAGTGGTACCAAAAAAGAACGGGAAGTTACGCGTTTGCGTAGACTATACCAACCTGAACGATGCCTGCCCGAAGGACTGCTTTCCTCTTCCACGGATTGATCAGTTAGTCGATGCTACGGCGGGACACGCTCGGCTCAGCATGATGGATGCCTACAGCGGGTACCACCAGGTAGCAATGGCAGTTGAAGATCAAGAGAAAACAGCTTTCATTTCCCCCCGAGGGACTTATTGCTACAAGGTAATGCCGTTCGGCCTCAAGAATGCTGGGGCTACCTACCAGCGCATGGTGACGAAAATGTTCGCCAAGCAGCTCGGGGACACAATGGAAGCGTACATCGATGACATGGTGGTCAAGAGCAAGCACGCTTCGGATCACTTGGAGCACCTCGGCGAAATTTTTGCTGTCATGAAGAAACACAAGCTGCGCCTCAACGCCGAGAAGTGTGCATTTGGTGTCGGATCAGGTAAGTTTCTCGGATACATGGTCACCCGGCGGGGAATTGAGGCGGATCCCAAACAGATAACAGCAATCCGAAACCTCAGACCTCCGAGCACCATCAGAGAAGTTCAAAGGCTCACTGGAATGGCCGCGGTGCTCAATAGGTTTATCAGCCGGTCTTCGGATCTGTGCCGACCTTTCTTCGAGTCCCTGAAAACGAGCAAAAGGAGTTTTCAGTGGACCGAGGAATGTGACCGAGCGCTGGGCCAGTTAAAGAATTATCTCTCCAGAGCCCCCCTCCTCGTGATGCCTATGCCAGAAGAAGACTTGTACCTCTACCTCTCGGTATCAGGCCACGCGGTGAGCTCGGTCCTTGTTCGGAAGGAAGGGGCTAACTTCCAGCCCATCTATTACTCCAGCAAAACATTGATCCCTTCCGAAACAAGGTACCTCCCTCTGGAAAAGTTGGATTTGGCTCTCGTAATCGCTAAAAGGAAACTGCTGCCTTACTTCCAAGCCCATACAATCATTGTGATCACCGAGTACCCATTAAAGACTGTCCTCAAAAAGGCTGACCTCTCCACTCGGATTTCAAAATGGAGCTTGGAATTGGGGAACTTCGATATTCGATACGAGCCCCGAACAGCTATCAAGGGACAGCGCTGGCAGATTTTATTGCCGAACTGACACCTGAGCTGAAAGACGATGATAAGCAATTACCCGAAGGAGTGACGTCGGAAGCTGGACCAGATGAAACCACTTTAGGGACTCCGGCGGTATCCGAGAAACCTAACGACGAAAGAAATGGCAAAGTTTGGAAAATGTTCCAAGGAGATGTATGGCGCATGCATGTTGACGGAGCATCAAATGGCCGAGGGGCCGGCGCCGGCATCGTGCTCATCAGCCCGAAAGGTATCATGCACGAAAACGCGCTAACCATTGGATTTCCGGCGTCAAACAATGATGCCGAATACGAAGCACTAGTCTCCGGCCTAAAGATGGCTAAACACTTGGGTGCCGAGACAGTGCAAGTCTATAGTGATTCACAGTTAATTGTAAACCAACTCAAGGACCAGTACAACTTGAAAGATCCAAGGATGATGAAATACTACAACAGAGTGTGGGAGCTGATTACGGAGATTGGAACCGTGGAGATTGATTGGGTGGGCCAAGAGCGAAACGCCCACGCGGACGCTCTGGCCTCCTTAGCTACAGCATGTGCAGCCTCCCCTAACCGAACCATCCTCTTCGGAGAAATAGAGAATCCAAGCATCGAGCAGATGACAAAGGAAGTGCTACTAATATCCCTCGGCCCCAGCTGGATGGACGAGATCTACGCCTATCTCAAGCACGAGAAGCTCCCGGCGGACAAGAAGGAAGCCCACAGAGTCAGGTGCAAGGCCACCTACTTTTATCTAGACCCGAACGATAAAATGTACCGAAGGTCCTTCACAGGCCCTGACTTGAAGGTAGTGCACGACTCCCAAATTGAGAGCATTCTCCGAGAACTCCATGAGGGGAGCAGCGGGTGCCACTCTGGCGGACGGTCTCTTTATCTCCGAGCTCTCACTCAGGGATACTGGTGGCCAAAGATGAAAAAGACTTCAGAAGAGTATGCGAAGAGATGCGAACAGTGTCAAAAGCACGCCTCGCACCTACTCCAGCCAGCCGAAGCCTTACACCCTATAACCAGTCCCTGGCCTTTCGCACAGTGGGGGCTGGACATAGTGGGAAAGTTGCCGACGGCTCCTGGGGGTTTCAAACACTTGATAACAGCGACTGATTACTACACCAAGTGGGTGGAGGCCGAGCCCCTAATCACCATAACTGCCACCGACGTAGAACGCTTTCTTTGGAAGAACATTATCTCTCGCTTCGGTGTCCCTTATGCGATCATTTCGGATAACGGGACCCAATTTGTGGCTGAAGCGATCGAGAAGCTCTGCAAGAAGCATAACATCCGGATCTTCCATTCCTCGGTATCATACCCACAGGGAAACGGGCAAGCCGAAGCATCAAACAAGACGATATCAACTGGAATCAAGAGACGCCTAACTCTCAAGAGGGGTCGGTGGGCCGAAGAACTCCCAAAGGTTCTATGGGGCTATCGAACCACACCCCGGCGCTCAACTGGCCGAACCCCATTCTCTATGGCGTACGGCATGGAAGCTGTTCTCCCTCTAGCCACCCTAATCCCAACAGCTCGGACTGAAAATTTTGATGTGCCGACCAATGATGAGGCCATGGACAGGGAACTCGACCTAGCTGAAGAGCTCAGGGACGAAGCACACCTGAAACATGCCTCGTATCAGCAAGAGGTTGCCAGAAGTTATAACAAGAATGTCCGGATGAGGCCCTTCAATGTAGATGATCTTGTGCTCCGAGAGGTGGTCCAAAAATCTAAAAAGACTAAGTTCAAACCCAACTATGAGGGCCCCTATCGTGTGATTGAGAAAGTCGGACATGGATCTTATAAGCTTGCAGAGATGGACGGCACACCTATTGGCAACCCCTGGAATGCCACTAAGCTTAGGAAGTTCTATGCATAGGCAAAATTTTGTTAGAAGAGGTATATTTGGGCTGCCTGTTTTGCCCCTTTTTATCTTGTAATTGAAGGTGTTCGGATGATAAATGAAAAGAGAATCTTTCGCTATGACTGTTGCCCATTTTGTTTACTGATTAGAACTCTCAAGGTCCAGAAATAACCTTGGGCCGGCGCCAGGATTTTCAAATCCGCTCTGTGTTGCTTCGGTTCCAATCCGAGCAACTATTTCCTCTGATTAGAACCGAGCAGGGGCTATCAGAGGAATTTTTTTCCAAGTGTTGGAAAAATTTCATTCCATTTCGTGTTGCTTCGGTTCCAATCCGAGCAACAATTTCCTCTGATTAGAACCGAGCAGGGGCTATCAGTGGAAATTTTTTCCAAGTTGGAAAATTTTCATTATATTTTGTGTTGCTTCGGTTCCAATCCGAGCAACAATTTCCTCTGATTAGAACCGAGCAGGGGCTATCAGAGGAAATTTTTTTCCAAGTGTTGGAAAAATTTCATTCCATTTCGTGCTGCTTCGGTTCCAATCCGAGCAACAATTTCCTCTGATTAGAACCGAGCAGGAGCTATCAGTGGAAATTTTTTCCAAGTTGGAAAATTTTCATTATATTTTGTGTTGCTTCGGTTCCAATCCGAGCAACAATTTCCTCTGATTAGAACCGAGCAGGGGCTATCAGAGGAAATTTTTTTCCAAGTGTTGGAAAAATTTCATTCCATTTCGTGCTGCTTCGGTTCCAATCCGAGCAACAATTTCCTCTGATTAGAACCGAGCAGGAGCTATCAGTGGAAATTTTTTCCAAGTTGGAAAATTTTCATTATATTTTGTGTTGCTTCGGTTCCAATCCGAACAACTATTTCCTCTGATTAGAACCGAGCAGGGGCTATCAAAGGAAATTTTTTTTCCAAGTGTTGGAAAAATTTCATTCCATTTCGTGTTGCTTCGGTTCCAATCCGAGCAACAATTTCCTCTGATTAGAACCGAGCAGGGGCTATCAGTGGAAATTTTTTCCAAGTTGGAAAATTTTCATTATATTTTGTGTTGCTTCGGTTCCAATCCGAACAACTATTTCCTCTGATTAGAACCGAGCAGGGGCTATCAGAGGAAATTTTTTTCCAAGTGTTGGAAAAATTTCATTCCATTTCGTGTTGCTTCGGTTCCAATCCGAGCAACAATTTCCTCTGATTAGAACCGAGCAGGGGCTATCAGTGGAAATTTTTTCCAAGTTGGAAAATTTTCATTATATTTTGTGTTGCTTCGGTTCCAATCCGAACAACTATTTCCTCTGATTAGAACCGAGCAGGGGCTATCAGAGGAAATTTTTTTCCAAGTGTTGGAAAAATTTCATTCCATTTCGTGTTGCTTCGGTTCCAATCCGAGCAACAATTTCCTCTGATTAGAACCGAGCAGGGGCTATCAGTGGAAATTTTTTCCAAGTTGGAAAATTTTCATTATATTTTGTGTTGCTTCGGTTCCAATCCGAACAACTATTTCCTCTGATTAGAACCGAGCAGAGGCTACCAGTGGAAATTTTTTCCAAGTGTTGGAAAATTTCATTCCATTTCGTGTTGCTTCGGTTCCAATCCGAGCAACTATTTTCTCTGATTGATCCCGAAACAGGGGCTATTGGATGGATGCATTTCTTATAAAGCGTAAGAAATTTTCTAAGTATTGAAAAGGTTTTTATACCAATCAATAAAGATCATATTGCATACAAACGATAAACATTCATATATGAAAAAGCTATATCATCCATTCAAAACATCCAAATCAAAACATTTTCACCACTTCGGTGAAACGGGAGCATGACGGGGTGGTACTTGTTCGGTGCCATCTCCATAAATAAACCTGCTTTAAACATTACAACCTCTGGAACGGCAAACTCCAAATGTCCGGAGCCGTCCAGTAATACCCAAAACAGTTAACAATTAAAAGTTTTAAAACCCTATCCTACTGGGTTACATTCGTCGGTTCATTCTCCGGAGGAATGACTTGCTCGGAGGACCTCTCTGGGTCTGAGACCTTTTCAGCAGCATCTTCATGCTCCGAAACCTCCACATTATCTCCTTCTGGAGTCCCTTCGGCATCATCTTCTAAACCTTCATCAGCAACTGGAGAGTCCGGTGCATCAGGTACTTCACGCCTCAGGTCATCAACTGGAATGCCAAAGACATCACAAGCAAATAGGTACCCGTTGCCGAAGCCTTTGTGCTCGTCGTCCTTCACCAGGGTATAGATGTCTCCGGCATAGGCTTGACCCGCCTCATCAAAACCAGCCGAATGGCCTTCGGTTCTGGCAGCATCTACGGCTTTTTGGTGCCCCGCTCTCTCCTCCTCCAACTGCTCATCAGCCTTCCTCTTCAACTCCACCAGCTTCGCGAGCTCTCCTCTGAGTTTCTCGTTCTCCTGGCGAAGCTCTTCGGACTTTTTCTCGGTTGCCCCGACCTTCTCAAGGGCCGCGTCAGCTCGGCGCTTCAGCTTCTTAGAAGAGTTGCTAAGGTCGAGAGCTTGGTCGTAGAGCTTGAGCATTGACTGTCCGGTCTGAAAAACCAAAATATGATATCAGTATCAAGGCAATAAACAAATAACGGATCATCAGGGTTCGGATAAGAGAATACCGACCTTCACGATTTGTGTCGTGCAATGAAAGAGGTTATCCTCCAGTTTGTTCGGCACCAGATCAAGATCTTTCCTGAGGGCCAGACCTGGGAGCAGTCCCATCGCTAGTCGAGGGTTCTCGGCAACACTGTCATCTTCCAAGATGACATTGCCGTTTTCCTTCACCAAAATCGGAGAGAAGGGGTGTGACGACCCCTCAACATTAGAAGAGTCCGGCTGTTGCAAAGTCTGGTCAGGGAGATCATCCTCAATCGTATGGACTTCGGATATCCTTACCCGCTTGGCCGATCTCTCCTCTGTCGAAGCTGCCCCTTTGGACCGAGCAACTGTCTTCTTATGGACAGTAGCAAAGGGGACTTTGTCGGGCACAGAGGTAGAGCTCGGTGCTGCGGCGCCTTTCTTCGGCGCACCCTTCTTGGCCTGAGAAGCCAGTTCAGCCAGCTTTGCTCTCAGATCGATCTTCGGCGGCATGGTTTCTGAGGGTTCGGGGGATACTCTGTCTACGGGGACCCTCTCTTGCCCTTGGAGATTTTCTAGTGGTTGCTCCTCCAACAGCAATCGTTCGGCCTCGGATATCGTGCGGCTTGCCTTGGATTTTTTCGACCTCTTCTTCTTGGGTTTTTTCCTGATCCAACACCTGTAAGTCGGAATATAGCCGAGCAGATCGTGGGTATATCGCCCCTGCACTTCGTACAAAGCTTCGGCGCAACTTTTCCTTGCGATCCTCTTTAGCCTCCGGGATATGGGAGATGGAGCTGAAAGATAAACATCCGAAAGGTCAGTACACAGAAATACATAAAGAAAAGCAACGGGCGAAATACGAATTAAGAACCGACCAGTGTTCCCTTTAATAGTTGGGACGGGTAAAAGATCAGCATCGGGGGGCCCGACAAAGTTGCCGGAAACCACCACATACAGATCAGCCCATTTCTCGGAGTCGGGAAGGTGCTCTACGATCTGCCGTTTCTTCGGACGTGTCATCAAGAAGTACCTCCCGAACGATTTGTTCCGGGACACGGCATAGATCTCAAGTAGATCCCAGACACTGAGGTCCAAATCATCCTTCAACATCATCTCATAGGCCGAACTAAGGACCCGATAGCTGTTACATGTGAGCTGGTCCGGAGAAAGTTCATAAGCATTTAGAAATGCTCGGACGAATTTGCTCATCGGAATCCGAACCCCTCCTTCAGTGATTGCCATCAAAGGGATGTTAAGATGGTTCGGTCCATAGACAAGCTCTTGACCCTTCGGGTGAAGGGTAACATTGACGTCATCTGGAATGTCGTACTTTTCCCGGAAAACCTTCATACCGGCGTCTCCGGTCATGAAGTAGCAGAGATAGGGGCACCGTTGCTCCTTCTTCCCGCTACTGGATGCCCCTTCGGAAGACGGAGGAGGCTCGGGCATTTCAACGCCGATCTCGGCAAGGATTAGCTGCTCGACTTCAGCGGCTGTGTTATCCTCCGAAGGCTCAACGCTAGCAGTAGAAGGCTCGGCACTAGTGGTTGTCGTTTCGGAAGGGTCCCACTCCGACCGGTCATCAGACTCGGTAGCCTCGCTGTCATCTAAGAACCCATCCGAGACGTCGACATCATCGTCTATGTCAATGGGGGCTTCGGGGACCCCATGGTTGGGGCTCGGAGGTATGGATTGAAGGGGCCTCTCGTCTAAAGGGACTTCGAAATCGTAGTCCATCGGTATGATCTCTCGGCAAGGGTTAGGCCGAGCTCTATATTTATGAAGAAGGAAAGCTATATGGGAAGCAGCGGTACTGGAAGTCTCGGATCCTGAGCTCTCGGAGTCTGAAGAGATCTTGAAGACTGGTGGCGCCAGACCTAACAAAAGAATGCACGGTAAAAGACCGTTAGCTATGAGCAATGGGTCCTGAAACCAATTCCGAACAACCTATCCCTCGGCGACCACCAGACGTTTGAGATCCCTAACAGACAAAGTGCATGTGTGAAGTGATCTCCCTCGGCGCTCGTGGCCGAGGGGATAATAATCTACGCTCTAGGCCTTTCGGCGCCATCTTCAACCTCAAGAACAGGTTGAAGGTGACTGTTCATCTTCAACCTTAAACCCAGAAAACGCAGAGACGAGAACGGAAAAAAACTCGACGAAAACAGAAAAATACTTGACAAAAATGCAGAGAAATAAGCAAAAAAGCAAGAAGAACAAGCCAGGACAAGGTTTTACCTGAAGATCTGAAGCAACTAAGTAGCAACGAACTCAAATCGGTGAGAAAACTTCGAGTTTGTAGAGAGAGAGCGTTTGAAGATTGAAATCGTAGAGAGAGAAAGTGTCTTCTCTCCTCCCTCAGAGGTATTTATAGCGAAGGGCAAATTTCGAAAGAGTAATGGGCTTGGGCGGGAAAACACGCGGTCATTGTGGGGGATCCGGAACGGCGTACACCCAGCCAGTGAACACATAGCACGTGTCATGTCAGCGGTTCACCGTAGCATCCCCTCTCCGTTACGTCAGCATTACGGAGGGATGTGACTACAGCTGTCACGTCGCCACTGATACCCTACTTCTAGGGGACACGCGGCGAGCTCCGGATGGGCTAAGAGCACGGCGATGACAGAGAATCTTATGATGGCCTTATTTTGAAGAATGGGGCTCGGTCAGGACCCTGCTCGGCACCCGAGTACTCAACCCCTCCTGTGGAAAGTAAACCACATGGAGGGATCGAGGGGCTATTGTAGGGGCCCGGATATACCGAGCACCTGGATTACATACGGAAGCGAAGTGGATACCTCTTTGTAGTCGCCGAAGAACTATCTTAGAGGGACTCTTCGGCACGCGGCTCAATCTGTGCAAGACAAGCAATTAGGGTTTCGGTCCCGTTTCTCGGATTATACCGACACCTTTTTATATTCAACTCGATCGTGAAGTTTCAGACTCGATCACTCCCGAAGGGTGATCTTAACCGACTCCATGCCGAGAGGCTCGGTGCTGAGTCAGTAATGCAGTTAATGCTGCATGTGCTCGTAACAAACTATGATCATGACAAGTGACGTCACCCGAACGGTTATGACACGCGTCATGGCTATATTGGATGCATGTGCTCACAAAATATTCTTCTAGGCTCGTCATCGTGACGTCAGCCGAGCGGTTATACCACGTGACGGGCACGGCTGTACTTGGAGGCCAAGTCAAGGCTCACCTATAAAAGGTAAACTTCATCTCCTACCAGAGGTACGCGCGATTCACTCTAAAAACCCTAAATCTACTGCACTTCATCTTCTTCTCTTACTTACAAGACCGTCGGAGTGCCATTCCGGACTCAACGGTCCGGTCTGGTGCTAACGGTTTGCTCAGTGTGCAGGCTTAGAGTTCTACCTGAGAGTGTACACCATCATCGTCGTCCTTCGTCACCAGGAAGAACAACCAGAGAAAGAGGGCTCCACATACACCAATACTACATGGAAACTTAGTGCATGTAAATAAATTTATCATGATTGATCCTCAAATAGTACGTGACAAATACACAAGTCTAATTTGTGGTAATTTCTCAATCCATGTACACATCACTGAATACTTACCTGCTTTCGTCTTAGATCCTTCAAACATTTTCTTTTAAACTTGGCTATTGTTTACATATAAAATCAACAAATCCAATAATTGATTGACACGTAAATAAGCATGCCAAACATTGGCAAATATCTGTTAACGTAGATACATTGGATTAATGAAATAGAGTCGAGCAAATACGATGTCGTATTATTCTTCAATTTAAAAGGCAGTTATTAGCAGTTACGAGTCATTGTTAATCGACTTCGAAGCCATGATTTAAACTGCTAAATGCATGTGATCCACGTGTAAACTCGTTAAACAAGGCAATTGACAGTTAAGACATGTGGAGCATATTTTGAAAGGCAGTTATCTCTCTAAAATATAATCATTTGGGTTAGTTCGAGCAACGGTGCAGATTCAATGTGAGGCTTTTGGAAGAAGATTAAAAAGACATTATTGAGTAAACAAATTGGGACAGAGGGAGTAGTATTTTTTAAGTAGTATCATACAAAATAGAAGGTACGTATAATCTTAGTGTTTTCGGTACGATGGGTTTGGTCTTGTTTGGTGATGTAGTGATGGTGAATCAAAAGGATAATTATTTGGGGCCAATTAGTGGAGAAATTATTGGGTCTTCATGGGACACCGCCACATGATCCCTTAATACTTTTTTCATCACTTATGTCAGCTTCAAGATAAGTGGATATCCTGTACATTTTTATAGAGGAGAAAGGTGTCGAGGTATCTCGTGGCATTGCCCGAAAGCACTGAATAATTACTCCAATGGGGTTCACATCTAATCCTTGGACAAAATAGTTGCAGAAAATAACAAAGCAAAAGAGAAATGTTAAAAAAAAAATATATCAATGATTTATACATTAGAACAAAAAGACTATACTCCTATAGCACTGTAATTTGCCAAAAGCCACAATTTCTACTTTTGATTTCATCCTCATACCAATACCAAGTATTTGGATGTGACCCACACCAATTAGGGGTATAAGATTTAATATTTTACTATTCCTATTTTTACATTATTCCAAGAGATATTTAAAACAAAATGTGACATGTGCAAAGAACCAAGCATCTTTTCTGTGACTTGGTGGTGGTAGGTGGCTGTTTGAAGAGGGGTGGTGGAGACTGGAGAGAATGAACGAGAGGTTTAGGGGAGAGAGAACAGTATTCTTGACTTTTTACATTTATTTTGATAATTTCAGCTTCTTTTCTTCAATTAATTTACTCCCTCCGTCCGGATTTGTTGGTCCACAAACATACTTTTTCAAGTCCGAAAATGTTTGTCCATTTTCAAAAGTTAAAGGGTAAAGTAGGGGAAAATTACTTTTGATGATGTGAAAACAACCAACACAAAAAGTAATGGAAAAAAAAGTTGGAATCCCCAAAACGGACCAACAAATCCGGACGGAGGGAGTACTGTTTAGACAACGTGGACCTCTCAGTTGCAGGGATGGGCATGGGGACGGATCGGGGCTGGAGAGTACTATCTCCACCCCCAATCCCCAAACCCCTTTTCCATTTCCATTCCCTACCCGATCCCCAACGGGGCTTTATTTTCATCTTCCATCCCTACTCCAAATGGGGAACGGTGATCCCCATGGGGATTCGGGGATCCAATCATTTAAAAAAAAAATAGATTATTAGAAATCTAGAATCCCAGAATCCCAGTTACAAATTAAATGCTAAAATCAAGTTACAAGTAGATGTGTCGAACGGGCCGGGCCGGCACGAGCACGGTACGTTTATCATTGGCACGGCACAACACGGCACGGTATCCATGTGTAACCGTAAGTGTTTGCCAGCTTCAATTTAAGTTTTATCAAGTATCAACTGGATTTCTAATTTGAAAACTAAAAGAGCCACAAACAAGATAGCATAAAAGAGTATTTAAGTAGCGTGATCTTCAACTTCATATGAAGCACTAAGATAAAGTAAAGTACAAAAAAAGTAAACTCAATCGAAAAAAAATTTACACAATTAATTTCGTCAATAAGAACAACAAAATCAACAGCTCGATTGGAAAAATATTGTTTTTATTTTGCATTTTTTGTGTTTATTTTAAAGGAATGCATATGATTGATAGTAGTTGAGTAGCTGTCAACGTAGTTGAGTTGTATTTAAATTATAGTGATGCATTTCTTATTTAATCACATTTATTGTATTACAAAGGTCAATTATCAATAAAATGTTTGGAGAAAATTTAGTGGGACCTAAAAGTTTCATAACTCATGAATAGACCCTTATATTCGGGGATTCGGGGGCGGGGAGGATCAGGGACGGGGCGGAGCGGGGTGGGGATGGATCGGGGAACGGATTCGGAGCGGATTCGGGGAGGAGACATGCTGGAGTGGGTAAAATCTGAATTACCCTACTTTAAGGCATAGCACGTGCCTAAGGCGATCACCACGAGAGGGTGAATAGCTCGGCACCACATAGGGAGTCCGTGGGCCCTGTGCCGAGTTGATCCCGGACCATGAACAAGGTCAGGATAATTAAGTAAGTTAATATATCAGGATGCACTAGCTCGGCACAAGACATAAAGGGATACCCCTGATATGGCCGAGCTAGGTAGGCTACGTGTATAGCTTGAATAGCATTCTGGAATACATAATTCAGCTCGGCGTAATAAGCTGAACTATGTACGAGTTATTCCGAGCTACGTGGAAGCACGGCACCGCCACGAGAAGGGCAGTGAGACATTCCAGAATATTCTACAGCGGCTCCTTATGAGATAAGGAGCAATCCCGAAAGATAAGGGATTAATATGGGAAGTCCTAACGTGATTAGGAGTATACCCCATATAGGGAAGAATCCTATATGGAAACAAAGACCCCTGCTAGACGAAATCTAGCAGGACGTGGAGACTTGCCCCAAATAAGAAAGTCCTATTAGGAGAAGGATTCCTAAAAAGAATAGGAAACCAGGGGCACGAGATGCCTAAGATGATGAACGTCTATACCTATAAATACAAGGCAATAACCATGACAAAAGGTACGCTGTGAAACCTATTTTCATACGCATTGTGTCTTGAACTCTCGAGTACGTGATACTAACTTAGGCATCGGAGGGCCTTTGCCAACGAGAGGCAAAGGTGCTCTAACCCTTTTTCTGTCTTGCAGATCTAGGGTTGATTCAAGGAAGCACGTGATCCAGGGTTACGTGGATTCATCCCCGTACAATTGGCGCCGTCTGTGGGAAAGGTTACGAAAAAAGCTCGATCCCTCTCAACGGAGATCAACAATGGTGCTTTCAGAACCCCTTTTATGCACTCCGCGACGAAAGGATGTAGAAGACGATGGTACCACGCTCGTGTATACTACGAGAAAGAGCACAAGAGCGGACAAAACTCCTCTGGTCCTAAGAGCACCACAGAAAAAGCCAGTAACCAAGAAGTTCGACATGGGGAGTATCCCTGAGATTCCAAAATTCAGGGATACACGCCTAATACATCATGGTTCACCAACGGCAAGGCACTCAAAGACACCGCCCAGGGGTGGGGAGGCCTCCACCCGACGTGAGCGAGGAAGGAGCCCACCAAGGAAGGATGGTCACAGGCACACCAGGGATCGACAGAGGGAAGATAGCCTTGACAGAAAAGAGCAGGAGGCAGAGGAATTAGCCCGTGAAGTTACTCGACGGGAACGAGAAATTCAGGACCTGAAAAAGCAGCTCCAAGAGAAGGAAAAAGATTTACGCTCACGGACGAGATCCGTGCAGTATGAGAGACAAGAAAAAGGTCGTCACCACGACAACGTTTCCACTGACCGAGCTGCCTCTCCACGAAAAAGGAGAGACAGGAGTGTTTCTGTGGAAAGAAGGGAAAAGAGGAAGCATGCTAGGGACAGATACGAGAGATCTGGATCCAATGGGCACATTCCCGAGCAGCATGCGAGAAGGAGGGATACTGACCGAGCTGGTCAAGGCCCTAGAACTGCACGAGAAGCAGCTAAAGAGGCCCTAGGCCAGATCTCCAAATCGCCATTGGCCCACTGGATCCGCGCGGAGAAGACGCCGAGCAGGGTGAAGCACTCAGCGTTCATCCCATACAAAACCAGCACGGATCCTGTGGCCCACATTCAGCATTACCAACAGGCCATGTTCATGCATGAACAAGATGATGCATTACTATGCAAAATGTTCCCCTCCAGCCTGGGGAAAGTGGCACTGAGTTGGTACCATAAGCTCCCAGAGGGTTCCATCCTGTGTTGGACTCAGCTGGCCGAGGAGTTCACTGCACGGTTTCTTACAAGCCGAGCGGCTCCAAAGACCTTTGATGCGTTAACCTCTATGAGACAGAGGGATGATGAGACTCTGCGTCAATACTCAAAGCGCTACTGGGAAACCTTCAACGAAATTGAAAATTGTAGTGAGGAGTATGCCCTAGCAACATTCAAAACAAGTCTGCCCGTGCATAGTAAGCTACGAGAATCGCTTACCATGCACCCAGTCAAGACTATGGCCAAATTGATGGAGAGAATTCAGGAACATGCACGGGTAGAAGATGATATCCTGCAGGCTGGAGGGAAGATCGTGGCAGGACAACCTCAGCTCCCAGAAAAAAGGACCATGGAGTCAAAGGTATACAAGAAGGACTTCACAACAGAAAGAAAGGATTACGCCCAGCAGAGGAAGGACAGAGCTAATCCAGATCCCAAGTCATATTTCAGCATTATGGCGACTTTCAACATTCCAATCTACAAGATGCTGTATAGGATCAAGAATGAGCAATGGTTCAGAAGACCCCCAAAGATGACTGGGAACCCAGAGAAAAGGAGGGCTACCAATCAACACTGCAGCTATCACAGGGATTGGGGGCACATGACTGAGGATTGCGTGGAGTACAAAAAGTTTTTGGATGAGAAGGTGGCGGAGGGCCATCTCAAAGAATTTCTAGCTGAAAGCAAGAACGACGCCGAACTGATAGAGGAGATGGACTACGATAAAGGTCCAAAAGGAACAATCCATATGATACACGGACTGGTGGCCCCATACACAAACAACGAGATAAGGCACATCCAAAGGATTAATGGGCATGCGAAGCAAGTCATGAAGCTCGGCGCGAAAAGGTCAAGACCTGAGGGAGTCATGGAGGCCCCAATCACCTTCACTGATGACGACCTGGATGGGGTGTCAATACCCCATAACGACGCGCTGGTGATCACCCTACGAATAGGGGAATATAACGTGGAAAAAATCCTTGTGGATCAAGGGGCTAGCACAGAAATCATGTACTACGACACCTTTAAGAAGATGGAACTCCCGACGAACTCGCTGCAAAAGTGTCTTGTCCCCTTGGTTGGCTTCAGCGCGCAAACAGTATGGCCTATGGGAAAGGTCACACTACCTGTCCGAGCAGGGTCAGTAGTATTGAAGACTGATTTTCTTGTGGTGGACATCCCTTCTTCCTATAACGTGATTATAGGGAGGACATGGATGCACAAGATGAGGGCGGTCTCTTCAACTTACCACCAAAAGATTAAGTACCCCGGGGCAGACGGAATAGAATGCATCAAGGGTGACCAGAAGGTGGCCGATCAGTGTTTTGCCCTGGTCTTGAAAAAGTCCCCAAAGGCCGAGCTAGTCCAAACGGTTGAAGTCCCAGACCAACCAACTTTGGAGGATGTCGGGGGTGATCCCACCAAGAAGATGGTGGAGGGACTGAAGAAGATACAGATTCAGGAAGAAGATACAGATTCAGGAGGACGATGCAGAGAAGTATTTCCTGATCGGCGAGACCCTCTCCGAGCTAGAGGAAAGAAATCTGGTTACTTTTCTTAAGGACCACGTTGATGTGTTTGCTTGGACCCCCCAGGAAATGCCTGGGATAGATCCTGAAGTCATTTGCCACCACTTGAACGTGGACCCTCAGCACAAGCCAGTTGTGCAGAAGGCAAGGAGGTCGGCCCCACAGCACGCAGACGCTGTAATTGAGGAGGTAGAACGGCTACTAGAAGCGGATGCCATACGAGAAGTAAGCTATCCAGATTGGTTGGCCAATACAGTGGTAGTCAAAAAGAAAAATGGGAAGTGGAGGGTTTGTGTGGATTTCACCAGTCTCAACAAAGCATGCCCCAAAGACAGCTTCCCACTTCCCAGAATTGATCAACTTGTGGATGGTACATCAGGCTATGAGAGGATGAGTTTTCTTGACGCATATCGAGGATACCATCAGATAGCTATGTACGAGCCCGATCAAGAGAAGACGTCCTTCATCTCCCCCAGAGGGCTCTACTGTTACAAGGTTATGCCGTTTGGGCTAAGGAATGCTGGAGCAACCTATCAGAGGCTGGTTACTAAGATGTTCAAGGAACAGCTCGGCAAGACTATGGAGGTCTACATCGACGACATGGTAGTCAAAAGCAAGTTGAGGCCTGATCACCTTGCCGATCTAAAGGTAACCTTCAACATTCTAAGAGAATACAAGCTTAAGCTAAACGCTTCCAAATGTGCCTTTGGAGTTAGCTCGGGGAAGTTTCTTGGGCACTTAGTAACCAAAAGGGGGATCAAAGCTAACCCAGATCAAATCACGGCTCTGCAAAGCCTTCAAAGCCCAAAGACCACGAAGGAGGTCCAAAGGCTAACGGGGATGGCAGCAGCTCTAAATCGCTTCATCAGCAAATCCTCAGACCGCTGCAAACCTTTCTTTCAACTTCTGAAGAAGAGAGAAGGCTACGAATGGGGAGCCGCGCAGGAACAGGCCTTCCAGGAGTTAAAAAGCTATTTATCATCACCACCTTTACTCTCTACTCCAGAAGCTGGGGAGCGGTTAATATTATACTTAGTCGTATCTGATCGTGCGGTCAGCTCGGTCCTCCTACGAATAAAGGGGACGGAGCAGGCCCCAGTTTATTTCGTAAGCAAAACACTGTTGGATGCTGAGACACGTTACCTACCGTTGGAAAAATTGGTATACGCTCTTGTCATAGCATCAAGAAAGCTGCCCCACTACTTCTTGCAGCACCCCATCACCGTATTCACTGAATATCCACTAAGAGCCTTGCTCAAAAAGGCAGATCTCTCCGGCAGGATATCCAAATGGTCCATAGAACTGAGTCAGTTTGACCTTGATTACCAGCCTAGAACAGCGGTCAAAGGGCAAATTCTAGCGGATTTCGTAGCTGAGTTTACTCCAACAGTGGCACCACCGCCACCACCTCTCCACGAGAAGGAGCAAACTAGTAGACCCAAGCAGCCAACGAGAATGGCCGACCCGGAACCAGACGAATGGAGGCTTTACGTAGATGGGTCAGCCTGCAACAAAGGATCTGGAGCAGGGGTTGTGCTTTTCTCTCCAGAAGGATTGATTCTGGAGCAAGCGCTGCGGCTGGGATTTAGTGCCACCAATAATGTGGCAGAATATGAAGCCTTGATTGCGGGATTGAAGAGTGCCCTAGAACTAAAGGTAAACAAATTGAGAGTATTTTGTGACTCACAATTAGTTGTTAACCAGCTTTCAGGAGAATACGCTACGAAAAGCGAGAAGATGGCCGCGTACTCAGAGGCAGCCAAAGATTTGCTTGATAAATTTTGTGAAGTCCACATCCAGCAAATCAGCTCGGGTCAGAATGCACACGCAGACTCACTGGCTTGCCTGGGATCAGCAATCAGGACAGAGTATCGCCGCACAGTGACGGTGGATTATCTGGGCGAACCGAGCATTGGCCGAGCGGTGGAAGTCGTGATGGAAACAGAGTTTGGGCCGAGCTGGATGGACCCAATAGTGGCATACCTACGAGATGGGACCTTGCCAGAAGATAAGAGGGAGGCACACAAAATCAAGACCAAGTCCGCACGCTTTTGGCTCTCTCCAGAAGGTAAGCTTTATAGAAAGTCTTTCCTTGGACCATATTTGTTGTGTGTACACCCAGCCCTTGTTCAGAAATTCCTCCACGAAATCCATGCTGGAACTTGTGGGGGACACACCGGTGGCAGATCTATAGCCCACCGAGCAATATCCCAGGGATATTGGTGGCCCTACATGCAGGAGGATGCAAAAGCTTTTGTCAAAACTTGTGAGAAGTGCCAGAGGTTTTCTCCCCTCATCCGAGCCCTAGCGGAGGATCTATTGCCTCTAACCAGTCCATGGCCGTTTGCTCAATGGGGATTGGATATCGTGGGTCCTCTCCCTATGGCAACGGGGAAACGAAAATTCCTACTCATTGGCACTGATTACTTCACCAAATGGATAGAGGGGGAAGCTCTTGCTAAAATCACAGAAGCCATGGTGGAAAGGTTTGTGTGGAACAAGATAATCACAAGGTTTGGAGTACCTTACTCCATCATCTCGGATAATGGATCCCAGTTCGGCAAGAAGTTCAAAGCCTTTTGCGCCCAGTACGGCATCAGGAACTATTACTCCACCCCAGCTTACCCACAGAGCAATGGGCAAGCAGAAGCTTCAAACAAGACTATCTTAAAAAGTCTCAAAAAGAGGTTGGAGAAGAAAAAGGGAAAGTGGCCCGAAGAGCTTCCGGCCGTGCTCTGGGCCTACAGAACCACCCCACGGCGATCTACGGGAGAGACGCCATATTCCCTTGCTTATGGGACAGAGGCAGTGATTCCCTTGGAGATTGGTTTGCCAACCATTCGCACTGCACTTGTAGAGTCGGGGGGCAACGATAGAGCCCTGGCCGAGCAGCTAGACCTCGCTGAAGAAAAAAGAGAGCGGGCACTCATCACCTTAGCAGCATACCAGGAGCAGCTACGAAGAAGCTACAATAAAAAGGTACAACCAAGAGAGTTCAAAGTAGGCGACCTAGTCTTGAGGAAGGTCTTGGCTAACACCAAAGTGTCCTCAGACGGGAAACTTGGGCCGAACTGGGAAGGCCCATACAAGATTGTGGGAATTGCTGGCATCGGGGCCTACCGTTTGGCTGACCTGGATGGAGATCCTATACCACGGCCATGGAATGTCCAGAACCTGAGAAAGTTCTACCAGTGATCTGCTTATGTGGTTACGAGTACAATCGCATCTTTTTTTTTAGAGGTGAATACGAATAAATTCACATTTGTTTTGGCACTTTGTTGGGATTACGAATAAAATCACCAACAGTTATTTAGATTTTTGTCCTTATTAATAAAAATTTCATTTTTTTTCCTACTGTGATGTTGTTTAAATATGAACCCAAGTTGCTTCCAATCTGGATTCCTATTGGGGAGCAGATAGTGTGTATACGCAACAAATATTGCAGCAACAAATTTACAAGTATGAAAACACTTAGATTTGCAAACGTGTATTGCAAAACACTTAGATTTGCAAACGTGTATTGCAAAATTGCAACGAATATTGCGACGACAAAATCCTAAGTATGAAGAAACTTAGTGATATGTGCAACGAATATTGCAAGAAACTCTAAGTATAAAAACACTTAGATTTGCAACGAACATTGCAATAACTTTCTGAGCACGAAAAGCTTAGATCTGCAACGAATACTGCAATGATTTCTAAGTACGAATAAACTTAGATATACAAATTCCAACGAATATTGGTAAATATCTAAGTATGAAAACACTTAGGTTGGGGAAAGTTCAAACGACACTTGAACACCTAGCATGCAGAAAAAAGTATAGCACGAAGAAGCTTACAAGTACTGCAAAAGGAAAACTCGATAAAGATATGCTTGAAAACGTTTGCAGAAATACGAGTGCCTAACAAGTACGGAAATACTTAAAAGTACCAGCATCAGATATTAAAAAGGCCACATCCGGCCGAGCCAAGACCACGCAGGATCAAAAGTTGAGACTTAAGTAAAGCAAACAACAAGTCTAGCAGCAGGCATCAAGCCTCTTCACCGTGCTGACCAGCATCGATGGCAGGATTGGGGTCAGGGTTGTTGCCCCTAAGGCCTTCAGCAACATCCCCAATAATAGTAAGGTCAGTGACGTTCTCATCTGTCAGAATCAGCTCGGTATTGGGCTCAGGTTGAGCTTCTGAGTTGGGCTGAGCTCCAGCATCAGGATTAGCTCGGGGAGCAGATGCCTCACTAGGGAGTTCCATATCAGTCCAATAAGGGGAGGACGGATCCACCCCAAGCTTGGTAAGGCACCTTTGCCAAGCCGCGCTCCAAACAGCATCCTGCACTGCGGGCATCTGTGCTCTATAGTTGTCGGTGATTACGACAACAGCACGATCGTATTCAGCTTCCGCCTTGGCTTCCGCAGTCGCAAGTTGCTGACGAAGTTCGTGCTCGACCTCAGCAGCCTTCCTTTTGAGCTCTGCATTCTCTCCTTTCAAACCCTCCACCTCCACCCGAGCTTCCTTCAATGATTGGGCATGCTGGGCGCTCTCCCGTTCAGCTTTGTCGGCCCTCTTCTGCTCTCTCTTAAGGTCTTTTTCAACCTCTTTTGCTCGGTCAAAACCGGCGGCGGCTTTCTGCATGATCTGTAGAAGGAGGAGTCAGCTTTAAACAAACAAAAACGCAACAGAGCAACTATTAAACTTTTGTACCTTGGCACTCGATTGAAAAATCGACTTCATGAGAGTGTCATAGGAACTGCTCTTCTCTCTCTCCATGTCAAGTGGGAGAAGAGCGGCTCTGGACACACCGAACGCCACCTCGATGGAGGAGATCTTATCAATCATGTTCAGGGGCGTGCCGTCAGGACGGGCCAAGAGAGGCTCCCATGGCTGCACCAATGGAGGAGAGTCCGTAAGGCGTTGGCTTGGGCCCGAGCTTGCTGTCCTTCTCCTCTGCGGGGGAGGCTGATCATCGTGGGTACTCTCTGATGGCCTCTTGTCCCTCTGTTGCTCAGATAGAGACGCATCAGGTGCCTCAGAGGGGTTGATAACTCGAACAGCCGGAGGGGCATGAGAAGCCCGCCCACCAAGGTTCAACTCACCGAGCAGGTTGATTGGCTCAAGCGGCATCTCTCTATCAGGGGAGGGAGAATAACCGGACGAATCGTCTGAGTCTGCAAGGAGCGCGGCTTGCTCAGACAAGGATTGGATGATTGAGCGGTGATCCAACGCTCTTTCCTCTGTTTCTTCTTCTTCTTCTGATGCCCCCCTACCAGATGTGCTCGCCTCTTGATCAGTGCGGACGAGGATTGGGATAGCAGTTGGTATATCGGGTACGTGAGCAAACGTGATTTGCTGTTGTAGATTGCTCGGAGCCCGAGCTCTCCTAACTCTTCTTGTGGCTTGGCCTCTACGGGGTCGAGTACTTCTTTGCTCGGCCGGTGGGCGTGTGGCAATTAGCGGGGTAGCTGGAGGCCAGGGATGTCTCGATCTTGGCTCGCCGGCCCTTCTGATACCGCCCCAGTATGCTGGGGTGTAGTCTAAAAGCAGGTGAGCTGCACGACCGAGACCGACAGGTGTTGGTGCGAAACCGTCAAAGTATAACGCCCGAGCAATATCCTCGCGGTGGAGGTTACCGTGGATCAGACGGCCACCATGGTTGAGGTTACTAGCTGCAAAGTAACATGAAGAAGAAATAATCAAATGGCAGTTTCTGGGGAAAAGCAGATAAATAAGGATACAGGAATAAAAGTACTAACGCAGTCCGCCAGGAGTTGTGGGGCAGGCAAAGCCGATGGTCCTCCCCTCGGCATCTCTGGGCTCCCATTTGCCAGTGACTACGAGGTAGTCGTCTGCCTCTCCTTTGGAGGAATTTGGTAGGCCGGTGATAAGCTTCTGGTTAGGATCCCTGGCTTTGAAGTAGAAATTTTTGTGCTCTGTAGGGACTACACTATAGAGGTAGTGCAAATCCCACCAGTCAAGATGTAGGCCAAGCAGCCTGTTAAGGGCAATTGTGCCCATAACCACCCTGACAAAGTTGGGGCAGAGTTGCATAGGGTTTAACTGGCATCTATTGCAGACCTCCCTGAAAAAGGGATGTAAGGGGAACCTAAGGCCTCCCTCAACTATGAAAATCAGGGGGATGTGGATTTTGTCTTCAGTTTGACCTAGTTCTCTCATATCGTATCTATTGTCTAAACGGAATTGAACGTCGGCGGGGATACTATATTTTCGACGAAACTCGTCTCTTTTCTCAGGGGAACTTAATAAGGCTCTGTGCCTACCCATGGCTTCTGTAGAACTAGGGTTTCACTGTTGAAACCCAGGGAGAAGAAGAGAAAAATGAACAGTAAAAGGGGAAAAAACCAGGAAGGGCGGAAATGGAAGGGTCACTTACGTGAGAAGGTGGACCTAAGAACGACTCACTCCGACGGTAATGACGGACGTTCTCCGACGAAGGCTGGAGAAAAAGGGGTACTTCTGTTGCAGAAAACTTGAGTGTTGTTGATGGCGAACGAGGTTATCCTTCTTCTCTCTTGCTCTTTCTTTCTTTTGATGGAATGAGAAATGGGAGAAGGGGAAGGGTTTTAGGGGGAAAGTAATCTTTGTCCCGCCCAAAACCCCATAAAGTAGGGTGTGACGTACGAGATATCACCCCGAATCGTCCTTTGGGCTTATCTGATGACCAACGGGTCATTTCACATTTAATGCAATGACGGCATCACCACCCACGTGGAGGGGAGGTGTGCAAAAGATGCATCAGGACCAATGAAGCTCTGCGCACCGCTGGTAAATGACAGCAATGGCAGAGCTGGGGAGCAATTGGAGTGGGTAAAATCTGAATTACCCTACTTTAAGGCATAGCACGTGCCTAAGGCGATCACCACGAGAGGGTGAATAGCTCGGCACCACATAGGGAGTCCGTGGGCCCTGTGCCGAGTTGATCCCGGACCATGAACAAGGTCAGGATAATTAAGTAAGTTAATATATCAGGATGCACTAGCTCGGCACAAGACATAAAGGGATACCCCTGATATGACCGAGCTAGGTAGGCTACGTGTATAGCTTGAATAGCATTCTGGAATACATAATTCAGCTCGGCGTAATAAGCTGAACTATGTACGAGTTATTCCGAGCTACGTGGAAGCACGGCACCGCCACGAGAAGGGCAGTGAGACATTCCAGAATATTCTACAGCGGCTCCTTATGAGATAAGGAGCAATCCCGAAAGATAAGGGATTAATATGGGAAGTCCTAACGTGATTAGGAGTATACCCCATATAGGGAAGAATCCTATATGGAAACAAAGACCCCTGCTAGACGAAATCTAGCAGGACGTGGAGACTTGCCCCAAATAAGAAAGTCCTATTAGGAGAAGGATTCCTAAAAGGAATAGGAAACCAGGGGCACGAGATGCCTAAGATGATGAACGTCTATACCTATAAATACAAGGCAATAACCATGACAAAAGGTACGCTGTGAAACCTATTTTCATACGCATTGTGTCTTGAACTCTCGAGTACGTGATACTAACTTAGGCATCGGAGGGCCTTTGCCAACGAGAGGCAAAGGTGCTCTAACCCTTTTTCTGTCTTGCAGATCTAGGGTTGATTCAAGGAAGCACGTGATCCAGGGTTACGTGGATTCATCCCCGTACACATGCCTATCTCCACCCCCTACCCAATCCTCAAATATTTTCAAAAAAAATCTCCATATCCTACTGAATCTTCAAATAGATCTCCATATTGCCGATCCGTTCGAATAGGGGATCGGATTGGATTTGAACGGGTCGGAGGAAATGACCAACCCTACTCAGTTGGTGGTTCCCAAAAATAATCATACCAACTGTGCACTTATGGCAGATAGTGCATCGTAGGGTTTCTAGATATAGATATTGGTTCCAAAAATAGAAGACAACATTAGTGTGGACGGCCCACCGAGATCGCTCGAAAAAGATTGTGATTTGTTAGAGTCGCCACCCGGATTTGAGGTCCGCATCCGAGAAACCGATAAAAATATGACTCATTGCCCACCGAAAGAGATTTTACTGATCATAACGGAACCACAGATTTCTCGGATTCGGGGGTTTGGTTACGAGAGGGGAAGGGTTTTACGGCACCCCTCTCGCCCGGTCCGTGAACCGGTCTCTACTCAACATTTTGTGGGATTTTAGAGATGTTTAAAATTTGATTTATTCACATAAATGGGAATCGGGGATAGGAACCACATAGCAACAAAACATGCAAGAGATGCGATTTTACTGTGGATGCTTGTGCGTGCAATCTACATGGATGATGAACATGATACTACAAATATTCATAGGAATAAATTACAACAGAAATCGTACAATAATCCAAGAAATCATGGACATGAGACTTATTAAACTGTTTGCAATCTGGATTCCAGAATGGGGATTGAGCGCTCAAGGGTGGTGACTTGAGCGCTCAACCCTCATTCCACCCGAACATTTTCCTTGTTGGTTTTTGATATTTGATGTTGCTTTAAGACTTAAATACATCACATAAAGATCACACAAGCATCACCTCTCTTCAAAAATCACCAGAAAATACTTAGAACAAACTTGCTTTAGAACCAGCTTGAGCGCTCAAGGCTCATGGGTTGAGCGCTCAAACCAATTCTGCAAAACAGAGGGATCCAAATCACAAACACTATACTGACAACCTATATACACTTAACATAAGCCATCACTCAAATTGCTGGAAAACTGCAAATAGGCCAAGAACAGCTTGAGCGCTCAAAGATCTGACCTTGAGCGCTCAAGCCATAACATGGCCTTCCACTGTTTAACCTTTTAACTGATTTTACTACTTCCTCAAGACCACCAAAAGCATAAAATAAAGTTTCAAAATGACAGACAGCCACTGTTTTGCAATCAAACATGAGAAATTTGAAGTTTTTTTGATGTTTAATCACTATGAAATGGTTAATTTACATTCATGCATGTAATTTTGTTGTGGAAATAAACTGTTTTGAAAGCTACATGAACACAATTAACTTCTAGACAATGATCAAACCAAAAGAAAGTTCAGATGTTAGCAAAACAGTGGCCTGTTCAAAACTGGGCTTGAGCGCTCAAGGCCAGAGGCTTGAGCGCTCAAACCTGCTGTAACTGCAAATTTGAAAAAGGTTTTTAAGCAAATTTCAGGCCTTTGTGAGTTCAATGCAAGTATAGTGAACTTGCTTAAACTCACTAGCCTTCCTCAGAAAGATCAAAACAGTGAGTTCATCACATGTTTTCACTACCTTTTGGAAAATGTTTGAGACTTGAGCTTGATTCTGGACTTTGAGAGGTTGATTATGGATGTTCTTGGCTTGTATTCTGTACGAATTGGACAATGTAGGTGGTTGACAGATGATCAAGGGTCGAATTTCTGGGTTTTGTGGATGGTATTGTAGGTGGTTTTAATGGTAGAAGGATGGTTTTGAAGAGAGAGAGAGAGGGGAGTGGTTTTTTGGTTAGAAACTGAAGGTAAAGAGTGGTGGAATTCGTCCCCAAAACCAGGGGTAGTGGGTAGCTTTTATAGAGTGAGTGGGAGAGAAGAGAGGAGAGAGAGGAAGTGGGTTTTGGTATTTGGGAGTATTTTTGGTGTATTTCTGGAATTGATGGAGTGTATTATACGTATAGGGATCGTATAAGATCAACCACAGACGCTCCCATGCAGGAAATCTCATGATGAGATACTCTGCAAGTTGCTGACTGGACCGAAGTTGAGCGCTCAAAGCCGTGGGCTTGAGCGCTCAAGGTGCTCCTCAGGGGTTTGAGCGCTCAAAGCCATGGGCTTGAGCGCTCAAGGCTATGGATGGTGGTTTGCTGGCTTGGCTTGATTTGGCAGTGCTTGGGTTGGTTTGGCACATTTTGATTGTTTGGGTGGTGCTTGGTTAGTTTTGATCAAATTCAAGTCATTCTCTCAAGTTCCAGGTAATTATGATTGATCCATTTCATCATCGGAGATGCACGAGCGTATCTCGGGTTCAAAATTGGGGTGTCTACAATTAGTTTTAACACATTATAAAAAGGGTGCATAATGTGATTTTAGAATGTACATGGCAGATAGTATGATTTCATAAAAATGGAGGGGATGCAAATGAAATTTACCCTTTATTTTCATTCTTCCCAAGTACCAGAGGGATGATGAGACAGTGGGCCAATAGGCAATAATCTTGAATTTTTTTTCCCTCGGAGAAATTGATTATGGTCAGTTGCAATTAGTAATATCTGAATCCAACTAATACGCATTTGAGTACATGGTGCTACTATTCCACCTGCTTTTATTTTTAACGTAAGGCCTCGTTTGGATGGGGATATGGCCCCCGGATAATTTTTCACCCCCTCAAAACCATGGGTCCCACAGCTAAGCCACCGTTTGGCAACTCCACAAAACAGCCGGATAAAATTTCACCCACTCTTCCGTTATACCCCCTGCAGGTGTCTTCCCCCGGATAATTTTTGGGCACCCCTGGACCTCCCCAAAAATTATCCGGCTCTAGAGGGGAAGGATTTTGTCCATTTCACCCCTCCTTATCCCCCTCCCCCAACCCCCACACACAAAAATTTCTTGCTATTACAATTTCTAAAAACAAAAGTAAAGTTTTAGTAACTGTCAAAACAAAAAAAAAAAAACAAAAAATTACAGACCGCAATCTTGGTCAGTGTGTCTTCGTGATCATCTTCATTGAAGCTCCCATGGTGGTTTTGTTGGAGGACAAAAATCACAGACCACTTTCATGGAAGGACGAAAATCCAAGATGCTCCGATGGTGGTTTTTTTCGGATGGATTTGAAGCTCTCGCAGAGTAGAACAATCTTCCCTCCTGGCTCTTGGAACGAATCCAAGGTTATAGCCTTCGATTTTGGGTTTGAAGTATGAGATTGAGTTTGGGTTGGGAAACAGAGAGAGAGAGAGAGAGAGAGAGAGAGAGAGAGAGAGAGAGAGAGAGAGAGAGAGAGAGAGAGAGAGAGAGAGAGAGAGAGAGAGAGTCGGTCGAAAAAAAGGAAAAGAAAACAATATTTGTGTTCTCTGAATCTCCGGAAAAAGAAACATATGTGGAAATTGCACTAGACCCCTCCAACTATTTACCAATTCTTCCACCAATTAACCTATTTACTTAATTGTAAAAAAAATCATTTTTTAAAGAAAAAAAGAAAAGGGCAGAAGAGTAATTTGACAGTTTTTACCTCATCCACCCCCTCTTATTTATAAAACATCCAAACCAAGTCAAAAGTTATTCCCCTGTTTAATCCCTCATCCAAACCATCTCCTTTTTTATCCCTCTTCCATAAACATCACATCAATGTGGGCCAACCCTCCAAAAATAATACCTCCTCTTATCTTATCCCCCCTCTAAAACTTATCCCCCTGAAAATAATACCCCATCCAATCGGGGCCTAAGGAGCCAAAGCTACAAAATCAATTTATACTCAATACAGTTTTTACAAAGCTCAGAAGATTCACCTAAACACCCAAATTAATGTGCATGTCAATCCCCATGAAGTGTATGTGACATTTCAAAAAATAATCAATGAGACATGACACATTATTTGACTATTCTTCTTGTGATCCGACCTTGCCTACAGTTTTTGCAGGCTTTTATGTGGTATGACTTTGCACTGTATTTTGTCTTCATGACTTATGCAAAAATATCACTTGTTTCGATTAAAAATATCATTTCTACCATTTAGTTAGAAGAAATGACTTGTCTTGAATAATGAAATTTTTTGGACCTCATAACATAAAAAATAATATTTGGTCAATAGCTTGAACTCCCCCTTGGTGGTTTAGAGATGTGTCGGCTTAAAAATATTGTTAAATTATTTTTTGGGGCTTTGCTCATCTCTTTTGTGTTTTCCAATTTTACATTATGATTTTTTTGTCAATTATTGGTTTGTCTTGATGAGAGAAATATAAATGTAAAAAATTATGATTAAAAACCTTTCAAAAGTTCACCGAAGACAAAAATAATACAAAATAGATAGATTTTTTTGGGATTATTTGTATTTTTTGTGGCAAGGTTCAATTTAGGTTCATTTTTTTTCTTCAATTTTTAAATTTCTCTCATTGAGATAAATGAATAGTCTACAAAAAAATGACGAGAAAAATGATTCTTTTAATAAAGATAAAAAAAAATTCAAAAAGATTATTAAGCCAAAACATCCATCAGTCTTTCTTACAATATTTGGTGTAAACGAGGTTTCTGAATTATTGGATGCAATGAGGGTGAAGTTGAGATTTGAATTATAGATTTTCTACTATTTTCTATGATATATATTGTTTTAAAAATGTCTATATTTCAGTGTGTCATGATTTAATTTAGGAAAATGATTTTCAAAGCACATTTTCTTATTAATGCACCATTTTTTTTGGTATTATTGTGTGAATTTCCGTGTGTAGTTTTGTCCCTAACGCCCCGCTTGGATGGGGGATATAGCCCCCTGATAACTTTTCACCCCCAAAAAACCATGGGTCCCATTGCTAATCCCCCGTTTGGCAACACCACAAAATAGCCGGATAAATTTTCACCCCCTCTTCCGTTATACCCTTGCAAGGGTCTTGTCCCGGATAATTTTTGGGCACCCTCAGATCTCCCCAAAAATTATCCGACTGTAGAGGGGAGGCCTTTTGTCCGTTTTACCCTTCCTTATCCCCCTCCCCCAACCCCCACCCACAAGTGATCATCTTCATTTCACAGCCAACGCATCTTCTGGCTATTACAATTTCTAGCTGTGGGAAATCTTCCAATTTTTGGCTATTACAATTTCTAAAAACAAAAGAAATTTTTCAACAAACTGTTGAAACCAAAAAAAATAAAAAAAATACAGACCGTCGATCTTGGTCAGTGTGTTTGTGTGATCATCTTCATTGAAGCTCCCATGGTGGTTTTGTTGGAGGACGAAAATCAAAGACCCCTTGATTGGAAGGATGAAAATCCAAGGTGCACCGATGGTGGTTTTTTTCGGCTGGATTTGAAGCTCTCGCCGAGTAGAATAATCTTCCCTCTTGGCTCTTAGATGGAATCCGACGTTATAGCCTTCGATTTTGGATTTGAAACATGAGATTGGGTTTGGGGTTGAGAGAGATAGAGAGAGAAACGGTCGGTGAAAAAAAAAAAAAACAAAGCATTACATAATGCTCTGGAAAGTGGAAATGCAACATATATGTGAAAGTTGCACTAGCCCCCTCCAACTATTTACCAATTAATATATTTATTGTACTTAATTTATTAAAAAAACAATTTTTTTTTTAAAACAAAGGGCAAAAAAGTCATTCGACAGTTTTTGACATCATCCACCCCCTCTTATTCCCCATGCATCCAAACCAAGTCAAAAGTTATGCCTCTATTTAATCATCCATCCAAACCATCTACTTTTTATCCCCTTCCATAAACATCACATCAATGTGGGTCAACCCTCCAAAAATAATACCCCCTCTTATCTTATCCCCCCTCCATAACTTATCCCCCTGAAAATAATCCTCCATCCAATCGGGGCCTAAAAGACAAAAAGAGGATGCATTTATAAGAAAAGAGGTTTGGAAATCATTACCCTTTATTCTAGCCAAATATATAAGGGTGGCGTTAATGCCACAAGGGTTTCTTTTGAGTGCCACGACATTTCGCTATACATGATCATTATGTCCTCATTAATCAAACGGGAAATGAGCTGAACTCCTGTATCTCTTCTTCTTCTTTTTCTTTTCTACTTACTTTTTACTTGAATTAGAGCACAAACCAACTCACTGTCACACCCTCATTTTTAATAATCAAAATACAAATATAATCCACGCAGGATAAGTCAAAGTCATACACATCTCCACTGAAAAGTCAAAGTCAATTATACAATCCCAGAGTCAAAATTTAAATGAGTTTCTAGCCAAGGGCACCCATACCCATATGCATAAATATCAAGGGCTTAAAATTATTACATAAGTTTGAATTGTCAAAAGATTGGAGGAATTAAAGTTACAAAATCATCTCCCAAAAATATACTAAGTGTGGACAGGATAAAATAACTTCATGATCAATAAGCTTCATGGCATGCATTCACACTCCAAGCATCCATCTCATGTGCCTTGCCGAGTACCTGAAAATGATAGGGTGAGCTCACTAGCCCAGTAGGAAAATCATTCTACTAAAGCTAGGTGTATAAAGATGATAAGTACACCGGAATATGAAATGACTTAAAATGAGCAAATGTATAATATAGGAAGTTAAAACAAGTGGTAAATGACCACAAAGTACCCAAGTGTCCAAAAGTATTCCAATATGTCCAAAATCACCTAAGTGTCCATCATTTTTCTCTTAACCGTTACCAAATTGTGTCGTGTGTCCAAAAGCATATCCAAGTATCCAATTTTCATCAAAACACTATGATAGTCATAAAACACGTCATTTCTAACATTTCATAAAAGTATCGTTTTTAATAGGGAATTAATCCATCTGCCGGATTTCGTGGGCTTCGTGCACCCTTTCCGGATTTCGTGGGCTCCGTGCACCCTTCCATAAAACCATTTTCATCCATTCAAAACATAACATTCACCAAAACATTTTCATGTATCACACCTCGTTCAAAACGTCACAATTTTCGCCAAAATTGTCAACTGACTCAAAATGGTGCGTGTCCAATACGTATAACGAAGTGTTCAATAAAATCACGTGTCAAAATCTTGGTTTAAAGGTTTTGTAGACACCCCAATTTTGAACCCGAGATACGCTCGTGCATTTCCAATGATGAAATGGATCAATCATAATTACCTGGAACTTGTGAGAATGACTTGAATCTGATCAAGACCAACCAAAACACCACCCAAACAATCAAAATGTGCCAAATCAACCCAAGCACTGTTGAACCAAACCAAGCCAGCAAATTGCCATCCATAGCCTTGAGCGCTCAAGCCCATGGCTTTGAGCGCTCAAACCCCTGAGGAGCACCTTGAGCGCTCAAGCCCACGGCTTTGAGCGCTCAACTTCGGTCCAGTCAGCAACTTGCAGAGTATCTCATCATGAGATTTCCTGCATGGGAGCGTCTGGGGTTGATCTTATACGATCTCCATGTGTATAATACACTCCACCAACTCCAAAAATACACCAAGAATACTCCCAAATACACAAACCCACTTCCTCTCTCTCCTCTCTTCCCTCCCACTCACTCTATAAAAGCCACCCACTACCCCTGGTTTTGAGGACAAACTCTCATACCCCTCACCTTCGATTTTCACCAGAAAACTGCTCCTCTCTCTCTCTCTCTCTACAAAACCATTCTTTTACCATCAAAACCACCTACAAAACCACTCATAAAACCCAGAAATTCGACCCTTGATCATCGATCAACCACCTACATTGTTCAATTCGTCCAGGTTACAAGCCAAAAACATCCACAATCAACCTCTCAAAGCCCAGAATCAAGCTCAAATCACAAACATCTTCCAAAAGGTAGTAAAACATGTGATGAACTCACTGTTTTGATCCTTCTGAGGAAGGCTAGTGAGTTTAAGCAAGTTCTCTATACTTGCATTGAACTCACAAAGGTCTGAAAGTTGCTCAAAAACCTTTTTCAAATTTGCAGTTACAACAGGTTTGAGCGCTCAAGCCTCTGGCCTTGAGCGCTCAAGCCCAGTTCTGAACAAGCCTCTGTTTTGCTAACTTCTGAGCTTTCTTGTGATTTTGATCATTATTTAAAAGTTAATTTCGTTCATGTAACACTCGAAGCAGTTTATTTCCACACCAAAACTACATGCATGAATGTAAATTAACCGTTTTATGGTGATCAAACATCAAAAACTTCAAATTTCTTATATTTGACTGCAAAACAGTGGCTGTCAAACCTTTTGAAACTTCATTTTATGCCTTTGGTGATCCTGAGGAGGTATTGAAGTCTGTTTAAAGGTCAAAAATTGGAAAGCCATGTTATGGCTTGAGCGCTCAAGGTCAGATCTTTGAGCGCTCAAGCTGTTCTTGGCTTATTTGCAGTTTTCCAGCAATTCTGATGATGGCTTATGATTTAATTCCTTGTTGGTGTCGTCAGTGTAGCATTTGTGATCTGAACCCCTTTCTCTTGCAGAATTGGTTTGAGCGCTCAATCCATGAGCCTTGAGCGCTCAAACTGGTTCTAAAGCAAGTTTGTTTTAAGCATTTTCTAGTGATTTCTAAAAAGAGGTGATACTTGTGTGATGTTTCTGTGGTGGTTCGAAGTCTTAAAGCATCATCAAACATTAAAAACCAGCAAGGAAAATGTGTGGGTGGAATGAGGATTGAGCGCTCAAGTCATCACCCTTGAGCGCTCAACCCCCATTCTGGGATCCAGATTGCAAACAGTATGATAAGTCTCATGATCATAATTTCTTGAGTTATTGTACGATTTCTGTTGTAATTTATTTCTGTGAACATTTGTAGTTTCATGTTCATCATCCATGTAGATCGCGCGCACAAGCATCCACTGTAAAATCGCATCCCTTGTATATTTTGTTATTATTTGATTCCTGTCCCCGATTCCCCATTTATGTGAATAAATTAAATTTCAAACATTTTTAAAATCCCACAAAATGTTGAGTAGAGACCGGTTCATGGACCGGGCGAGAGGGGTGCCGTAAAACCCTTCCCCTCTCGTAACCAAACCCCCGAATCCGAGAAATCTTTGGTTCCGTCAGGACTAGTGAAATCTTTTTCTATGGGCAACGAGTCATATTTTTATTGGTTTCTCGGGTTCGGACCTCAAATCCGGGTGGCGACTCTAACAATCACAATCTTTTTCGAGCCATCTCGGTGGGCCGTCCACAGGTTTCAAAGTGCTTTGAAGGTTATCATGATGCCAAAAGTCGATTATAAGAAGATATGAGTGATAGGGGCCAAACGGGCATCAAGGAACGAACCGGAACGAAGTGCGCTTGCTGGATTTTTCACCCGGGGCAGCCCCCGATCCCGCCTGGGCGGTCGGGACTGATTATGGGCTTTCAAAAAAATAAGATTTTCACATCTTTAGGTGTGGAATTTCAACCCAAGTCCTGTTTTGATGATTTGAGCCCAAAGTTGAGATGTCAAGCAACAAATAAACATGGAGGGAGAGTAAATCAACTACCAATTAAGTATTTCAACAAGTAATTTTATAGATCATTATCAAAATAGGAAGAAAACCCATTTTAATGGAGAATACTAGAAGTTAGGAGGATTTGACAGCTAATGCAAGAGTATGTGTAACAAATCAACTATATACAACTAGAGGGAGTAGAAATTAGTCCCTTACCTCAAGGATTGAGCTTGAAATGGGTAGAAAATGCAAAACCCTAGCCTTTGAAGCTTCTCAACCGAAAAATGCTTACTTCAAAGTGATTCCAAGAAAGCCCAGACTCCAAATCACGTGTAGATGACGAATATGAAGTTGAACTTTGAAGAGATGAGGCGTGGGAGGTGAATTTGTGGTGAGGTTTTGAAGAAAATTTGAGAGGAGAAGGAGAGGGAGAGAGACCGACTGTTTTTAGAGAGAGAGGAGTGTTGTATTTGAAAAAAAATCAGCCATATACACATATATATTATCTTAGTTTTGCACACACACCCCTTATGTTTCTAATGTACTACAAATGAACCCAAGTGCAATTGCCACACTCACATTGGCCCACATTAACTCATTTTCAATTCCTCACATTTTCCAATATTATTTCCGGAATAATACATAAAAATACGGGTCCTTACACTCACTCTCTCTTTCCCTCATCCCTCTTCACCGCTTCAGTGCTAATTTTTGGGATGGCCACCTCCTCAATCTATCTCCTCTAACCTTCTCCACTGCTACCCCGTTGTAACATGTATAAATTACAGCATTCTTTTGTCACTAGAACCAAACTGTCATATGATGCCCTTTGTACATATCTCTCTCCCTCATACATGATATATAGAGATAACCCACCACTTCCAATACCAATCTATAGACTATACATACTGATTATGGGAACAAACTTTTGGTAATTTATTACTTTACCAATGAGGCTGATTAAAAACACTTTTAGCTAATGAAAAATAATTTGTCAAACCATGCGGCAAACCTCTTCCCCAATTAACAGACATATAAGGAAGAAGAAGCGAAATTAAAACTCAACCTGATTCTCTCCTCTCTCTCTCTCTCTCTTCATTTTTTGATGTATTTGCTACTTGCCCATCCTTCCAATTAATTGAGTCCAAATCCAAAAACTATAGCGATCCAAAATCCCTCTTCTCCCTCTGCTATCCACGCACCAACGTCCCGTGAAAGTCGGGGTTAGATGGAAGAAGAGAATAGGATCGAAATCGGAAGACAAATGTATGCACAAATAGGAGAAAAAAGACCCAAAAATTGGAGAATTTTACAGAGGAAGGTTGAGGGGTAGAATAGTCAAATTGAAGTAAGTGCCGTGGCATTAAAAGAATCTGTCATGGCTTTAGCACCACCCAAATAATACTATTTTAGTACATTTAAAATAGCTATATTAATGTGTTGGGTGGAATAATATTTTGTTGGGAAGCATAATTCATAGATTGAATATATTCATAATTATTACTTGAAAATAGATAAATCTATTCTTCCAAAATCTTATGTTTTAAATTTTTAATTGCGTCGTTATTTGTGTTTTTTTGCCTTTGGCTAGTTTTTATCTATTTTTTACAGTACATCTAAGTAAAAAAAAAGTTAAAAGTGTTTAAAATTAACTATAAAAAAAAAACCGCTACACTACATAATCTTGGGCCACTTAGCCAAAAATCCAAAATATTTGAAATTTTTAAAAGGAATGACAAGGAACTTTTGCAATCGAACATAAAGACAAAAAACATTTGACATTTTTAAAGGGAATGACAATGAAATTTTGCAATTGAACGTAAAGACAAGACAAAATTAGTGAAATGTCATTAATTTTTAAAAATTCTAATTTCGTACAGAAAATTCAAAAAAATCAACTCCGGCCTCTTGGCCGACCGCCACTCCACCTTCGACCGACCACTTTCGGCAACCCAAAAACTTAGTGACATTTTACTAATTTTTAAAAGTCATAATTTCATACAGAAAAAAAAAAATAAAATCAACTCTTGCCTCTTGGCTGACTACCACCCCACCTTTGGTGACCATTGGTGGCAGCCAAAAAAATTAGTGAAATGTCACTAATTTTTTAAACTAATTTCGTATAGAAACTAAAAAAAAAAAAACTCCTGTCTCTTGGCTGACCACTACCCCACCTCTGACCGATCACTTCCGGCAACCAAAAAAATTAGTGACATTTCACTAATTTTTAAAAGTTATAATTTCGTACAGAAAATTCAAAAAAATCAACTTCTGCCTCCTGATCGACTATCACCCCACCTCTGGTGACCAATTCCGACAACCAAAAAAATTATTGAAGTGTCACTAATTTTTTAAAATTCTAATTTCATATAGAAACTTCAAAAAAATCAAATCCTGCCTTTTGGCCGAGCACCACACCACCTCCCGCCGCCCACTTTTGGCAATCCAAAAAATTAGTGATATTTCACTAATTTTTAAAAATTTCAAAAAAATCAACTTCTGCCTTGGCCGACCACCACCCCACCTCCGCTGACCACTTTTGGCGACCAAATAAATTAATGGAATGTCACTAATTTTAAAACTTCTAGTTCCTTTGGTTGTGTTCGTTTTGTAGTTTTAGTTTAGTTTTGGAAAAATGTGTAATGAGTGGAGAGAGATAGAGAGAGAAATGAAAGAAATGATGATGTCATCAAAACTAAAACTAAACTAAACTGGGAAACAAACACAGCCTTTACCTTTATGTTTGATTGGGTTGTGGCTGCTCATATGTATCCAAGTTACAGATAACCATTGAGGTTTCCTTGTAAATTCTAAGAATAATACAGTGGGCCTTCACACGTGGCAAAATAGACTCCTTGAGTGACTCGCCACAAGGAAGTTCGCTGAGTGTACCTTGTCGTTGTAGCCCCAACATAGGGGTGTTTGAGAACCTACTTTTCAGCTTTTAATTTTTAATTTTTTGGCTTTTTGACTTTGTGAATTATGATCAGAATGTGTTTTGAATATGAGAGGAATATTTGGAAGAAATGTACAAAATGCATTTTGCCAAAGTAGTAGTGTTTGGGAAAACAATGTGAAAATGAGTTATGGATTGTTTGTTTACGATTTTGCCCTTGTCTATTGATTATGTTATTAAAAACGTGTACGAATATTGTTTTTAACAATCCTTTTATTTAAAAGTCATATTGGAAATAGTTTTGTAAATGCGACCGGTCCAATTTTGATTTTTTTTTTTGGAAAATATATTTTGATCTTCCCCTTTTTTTTGGGGGTAATTGAAAGTCTCCCCAACTTAATAAAAATTACGGAAAATGGAAGTAATTGCCAAAAAAAAATTTTAAAAAAATTGGTCCAAAAAATTGACGAACATTAGAAATATACATTAAAAAAGAAGAAGCTTATGCATACATTAAAAACATACAAGACAAAAGTTCAGTTTTTGGGAAACCAAACAGACAGAGATCACTTCTAAGATCAAACTAATAATGCAGGCATGTTCTACTCTTCATTTTCTTCGCTGTTTAAGATCTTCTCTTCACTGTTCAAAAAAGGGTGCGATAGACGGGTTGCAAATTAAGCTCGATGAATAATTTCCTTCAGACATTACTCGATTTGTAAATCGCAATATTTACTCCTAAAACTTCCATACAAACACAGATCTGGGTTCATGGGGTGATGGGTTTTCTAAGATTTTGGGGGTGGGGGAGAAGAATACCTTTCTCTTTGTTTGTGTTGTGCGGTGGGAAAAATGGGGGATCCAGAGGTGTAAGGGAGGGGTAGAATGGGAGAGAAATTAAAGGGGAAATCAAAATGAGAAAAGGAGAATGGAAAAAGGAGCCTCCGACCTACTTTTCTGTTCTAGCCCAGATTGTTCAAAATGGAGAATGGATTATGAGGGAAAAACTTTTGGATTTTTTCTCCCAAACACCCACAATGAAAAAAGTAGAATGGGAAAACTCAATAAATAGGTGCTCAAACACCCTCATAGACTCGCTTGATTCGACTCACAGTACATCCTTGCCTCCACTGACTTGCACGAATCGCAGCTCTTCATTTTCTCTCTCTCTCTCTCTCTCTCTCTCTCTCTCCTCTGCAATTACAGGAAGGGGAAACGAATGTCAGTGTTTTTTTGTCTTTTTGCTAAATTAATATTCAAAACAATGTTTTTATGTATAATTGTAAAAATTTCTTGTCATTCCTTTAAAAAAGGCAAAATATAATATACTTATAACTAATTTTTCTTACTAATCTTTTTATCTCAAAACCGAGAACCAAAGAATTTCATCATATACTAACTTTAGACAACATATTTTTTCGGTCAAAATGATTTAATGAAAGTACAATGTGGTACCCCTGTAGTGGTCCCATGGCGTACTTCTTTATTTTGTAAATACAGAGTAACTAACCAGTCTATTGGTATTGACCGGAGGTGTCGACCACGTACCGACCGGAGTCACGGATCCACAAGTGCGTCCCAAACGATTAATCCGAACCGTTCATCCATCTCAAAATCAAATTCCAAGTGGGCCTCACGTGTGAATCGCTGCAATCGGACGGCCAGATGAGCTCGATCGAGCTCATCATGCCGTCCGATTGCATCAATTCCCTCGTGGCCGATCGAGCTCATCTGGCTGTCCGATTGCATCAATTCCCTCGTGGCCCACTCAAAATTTGATCTTGAGATGGATGGACGGTTTAGATTGATCATTTTGAACCCATAAAATGGGCCTCAACGCCGTCTTTACATGGTCTGTATAAAGGGAGTCGGCACCCGTTGCATTTCTGCATATTAACAGAGGAGAGACATTGATGGTCGACTCCAAGTTTTCCAAAAGATAAAACCTACATTTGATAAAATCAACTGTTTATCAAATGGAAAACACATGTGATTAAATTAAAGCAAAATTAAGCCTTTTTTTACTTTGATTTAATCACATGTCTTACTCATTTGATAAAAGAGATTTGATTAGGGGTGTTCCAATAACTCAGTTTTTTGAAAAAATTGGTTTTTCACGAGTTTTTATGTGATGTGTTGTGATAGAATGACTTGTCTCGGTGTTTGGAAAAAACAGTTTTTTGTTAGATTTGATGTTGATTTTATCTTTTGAAAAACTGGAGACGCGTGAGAATAGAAGGAAGGGTGCCGATAGAAAAAAGAAGAAGAAGAAAGGAAGCAAAGCGACATCAAGGATAAAGTACAGGAGTGTAGAGTGTATTTTAATCCGGAGTCCCAAAACCTTTTTTATCTTCGAAAGATGAACAGAATTTTGGAGAGAGAGCGAGTGAGAGAGAGAGAGAGAGAGAGATGGAGGCGCTGAAGGTACTGAGCATAACCTCGCAGCCATTGAAACACCTCTTCCACTTTCCTTCTTTCAACTCCATTACAAGAACCTCCTCATCCAGGCTCGTCTTTCGCTGCTGCTCTTCTTCCTCTTCCTCCACCACCGCCGCCGCCGCCACCAGAGTCGCCGGCCGCAACCGGAGGTCCTCGTCTGAGACTCCGTCTTCCACGTCCGATAGAGACGCCGTTCGCGCTATCCGCCTAAAAAAGGTATGGTTAAGCATCTTGTTTTAATCGTTTCTAACCTGAGAAAAAAATGTTTTTTCTTTTTTGGGTTTTAAAATTGTTAACAATGCAACAATTGTCAACATGTATTTTACTTCTGATTGATTATACATTGAAGCCCATAGTTGGAGGACCCATATCAAGCCTGAATAATTAGGTGAGAAAGGGTACCCTTTTTTTTTTTTTAACACCAAATCTCACCATTTTTATTTTTTGGTGAGATTTGGAGAAGAAGCCAATCAAAAAATGCATTTTTGTACTTTTCCCTGTATTTGTTACCAAATTATTCAAACCAAAGTAGTGATTTGACAAGAATCTCTAATCCTTTCTTTACTTTTCTTATCAAATCCCTCAATCCAAAGGGGCTGACATCCACAAGCAAAAAGACACCAGTAAACCACCACAAATAAACATTCTGAAGTTCCCTGCATCCAATACAAGCAAGATTATGCATAGACTTGAAGGGGAAAAGAGTTTTAATTTCAAACACTTGTGAAAATGTAGTAATTTTTATGTGGGCAATTACGAAACCTAGTGTAAAAGTCAGTGGGTAAATTCCCACAGGCTCTAACATGCCTCTGACATCTTGGCATCACACTTATCGTAAATTTTCGTACTCGACAAAGTCTTGTCTGCATTATGCTCAGTCTAGATATTGTGATATTAAACGTGGCACTTCAAACCAAACTATTTTGTATTCTAGGAGAATGTATAAATCTCATTATACCATGATTTGTGTTAGTTGTCATTGTGGAAGGGTCAGAAAAATCACCTTCAAAGTTAATGTTCCCTCGGTGTTAGCTCTATCGTTTGTGTAAATTGCAATTTCATCAAGGAAACATTTTGTGATTGTTTTGCAGGTTGAAGAATTGAGGGGACAGGGCTTTGAGCCCTATGCGTATAAGTGGGAAAGGACTCATACTGCCAATCAGCTGCAAGATATATACAGGAACCTGGGAAATGGTGAAGAGTCAACCCGTGAGTGTGATTGTGTATCAGTTGCAGGGAGGATTGTGGCTCGTAGAGCTTTTGGAAAGCTGGCTTTTTTAACTTTAAGGGATGATTCAGGGACAATACAGGTTGGCTTACTGCCTGTGCTTTGCCTTTTTTTCTTATTCTCTTTTTATTTTCCATGACTTCTGATTGTGTCTGACATTGATGAGCTAATCAATACTGGAAAATGACACTACCGATTGTGTGTATAAAAGTTTGCTCAGTTGACTGGGTCTTATAGCAGATGTGTCATGAATTTGGTATCGTAATTGATCGAGTTTTTGTTTAGCTTTATTGTGAGAAGGAAAGGCTTGCTAACGATCAGTTTGAGATGTTGAAGACGCTTGTTGATATTGGAGATATACTTGGTGCAAATGGATCAATAAAGCGGACAGAGAAAGGTAACTTAAGCCTATTCTAAATTATATAAGCAGCCAGTAAGATTGTCTTGATGATATATGGATTTCTTGACTCATAATATTGACAGTATATGATATCCACAGTTGTGTTGGGCTTTCCTTGACCTATCGTTTGGGTAAAATCTGGAACATAGACATTTTGTGTTATGTTTTTGTATGCTTTCCTTACGGAGTTCTCAAAACACATAAGATTTGTTGATAAATTTGTCCACTGGCTTTGTGGCCAGAACCATTGATCTTCCTGGCGTCAGTTCTTAGATCATCACTCGAAAGCCAAAGATCTCCATGACATGCTGAACTGTACTGAGATAAGTCATAAGTAATTATGGCTCACCCTGGATTTTTGACATTGCATTCATGCCCAATGACATAATGTGGATTTAAGTGTTTCCAAGAGACACACCAAATGCCAGTCATACCACATTGAAAGAATGGTATACTTCGACCACAAACCACATATCAACAAATAAAACAATAAAATATTTCATCATTGTTACCAAGGAGAATGCGATCCAAATTACAGAAAAAAGTAAACTACACTCGCAGCCTAATTGTTCCACCAAATATGAGTTCCATTTTAAATGGTTAACTAACGTTCTTTTTCCATATTATTGTTGCTATTCAATGAAAAGATGTAATGTTCTATTCCTTGGTTGGGACAGAGTTGATGTTTAATGATGACGCAAGAAAATTATAGTAATTACCAGCTTCATCACGGTAATGTCCACATTTTTAAAAAGTATGATTTCATCGGTTACTTAAGCAAGTTGGAAACCTTGATGCCTTGTCTACAAACCTCACGAGTTTTCCTTGAACCGCTTTAAGACAAGTGCATAACTGTAGACAACGAGAGTTTTATTGAATGCCTATTATGGACCTCCCGGCGTTATGTTTTCTTTCTCTTTCCTGTTCTTTATCTATGAAATTTCTGTGAACTGGTTAGCATTACACAACCTGGGTGACCATTTTATTGCATAATTCGGTTTTCAGGGGAGCTTTCAGTTAAGTTGAATTCGTTTGCAATTCTTACAAAATCCCTACTCCCACTACCAGACAAGTATCATGGACTAACTGATGTGGATAAGCGCTACCGCCAACGGTTAGTTCCTAGTTTTCTTTTGCTGATTGTTGGAAAGGAATGTGTTATGTTATCAGGAGACATTGGAATTATATTTTTAGAGGAATCCAATGTAGTTGGTTAACATAGACAGGAAATTTGAGTCTGAATATTTGAACTATTGTCCTACTAGGTATATTTTTTTATTTGTGTGGCATACAATTCCTGCAGAAGATTGTTTTTGTACGACTTAAATCTATGTCGACAACTAGTTCTTCCACTCTATTTATATGTGGCTCTAAAAGTTTCTTATGCACTTCAACTTGACCCAATAAGATCACGTTTTGATTAAACTCTTGACTAGAACTTGAATAGTTAAGGTTGAAATGAGTAAGTAGTTACCATTTGTCAAAGCTAGTTTCTTACTATTATAAGTTTTCTGTTAATCATAGATCCAATGACTAAACTTGTTGGAGATTTTTTTGCTTTAAATAACCAAATAAAAGTAAAATAGAAGTCACGGTTTCCTAGCAGCTGCATGGCAGCTGTGCCGTACCCTAATCCATAATCCTGAGTGGTGAGCAAACATACAGCAGCATCGCTAGTTGGGTTTGCTTGTAAAATTCCAGATTAAGTTTTAAAATGCTAGATAGTATGGTAGCCTATAATTGGCTCGCTGTTAATTCTGACTGTGTCTCGATTGCTATGTAGGTATGTAGATATGATTGCAAACCCTGAGGTTGCTGATATATTTCGGCAAAGAGCCAAGGTGAGTGATTTATCATTAGTATTGTGTAATTGCCTTCTTAAATTCTTAAATTATTTACTCATTAAAAACTGTGTTTGGCCTTGGTAGCAAATTGCTTGCTGTGTTTTAAATCTTATTAATTCCAATTTCCAAATAGGCTTTCAACTTGATGACACTTCCAACCCAATGTCCATATCCATTAACCAACGTCAGGAAAAGTGCATTCTTTGATTGTTTGATGGTGTTATCATCTAACATTAAGTGTGTTCTTGTTTTGTTTTTCAATTTCGACCCTGTTAACGTAGGTTATTAGAGTTTGGTTTAGAATTTGCAAAGCACCCCAACATGCATTTTAAACCCGTGTTGAAGGAGTGTCCTCCACGTGTCCCTATGAAAAAGTAAAGAAGCAAAATTAGGACGAGCCATGTGGCATGTCCGACAGGCGACATGTATCCAGGCTTGTCCGACAGTGTTTGTGTCTGGTACCATGTCCAGTATGTCGGGCACTGACACAAACCTACTTAGGCATGTCTATATCTAGTGGAAGAAATACAGTTTCATTCATGCAAGTAGAGCAACCAGGTCTAGACCCTTGCACCTCCAGAACAAACTCTTGCACCATAATCAAATAAGCTTCTAGAACAAAGAAGGAAAAAACTTAAGCAAAAGACAGGGGAACTGGTTTCCTCTAAATCTGGTTGGGACTTTTCACCTTGTCCTTTAGTGCTCACTAGGCCATGAATGCCTTTTTATACAATTGTTTCGCTGCTGAAACATAAAATGATTATGGTTACAGACCAGTTGCTGATTCCTTTTTTCCTGTAGATTGTATCAGAAATACGGAAGACGGTGGAATCTTTAGGATTTGTCGAAGTTGAGACACCGGTTTTACAGGTTTGCGAATAACTTTGATTTTTATCTGTTTTTGTCAGTTGCTAATTTTGATAGTTTCGTTTGATTTAATACGTGTCGGTGTTTTGATAAAATAGCTGCTTGTTCCGACAATGTCACTGTGAGATATGTGCGAGTCCAAAGTACATCTAATGTGGTTCCTGAATAGTGCTCTAAATTGTTCTTATAAACTGAATTCATTAAAATTTAGAGCCTATGGTTAAGTTGCCAGAGACCCCACAGTGCCAATTGATAGAAGAACCTTAAATTTGTTTTTTGCTACGTCTAAGATGCACCTTGTCATGACGATTGGCTCATGGAGTAATAGATATTTGGATACTAGTAGAGGTTATATGTTCTCAGAAAATTTCTAAGTTTAAATCCGAGAAAAAGAAAATTTACCATTGGAAACAAGTCGACAACCTATCCATGGTAAAATGAATTTGGTTCGCAAATTGAAAAGTGTGGGAATGAAATAGTAGCCTCGGTGTCAGACATTCTGGCTTACATTTAGCTTGTAACCCCCATTTTGTTACTTTTGTACAGATTAACTTACATTTCTTGGAGTTCCAGTTCTCTTTGCTGCAATAATGTGTCAGAACAGTTTTTAGCATCTTACAGTACTTCACGAGATGCACGATTTGATACGCATTAGCAGGAATGAATATGTTGCCATTGCTTATCCCACAAGTGAAGATATATATTAAAATGCTCATGAAACTTGTCTTTGTTGCCTAGTAAAACAGAAGGATCGTTTTTATCTGTGATCTCGTTTTTAAATTGGTGGATCTTCTAGGGAGCAGCTGGTGGAGCAGAAGCCAGGCCATTTGTTACATACCATAATTCACTTGGGAGGGATCTTTATTTGAGAATTGCAACTGAGCTCCATTTAAAGAGAATGCTGGTGAGAATATGCAGATTTTACCTCTGTTTTTCTTGTGCTGAATATCAACAGATTCCACTGACACCTTCTAAGCAGTACATTGTAGAATTGTTGGCTTGGTAGGCAATGCGACTTAGTTGTTGGAACTATTTGCTTGGTCTTGAATAACAATGTATATTGTGAAGTTTTAATCTTCAGTCTAACTAGCTGATCTCTGGACCTGAGAAGTGTAGGCAAACTTTGTATATCAAGGTCTAATGAAGCAATGTTGCATTTCTAGCTAATTCATTCTTTGGACTGATGCTATCGGCCTGAATGGTGGACATATGCCTCTAAGAAAGACAAGCCAAATAATCCCTTTCATAGGTCCGCTAGACGATCTTCCTCCTACTCTAAACTTAGCAAAGTTATCTCTCAACTATAGTTGTTTTTAACTTTTCCTATGTCACTTTGTTCTATCTTGGCTATAATTTCTTTACAGCTTGTCTTCAAGCCCTTTATTTCTTTTCTTTTCCAATCAATGCGGTTCTCCACTGTTGAGTTGGCTTGGAATATCTTACAGTTTCTAAAGGGACATGGACTGTGTTTAGGTTATTTTAGCTATTTTCTTGTTTTTTATGTACGTGATTGCTCAAACTTGGCCTGAGGATACATACAGATTGGATTGTGGTGCGTTTGCTTTAGGGCCATATATTTAAAAGATGGACGGAGGCTGCTGGGGGGGTTGTAGGTGGAAAAGATGTGTTTTTGTTTGATTTTCATGGAGTAGTTTCGAAGGGAGTTTAAGGAGGAGAACCCCCATATCAGATTGAAGCCTGTTATCACAAGGCGGGAGATGATAAATGGGAGTTGACGACAGATAATGAGAAGTCATGTTGTGTCTTCGGCCCTCTGTTGATACATATTGGTTGTTGGGTCTATTAGGCCATTGCATTTTGGTGGTTTTACATATCAACAAGTAGTGGTACTAATATAGAAGTAAGAAGCAGCAAGTCGAGGCTGCGTTTAGGTGGTTGTTTGATTCTATTCATTTATTTCTCTTCTTCTTGCCCTGGTTATATTTGAGCTCTGCCCCATAGACACTTGTTCTATTACTATCTCTTTTTGGTGCTGATTAGAAGAATGATTCCTGGAATCAGTTGCACGATTTTCTGAGCAATTAATGTGATGTCGGGGACTTGGGGCCTAAGGGTAAAGAAAGAGGTCGGGGAGGATTTGAACTTGATTGGCTAGGGTTCAAGGGTTGGAAAGGGCTTTTTTGGCGGGTTGTGAACAGTAAACTGGGAATGGGTGTACCCCGATTAAAGTGCAGAAAGGAGAAGTAGAATTTTTTGCGTTTACATCTTGTCTTGTCTCGTCTCTTGGCGGGATCTCTGCCTCCCCTCTAGTTTACTGCCGCGCATATTCCTTTCATCCTCCCGCCCCAATTTGCCTGCTTTGAATTTATCTTTTTCCGACTTCCAAAAGGTTTCTGACCTGTTGAAACATATATTGATTCCACTTTTTGTCTTCTGGTCATTTTCAGAGCTTTTTTTGTGTGTATACCAAACCATACAAAACTAGGCCTTGTATCCCAATCAATTTGCATCCGAGGTACATAATGCTTTTTCACCATTCCGCTCTCTCAATGGCTATGGTACGATAAATCATAATTATAACTTTTACATCAACTTATGTCATCCCATGCCTTGACCGTTCCTATGAGCAGTAACCGTTGCATCAACTGGTCTTTGTTGTATAGTCCCAACTCCCAACCACCATTGTCTATTTTCTCTATGATGCTCTTCAATTTATGCTACTGCTACCCTGACCATTTCAAAAATGTTTTCGTTTCTAGTCTCTCTCTCTACCCTAGCCATTCGTCCATCTTAACATCATAATCTGAGCTTTCTTTGTAATAGATAACTGAAAACTATACCAACTTTTTGTTGCTTACATGTATTCCTTTTATGGGCAGCAATTAAATTTCAATTTGCGATGATAGGTGGGGGGATTTGAAAAAGTATATGAGATGGGCCGCATATTCAGAAATGAAGGCATTTCAACTCGACATAATCCTGAATTTACCACTATAGAGGTAAGTTATATATCCTTGTTTTGCTTTTATTTGATCTAGTAAACATGTTGAATCTTAGTTTGTGTGGGCTGCCACTAAAGTCAGATATGTTGGCTAAACGAGCATTGATTAGTATTATTCTTAGCTTGAACGTAGATGTACGAAGCCTATTCTGACTACCAAAGCATGATGAACATGGCAGAAGAAATTGTAATTCGATGTGCTCTCGCAGTCCATGGAAAGCTTGCCATTGATTACCAGGTAATTTTTTCCATATTATTTTTGGTATTGTGAACATCAATTTAGTTTGTTGAAGATTCTGTATGGTTGAGCACACTAATTCAGTGAATGTATCTTCCCTTCAGAGCTGTTTCTTACAATATTGTTTGTAGCATAACATTGCAATTGGCAAGCTTAAAAAATTTGTTAGACCTCTGGTTCTCCATGCAGGGAGTAGAAATATGTTTAGAAAGACCTTGGAGGAGGGAAACGATGCACAATCTTGTAAAGGAAGTTTCCGGGATTGATTTCAATGAGTTGGGTAATGATCTTAGAGCTGCTAAAGAAGTTACGATTAGGACTCTTGGTACCAGCCTTGAAAACAAAGACAAGTGTTCGATTGAAGCTTGTGAATCTCTTGGCCACGTGCTTAATGAGGTGAATATGCTTTTCCTTTTCGCAGCTTCTTAGTTCGGTTGTTATCAAATTAGATGGGTCTGCTTGTCCCATAGTAGGTATTGTTAAGTTGCCTATGTGAAGTGTTTTCTTATTCCTTTTAGTTGAAGTAGGTTTGTACATCGCTTCCGTATGGTCTGGCTTAAATTTTACTTTTGCATCATTTATCCAGGTTTTTGAGATCATGGTAGAGCCAAAGTTGGTTCAGCCTACATTTGTTTTGGACTACCCAATTGAGATATCACCCCTGGCCAAACCACACCGGAGGTACAAAAGCTTTTTCAAGAAATAGTTGGGTGTCTTACTACTTTCCATGCATGAACGTAGTTTATAACTTAAGTCTTGAAAATTGCTTTAAAATACATCAGCATGCATAAAACTGTATGTTTCATAATATGAAAAGTTTCTTGAAATAACAAATTGAACCGAGTAGGATGGACTGGAAATTTTAATCTGCCGGTTGCTTAGTTTTCGAACTAAAAGTGGAGCCGGTGTTCTATTCAAATTGTTGGAGTATTTGATTGGAGGCTCCCCTGCAAATCAAGTTGGGACCCCAAAAATGACTTGAACCAAGGCTGAAATTGGGCTGATTTCTGCATTTTCCAGCAAGTATAGATTGAAGTTAACAAGCTATGGGGCTCAAGGAAATATGAAGACAAGAAATATCCATATCTGAAATTTTCCTCTCCATGAACTTTTACACTAACTTATTGCTCCATCTTGAAATACACAGGGACTGGGAATCCTACAAACAGTAAAAAAAAGCTGGTTTACATGAATCAGTTTGGTAGCAGGTGTGCAACAAGTGGTTTTATATGCAACCCTTAAGAAAGTAAAGGTTTTTTACTGACACTTGCAGCCGACAATGACAATTGACAAGTTGGTGGCAAGCTGGTTACAAGCCACCTCAATGATCTGCTCACAAGCAAAATTCTCTATAGTTAGCTACCTTATGACTAAATTTTTTGTTGCAGAACTAAGAATTTTTTTTTGTCGGGTTAAAAGCTGTCTTAAAACAATTTGCTGACTTAAGCAGTGAAACTCCACCAGCAAATGGGAAAAGGATATCTATTCTCAATTGGAAATGCTGCAAAAACACCAGGAGTAGGATTGTGATGCGATTAGCTTATTGTGGCTAGGATGGCCTAATTTCAATCACGGAATTCGTATCTTCATAATGTGCTTTCTCGAAGGTTGATGTTTTGTTTTTTCAATTCAGTTTCATGGTTTTCCCCCCCTTAATTCGTATCTTGATAGAAACTGTTGCAGCAATATCATTTATGTCATTGTATTCTTTATTATTATTTTTTTCGCTTTTACATTCCTACTGTTTGTTCTTCTGAGTCAGATGTGGAAGCTTGTGAGTAGATTTATCATGAATCTAGAGATGATTATATTTCAAACGTCGAGGAAACTTGCGCTGGGAGAGCTTTACCCCTTCATGGGCCGACCCGGCTCGAACCGGATTTAGTCGGAGTCCAGTGGGCTTCCGGATACCGGTGGTTTAGACCAAAAAAATAAAAAAAATAAAAAAAATGGGTGTTCTTGGTTTAAAAAAACAGAAGATATGGATACTCCAGTTATATTATCACCATGGGAGCAGTTTTCCTCAAATTTTCTGTTATCAAAGCATTTTATGTTCTATAGACATCTCAGCAATCATTGCAGCATGTCTGTGTTTTCGGAGGAGCCTATCCTTTGTATCTCATACTTATTCCTCAAAATTTAGGCATGCAGGGTTGACTGAAAGATTTGAACTGTTTATTTGTGGTCGGGAACTGGCGAACGCATTTTCTGAATTGACAGACCCTGTGGATCAGGTAAGGGTGGACAGTACTTGGGAATCTGAAATTATCTGCCTTTCCACTTTTTGAGCAACCGTAACCCAGATGAAGAGCTTTTCAGATTTTAGCATTTTTTTGTTGTATGTGGAAAAATAAAGGCGTTGGTCACTATGTCACATGGGTTTAGGTATGGGTATTGGGTGCGGGTATGCGTCTACGTGTTGGATTCATCTAATTTTCAAGTCAGGAAACCGCGTAATTATCTTATTTTCTAGGATGGGTGATTACGAGGTGCCTTAAGGCAGTTGATGCATCTTTATGAGTTCTATGCACATCTCATGGTAAGCTCGAATTACAAAATGTGCTTACTAGTTGAATATTCAACTAAACATGTCAAACACAGATCTAATACCCTCAGAGTGTGGAGCGTCTGAGATGGGTATTTAGAATTTGAAGAGTCCATGTAACATGGGAACTTGGTTCAGCTGTGCTTAGATGGAAAAATCCCTTCTATTAATCAACAGTCATTTGACAATCATTTCTTGAATATCAAGCTAGTGAACTTGAGGAGAGAGAGTGCCAAAGTTCATTTGATAATCATTCCTTCTGGCAGCAATTCTAAAACTTTTGCTAAAGGTTTGAACTCTATTACAACTAATTTGTTTTTGGAGTTTGGACTCGGAATGCTCTTTCTCTTGACCCCATGATGCAACCCGGAATATTCCATTGAGATTTCTAGAGAGAGACTCCCAAAATGGGATACAAAGAGTTAAAACTCTTGATAATTATGTTCTTAAATGATAAAAAGCTACTCAAAATGAAAGACCCATACACTACTTATACTACCCCCTTACATTAAGACACAAAATGACAATTAGACCCTTACACTACTACATCATGACAATTAGACCCTTAAAACTACTGCATCAGGACTTCCCATCTAAAGAAAACAACTTGTCCTCAAGTTGGACAACACAACTCAAACAACTAAATAAAGAAAACATGGAACTATAGAAGTATTTATTATGCAGCTCCGAAGTAGGCATGTGGCTGCATTTCCTTGATCCGCGACATCCTCGTGCAATAACCCATCTTCAATATGAGCTTCATTTTATGAACATTCACCGCATCCATACTCGTGTGCGAATAGGTCACCTATTTGGCTTGCCCCTTATGAACCACAATATTCTCGAAGTAGCACTCAACACATACTCCCAAAGCATCCCTTAAACAATTCCTTGTACAATGTAAAGAAGGCATATCAACATTCGAATAGGTCACCTATTTGGCTTGCCCCTTATGAACCACAATATTCTCGAAGTAGCACTCAACACATACTCCCAAAGCATCCCTTAAACAATTCCTTGTACAATGTAAATAAGGCATATCAACATTATGTTCAAAGCTTGCTTGATTGAAGACCATGCCTAAAGGATCAATAAGTTGCCTCAAGTACTCTTTACCCTTCTTTGGCAACTCTTGAACTAGATTGGGTACCAAGGCATTACAAACTAGAACATCTAGGGCAAACTCGGGAGGCAACACTTCCGAACCATCTTTAACAAACACTTCATCAAGTTGTGGAGTGTCTAAATCATTCTCATAAGGTTGTGCGTCATCTCCAATTTCAAAGTCACAATCATCAATCTTCATGTCATAACTCTCCTCTAAGACTTGCTCACAAATGCAAGGCTCATACATCGAAAGACTAGACCTTTCTTAATCTTCATGACTACCAATGTGCTCAAATCCTTCTTCTTCATTGTTACCATCCATGTCCTCATTTGAACACTCATCATAAACGGGAAGGTCTTCATAGTCATCTCCAAAGATGGAAAAATCTTCAAATCCATCTTCAAACTCCTCTAACTCTTCTCTTGGAAACTCATCAAAGATCGGAGCACTATCAAACTCATACTATTCATTGTAACATGATTCTCTTTCTCTTGGAAACTCATCAAAGATCGGAACTCTATCATACCCATACTCTTCATTGTAACATGATTCTTTCACCTCCTCAACAAAGAGGGAATTAAGAACACGCTCACAAGCTTTTTCACCAACTTGCAACTCGAGAATTGGTTCTCCATACTTGAAGCATTCGAATATTCCACTAGGTGATGGGTTTCTAGCCTTCAAGGTATCGATTAAAGGTTGATTATCCGTTGGGACAGCCCCCAAGGACTTCTTCTTACCAAAACTAGTCGAAGAATAGGCATTGACATTATGATGGAAAGGGAAGAATTTCTCCTTGAGCTTCTTCTTCATCTTATCCCAATCTCTAATCCTTTCTTTGCCTCTCCCTTGTCGACTAACTTTGAGTTGTGTCCACCAATCCGAAACTCTCCCTTTAAGGTAACTAGATACCAATTTCACCTTCGTTTCTTCGGTAACATGATAATACTCGAAAGTACTCTCAATGGAGTTCAACCAATCAACGAATGCCGGTGGACTTCCACAAAACTTGGGAAGTTCATTATCACGGTATCACCCACCTTTGCTCTACGCCAATGCAGAGCTAACAAAGAATCCCCAAATTGAATTCGAGAATTCTTGACATAATCACTACCTTTGGTTGGAGGTTGCAAGTTACGCACTCCCGCAATCAAAGTAGTAAGTTGTTTACTCAACTCATCCATCTCATGGTTTCGGTTGCTAAACTCAACATCTTCACCTTTATTCACGAAGAATCCTTTTTCTCTACCTCCACTCCTACCTCTAGCTCTTCTTTGAGCCATTACAACACCCACAATCAATTCAACCCCAATTAAACAAACCCAATCAATTGGGACCCCAAACTTCAACAAATCACAAGCTACCACTAATAACAACTCCAAAAACCAACCAAATCGCAACTAACAGCAGCAAAATCAAAGTAAACCCAGGCAAAATCACGAAACCAAGCAGATAGTAACAAAGCACACTGAAATCGAACCTGATTCGAGCCTATTCAAGCCCTAAACTTCAAATCGAGCACCGGAATGGGCATTAGAAGGTCAGAAGCAGTGATTCGAATCCCAATCGAGTGCAAACGACAGCTATTCGAACCCCAATCGAGTGATTCGAGCACTGTGAAGACACTTCGCAGGCCTGAAACTGTCTGAAACACTGTTTCGAGCAAAAAAATGACAGATCGAAGGCCCAGACGTTTGATTCGAATGCCGAAATTGGGTTTTGATTGGTTATTTCACTGTTCTGAGAGTCGTTTGAGTGATTTGAGGCTGTAAATCACTTGTTCGAGTTTGAAACAGGGCTGGGTGTTGTCGAAATCACCCCTATGAGCTCCGAAACAGGTAGATCAAGTCTTGGAATGGTGTTTTAGGGTTCGAAAAGGGCTGGGTCAGAGTAAATCGAATAGTTTGAAGTTCGAATGTGGGTTTTGGTCGTTCGAAATGGGTTTGTAGCTTTCGAAATGGGTGGAAATGGGTAGATCTGAGCAAAACGAGTTGGATAGGTTGATTTGGGTTTTCCGGCGAAGCTCCGGCAAGGTTTCCGGCGCCGTTTTCAGGCGAGGAGTAGGGTTCCGGCGAGATTCAGGTGAGATCTATGGTCAGGATCTGAGCTCAGAGCTCTGATACCAAATGATGCAACCCGGAATATTCCATTGAGATTTCTAGAGAGAAATTCCCAAAATGGGATACAAAGAGTTAAAACTCTTGATAATTATATTCTTAAATGATAAAAAGCTACTCAAAATGAAAGACCCATACACTACTTATACTACCCCCTTACATTAAGACACAAAATGACAATTAGACCCTTAGACTACTACATCATGACAATTAGACCCTTAAAACTACTGCATCACCCCAAACATTAGAATTTGTACTTCTCAAGTGTGGGGTAGTTGTTAATTGCTTTTTTGGTTTTTCCCATGATAGTGGGTGTATGGAGGTCCCCCCATTATCAATGTGTCTATATTATTGTCTCTCTCTTTGCTTGCAGTATCAGAATAGAACTTTCTTGAAGTATATTCAAGAAATAAGGTTCATTAAAAAACAGAAAGACACCTGACAAGTTTAACAGTATAATGATGTTTCATTGTAAACAATCTGAGATGATATGGACTTGGTGTTGAGATAGTAGTTTAGATACACAAACCTCTGGGTGCTGCATAAGCTCTCTCTTGTTTGTGATGACTGCAACCAAAAGAACCTTTTCTCTCCTTTGACAACTGCTGCGGGTGAAAGTAAGTTGTTAACATATAAGCAACGTAATGCATAAAGCACACATGATGTGAGCAGAGAGAGTGTTTTTTTCTTTCTTTTTAACTTCCGATGTGCACAATACTTCAAATATTTGATTTAGTTGGTTAAATATTTGGATAGTTACTTTTTTTACCCTGGTCATGTTAACTAAATAATCTGATGTTGTTTCAATATTAGCGGGAAGTTTGATTTTGTTAATTTGGAAACATGGCAGAGAGGACGCTTGGAAGAGCAAGTGAGGCAGCATAATGAGAGGAGGGTGACAGCAACTTCCAAAACAAACTCAGAAGATGAGGAAAAGAAAAGTGATGACAACTCATACGAAGTGACTCTGGATGAAGACTTTGTAACAGCTCTGGAATATGGAATGCCTCCAGCTTCGGGAATGGTATTGCTTATTCTATTTATTTTGTTGACGAGGACATCAGTTGCAATATACAAACGCAATTTGTTTAGCACGATATACTTGTGGCTGAGTTTTGTTTTTTTCCCCTTTTTTGAGTAGCAAGAAATAAGAAATCTAATCTAAGTATCTAACCTCACCTAAGAGGTGGGGAATGGGGCCTCATGATGAGAATCGAACCCAGGACCTCTTTGTAGTTGGCTATCCCTTTGTTTTTATTCTAGCTGAATTAAGCTCTTGTATGAAGATGCTTCTGCTTGTTGTTATGTGTTTCTGCTTATTTCTGGGATAATTAGCCTTTGTTTTGCATTTGCTGTGCATAGTACATACCTTGACCTCATCTTGCATGTCACTATTTTTTTCCGTCTTTTTTGCTTCAATTTTCTTGGAGAGTTTTTTTTTATTTTTTATTTTATAGCTTTTATCCCTTAAACTATCACCATTTTGTCTACTATCTAACTCCATTTTTTTTTTTTTAGTCTAAAGCCTAACTCGCCATCCAGTAAGTTGGATGGAAAAAGCAGCCATGTGCGCATCACGTGTGATCTTCCCTCCAAATAAAATGGTAAAGTAGGCATTTCAATTGTTTCCCTGGTTTCCACAGCCAAACAGAGTTCATTCACTCTCTCCTCCTCCACCCAAAAAACAAAGCTCCCCTTCCACCATGCCATCTTCTTCCTTTGCAACAACCCAAATCCTACTTGCAAATGAATTTATTGAACCCAGAAATTGAAATGAATGAATTGAACCCAGAAATTGCTGCTGCAACTTGTCATAGTGTACTCTGTTATTGCCAATCACATGGTTATCTTGAAATTTCTTGTGGCTAATGTCTTAGCAAGAAGTGTCATGACTCATGAAACGTGCTAAATTGGTATGGTGTTATCATAAGTTCATAACAACAAATGCTTCTCTGTGATTTAGGTGTTACAGTGGCGTTTATGTCTTAAATGTTTCACCATTTGTAATGGTTGTTTCTTTTAAGGGGACTCGAGCATTGGGGTTACGATCAGTGCACAATGGATTCATTACAAGTTCAAAAATGATGCTGAACCCAGAAATTCAACCCAAACAACTGAACCCAGAAACAGAAATTCAACCCAAACAACTAAATGAAATTCAACCCTAACAACTGAACCCAGAAACAGAAATTTAAGGGGACTCGAGTATTTCCATTCATTATCAGTACCCAGAAACAGAGTATTCCATCCGTAAAAAACGCACAGATCTTCTTTGATTCTCGTTCCCTTTGAGTTTGGTTGCCTTCGATCTAGAGTGGGTGTTTTCGTTCCCTTTGATCCCTTTGATTTTCGTTCCAGAGCGAAACAGAGCAGTAGAGTGAAGAGACAGAGAGAGAGTGTGTGTGAGAGGAAGAATGGCGTACAGCTAGAGTGGGTTTTATTTCTTTACAAAGTGAACTCGCGATAATGCCCCTGATGTTTGGGGGGAGATCACACGTGATGTGCACGTGGCTACTTTTCCGTCCAATTTACTGGATGGCATTAGGTTTTTGGACTCAATTAAAAGGAGTTCGATAGTTGAAGGGTGGAATTCAGGGTTTAGAAAGTTTAAGGACTAAGTAGACAAAATGGTGATAGTTTAAGGGGTAAAAACAAAAAAACTCTTTCTTGAAACTGCTCTTTGGATTGTTGTTTGTGTGACGTCATATATTTCGTTTACGGGTATCACTTTCTTTACGAAATAAATTTGGATTTCGAAATTTTGTGGGAAACTTTTTCATGGAATACTTTCAAGTTTCAACTGTTCTGTATATTTTCCCTTGCATTTTCGTTAGTAGTATGAAACACAATTTTTTTCAACTGGAAATTTTCCATGCATTAATACTGCATATGAGCTGAATGTATTAGATTTGGTTCCCAGATAGAGGCATGAGGGATACTTGTCATTTTTCCAGATAACTAGTGATTCATGGTATTTGGCTTCTTGGAAAAATTGAGGGGATATGATAATGAGATAGAAATGAAATCACTTTATTCACTTTTTTATCTCGTTTTCCTAACCCAACAAAATAAAATGAAGAGTTTAGCTTATTTCCTTTGTTTGTTCTTTTTTGGCTTTCCTTCACTTTCCCTTCGTCAATCCAAGATTCTAACTTATGGTCGAACTCTGTATAATTTAAGAGTTAAAACGGTATATTTGATTGCTTAACTTTGTCCATTTTTTTTTTTTTGGTAATCGTTAACTTCATCATTTGATACATCTTCCCTCTAAACAAATATAATTTTCAGGGACTTGGAGTTGACAGGCTCGTGATGCTTCTGACGAATTCAGCTAGTATCCGTGATGTCATCGCTTTTCCGGTCCTCAAGATTCAGCAGTAGAGGTACAACAGCTCTCCTTGATGAGCACAGCTGTTTTGAGGCTTAAAGTAGGATTTTTATCCCGAAAACTTGTTTTCAAGATTTACAAGCATTGCAGTTTCTGAAGCTGGCGGTTTTCAGAGCTTCCTTCTTTATTCATACAAATGCAGTGGTCAAGGATTAATTTCAAACCCTATTATTCCCAAGCCTGCAGTATTTATTTATTTATTTACACAAATTGAGTTCTGGACATTCGAGAAGCTGTAACGATTGAATTTGTTCCAGTTTGTCTTATCTGCAGCAGCAGTTTACAATTAGGCCATTCTTAGAAGTCAAATCATGTATTGTAGTGACAGGGAATTTGATTGTTTATGTACTTTTGTATGAGTTCTGGAAATTCTTTATCAAGCTAGTTCGAGTTGAGGCTTGGTGCACAGAAGCGGACTCTAGGGTAGATGGCCTTCAACAAATTTCTTTGCTTCTAGGGATCACAAAAAAAAAAAAGCTACTCAAGGTTGGCTCAACATTCAACTCTCTTTAAAAATACAATCGAGATCTTAGATACTTCTTGGTTGTCTTTATTTTCTGAGCTCCGGTTGATGTGCTATATTTATATGAAATGGATTGATGCAGAGTGCAAAACCTGAGACGTCATGTTTTTAAGTAGTCTCTTCCATGAGAGCAACCTCAGCAGCTTACTATTCTGCAACCTTAAGGTTGAAAAATCCAAGCAGAGAGTCATATCTAACGCCAAGGATGGCTGATTGGAAGGTAAGGTCTCATAAACGTGCGTAGGAAGTCCAACTTTTTGAACATATTGTAGCGACCGACTTTTGAAGAGAACAATATGCAATACCTGCAAAATGTCAAAGAATAGGGTGATTCTATTTGCAACCCTTTTTTTCTCCATATAACCTAGAAAAATGTCAATTTTCATTGTTGGTTAAAGACCTAAATGCCCCTACAAATCTGAAAATTGCGATTTTTTTTCGACATTCATACCCCGAAATATGTAAACTTTTTTAACATATCGATGTTGAAACTTCACTTAACCGAAATTATGCAAGACAAAGTTCAGTAATAAATTGTTGACTTAAGTTACTTTTTTCATCATCGTAATATTGAATTCTACACGTTACATCAACATTTGCATTCCGAAAACGATACCTGAGAAATTCAATATATTGTTTCGACAATATAATGTTGAAATTTATAGATAATTTCTACGTTTTGATATCGAAATATGTACTTGAAAAATTTGTAATTTGTCAACATACGTTTCAACAAGATAATGTTGAAATTATTACCTTATTTTGACATTTTGATGCCGAAGTTTATACTTGTAAATTTTTGAAAATTCGACTTTCAATATAAATCGACATGTGGTTGTCGAAAATGGGTGTGTATTTCGATATTCAAAATACGAATGGGTTGAAGGGTATTTTGGGAAGTTTAGGTGTATTTAGTGGGTTGTATGGAGTAAATTAGTTTGGGGAATTTTAGTTGTGGGTTGGATGAAGAAAATGGATTGTATGGAGAAAAAAAGGGTTGCAAATAGAAGGACAGAGGGGAGATGCTGCGCACCATGCTGTGCGGCATCCGGCGCAGCCGCGCCGGTGTCGGTCCGATGATCGGAGACGTCCATCATGTAGGCCTTGTCGAGTATTACATGTGTACCAAAAATCAACTCGATTTGATATCGTTAAGTGTGTGATCGGAACACATAAAACTTGAAAAAAAATGGAACATATATGACTTGAAACACTGGATGAAAACTATTGAACCCATTTTTTTCAAGTTATTTTTCTTTTGATGACACTCTTAACGATATCCGATCGAGTTGATTTTTGGTACACTTGTAGTACTCGACGAGCTCTACGCAATAGACGTCTCTGATCATCGAACCGAGATTGGTGCGGCCGCGCACTGGCGCTGCATAGCACGCTGCGCAGCACAAGGCTGCGCAGCACCTCCCCTCTGTCCCAAATTGAATCGCCCAAAGAATATCTGTCTGAAAGAAAAACAAGAAGCATATGGAAGACAAACTATACTGATTAAGAGCAAGAGCAGCAGTCTAGGTAAAAAATTTGCTAAAAAACCTGTTGAACAGTGCACATTTATGTCACATGTCTTTCAACACTCCAACAATACACCATATTTTACCTATACTCACTTAAAATATTATTTTTTCTCTTTTTAAAAATCTTAATTTTTCTCCTTTTAAAACAATACAATGTATAAGTAGCAGCACCGACATCACCTTCTTCCATAGGCGGAACAAACCCACCGACATCACCTATATTTGATCGGAAACCCTGCCGGAACTCCATAGGCGGCAACAACAGCACCGACATCACCTTAACTTCCACCACAACCAACGACAAAGAAGGCCGTCACGCCAATGAAGACACCGACGACGAAGGTTCCTTCTTTGATTTGGAATAACCCCATTGTTTCCAAGCCTCACTGTCCTCCACCACCAAAGCTTCGATTGGAGATTTGGAATAAACCTCGCCGCCGTACACCGCCGTTTCTCTCCACCACTGGAACAGAATGATTTTGTGGGTTAACTGGGTTGATCGGAAAAAACCCATAACTGGGTTTGTCGGCCAGAGAGAGGAGAGAAGGAGAGAGAGCAGGGACGGATCCAGGAATTCACCCCAGTGGGGACACCTTATTAATTATAATCGTGAAATTTTTTCTTAGTAAATGATCTTGCTAAATTAAGATATTCATTATGGGCTAAAATTTATAATGCGTACTTTTGATAAAATCAAAAAATGAGCACACGATCATAGACAACTTTTAAAGTATGGTTTACCTTGACATGAACAAGTCTTTAGAATGATCGAGATGGTTTATTATGAACAAGTCTTTAGAATGATCGAGATGGTTTATTGATAAATTTAAAAAAAAAAAAATTCCCCACGACGGTTAAAAATGATAAAGAAAATCAAAAGATATCTTCAAATAAACAAATAATTTATAAACCAGTAATTATAAATGAACTAGCCAACGAAAGTTGAAACACAAAATTAACTCTACATGTTTTATTTTAAGATATATATGAGTGTATTGCTGAACATAGCATTATATTACATAATTAAGCTAAATGTATATATAATTTTTTTGTTTGTTGAAGTTTTGAGCGGGATCAGCGGGGGAGCGGGGTCAGCGGAGGCACGTGACCCCCCAGGCCCCCCCTTGTATCTGTCCCTGAGAGAGAGTGGAGTAAGAAAAAATAATAAAATACTCAATCCCAGTGAACAGTGGTTAGGGGAATATGGCTAAGTACTGTAGCTTAGGGAAGGATAGCTAATAGTTTACCTAATCTGTTCTGTTGGAGGGAGTTTTTTCACATTTTGGTTGGTCAAAATAGCTTAGCTTGCTCTTTACCTAAGCTGTTGTAGATGCTCTAATGCGTCCCGTAACCAGTTGGCAGACGTCATTTTCTCATTAAAAGAAAAAAATGGCTGCGGTCTATATATGACTATACACCTCTGACTCTGAGCTTTTTATTATTTGTCATTCTTCAAGATTGCACATTGATTTATATTTACCCCTGTTTAGCGTCCATAGCTGGAATCCAATTGCAGTCAGCAATTGGAAATGAATGTGTCTTCAATAGTCAGATTTTTTGAAGTCGGTAATAGAGTTGATAATTTGGCACTCTGAACTCTCTCACCTTTTAGGTATAAGAAGGTTGTTTCAAGCTCAAATATTATGTACCTGTTATTGCTTATGGTCATTAAATCATGTTAACCATCTCATCTATGAAAATTCTCACGTGATCCAATGACTGAAAATGCAGTAGAACACCAAAGCAAGCAAAATTAAGGTAAGAGCATTTGAGGTTTTTTTTTTGCCCTCAACACTGTTGAACCTTACGGATCAACTTATTACTTTGTTGTATACAACGACCTTGAAGAATACTTGTTACGTGTTGAGAGTCTCATAAGTCAATATTCCATGCCTTGACTGTCGAGCGTCCGAGATATGAAAACTTTTTGTAGTTCTGGTTTGGACTGCAGGAAAACCAGGTCTTGCTGCATTAACTAAAATGGATCTGGCCATGTCATTTTGGATCAAACTTGCCGCTACACAGACAATGTCCTTTGCAATCCAACACTTCAAAACCTCGTTTATTTGCATTTTGACTTCTAAGGTCACATGTTTCAAACATCTTAGATGTAATCAACTTTTATGGAATCGGTCTATACGGGGCCTTTCCGTTTTTAATTGAACCCTCCACTAGTGTCTACTTGAGGTACGCTAATGATAGGTGCTTAATTGTACCCAATTAAGCCCTCTAACTTATACTTGCAGGTCCATTTATGTTGTTACTTGGTGCGGATTAATTAGTATAATGTGTTTGTAGGCTTTGGAGATCAATGAGCCAAATAAAGCGCAATTTGGAAATAAAATCATTCAATCCCGAATTGAATAGGAATCTGGATAGCTTTCAGTATTTTGACCATATCTTTTAGCCAGAGTGTTCGATTGAGGCAAGGTCTGCGGCACCGGAAAGGAAATTCAATTTCCTACAACTTTCCTGTTTATGAGTTTTCCAAATTCCAACATCTTGAAGGTCGAAATTGGGCTGGAAGCGGGCTGCAGAGGACAAGAACGGGATTTTTGGAAAGTTTGGTTGAGATTGGACTTCCTAAACTTATTCTTTTACTTGGACTCCAAGAGAGTTGTGAGCACTATAAAAGGCTAATCCTAGGTCATTATTAGGGGTTCAGAAGTTGAAGAGAGGCTCCATGTCCAGCTAAACACCCATCTAGGGGGAAGATGAAGCCCCGCTCCAAGTAACTTATTTATGCGTAGGGTTTGGTTTTATTTATTCGGATCGATTGCATAACTAGAACTCTTTTAATTTCAATTGTACAGAAGGAATTTTAATGCTTTCAATCTGTTTCGTATTCATACCTGCGGTTTTCGAATACAAGTTATGCAATTGTTTTCAATGTTGTGCTTGGAGTTCTGAGATAGGCTATGCTCGTGAGATGGATCGTGCCGTTGAGCGGAGTGACACCGTGCCAGTGAGACGGTCCGTGCCGTGAGATAGTTTATGCCTTTTAACAATCACAAATATTTTCTTGACAATTGTGATTCAAATAGTGGCCCTAACCTATGCATAGTTTTGTTACGTGGTCGGGGTGGATTTGAAACCATAGATCTCCTCTCCATCAATTTCATTATTGCTTGTTTTAATTTAGTAATTCACAACACCAATCGATCAATTTCTTTCCCGAATTAAACTAGAAATTAATCGAAGCTATTGTAACTTAGCCAATCTGTCTCCGTGGATCGATACTCAGACTTAACCACTATTATCTGGAGTAGTAGTTAATTCTTAGTTATTATAAATATATTTTTGACTCGGCACGACACGGTCAGCTAACACCCGCATAGCTTGAGTTTTCAAAACAAGATACATTACAGAGACAGTCATAATGTAGGACAGAGTAGCAAGAGGGGAGGGGGACTTGCCCCCACAATGATAGGGCATATGGGCATGCGCCTGTCCCACCAATGGGAGCTAAATGTAAAATCGACATCTTCCATTGATGGAGACCTTATTACTATTTTTTACGATAACCAAGTTTCCGGGCCAGGTTGCGCACACTTCGATTAATTTTAGAGTCTCGGAGTTAATGACTGGGCACGCCTCTACTGGCCCCCAAAGGAGTTGATAGCATTTGAAAAAGTTTCAAACCTAAAGCCTTATGAGAAAGTAAAGCCCTAAGTCCCGGATTATTGATTGGGACCTTATTGCATGGAGCATGAAAAATCACAAGCTTTATTGGCTTCTCCCTAATGATGTGGTTCCCAATACTTTCCCCTGTTCTCCTATTCAGCTCCCCACTCTCAGTTTCTTTTTAGGGGACGAGTATTAGATACAATTATTGTACGTAATAATTACAAATGTGCCAAATTTTAATTGTAGGTCTGATAAACACCCGAACGAGCCAAACAATGAGTTATTCAAGTTTGTTTATGTTCAACTTCGATCGATTTATTTGGCGAGTCGATCTTAAACGAGTTTTAACCGAACTGCTCTTTGAGTAACTCGAATTTTTAATCCATTGTAAGCTGAACAAGCAAATAATAACTTGGTCAATCTTGATTTGAAAGCTTAAAATTGGTTTATGTAACAAAGACTTGAATGACCTTAAAAACTCTGATTTTCTTTGGAGACCTAAAGACAGGGAAGACCAAGCTTTCTATTGCACAAGTCATGATGTCTCTCTCACAAGGGTAGGATAGTTGACCTATCACCATTTCTTTGAACATTAGAAACTCGTTCAAGAAGCCATACGGCATGTAGCGGCCGGGGACCTAGGGTTCGCTGACCTCACCCCCCCCCCCCCCCCCCCCCGACGAGGAGTGGGGGTCCAGAGGACTACCCTCACCAAAACAGTTCAAAATGACCGAGGGAAGCTGCCCCCGGCGAGGAGAGGCTCGGTCGGACACCCACCCTCGGGAGCCCACTCCAGGATGGAAGTTTCACGTCTTGGGGATTCTGGGGACTTCGGTCGGGACTCCCTCGGGAGCCTGCGCCAGGAGGAGCCATGGCCGCCTTCGGGGGCTTGTTCCCGAGTGCCTCCCGGACCGAGTCGTTTGACCTCGGTGCCGGGGTGGGTCGCATCAGATGTCAGGGGCTCGATCGAGGCACCCCTGACAGTCTGAGTGGCGCATTAATGGGCTCAACCACCCCACCTGCATCACATTCATGGCGAGCCACCAACCCCGCAGGCTACGCCTGCAGGGGTACTTGATTGATGGGAATATCAGTGACAGGTGACGACTCTGGGGAGGCAACGGCCGAGGCGCCGCTTGAGGGACATACGTCAATCCATGCATTAAATGCGATGGTAAGGACGGAGCGCGTGAGGCCCCCGAGGAGCGTGCTAGACACGCGCCCCCTCGCCTATAAATATGTCCCTCACCTCCTTCATTAGGGGGGGGTCTCTCTCTCTCTCGACATTGAATGCCCAGCTGCACTTTCTCTCTCTAGAACTCTCTACTAAACTTCTCCCTCCGTTGCTGACTTAGCCATCAGAGTGCCTTCCCGGACCACCACTGTCTGGGCTAGGCACTAACGTGGTTGCTCCCTTGTGCAGGTCTTCCGGCAGGTCCTCCTCCTGCGTACCCCAGGAGTTCCAGCTTTCCACTCCGACGGGTCCCTAGGGCTCCAGTGAGGTTCATCCCAGCTCCACCTTCTCCGTGCTGTACCAGACGGCCAAAGAGGTCATTCTGGTGAAGCGCCCCCCACACGGCATCTACAAAGGTGACCCATAAGAGAAATGGAGGAAAGAGCCAAAACATACCCAAAAACATGTGGTTTGTGCCATTAAAAATTTAATATTAGTGACATCATCGTTTTAATCAAGAAAAACTCCCTAAAATTTGATGCACAAAAATTTCTTCACACTTAGTAAAGCGGTCGGGTCCATAAGGGCCAGTGAAGGCCAACCCTATGCACTAAAGGGCAGAAGGATCACGACCTCAGAATATACAAAATCGAATGCAGATCGATCCGTCTTTCCCTTGCTGAGCGGATGGCGCTCTTGGCTCATGGTGTGGTGGTCTAGATCTAGACGAATATTGATTTGGATGAAGTGCGTCGAGCCCGGAAGTATCACTCAGTGACAATCTCGGCTTAGCTCTCGGATTGCCCTCGGGGGATTCACTGCTTGGTGACCCGACTGTCCGAGGGGCCGAGCACCCCATGATCTGAGTCGTTTGACGTCGGATTGGCGGGGGCTCGGTGATCTTCCCAGGTCGGCGGTGGTGTGTCAGACACGCTAAGCAGGTTATGATGGGTCATTAAATGCGGCAGTCACCTACCCTGCCACTGCCGCCTGCATAAGCACGTGGGTGATGGGGAATTTCTCGAGGTGAGTTGACCCTTCAGACCCATGTGCCATGACGTCAGCCGAAGCGCAGCGTCTGCAGCAGAGATTGAGGTCACATCAGCCGTCATTCCTGGTACGGATGACAGGCGCGTGAGGGGCACCAAGCGCATGTGAGGCACGCTCCCCTTCGGCTATAAATATTCGGCCCAACTACCACACAGGGCACTCCTCTCTCCTTATTCAATACCCTAATAACTCTCCTTCTCTCTCTAAGATTCCGGCATACTTCTTCTTTTTCAGTTACTTACTTAGCCATTGGAGTGCCTTCCCGGACCACCACCGTCCGGGCTAGGCACTAACGTGGTTGTTCACGTGTGCAGGTCATCTCCCCAAGCCAGCAGTTAGGGTTCAGGCGAGGTTCAGTCACTCTACCACTCTCCACTCCTCAACAGTCAACATGAAGGTCAAAGAGGTTGTTCCGGCAAAAGCACCCCCACACTTAGCGGATTTATAGCTACAAGACCGAGTGATTGGTGGAGTAGGCGCTCATTGTCAAGATAGAAAAAGTGTTTTGAAATGCAGCATGGGAGTAATTGACACAATTGCTTCCAAGACTTTGTCTACGAAAAAGTTAAAATCCCATGTTGGCTGAGGGAACAAATGACATACTGTAATTAACATCAATCATTCACTATACCTTTTGGAATATGTTTTGTCTTTCTATTGATTGCTCTCCATTGGTAGCAAATGATGCTGAGTAAGGTTGCTTGGGCTGCTTTGGTACAGGGCCGGCCCTAAGGTTTGGGTTGCCCAAGTCGGACTCCACTCTTGGTTGCCCACTTACGATTACATTAAAAAAGAGAGGTTACATTGTACTACTTTTTTAGCTTGAACAACATCAAAAATCACAATCAAAATGTAACCCGGGTTATAGTGCTTTATGATGAGCACGATCTGATTAAAAACAAAACTTCTTATTGCATTTTTTAAGCAGATTCTTCAATTGCGTAATTATACTAACTTATCCAAGAATTCATTTTCAATTAAGATCATAGCCGACTTAATCTCTCGTATTATAAAAGTAAGTTTTTATCAATTTGAACTTAGAAAAACTTTTCTCCATTGAAGCAACTTCTCTCCCCTACTTCTTGAAAAGTTCTTTTAAAAAATAGAGAATACAAAAATTCAAACTAAAATGATACATAGACAAATGTAAAAAGATTGTGGGAGTTTGTTTTGAATAAAATAAAAAATTGTTTCATACTTTAAATATGATTTATGAGAAAATAATAATAAACGTGTTAGCTTGCTCATTTTTTAAAATTTCCCGCCCTTGAGAGTTTTTTTTTTAATCCAATGTAAGAAAAATGTCACTTCTACACCATTGTCGTGTTTGTTAAACATAAAATTTCTAACAAAGTAATTGAGTAAGGCTTCATAAGATTGTTGATAGGGAATGAAAAAAAAAAGTCATAAATTTTAAAAAATAAATAGGAAGGAAAAAAAAGAAAAGGGTAAAGCATTGCCTGAAAACGCCAAAGCAAGAAAATGTCAACACCCGGAGTCGAACTCAAGTCCCGCAAGTTATAGGTGGGCACATTTTCCACGGAACCAAGCTGCAACTCTGCATCAGTCTAGGAGACTTTCAAATATTTATATATAATCTGAGGGGAATTTTTTATTTTTTTTTTGGTTGCCCCAGCCCGGGGGTTGCCCAAGTCCGGAGGCTTCCTGGGCCGGCCCTGCTTTGGTATACTACTTATGGCAAGAAAGAATTTGCATATATAGCTTTCCAAGGCATTCAAGGATCTCCAACCACAGTTTAGACAAGATTTGGTTTGTTAGGCAAGATTTGTTGTGTTGGGATTCGTGGTTATGAATTTGCCTCTATTAAAAACAATCCTCTTAACTCTACTCTCTGCCATCTACGACATATTGCCCTTACGGTTTTTTGTTTAGCTTTTTTAGTCATACATTCCTTATTGCATATTTTTTACGCAGTATTTTCAATGAATCTCTTAGTGGAGATTGTTGTTTAGAATAAAGATTTAAACTACTGTTTAGGCCACTTAAACTCGTTATTAATGCGGATTTCATCAGAATGATCTGATTCTTTATCATAGAGATCTTGATATGTTGAAACGAAAAAATTTATCTTGAGGGGTAGTGTTTTTCACAATCCCTTTTTGTAATCTCACTCTTTTTTTTTATTTTTTTGTCATTTCATATGTTAATTTACAAGACTACTCTTTCATTTGTATACTATTTCACACCAAAAAGGTATAAATTGTACATTCACATTGCAATGAGGCCAAAAAAGGAGTACATTTTTCAAATAAAAGAGTGCGGAAATCAATTACCTAACTCGAGGTTTCCTTCGAGAAAAAAGACAGCTAATTTCCAACTTAGGAAGGAAATAATGGGCAAACAAATTGGAAGTACTCTTTCATATGGTTTTTTTTGTTTTTTTTGCTTCTGCCTCAAACTTCATAATTAGACAGATAACTTCCCATGTGAGGCAACTTTAGGAAGCCTGGCTGGCAACCTAATCATTGAAACCAAAAGAAAAAGAAAAAAAAAGGGTACCCCTTGAAAAAATACCATATTATATGGAAGAAAGACTCTGGTTGTCATATGAAAAGTAAAACTGTAATGTTATTGGTTATTTATATGGGTATGTCTCCATTTGTCCATATTCCATGATGTTCATATCGTTCTTTGATCCCTCCCAATCTTTCCATGAACTAAAATTCTAAACTTGGCATTCTTTAATGGGTAGTTTGTGTGAAATATTTTCGTTTTTATTGATCCAGACCATCTTAACAATCACAATCTTAGGTTGCGCGGTCACACTGTATATAGAGTCGTTTCACAGATATTTGGTACCACCTTTCACTTGCGGGGAGAATGGCCCAAATAACTTCTCTCTTAGTGGAGTCAAATTATTGGTCTGAAATTTGAATTATATGCACATATTAACCAATACAAGCAATCTAGAGGTCTCGCAAACTTTTGGTTCACCTTTGTCTTATTATTCTCTTGTACGTAATTTTCTCCCAATTTCAGTTGAGTTCTCCCCTAGTAGACAAGGGAAAGACTAGTCAGGTCAGCTTAAACTAACCTGAAAATTCCTGACCAGTAAATCGAAAAGAAAAGATATTAGGCGTATTGGTTGGTGAAGAAAACAAATTTAGAATTGAAAAGGTTGTAAGTACATACTATGATTTGAATTGTTGATTTATGGCAAGTTACTATTCAATTACCTTTTGGGAGTGGTGGAGCTACGGTTACAACTTGCTACAATGATAGAAATGTTAGGACACCTGGCTTTCTTTGTCTTTCAAATGGCTGTTGTCTCTTTCACCAAGTTTCCCAGCTAAGCCCTTCACTTCTTTTTTGTTCTATTCTTTTAATTCTACCTCTTTGATCAAAAAAACCATCTTCATCTTCTGGCTCCCAATTTGGGTTTAGAGTGAAGGGAATGGAATGGAGGTCCTCAGAGAGGGTAGGATGGTCATTTTCAGATACACTGAGTTCCCCACCTTTTGTTTTTTTTCCTTTGAGACAAGATTACATGTTGTATCTTGTCTCCCAGCGATATCTGTATAATTTTTGAGGTTTGTTTTCAAAGGTTACTCAATTTCTCTATTTGATTGATAATTCATCATTAGAAACCTCCATCCAATATTCTGAGCACTTTCTTGGATCACCCTTTTCCATTCCAAAAACATTCTTCAACACACTATCAATTTTTCAAATATATTAATAGCTCTCTTTTTCTCTGTGATGTGAATCTCTCCCCCTGAAGTGGGTATTTTTTGGGCCTTTTTTCTACTTGGTGAAATGACCTCCATTAAATGTGTTTGCTATATAGTGGCTCATCTACATGTCCTTTTCTTATGATTGTCACAAGACTTTTAATATCATAAATTTTCCCCATTTTTTTTTTTTTAAAATTTACACAAGGCTAGACTTGATGTCTTTCTTTTGAGATTTCTGAATGAGTTGAAGTGAAAGCAAAGTATTTTTGATGAGGGTTTTGTTCTGCAAGATCCACTGTCCATTCATTTGCTTTTGCAAACCTTCTGTTCCTCATCTTTACAATCCTGGGCCTTTGAAATTAGAAAATACCCCACATGTCCCTTCAACAGTTGTCTCTGTTGCCGATTCCTCTGACCAGTTATCTGGTGAATTCATTGAGGTTAAGGAAGAGGGTACTAATGGAAATCTGCAAGCTGAGAATGTTCTCAGAAAAAGTTGTATCAGGAATATTTCAACTGAATTGGGTGCTCCTAAAGAGGTTACAAAGAAGAAAGTCCAATGGATGGACAAATTGGGTAAAGAACTTGTTGAGATCAAAGAATTTGAATCCAAGTGGGTTCTCTCTCTCTCTCTCTCTCACACACACACACACACACACATGTGTGTGTCTATAAACATATATGTACATGTATATATCTATGTATGTATTTATGCGGAGGGTGATTTTAATGTGGCTGATTTCCCCTCTTTTGTAATCAGTTTTGCTAGACTACCTGTTCCTCTAACCATTATAGTCAACCCTTTCCAAGCGTGATTTATATGTTATGTATGGGCGTGCCTAAGGGGATATCGGTTGAAGTAGAGTCCTTGGGTATGGATCGATGTTGTTACATCCCAATTCCTACCCGATACCTCTCAAGGAAATTCTTGAATTGGATCCCCAATTGACGGGTTAGTGTGAGCTTATTCATGCGGTTATGTAGTCTTCGAATAGGAATTCATTTGCTGAAAGATTCTGGCTTCGTGTTTTGGTGGGTCCTCGGGGATGTATATAAGTATTTGGTTTGTGTTTCTTGTAACTGATTATTACTTTTAGTCAATATACATTAGCTGTGCACAAAGTTGTGATTATCCCCTGGAGAGAGATTTTGGAAAGAATGAGAACAGTGTGTCCATATTGAAAGGAATTAGAAAAACTGGGGAAGGGGGTAAAAATGAACACTCTGAAATTGAGGAGGACAAATGGATAAGAATTTTCCTTTAGAAACAGGGCCGGAATGAATGACATGATATAGGCCTCACAGTACAATTGCAAATTGGTGGTGCTGCTGCTCAGGTTGATGCTTCCTATGCAGTAGCACCTCAATACAAATGGCGTGTAGGGTCCAAAACCGAATCAAGATCCTTAAAGAATATGTGGTTGCGTGAGGGACCACATGAGAGATTATCACGTAAGAGAATCTTTGCTCTCCAAAACCAAAACCATGTTCATTCCACTCCCCCATGAGAGAGAGAGAGAGAGAGAGAGAGAGAGAGAGAGAGTCCTATATAGCTCCCTCTTCGTTAAAGTTCAATTTGACCGTGAAAAGCATAAGTGGTCGTATGGGTAAAGTTTATTTGGTTATGCGGGAAATGGAATCCTGGCAAATTTATTACAACAATAAAAACAGTACACATGTAATGGCAAGTTTATCATTGCCACAAATTTGTTTCTAAGTGGTTCGCGTTTCTTTCCAAAAGTATTTCCTAAACATCTTACAATGCAGTTGTTCAGTATTCAAAGTATTGTCTGCTTTGGACCTGTATCTTGTATGTCGCGTGGCCTAGCTCCACTTGGAAGTGTTGTTCGCTTCGGCTTAGTCTGCCAGCCAACTTCACTATTTTTGTCCCTTCGAAAAGGCCTTAAGCCCGTATCCAAGGTGGGATGCCAACAGCTGCCAACTTAGCATTCATTAGTGAGATGTTAAAGTTTGTTTCAAAGGGAAATGTACAAGTTTCGTCTCATAAAATGACATTACATACTTTCTCAATCTGTAGTTAGTTTTCACAAAAACTTAATTGTAACTGTGCCATATTGTTACAGTGATACAGGAGATACTGACTATGACCAAGAGAATAGAGGCTGTGTTTGTGTAATTCTTTGATGCTGCTCAACCAACTCATTGGTAAATTAAGGTTTTATGGTGGGAATTCAATTTAGGTGAGAATTGGAATCTTTTTATAAGAACTGACTTGGTATTGGTATTTCTTCTTCGACCTGCTATGTTGATTCTTCTAATGTAAAACCCAGACGAGTTTTTAATAATTTTCGTTGGTTTTCTGAGAATTCAATTTAGGTGAGAATTGGAATCCTTTTATAAGAACTGACTTGGTATTGGTATTTCTTCTTCGACCTGCTATGTCGATTCTTCTAATGTATACCCCAGACGAGTTTTTAATCATTTTCGTTGGTTTTCATCGACCACCGACCTTCTTTTAAGGTTCTAATGTGATAGTCAATGAGAAAAAAAAAATTGTTTTAAGAATGAAATTTTAGCAGAAGAAACGTAGTGGCCTTTCTTTCCCCTCAGTACCGTTAGGGCAATCAAACATCCAGCTTTCTTCTATGGAAATTGTACCCGGAAAACGACTAGATTTTTAGAATGGCAACACCTAAGGAAAATAACATCATCTTCATAATAACAAATAGAGCCTGAAAATGCACTTCCAGTTATGAAGAGTCCTGCATGAAAAGACTATCCAACCGCCGCCCCCAATACACACACACACACAAAACACACACACAAAAAAAAAAAGCTGATGAAGAGATGATCTGTTGCTATTATTATTATGTTAAACTAGAGATTTTTGGATTATACCCTTCTCCTTCTTCTGAAGTTGAGGTGATTCGGCTGTTTTGCAGGGACCAGATAGCCAGTAAGCCATATGATAGCTATTGATAAGAATAATCCCAGTGGAAACCCAATTGCAGCTCCTTCCCACGAAAACCATGATTCCTCCTCGCTCTCGTCCTCCTGTGGTTCCTCCGATGGCGGCTTCTCTGGACATTGCACCTGAATTTGCATTCCACACAACCCACTGTTATTAGCATAGTAATTTGGATCATTCATCGTGTCCATTTACCCTCCCACTGGAATTTTACCGATTAGCTCATTGTTGCTCACATCCAAGGTTGTCAGTTCTTGTAGCTTTGTGAGTGTTTGTGGAATTGTCCCTGATAGTTTGTTGTGTGATAAGTCCAAGCTTTCCACACTCTCCAAATCACCTAAACTTTCTGGGATTTTGCCGGAAAGTCTGTTGTAGGAGACGTTGAGTAATTTTAGGCCTTTGAGGTCACCTAATGAAGCTGGAATTTCTCCCAAAAGTTGGTTCCCTGACAAGTCCAGTAAAGAGTAAATCTCAAGGCTGCGACTTGAAAGACCTTGTATGGATTTCTTCCAGTTCACAAGTAAGTCTTTGAACTCTATTGAGAAGGTGAACATGTCTGAGATTGACGAGTATGTGACAGGTGTTTCAATCATTCCAAGGAGATTTCCCATATCTGGGGATTTGCCGCGTGAGATTGTTGCAGGACAAATCAAGAATTTGAAGGCTAGTGAAGTTGGAAAACCCTTTAGGGAGGGAACCTTTAAAGGAATTGTTTCGTAAATTCAGAACTTGGAGAGTGGGGATTTCAGAAAGAAATGTTGGCACTTCACCTGTGATTTTATTGTCATGGAGATCGAGGTGTTGAAGTTTGCTCAAGCGAGTCAGATTGCGAGGCAATGGACCTGAGAACTTGTTATTACCTAGTGAAAGAATTCTAGTCTCCTCAGAAAAAGTCTGTGGAATTACACCAGAGAATTCGTTGGACGAGAAATCGATGAAAGCGAGCAAGGGGCTGAAAACCGGGAATGTGTTGCCAGAGAATCTGTTTTGTGACAAGTCCAGCAACAAAAGGCGGTAAATCTTTGAAATGGAAACAGGAATTGGTCCGGATAAGTTGTTTCCGGCCAACATAAGGATCATGATCTCGGTAGCATCGCCAATGTTTTTGGGCAACTGACCTGAGAAATTGTTTCTAGAGAGGGAAAGGACTGATAAACTCAGGGAGTGGAAAAGACGAGGAGGGATGAAATTACTTAGCTTGTTGTCAGACAGAATGATACTTCCAATTTCCATTTCAGCAAGCCAATTTGGAAATTTGCCATCCAGCTGGTTTTCACTTAGATCAAGAAAAACAAGATTCTTTTGTGCAGAAATCCATTCTGGGATTTCACCTGCAAGGCCACAAGACTTCAGAGAGAGTTGAGATAACATGCACTGTGGCACAATTCTTGCATTGGTATTCCAGGTTAGGTAGTTTCCTCCCAGAAACAAATTCCTTAATTTCTTGATAGTGAACAACCATGAAGGAATTTCTCCAGTGAGCATGTTGTTTTCCAGCTTAAGTGTTTCCATCTTGCTCATAGTCCGTATTGACGGTGGAATCCCTCCGGTGAAATCATTCTTGCTCAAGGCCAAAGTGGAAAGTTTTGACAAATTTCCTATTGTGGGTGGAATCACCATTGAGAGCGAATTGTTCCTCAGGTCTAGAACTTGAAGTTGATTAAGCTTTAGCAGCAAAGATGGAATTTCACCGTGGAAATCATTCTGTCGAAGAGACAAGTGCTGCAACTTGGTGAGATTCCCAATCACTTCTGGGATTTTCCCGTGAAAGAAATTCTCATCCAAATTCAACTCCTTCAAGTTTCCGAGAAATCCCACTTGGGCACTTAGAATCCCATTGAGTGAATTTCCACTCAAGTCTAGGTACTGAAGAAATCTCAGGCGAAAAAGTTGTGGTGGGATTGAGCCATGGAAGCTATTCTGCATCATGTCAAGATGTACTAGTTTGGTGAGATTCGAAAATCCATCACCCGGAACTTCTCCTGTTATTGTAGTGAAGGAAATGTCGAGCAGAATCAGAGTTCTAATGTGAAAGAGCGGTGTCAAGACCTCAGGAGACAAAATCTTGGGCTCCAGGAAGAGTTGGGGATTTATGGAATCGAGATGGAGAGCAATGACAGCCCTTGAAGATGAATCACAAACAACTCTATCCCAAGTGCAACAATCCGGATTAGTCGAATTCCAAGAATCTAAGCCAAACAAGGAACTATCTGTGGAGGAGTTGGAAATGGAGGCATTAAAAATGTGGGATTTGAATTGGAGAAGGGCTTGCTTTTGATCAACAGGACAACAAAATGGAGGGATCAAAGAGATGAAAATAAATACAAGGAGAGTGCTTGGTAGAGCCATTTGAGTGAGGCTTCGTTATCTTAGAAGCTATAGTAATAAAAAGAAAAGAATTGTTCTTAATTTATTGAAAAGATATCTCATGGGTAAACTGGTGTAGTCTCAAGCCAATGGGATGATAGTGGTAAGACTTTGCTTGGGGTGTGGGGTTGGTGTGGGAAAGGGATAGGGAAGCCCCATTTCCTTTTTCATCGTGGGAACTGGAAGTCAGATGTTTGACTGCTATCCCATTTTTTAGCCTGGAAATGTTTATATTTCAAGACAAGCTCTTGCACCTCAATACTATTTTCTTGTAGAAACTAGAAAGGGAAGAAGGGATCCAAGGAGATCATGACCAACACATTTTTTTATTTTTTCTATGTAGCAGTTTTGTTCTGAGCCAAGAACTTCGTTATAATGCTTATTATTTGCAAAGACAATTGTAGATGTTAAGAGACTTGTCCATTTAAGTTTCCGCTGTTTCCCTATTTTTTCCCATCTCTCTATCGACATGTAATCGGTAGGCCTGTTAAATGAACCAACTTTCTTTAGTTTAACTTGTGCTAGGCCCTTTCAAAGTTTGTTTTAGACTAGCATGTTGCGTAAACATATTAAGTTTAAACACATTTTTAGCTTGAATAGCACACTCGTTGGCTCAATAAGCATCTGTTGCTTAAAAACCCAAAACACACGAGTTAGGCTCAAAATCTAAAGCCCGTTTAAGACAACGACGGATGAATATTAAATGTGAGTTTTTCATGACATATAAATGAATCGAATGTAGAATATGTTTTTAATAATTGTTGAGTTTCTAAATCAAGTTTAGACAACTCATTATTTCACCTAATGTCGAGTTTTAAATGTCTCAAAAAATTATAATGTGGGAAATGCTCAAGGTTGCCATTCCATTTACGATTACATTGTTAATAAGACTAAAAGGTTTCCAGTTGATGAAGTCACAAGTATTATGCGAAATGGAACATCACTTTGAAGACCAATGAATCTAAGATGTGTAGCCGGTAGTTTTCTCTAGCATCAGCTCTGCAGACAAATCTTGTGGAATTTCCAAAATGAGACATTAGATCAGAAGTAGTTGAATTTCTACCACTAATGTCTACTTTAAAGTGTACGCCATTGCCCGTGTCCCGAAAGTTACGCTTGGAACAAATTATGATCTCAAAGAAAGTAACCCTTCGGTCAACTTTTGCGTATTGAGTCATTCAACTGAAATTTTAGGTGATGCACTTAATCTGTGCAACATAAAGTCTTTTAAGTCACCTCCAATGTACTACTAGCGTGTTTGACCTGTATCTTTCTTACTCATGCCAGCACTAATGTATCGGATCTCATAGAGCCATTCATCTACATGTACCGATCCATATAGCTTAACAGCAGTAAGGTTTAATCAAAGCACTGATAAATACTTATAAACCACCAAAATCATGAGCAAAGAAGGTTCATGCTGCCTTGGTATTTCTGAAGCAGGAAAAACTGAAAAACACCAAAGGAAAGTGATAAAAATAACGACGACTCAAGTGGGTTTCCAGGTCAATTCAGCAACACGACTATTGAGCAACCATTCTTTTTGAAAGATAACCTCCTGTTGTATTCCTCTCATCCATCTGTCCAGGTAATTACAAATAGAATTTAACAAGAGATACATTACATGTAGGGAGAATCACCAACAAAGAATACTTTTCAACTCCTTAGTCCTTCCAAAATTTGTCTTGAGCTAAAGCTATTAACAAATGAGAAATTAATCTGTATGAAACTCAAGATGGTCAGGTCAATACTTACAGTGGTACACTTATGATATCAAATACAAGGGAATGGCTTCAGTACACACCTATTATATGGATCGTATTGTGCCACCTCATGGCAAATCATAGCATTTTTTAGTGTCTCATAACTTTTCAGCAATATGATTCATAACATTTTTTCTATGATTCATAACATTTTTGTGCGTCTCGTAACATTTTTACAAAAAATCGTATCTTTTTATTCCTAAGAGGTAATCAATTCGTAAAAATTTATGGGTGTGTATCGTAGTCTTTCCTCAATTACAATTACAGGGTGCTATTTTTTGTTGAATATCCAAACAGAGACTTGGCATTGGCAGCATTCTCATTGATGAATGACTCATGGCTCAAAATCTTCTGATGCTCTGATGTTAGATAAATTGGGGTCTGTCCGGATTCTCTGGGATATACAGTAGCAACAATAGCTCTGAAAATTAGAATTTAGAATAACATCGTGCTAATAAGTTGAGATGTTTTATTGGTTACCTTAAAATCTTCGAATCCTGCTTCTAAGGCATCTTTAAGTGCAGAAAGTCCAGCTTGAGTTGGAAGTGAAAGAAAAAGTGGAATTGCATAATTGGTGGCTACTTGTTCAATTAATCAAGTACAGTAAACAAATGGGTTAACAGAGTTCATTGGAATAACGATGAACTGTTGCTTTGAAACTATTGAGTACTACCTGATTAAGTTTAGAGTAGCAACAGGCGACATTGTAGCTTGCTACTGAAGCTTCAGTTGGATCAGGTTTTGACCCCAACACTGAATCAAAATTTTCAAGTGCTTCTTCAAATCTTGCGTTCCTTCATTGATTATGCAGATTAAACAAAAGGACTTCAGCCACATAAACCTCAGAACTGAGAAATGGAAAAATATGACTTGGATGGTATTTGGAAGGTATCAAATGATATCCAAAGGGATCTCAGATCAGCAGTATAGAAGAAAGAAGTCACTTTATGATGCAGAAGTAAAAAAGCTTAAAGCCTAATGCATCTTGCAAAGACTGATGAATAAACCAGTAACAACTAATTTAAAATGCTGTGCACGGAGATGAGGTTTATTTTCTCCTCCTCAAGTTTCTGGGTCAATGCAGGTTTAGGATTTGTGCAAGGAGATGGAAGAAAATGAAAGAGTGTGTTTGGGAGGAGGAGATGTTTCTGAACCAAAGCAAAACAAATCAAACAAAATGGAAACCGGCTTGAATAAGAATGTTCACTTGACCAAGTAAAGGCTCACTTGTAAAGCTTCAGCCCTTCACAGAGGTCCATTTCTCTTTGTTGTTTCTGCTCTTTCTTCCTCATATAATTTTGCATCTGAATCAATTACAAGTTCGACAGTGTGATCAAGGTGATCAACACTGACAGCTTCAATGCTTAAAAATTTGTCTAAAGAAGCAAAGGAAATACAGTACAAAACTTTAGCATGAGTTCCGAGATGGGGAATTATGCAGCTTTGCCACTCACCTGGATTTCCCTCACTCTGTCACTAATTACGCCAGAGTTTCTCTCAGCTCACCTGATTCATCCACCTTTCCTGGTAAAAGTGGTCACTATTTCAGAAATAGTAGAAATCATAAGTTCATTTGTTATGGCAATTAAACACAACAATGAGCTATGTATTTTGACTTACCACAAGTCAAGTGAAAGCAGATGGTTAGGTTGTTCTTGAATCAATGATTGGGTTGACAATTTCAGGGTAAAGGATTAACCATATCTCTTCTGCATTCTCATAAGTAACGGGCCAACCCTCTGGCGGATAGTGTACATCGTTCTCCCGTATTCAGCAGCAGCCCATATTTTGTCTCCAAACACTGCACTGCATGAATTTCAGAACAAAAAAGTTCTTCAAAAAGCTTAAGATATATGCCTAAAATCCTGAACCTGTAACACCCCGTTACTTGTATTATTATCATTTGGCTTATAAAAAGTTTCTATGTTTTTATTTTTTATTTTTACATAAAAATGGTTCAAGTATTTTTCTGTGTATGTGTCAGCGTCGCGGCACGAGTCCCCGCAAAGGCAGAGAACCATAGGGTTCAAACAAAATTATCCGGAATGAGTTGGCATCTTATTATGGGTGAATCTTGATTAGATATTCCTAGATTTTCAAAGATTATATAGGATATACTTAGGTATTAAAAGATTATATTGGATATTAAGTAGGTTATATTAGATAATATTCAATAATGTTAAGATATTAATGGATTTTATTAGAAAATTCTAGAATCTAGATTCTAGGACCCTTGCTATAAATTGGCATGGCTTCCTACTCTTCATTCCACTTACACCACACACACTCAGTGGATCAAGGGCTTCGATTTAAGGTAAACCGGGTGGTATACAATATGCTCCTCAAATCTTCAGAGTATTTCTTTGATCTTCTCATTTTGTACCCCTTTTGCTGACGTTGCGATTTTTATTGGATTCCATGTTATGACCACGTTAAAATTGATATTGCTCTACGGGATGACTAAATACTATGGGACTATTTGGTACGTTGATCGAGTGGACTTGCCGAGATCCTGACCCAGTAGCCGAGAATAAGCCAAAAGGAGGCTTGGCTCAGAGGGGGTGAGGCCGTTCACTGGTCATGTACTAAAAAAGGCCTAGTATGTGGTTCAGTTATATGGATAGTTTCGATTGAATTTGTTGATCATGATTTATCATTCCCTCCTTTGTTGAGCATTTGTATTCTCTTATTGTTTACTTCCTGGCTTAATCTATTTTTTAGGATGGCATCAAAAGCGAGAAGTACGATGGGGTCAGCTATTGGGAGTCACGGGACCGAATTCCTATTAAGAGAATTTGTAAAAGAACTTAAATTTGTACTTTCGTTTAACGAAAAAAGTCTGTATTTTTATGTACAAAAGAAAAGTTTTGTAATGGCTATGTAGTTTATCTACTTTTGATGACTTTAAGAATCTGGGTCGTCACAGTACCACCAGTGGGGGATGCCTAAAATCCTATGCATGTCAAATTGGACCTTAGTTACGTGAAGTGAGACCGGGAGCTGGTGAATACAAAAGTTCCCAAGGTTGGGAGCGTGAAAAGAACGTGTACCATATTACGGAAATTATGTGGCATAGAATATAATACACTTTAAAAAGCACAATCATTTTAGGGGGTAAAAACACAAGTCAAGTCCACCATAAATGTAAGAAATGGGCTAGTGTAATAATATATGATTTTCATTTCCAGATAGCATCATTTGGAGTTTTGGACTATATATGAGTTAAATCGAAGACCAATTTATAAAGCCAAGATATAAATCCCCGTTACTTTTATACAAGGATCATAAAAAAGATCCCTTCTTCTTAAGGAGCGTGCTCCCACTCAATTTGGGAGCGGGCTCCAGTCCAGCTCCTTGGTTGGAAGCGCGGAGTGCACTCCTAAGTTCGGAACGACACCACTTTAGGAGCTCCCAGTGCGTTCTTATGGAGTGTACCATCTTATAAGGCTCTACTCTCCATAAGGTGGGGAGTGCAGGAGCGTGTTCGGTGTCGAGTATTATAACCCTCTGAGGGTTCTGATGGAGTGTAGAGCCTTATTAACTATACACCGAGCCATGCGTCTTGTCAGCGACTTGCTTTCTCAAGTGTACTTTTCGAAGATTCTATATTGTGGCCCTGTTAGCATTAAGGGCAACTCCAATGTATTGATATTATTATGACCAGAGTAAACAGCTACAATAATCGTGAATGTAGCCAGCATTGGATGAAAAACGCGAATCTGTTTTTCTTGTTGGCTTGTGCTGTTCATTTCTTCACTTTTTGCATTTTTCTTCCTCCTTGCATTATGTGTTAGGGTCCCGCAGATAATACCCCAACACAACTTACAAAATCAATGGCACGGATAATTGGCAGAATTGTCAAACTTATGGAAACATCAACCATCATAAAGAATGATGCTAACCTTTAGAACACTTAAATTAGATTTGTGAAAGATACTCAGCCGCACACAGCACTCACACTTTGGCCTTAAGCTATCTCACAAGCTAAATTTCTGAATGTTCATGGATTGAGTTATCACTGTTCGTCATCCGTTTACCTATACAAAGTCCCTCATTGTAAATGTTTCGAACTAAGTAATACAATGAAATCTCATTTTCTTTGAAATCTAACACTAACAATCAAACAGTATGAGGACATCCAATAATACAATGAACACGGAACCAGTTTTGAATTCCCCATTTGTATGGTTGAGGACCTGAACTATACTAAGTGATATTTCTTTTTGTTAAAGCATCCAACTCAAAATCAATTGACAATGACTGAAGAGGTTGTTCTAGCTTATATACTAGTTCCAGAGGTATTATAAAACGATGTGGGGAAAACTCTAATTCTCCCCCATACATGGAGAGAAACAAATAATCCATTCCTTAGGGATTAGTACAAAACAAACTGCACTTATGCAAAACGATCGAGAAAATCATTCAAGAGAGTGCCGTCCAAAAACCTCTAAAATCCTAGCTTTCATACAAGGCATCCAATTCAAAGCTAATTGAAAATGATTGGAGAGTCTACTCTGTTTCATATGCTATTCTGGAAGGTGATAATGAACACAAGAATATAATATTCTTAATCAGAAACAGAAAATCCATAAAACAGGAATATGAGAGAAAGGGAGATGATACCTTGTGGCAAGTACTTTATCCCCAACAGTGAACTTGCCAGTCTCGTCAGCAGAGCCGCCAGGGGCAATGGCATCAACGTAAGTTCCACCGTCTCTTCCCTTTTTAAACTTCAACCCATATGGCTGCACAATTTCCACTTCATATTCTTCCTTTCCGTCACCTTCAGTCCCCGATTCCGACGTCTTAGGGTTTCAGATGCTTTAAAGGCCAAAATTGAGGGCTTTACCGAAAGGGTATTGCAGAAAATGATTGACTTGCTCAGAATATTGTGGTTTTGCGATGTGGGTTCCAAAAGAAATTGGGTTGAGAGAGATGGGTTTGCCTTTGTGGATGGGTTTATTCTTGCCAGCGGTGGCGAAGAACAGAGATAAGTGTAGCTGCTCGGAGCCATTGACATGGTTGATTCTTGATCACCCTCTCTCTAGATTGTTAATTTGTTATGAGGAGGGATCCCATTTGGGTTTGGTGAGACTCGACTCTTGTGTTTTTTGGGAGGGAGGGAAGGGGAGAGATTGGTCCGCATAAGGATTCCACAGATTAACCAATTTACGGTTATTTTAATAATTAAAATAAATCGCATTTGCTAAAGATGTTTTTTTTATCAAAAATGTATTTGCAAATCATGCCTTCTCAGCAATTTGGAAAACACACTTTTATAGATGTCGGATTTTTCAAGCAGAAATCATCATACTTTTTCTGTTTCCTAGTTTCCCTCCACATAAAATAGACAAAAGGGACCAATCAGTTCAATCACTGGCGCCCCAGACCCAATCCTACACCTGCACAGATTTTGGGTTAAATTACAATTTTTAGGGCTGAGCGAGCACCATTTTACAGTGTTCTAAAAGTCGGTTAACTCGGCCGACTTCTCGCCGAGAAGTCGCTCCTCGGTACCCAACCGAGGCGACTATACCCTAGTCGTTGAAGTTACTCGGCGGAAGGTCAAGTCGGACTACTCGGCGGAAGGTCAAGTCGGACATAAGTCGGCGTTAGTCGCCGACTAGTCGGTGAGTCGCCGCCTCGCGATTAATCGCCCGCTCTGCGAGTTGGGAAAAAATTGGATGAGAACAGAAATTATACAAATTATCTGAAGAGAGGCGCCTCTCTCTCTCGATCAGTGACGACGCACGTTACTGTTTGTCGTCGTTTGCTGACTCTGCTCATCTCCGATCTCTTCTCATCTCGTCGTCGTTGCCGATCTCTTCTCATATCATTGTCGTCGTCGCCGATGTCTGCTCACCTCGTCGTCGTCGTTGTCTTACACTGGTAGCTCCTCTCTCTCTCTCTCTCTCTCTCTCTGTTTAGCACTTAGCACAGTGCTGCTGTATTGATACTTACGTTTATTAGTTTATTTATTGATATACCGTAGTCATACTTGATAGTTGTACAGGTGTTGGCCTGTTGGGTGCTGTTCACTGTTGTTCTTTTTTTATTTCGGTACAAGTGCAGCTGTTCCTGTACAGCTGTGAACCTGTAAAGCTGTGAATTTCAGTAATTACACTTTATCCCATTATTTTTTTATTACACTTTGCCCTGACATTTTTAAGAAATATCATATTTACCCCATAAAAATCTTAAAAATTACAAATAAACCCCTAACCGAGTAATTTCTCGAAGGCCGAGTACTCGCCGAGTACTCGGGCTAGAAGCTCGAAGGTCCCCGACCGACCTGGGAGCGAGTAGCGAGTTTTAGAACCTTGCCATTTTATGTGGTGCCCAATCACACATCTTGATCGTCCAAAAGTGTTTGGGACAACTTAGATTTTAAAGAGAAAAAAAATGAGAGAGAAAGGGAGTGATATGTTTTGGGCGACTGAGCGCGTTTGGCACCAGGTGACTGTGCCCACCCGGCACTGGAATTTTTGGCTTTATTCGTCCGGATTTAAAAAAGAAAGAGATGAGAGATAGAGCATACATCTGAGCCATCCAAAGTACTTTTGGACGATTAGATTGGTGTTCGGACACGGCCACGTGATGCCTACTTGGCACCCAATTTTTTTTTCCAAATTTATAAAAAATTATTCAGTGCCTAGGCCGCCACCTTATCACACATTTACGTGGAGTACAAGCGTGGGGGTCAAAACCAAGTGTATGTGTGTGACGCCCCGAATTTTGGAAGTATTATTTAAATAATTTAATATAAAAATATTTGATTAGACAAAAAGATTATCTTTAATAGTAGCGGAAATAATAAGTTCAACAATCAGAGTTTACCAAATTTGATTACATCATTCCAAAATATTAAGTATAAGATTACATTCGTCCAAAATAGAGTACGGAACAACAGAGCAAACTAGTAGATGAGATGTTTAAATTCAGGTTTCAATCTTCCTCTGGCACATGACCGTCGGCATCTGGTAGTAAGATTCCTCTCGTTCACCTACAACGCCTTGCATGATATGTAAGGGCTAATAATAGCGCAATGAGCGATTCACTCAATAGCTAACTCTTACCCATTAACTCTTACATAATTTTTTGGACCAAAATAAATTGTTTAGACACCTTTAGACCATTCTGATGTGTGGATAAAACTCATGTACGCATGGGAGCCATAATCTTCACTTATGAGTACGTCAAGGGCCTTGTATCTCCTTTTGGAGATCAGATACAAACAACCACAGAAAGACTGTCTAGCATAAAAAGAACAGGTAAGTAGTCGTATGCCATACATTTGTTTAGAATAAAGAGCACAGAAAAACCAAGAATTTTCCAATAAGCTTAGGAGCAATAGCACATTAAATTTATTTATTTATTATTTATTCTATGCAATTAAAATGAGAATTTACAAGTACGTGAATATGCTGCCAGAGTTGCTCTTAAATAGTCAAAATGGAATAAATAGGGGGCAACATAGAGAACTAAAAAGTCACCTTTCATCTTTTCAGATGCCATGTAAAAGCAAGCTCTAACCGTTAAACTTCTTGAAAAAGTACAAAAACCGTTTGTCTCAAAACCAGACTTCAGAGCTTCTCTTTACTTGTTTTTTAGTACAAAATTTATAGCACCCTCCATAGCAATGAAATCTTCAGCGAACGAGAGATTTAACTGCAGAGTACACCCTGCATGATTGACAACGTATCACCATTTTATCAGAGAAGAGTCATAGTTTGGATACTTAGCCAGAGAAGGAGATGTGCAGCCCTCATACCCATAAGTTATTTCTTCAGACAGTTGCTAGAAAGGACTTTCTTCCCATAGGGGCTGGTCCGAAGCGAAGGAACATGAGGTCTTATAGCCTCTACCAATGCAGCATGAAGAGATCCCTACTCAACAAGAGAAATACATCTATCCATATCACAAGATCAAAAAGACTTTCTCTTCACTATACTGAAACAGAATCCATACACTACTAATTAATCGCATTATTGCGAGAACAATGGATCTATGGACAAGGAATGCCTAGAAGCTCATTGCTGACTTAGTCTTCAAACGAATTCAGTATTACTATGGTCACCATTCCAAGGTTGTCTCCTACAAATTGAGCCTCAAGTCCTCTCCTCCACCCTTTTTTTTTCCTTCTCTTATTATTTTTAAAGATGGTTCCACCTTTCATATATGTCTCTGCTTCCGATACCAGTACTCGTGCTATTTGCTTTTTACTACAGACTCCCTCTTGGATGTATATGAGCCTGAATAAGCATGTGTGATGGATAACTACGAAATGACAATCTTTTCTAGCAATTCATCAAAAAGAAGTAAGAGAAAGCACACAAGACAAAGATGGCACTTTTAGATGATGTCTAACCTTTGAATTGTTTAATGCTGCTTGAATAACATAATTGCCATAGGGATCTTGCATAATTTGATCTAAACGAGGAGTATTCACCAACTCCTTGATAATGCAAGATCGGCGTTCTTCTCCTGCATATTTCAGGCATTTCTCAACCACATTACTGCTATATTTCTGCATGGACAGGTCCCCATAGCTACCCTCCAGTTGGTCAAGAATATCCACCGTGGCCCATGGAGCATGAATCTCAAATATAAATTGCACAACATAGTTCCTGTATGAATAGCATTCAAAATGCTAAGCACGAAATCCTACAAACAAAGATGCATATAGAAAGTACTGCTTCGTACCCTGTTAAAAGCCATTTTAAGTCCGATACGGTAAAGTGTAACCTACTTATTTTATAAGAAGCATTTGAAAGTATGTGTGACAAAGCATCATAGGTACCAACTCCAACAGTCCAACCTATTTCATGTCTGCACAATTACTCAAGGTACTGAACTGACTAACAAAAACTAGTGTCATCTATTTGGATTGGTCCTTGTTCTTCCATCCTGCTAATAGAGAGCAGTATTGCTTGTTAAGTATTTGAAAACGTCTCAAAATCTAAGTCGTGAAAATATGTCTAAAGACTTGCTTCTGCATTATCCGCCCATCGCCCAGAAATTTATTGGGAAAGAGGCAATCCAGCAATGACAGCAACATACATACCAAGAAAAATATGTTCATGCGATCGAGGAAGAAAGAAGAAGAAAAGAAAAACATTGTACCCAAATGGATCTTGAGAAAGTATCAGAGCATTTGAAGTAATCTTGGAGATCAAACGATGCCTTTGATCACCATCGGCATGGCTGAGGCACTTTTGAAGCACGCAACAGCCATGACGGTCTGTTGCTAGTTCAACACAATTATCAATAGCAGCTTCAAAAAGGAACTGCAGAAAACACCATTACCACTGACGTCACAAAAATTGCTTTCAATATTTCATCATACAAGTGATGCCTTAGAGCGTTCAATCTTCATCAGTTAGTGGAATGTAGACCATGTGCTAGTCAGTGTTGGAGGTCCTATTAACCTAATACTGCCCCCAAATCTTAGTCCATCTTTCTGTTTTAGATGTCAAAATCAAATGTCCCATTACGAAAAACTCGTAGTAGAACAAAATCATGGGAACATACTCCCTCCATCATGTTTGTTCGTCTCTCTCAGACACCCTAACGTTTATGGCGACACAGATACCTTTATATGCATGTATGTACTATGAATAGCTTATGGGTAGAGAAAAAGGTTCGACGATAAGTTCTTGTGATTCTACGTATATATTATGTTTCGAATGAGGTACGTGCATTCTGCCAATCCAACACTCCTTGTACACTCCAAAATATTCGTTCATACTTCTTGGTGTGTCCTAATTTGGAAATGACTCATAATTTAGACACATGACCTATATGGTGAATCACTAACCATGAGCAATGTTTGACATCAAATTCTGAGATGCTGCTCAGACAACCAGGAGAATCAAATTCAATATTAAAATGCAGTATGGCCCAGCATTTTCTTTACTTGCATGACCTAGCTTATGAAAACTTTTATTTTTACTTAACAAACGAATGAGTTAAATGATTGTTCTGAGATGTACTTATCTCTCCATAATTTATTATTTGAATTGTTAGAGAAAACACTGCATTTACTTGACGATTTCCAAATAAATGTTGAGATATATCCCGGTAAATGTAAATATGGGGCCAAAGACAACCTACATCAAGACTTTATCACCTGAAACTCAGAATATTAGCCATTACAGACCACTAGAATTAGATTGTGGTTCCTTACCTCACAATATTCAGGCATTAAATACTGTAAACATCGTTGTGCAACATGATTTCCATTCATGTTCTTTATCACGGTCACTATACCAGGCTTCAGGGAGGAAACCACCATGGAACACTGCTCCCGAGTCTTAAGGGTTTCAATAACCTTCTGAACAGCCCGAGTCCTGTATTTGTAAATGACAACTGAGCTAATGCTGAGAATACTGAAAAAACAGCAACAAAAAGCAAAAAGGGACAAGAAAGAAGGAAATTGAGTGGTGAGAGAGAGCACACCCGTGCATGTCGCAAGAAATCCTAACAAGATCCCCACATCTTCTAGTGATTGCACAAAGTATCTGCATCCGTTGATCCTCATCGCACACTTCAAGGAGCTTCTGGACAAGGTAATTCCCAAAGGGATCCGTCATGAGCTCAACAATATGCACAATGATCTCAAGAAAAATCTTTTCGACATCTTCTTGGGTACCCTCAGTAAATTTCTTCTGCAAGAAGCGGCACCCATGTTGGTCCTTTGCCAGGAAATATATTCTACCAGCAATCTCATCAATAGAGTTGTACTGCAGCAGTGGCCTTGAACTATTAAGTTTCAGATCAACACTATCACTCAACAAACCTCGCGAGCTTGCACTATTTAACTGGAGTGCAGCATCTGAATTGGACAAACTCTGATGGCAGTTACCATTTGAGAGAACTCTTCCATTTTGGTTTACCTCAGCGAGTAATTCATTTCCCACGAAGGAGCCAAATTTGACGGATCTTAGAGAGTTCAATCCATGTGATCTTGTTAAAATCTTCTCAGGAAAACATTGTTTCCCCAGCATGTCCAAACCTTGCATTTTGTTGAAATCTGCAGAGGACAGGACAGGATTAGATAGGTTTATGCTCCTTGAAACTGTAGCCTTGTTGCGCATGGCCTCTTGATCAGACAGTTCATTGTGTTGTTGTCGTACGCTATGACTTGTTAGCCTAGCAGCCACATTCCCATTTGCTCGAATGGAATGCTGAGATTCCAACTGCTGACTCTGAAGCTGTTGCATATAAAGGTATTGCTTTTGCAACCTGTAAAATCGTTCCTCTTCCATAGACATCCATGCGACATGGGATTGGTTTAGTTGATGTGAATGTAAATAAGGAATTTGTGACTGGGTATCCATGAAGTAGTGTCGTTGGTCAGAAAAGTTTGGGAACTCTAGTCCGTGAACCTGATAACCCGGCACTCCATTAGTAAACGGCAAAGAGCCAGAAAAATTCTCAATTGGCTGGAAATAAGCAGTTGACTGCTTCCTTAATTCCTGGAAACTTGTTTTTGCCCCTAACATTTCAAAATTGCCCGACGAATTATTCTGTGAACCGAAATAGGGGACATACACTGCCCGGGAATCCACATTAGAAGGTAATTGCCCATTAATCAAAATAGGGTGATTCTGAAAGGGTCTAAAATTAGCCAATGGAGGCATTGCAGCTTCTGCTGTTGCCCCTTCATTGAAGCTCAAATCTGCAAAAGCAGAGGTCAGTGACTGGTCATCAGGCAGATTTGGTTCTTCTTCTTGTTGGACCTTCTTGATGTGCGATTGCTGAATTTTGTGCACAGATAATTTTTCTTCGTCCAAAGTACCATTATTCTGAATTTCATCACCGAGTGATCCGTTCAATGGATTCAAAGACACCCTTTTCACATCCTTTGAGAAATTGATGAGTCCAGATTCCTCAGGATTAGTAGCAGTCCCAGAAGTAGCATTTGGGATCTCACCCAGAAGCTCCTCAAATTCATCAAACTCTAGTTCATTAATCCCCTTTCCCATCGGTGAATTTCTGTAAATTAAGGAGTCCCTCTTCACAAAACAAAGCAAGCAATGTACAAGGACACGTACATCCCCAAGAAACGACCTTCAATGAACTGAAAACCAGACGTAACATGGTATATTAGTTTAGATTACAAGAATACTAATCAGACACATTATCCCAAATATTGTCAATTTAATTGTGAAGAAAAATGTGACTTTCAGAGGATCAGCATTCACACTCATTTTTTTGGCGGGGTGAGTAGCATTCACGCGCTTTGTCGATGAAGATAGAGAGATACAGAACAAAAAGAAGCATCGACATTTTGAAACGTAAATCACAAAAACAGAAATGCTTTCGAAAATAGAATTTTCCAAGAAATCTGTGAAGATTCTATCAAATGCTCTATAATATACCAAAAGATCACATAATGACAGATAGTGAAAAACGGGATGAATCTCTTCAACTAATGCAGCTATTGAAAATCTATATGATCAGAACTATTTTATCAATTCCACCAAGTCAGAAGAATAAAATCTAGCATCTGGGTGTATGTAACGAAATTTTTATATTGACATTTACATTATCTACGATTGATTGAAGGCCCATTATGGTAAAGGTTTCAGAAAAAAAAAAAAAAAAAAAAACAGTCACAGTGTGTAAGTAGCAATAGCTGCTAAAACCCATCTGACTCCTCGATCCTGTGTACGGAACAATTTCCTCGATTTTCACGTCAAAAAAATCCAAAAAGGACAGCTACCCAGAACCCAAATGGGGAAAATCAGTATTCTTAAACACAACCCATGAAGTAAAATGGTACCGATCGAATCAGTTCATCAAATGTACGAAAACCCAGATCGTCAATTATCAAAATCTTGAGAAAAAAATTCATTCCTCAAACAGTGTAAACAATACTGTCAAATAAAAAAGGGTACGAATACAATTAAAAAAAACATATTGATCAATGAGAGAGAGAGATGGAAACAAAGAGGAACCAAACGTCAGTTAGACATACCCAGTGAGAGAAACGCTGGGATTAGATACCATATAATGAAGAAGCAGCCATTGCTGAAATGGGAATTAAAATAGAGGGTTTTCGAGGAAGTTTTGGAAAGGATGTGGAAATGTAGCCAATTTTAGAAAAGAATTCAGAGGGGGGAGTGGAAGTGTTATTGGTAAGGTTATTAGAGAGAGAGAGAGAGGCGGCGTGGGGAGGAAGGAGAGAGAGGTAATCAAAAGGACTGAAGAGAGAGAAAGAAAGAAAAGAGAGGGGATTGGAGTATATGACCATTTTACATACAAACACCAAACAACACACCACCAACTACATAGCAAACGCAATTACCATACCCATGCATGCTTTCTCTCTCCCCCCTTTCTCATTCTCTCTCTCTCTCTCTTCCCCTTTCTCTTTGTTTGGTACGTTTTGGGTTTTTGGTCATCCCTTTCGTATGGTCAATTAATTAATTAAGTTTAGGTTCTTCTAAAGCATATTATTATAATCATAAAAATAAGTTGTGGAGTCCTATAATAATGTTTCATGATTCCAATGTTGTTTTCTTTATGATGACATGCATATATGGCACACATAGAAGTCTACATATGCTTGGAATGAGTCAATACGGAAGTGGTAATAGCATCTTCCTTTATGCCCCTCCTCCTTTCTCTGAGTGATCGCTTAGAACTCCTCGAACACCACATTAAAGTTATAAATAAATGACTTGATTAGAAGAGGATTTAAGAACACACTTAAATTTCGACTTAATTTTAAGAGAATTGGGAATTTTTGAATGATGGACCATAATATCTGAGTTCACGAAATACTGGATTGGATGTGATTATCTGTATTAAAAAAATGCTAGAAATAACCCATTGGTTGGTCAGAAGAAGACAAAAAAAAAATATATAATTTTTGTTTGAAAGAGTTAAATTCCTACACGGAAGAGTCTCCATTATCGACCACCCAATGAATTGTTTATAACATTTTCCTTTATATTATGAGACTAGTCATACTATATATACTATATTGCTTAGCGTTGAGAAATAAAATCAGGAGAATTGTTTTGGTCTCGTAAAATGATGAGGGGAGTTCAAACGTTACCATTTTTAACTCTACAAATAATTTAAAGAATGATACAACACTCTAAGCAACGTCTAATCAATAAACAAAAACATAGCCTCAAGAGATTGCAAATATCACAGAAGAATCAAAGTTATGCTTGACTTCTACACTTCTTTCTCTCTCTCCTTGTGAGATATGAAAAGATGAAAAAGCTAAGAGGTGTTTGAGAGCCTCATTTTCAGTTTTTTGGTCTTTTGGGTTTTTGGATTATGGTTAAAATATATTTTAAATCTGGTAGAAGTGTTTAGAAAAAATGTACATAGTAATACATTTTGCAACTAGAGTAGTGTTTGAGAGATATGTATAGAATACATTTTGCTAATGAGAAGTCAAAAAGCTCCTCCCAGCCTACTTTTGGCTTCTCATTTCTAATGTCAAATTTTGAGAATGAGTTTTGGCTTAATGTGTTTTGGGTTTGGGTAGCTAAATACCCAAAACTTAAAAATGAGAAAAACAGTCGGCCAAACAGACCCAAATTACGTCCTTGATCGGGGATTAAGGGGTAAAAAATACATTATAATTATATTAACATTATGTCTTTTATATACATCTTAACTGTCGATAATGAACTAATAGTCATTAGCAAAGACTCTTAAAAAAAATTAGAAAGTGTGAAACGGAAAGTAAAATTTAGACACCATTTCCAAACAAGTGTTGTTATTTGATATGTACTTCTTAAAAGTGTTGATATAATCTGTAAGACAATTTTCACATTTAGAATCCATTTGTATATAGGTTTGGTGGTCCATGAATGACTAGTCATTTGTTCACCTTTTAGTCACAAAGCGTAACAACCTAACAAATGTATCTCAAAAAAGTTGGATCGAGCTAATCCCGATTAGGTTCCAATAATTCGATTTTTGAAACAATAATAAGTATGTATATACTTATGAACAATATAAGTATTTATAAATTTATAGAATGTTACGCGTAAGTTGCTCGGATACATCGTTATATATATGTATACACTTATCGAATGTAACCAATGACCAAATCTACCTTCAAAACCAGTAGCATTATTACAAATGAGACAATTGTCCACTCCTTTAGCCCAACTAGAATACATGTATTCCGTCTCCCATAAATTCTGGCGTCATCTAGACTGAACTTTCAACTAACATTAGCATTTTTGGGAGGCCCTAAAGACTAGCCACAAAAATCGAGTACCTAAAGAGGGGGTCAGAGGGGAGATTTGCAGGACTGACCCTATAATCTCTCGATACATCCTCACTGTTTAATGTGGATTTCTTTGACTAAATTATAACATATTAAATAAAAATACTAAATGTAAATCAATATAAATAAAATATGACTTTTCTTGAAATCCACCCTGCATCAGACTCCCCTTGTTGAAAAAACTCGTCCTCGAGTTTTCATTGCTTGAAGTAACTTGATAAAGCGTTTCTTGTCGGCATCAATTTTATACTTCAAATTAATTTTTTTGAACTTAAACTTTGAAAATTCTTCAAAAAGTAAGGGAACGATTTCCTTCCAAATTCCGCCTAGGTGAGCAATCCATATATTCTTGCTTATGGAGTCTTTGATGAATTCCCAAAACGGATCAACAAATTCATTAGCACTCTTGTCAATTGCACCGTCTTCAAGCTTTTTATAAGAATCAAATCCAATTGATTCTTCTAAATCTTTTTCTAACAACGCCAACGTAGAAACCACTTCTTGCAACTCTTCTTGATTTTCTGTAATTTTCTCCACCAGTTCTTCGTAAAAAACTGGTGACTTACTCCAATCCACTACTGGATCTGGAATATTATTTGTAGTAAAAGGCCACTCAATGGTAGCCTCCGTTATCCTCTCCCTCGGCTGATAGTTACCCGCCAAAGGTTTGGTGATAGAAACGTCATCCGATACCTCCTCCTCTTTCGGAAACCGAGGTATAACAAGACGACGGCGAGGTGGATTCCCCCCAACAGTTAGGGCAGCAATCTGGTCAGCCAGGGCAATCACGTTCGACACATGCTGTTCTAATTGCTGGAACCGCGCCTCTAGTTGTGCTTCTCGCGCGGCATCAGCGTGCTCGTACACATACTCGACGTCAAATTGCCGATCATGACGATATCTTCGTGCCATGACCAATCAGGAATCGAGCCTAAGCTCTGATACCAACTGACGCAGCTAGAAACGTGAACAAGAACAAAGATCACCCCCACGAATAAGAAACAACTCTTCTACAATCTAATAACTCACAGATTAATAGAATTATAGGAAAAAGAGATACTCTCTCTTGTGAAAAACTCAATATATTAATCCACTCCCTTGCCCTAAGGCTTACATCAATTATTTATACTAGCCACAACCCTAAAACTAAAAAGGAAATAAAATTACTAGCTAGCAACCCTAATTCTTGTAAAACAAGGAAACATAAAATAGGAAACCTCAATCAGAAGAAACTAGGAAACAAAATACTTCTAGAATATTTTGACTAGATTATAACATATTAAATAAAAATACTAAATGTAAATCAATATAAATAAAATATGACTTTTCTTGAAATCCACCTTGCATCAGAAATGCATAAAGACATCTCAACTGATCAATTAATGGCACTAGTTTCCTTCTTCTTCTTTTTTCCAAAGTTCCTTTTGCCCCTAGTTTTAGAATTCTAGTGCCACACTCCATGTGAGTGTGTTGGAGCCATGTTGGAGACAATTGTTGTACACCTATCACTTTTGTTAAGAAAATGTTACGCTCCGAACGTGGGAGATTCCAACACCAAGTATTTTTTTTGTTCAACGGTCAGGTCACCATGGATATTCCACTTTCTGGTTCTGTCAAAGGCAGACCATCCACGTCGGAATTAGGCTATCCCCAAGAGATCTGTAAGTTGTGAACTCAGGATGCCTGTGTTTGCAGCTTATCGTTGTTGCCACTTGAGCTACCCTTTTGCAGTCAGCACTATATTTACTTGGAAGAAACTTCTACTTGTTTGGAATTGGAGGAAAAGAAAAGAAATAAAGCGAAAAGAAAATTTTGAAGAAAGTGCAAAGGAAAATTCATTTTGTTATTGTAACGACCCATATTTTGGGAAACGTTATTTATTACAACTTAAATATTTAAACAACAATAACAGTAATAAAAAGTTTAATACATATAATCTGTCTTCCACAGATTACAAAAAGGCAGACCGGGTAAACTCTATGGCTTCTCAAATTCCTCTGCCTGGTCGTTCCCCATATCGGCAGCTCCTCCGGCTCTGAGTTCTCCGTAGTACTCCTCCTATTCATCGCGATAATCTAGCATAATACGTCGGAGTCGCAAAGCAACATCGTTGTATTATGCCAGGGTTCCACAAATGTAACACCGTGAGCGGGGACACCCAATAGATAGTTCTACCCAAACCTTAAACTAGCAATTCTAGAACAATATAGTAGGTGGCAGATTATCACAGTAATTTCATGCGTGTCCAGATATCAGTGTCAAATCAAATCAGAGTGCAGCGAAATAAAATCAGTGTCTCGTATCATTTTTAGAATCAGAGTGCAGTGTCAGTATCTCGTATTAGTTTCTCATATCAGCATTCTTCTTCAAATTTCACCCATGTCAACAGCTCCCATCACTCGAAAGTTATTGGCCTGTTATACTTACCCTTTCTAACGGTCACCAATCTTTCCGCTCGAAGTCCTGGCGGTATTATATCACTGAACTTAACCAGTCTGTTTATAAGGTCTGTCCACCACGTGTTGTCCCGCTGAGTCCTAACCACCAAATTCTCCCCTCGGAATTGGGGCAGCACTCAAACGGCACTACCGTATCAATCGTTCACCACATCATCATTTTCATTTTCGTTCTCATCTCTATTTCTTGTCGTGAAATCAATCTTTCGTATGCAAATCGTTTCTCGAAAACCATGTCACTTTAAGTCAAAATATCCTTTCTCATAAATGTTTTACTTTAAGTCAAAACTTCTTTTTAGTGACCTTTTCTCGACAATAGAATAACCAGGACAGTCCCAGATCGGATGGCCGAATGAATCCAGTTAGAATCACTATTCCTCTCTTAGTCAGCGCGAAGCTTGACTTTTTGACAGACTATCAATGGTGTTAGCCTTGGGTCATTCCACAGTCTCAATCAAGTCAAAACATTTGTACAATACTTTTAGAAAATTTTCGTATTGCTCGAAAAGCTTTTCCATTGTGAAAATTAGTCGGGCATTATAACGGCGTAATTTCGAAAAGTTAATTTTCATTCGGGCATTATAACTGCGTATTTTTTCAAAAGTCAATCTTCATTTGGGCATTATAACAGTGTATTTTGAATAGTCAATTTTAAATCGTGCATTATAATGACTACGTGTGTTTTTAAAGAGTAACTTTCCATATTATTGCTAATTATCCACCATAATCTAGACTAGTCATTTTTAACCACGTTTAAGCATTATAACGACATAATTTAAAAGTAAATATGAAATACTAATCTAGGGTTAGTGTAAGGACCCGTATTTTTATGCATTATTCAAGAAATAACAATGGGGAAATGTGAGGAAATGAAAATAGATTAAAGAGGGGTTAATGTGGAGTTAGAGAATGCACTTGGGTGTCTTTATAATGCATTAGAAACATGAGGGGTGTATGTGTAATATGGGGTGTGTATATACAATATAGTCAGGGTTATTTTTTCAAAAAAATCACATCTTTCTCTCCCTCATAAGGGCCGGCCATCTCTCCCCTTGTTCTCTCTCTCAAAAACTCTTCAAAACCCCTCACCAAATTCACCTTCCACACTCAAATACTTCAACATCCAACCAAAGATTCATCTTCTACGAGTGATTTGGAGTCTGGGTCTCCGTGGTTTCGCTTGGAGCTAGCATTTTTCGGTTTGAGAGCTTCAAGAGCAAGAGTTTTCCTTTTTCTACCCATTTCAAGCTCAATCTTTGAGGTAGGGGACACATTTCCACTTCCTCTAGTTGTATCTAGTTGATTTGTTGCATATACTTTGCTCTTGACTTTAACTTTAAATTTCTATTAAAACTTCCTTCTTTTTTTTGAACGGCGAAAGAAAGATTTCATTCATCACAAGGATAAAAAAATGAAATCGGTACAATAAGAAAAGAACAGCACTGAGAGAGTCTCGGAAAGTGCACAAACTTTCCTACTACTGCTACTCGCTAATTGTTAACCTACCTCAAAGCCCTTCTGTTTTTTTTAATTAAAAACAATAAATGCAGTTAGCAAAAAGTTAACTACACCTGTTAATGTTTGATCCACAACCAAACACCACCGAAAAATTAGAAGGCGTCGTCATTGCCAAACAAACAGCTCTACATAAGCCCCGCCGCCGCAACAACCAAACACCTAAACACCTATTGCCAAGACTCACTCAATGCTTTTCCTTTTGCCGCCACTATAAATTGTAATCGTCGGCCCCTATTCTGTTTCCCAGGAGTTGCAACCTCTCTCCTTACCTGCTTTTGAATATTCCAATAGAATTAATTGGCTAACATGCACCTCAATTTCCCCTTCCCAGGCTTTTACATTCCCAACAAATACCTTATCTTCCCCATGCAACTAAACGCCACAGCTGCTCCGCCATCGTTTTGCTGCTGCTTCGCCGCATGCCATCGTAATCCATCTACTGTTCAGTCACCTAACCACTGTAGCTCCACGTCCATCCCCCCTCCATGGACAACACCAGAAAATGCCAATCCTCACAAGTAACCCAATCTACCACCATCGTCCGGCTTTCAAGAAAATGCCCCATCCCACAATCGCTCCCCGTTTTCCATATCACGCACCCCTCAACAAACATGAACTGGCATTGCCTCTGCCACGAACCTTGATCTCCGCCTAGATGGAACCAAAACCACTGCTCATCCGCCATCAAAGAACCCCAGCCCCAACCATCTCCACAATCAGCTTACATAGAATCCAAAATATCTCTTCTGCAAGCCGTCGTCGTCGGACTCAACCAAAAAAACCGATCTGAAGCTCAAAGTCATCTCCCCTAAATGAAAAACAGAACTTCACCTCAAACCCAACGGATGATTGCAACGACGAAACCAGTTCAAACCAAAAACTTACCTGTGGTAAAACCCCCCAAATCAACTCATAACAGAACCCTGCTTCATTTACCCCTGAGAAATAATCCCATCTGGAAGCGGCGGCGGACTAGTTAAACCCAAAAGAACCCTGCTAGTACCTCGTACAAAATGTGGATAATTAGTGGGTCTCAAGCTTATGAGAGAGAGAGAGAGAGAGAGAGAGAGAGAGAGGAGGAGGAGGAGGAGGACGGGTCAGCCGGCCTCCAAAATGGCGGTGGCGGTTGGCCGACGGTGAGTTCACAGTGGTGGGTTGAGGCTTGAGGGGTGTGTGTGTGTGTGTGTGTGTGTGTGTGTGTGAGTGAGAGAGAGAGAGAGAGAGAGAGAGAGAGAGAGAGAGAGAGAGAGAGAGAGAGAGAGAGAGAGAGAGAGAGAGAGAGAGAGAGAGAGAGAGAGAGAGATTCTAGTAAATCTTCCTTTCCACCATAAAAATGGGTTTTCCACTAAGTGGGTGCTTGATCTATGAATTTTGGTGTTTAATCACTCAATTGATATATGATTGATCCTTCCTCATGTTTGGTTGTTGTTTGGAACCTTTAATTTGAGCTTAATCATTATATTTGCACTTGGGTTGAAATCCCCTTCCTTTGGGAAAAATCTGTCAAGTTTCCTTCAAAATCTGTCTCTTTTGTCCGGACAAGGGTTTGGTTGGTCCGGACTAGCTATCTGTCCGATTTTCCTTCACAATCTGTCCCCTTTGTCCGAACCTTAGTGGGCTTGGTCCGGACAAAGCCATCAGTTTACTCAAAAAAATTTATTTTGTTTTGGATTGTTCCTTGATGCTTGGTTTGTCTACGTTTGCTCATATCATCGTGTATATGACTTCTAATCTTGGGATAACCCACCAATTGATTTTGTTGTCTTTAAAATGAGATATTGACATGTTAAATGGTTGGACACGTCACAATACGAAATGGACACGCACCACATTGGGTCGTTTTGACACTTTCGATGAAAGTTGTGACGATTGGAAAGAAATACGATCCTTGAAAGTGTTTCGATGAATGAATTGTACTCCCTCCGTCCCGCAAAGTTTGTCACTTTCACTATTCCAGCCCTATGAAAAAATTGATTATTTCTTTTAATCTGTAATGTTTTATATAAGCAATATGGATCTCGTTTGATAGATTTCAATTAGATCTTTTGAACAAAGTTTTGAAAATCACATAAAACGTTATGAATTGAAAGATATAGGCAATTTAAAAATGGCACGCACTCCCGAAAGTGTCAAACTTTGCGGGACGGAGGGAGTATTAAATAGATTTTTGAGAATGATGATTATGAATACTAGGGCCACCGTTTGGTGCGTCCCTGGCCATGGGTGCACAGAGCCCACGAAATCTGGTAGGGGTGAATGGAGCTCATGAAATCCGGCAGGGGTGCACGGAGCCCACGAAATCCAGAAGAGGGATTAATTCCCTATTAAAAACAAATGGATACTTTTATGAATGTTGAAAATGAAGTGTTTTATAACCACCATGGTGTTTTAATGAAAATTGGATACTTGGACACACGACACAATTTGGTAACGGTTAAGAGGAAAATGATGGACACTTGGGGTTATTTTGGACACTTGGGTACTTTGTGGTCACTCAACACTTGTTTTAGCTTCCTATATTATACATTGCTCATTTCACTCAAGTCATTTCATATTCCGATGTACTTATCCTTCTTCCATCAGTTACCATGAAGGGAGTTGGAACTGTCCCTTGAATTTGTGCTGCATGCTGGCTTAGCTTCAATAGACTTTCTATCCAGTATTCTACTGGGTCAAGATTAGGAAGTACAAACTTGGAGTGTAGTGGATTTGTTTCCTGCTCAAACTCCCAATCTTCAGTAGGCTTAAAATACCAAATCTGATATGGCTGGTAGAAGCGTTCACGTTCTCATCACCCAATTAAACTTGAAATCCATAATGTAAAATATTTGTTCCATGTGTAGGTGCTTGCCACACATGATAGCATTGTTCTGATCATCATTGGGAAGGACATCAAGTACGATGGATCCAAGATTTGGAAAATAATCTGATTTGTTACTCCCTAATTTATTTCATCATCTGTCCAGTCATCATGATTCAGACAAATAATGGTTTTAGGGATGTCTTCCCTAAAATTAACCCTGCCTTTCTCATTAAGCAAAAGCTGCTTAATTTTCCTTTGATGGTCTTCTACCATCGCATGAATTTGTATGAAAATCTCAGAAGGCAAAATTGACCTTGATTTTTCATAAAGACAAATTCTTTTGATTTTTTCAAAAATAGGATCCGGAAACTCATTGGCTATGAGGTCCGATAATTGAAGAAAATTGAAATCCACTGTCCAATCCATTTGTTTAATGATTTGGAAACAAAGTTTTTCTAAAACATTTTGCTTTTTTTTATATTGGACATTTCAACAGCTTGCTTGGCTAATTCATCAGCCAATCCTCCCATGCTTTGGCGGAATTTTGCCTTGACTCCAGAAATATGGCCTTTCCAAACTGCATTCAAATGTTCATATACAGGGCTTGGAATCCCTGGGTTATAGAAATCTTTTATTTCTGGGCTGACATAATATTCATGGGAACTCCAATTGGTCTAACTGGAGGGATCACCATAGGTGGTGTAAATTCCATTTGTGATGCAGAGACCATTGGTGGTCTACTGTACCAAGCTCTTCTAGCTTTTGTCATGCTATCATAACTGCGATAGCAAGCTCCAGGGAAATTATTCACCTGCGGATGACATTCTTCCCAAGTTTTGTAGATCCCTGGTTGGAATCCAGTAAAAACTACATAAGTTTTTTCTTCTCTGGGATGTTCCCTTTTGGAAACTGTTACCCAGTCTCCTTGTACTGGTTGTTTGCCTCTATCTGCCATAGCTATTTAAGCTATGTTTCCTTGCAAGTATAAAAAGGTCTACTTAAAAAATCTGCAATAAAATTATTGGTTCCCTTGAGGTGTTCTACCTCAAAAGTATATTCTGCAATTTTATTGTACCAACTTAATCGTCGGCCTTGATCAATATATTTTTTATTAATTAAAAAATCTCTTACAGCTTTATTGTCAGTTCTAACAATAAAGTCTTCTGATGCAAGGAAAGTTTTGTACCTTTCTAATGATAATTTTATAGCTAATAATTCCTTTTCAAAAATAATATATTTTTGCTGGTTGGGCTTAAAAGTACCAGAATTATAACCACAAATCAATTCTTCTTTTCGAAGGGTTTTTGAGATAGGAACTTTTCTAGCTCTTATCCTATTTTCACTTAGTGAAATCGTTTCTTCCTTCCAGAAAATAGCTGGTATTGCTTTTAATACACAACCCCAACATGTATTAGAAGCATATGTTTCCAAAATAAGTTTATCACCTTGTTTAGGTAAATAAACATTAGGTAATTTAGTAAGACTTTCCTTGAGTTGTTTAATCAAAACAATGTCTTCTTTTTCCCAAGTAAAATTGACATTTTTTCTTAATTTGACTAATAAAGGAGTTTCGATTTTTGAAAGATTTTTGATAAAATTTCTTCCATAATATAGGATTCCCAAAAGACTTTGTAATTGAGTCATGTTTTCTAATATGTCTGGGAAATCTCTAACTTTTGAAAGAATATGCTCTTGTAATTTTAAACCTTGTTGGTCTAAAACTATTCCCAAAAATTCAATTGATTCTTTTTCAAGCTCAATCTTTTTTGGAGATAAAATAATTCCATGCTTTTTGGAAATTTTCACAAAGTATTTTTAAATGCTTTTTATGATCCTCCCGGGTTCTGGAAAAAAATCAATATATCATCAATATAGACCACACAAAAATCTTTAAGATCTTTGAAAATACTATCCATCCATCTCTGATAATCCTGTGGTGCTATATTTAATCCAAAAGGCATTACATTCCAATGATAATGTCCTCTAGGTGTACTAAAAGTTGTTAATGGTTTTGAATCTTCAGTAAGTTGAATTTGCCAAAAATCACTTTTATAATCGAATTTACTAAAACTTTTGATCCTTTGGTTAAGGAAATCAAAATATCTTTACGAGGTATAAAATAACCATCGAAGACTAATTGTTCATTTAGTCTTTTATAGTTAACTACCATTCGGGCTTTTCCTCTCTTAAGCTCAGCATGATTTCTTACCGTAGAGGCTAGACTAGAGTGGGGACTGGTAGTCTCCTCAATTAACTTCTTATCTAGAAGTTCTTTTATTTGTATGTCAAACTCATCTATATCCTATCTGGTATAGATCATAGGCTTTACTCTAACTATTACGTTAGGGTTTCTCAGTTTTAAACTATAGTAACGAGGGCTTCGTGACCATAATTTCAGAGGGTCTTCACTAAAGTTTTCTTCTGAAACTTTATATATTCAATGTGATTCATCAATAGCTTTGATGATAGGAGTCATTTCTTCTCTAGGTACAGGAGCAAAATCTCTATCACAAACATACTTATGCTGTTCTAGCAAAGGAATATGTACTAATGCACTCTTTACAGTTAGTGCTAATTCTTTTTCATAGATATGTATCGGCAAATATTGATTAATAAAATTATTTCCTAATAAAATATCACCATGCATATAAGGAAAACATATAATTTTTGGAATGACAAATTTAGTATTTCACATCCAAATAGATATGTTTTTTGCCTTAAACTGTATTTCAATATTACCTCCATCAATTCCTGTAACTAAAATTGGGTGTTTCATTAATACCCATTTTTCTTTTGGAATTGCGTTCCACTTACAAGTACATATAGTAGCTCCTGTATCTATTAAAACATTTAGGGTATATGGTTTATATCCCGAAAAATTAAAAGTACCCATAACATAGGTATATCTTTTCCTACCTTGACTAGGAGAAAAAATAATTTCATCATTTTTTGTTTGAAAATGATAAATTTGTGTAGTTTGAATTTCTTCCTTCTGCTTATTTCTATGAGAAGTACCGGGCATAATAGGAACTTGCACAATTTTTTTGGGAATAGCTCTTGATGGACTAGGAAAATCTTTTTGCCAAACATTACCAGGTATTGATTTATTATGAAAATACAATTTTTTTTCCTGAAACTTGCCGTTCAAGACTATTACTAGAATAAGATTGTCTTCTAGGTTCTACTAAATCAGTAAGTAGCCAATTTCTAGGGATTTCTAGGTTTGTCCAATTCATTAACCTAGGTTGAATAACAGAATCAAATGGTAGTGGTTCAAAAATTTCGACCATATGTTTATCTACGGGTTCCATAGAGGTCTCTGGAATTTTTTGTAATTCACGGATTGTTCTCCACTGAATTGCCAGAACGTTGGAATTTGATTTCATATCAATTCCTCTGGTCTTAATTCTCATTCAAACTGTATCTTCTAAGTTCGGGTCATTAATGCAGATAAAGAAATTTGGTTTTATGTTAAACCAAATAACTCCATTTACTAAATTGAACTTAATTCCTCCAATGACTGCCTTCATGGGGTCACTAAATCTTTTATCAAAAAGAACAGACAAAATAGGACTATCTATCCCTTGTCTAAATAAAGCATTAATCCTAACCTAGATTAATCCAATGTGTATATAGCGGACTTCTGGGTATTTCTTTTTCCATCTTGCTACTTTTTGTTTGTCAAAAAGAGCAATATCTACATGTCCGTCACTAGATAACTGAGAAGTAGTGTTTCCACTATATTTCTCAAAAACTCGGGCTGAGAACATATTAAATCTCGAAATTTTATAAATTTCTTCTTTTTTAACTTCTTGTAGTTTTTCAAAATTCTCTATGTCCTGTTCAGTAAAGAGTGTTTCTTCACCCATCACATCTCCTAATCTTAATGTTCCTAACACTTCTGCAAGATATGGGTTAATATAAGACGATGAGTCTCAGTCCGTTTGACTTGACTCATTTAGCATAAAAACTAATTCTCCATCATCAGATGAACTTTCATATTCATTATCTATCACATATAAAATTTCTTCTATATCACTAAACTCTTCACCAAATAAAACTTGAAGCTCTTGTTCTTCAAGAATCTTGACCATTTTCTTTGCACTTTTTCCCTTGTTGGGACATTCAGGTGCATAATGACCTTCTTCATTACAAATATAACAACGACAAGTCTTCTTTTTTGAAGTAGTTGCATTAATATTTTTCTTTTTACGAACATACTTTTTTCTTTTTAGAAATTTTTTTATTTTTTGTCCAAGGCTTCCATTTAAATGTTTTCTTATTTTTAGAAAATCGTTTTTTTCTGAAAAGTAGGCTTACAACCAATTTTCCAATTTTCTTGCAAAATGTGATCACAACATTTTTGTCCAGTCTTTGTATTGGAAATCTGGTTTTTTACCTGCTTTTTAGCTTTTATTTCAAGACAGCGGTCTGCTATTTGTTTTAAAACAAAATTAATTCTAAAACCTAAATTATCATCTTTCCCCTGTTTTTTAAGAAACTCAGGGTAATTTTTAAAACTTATTTCATCCCATGGACTTGGGAGTTTATGAAAAAACTGATCAAGCCAATAACCAGTAGCTGAGGGTTTAAGTTGGTAAAAATATTTTTTTGAAAGTTTTGTAATATTCTTCAAAAAGACATATATTGCATAATTCTAACTTTGACAAAATATAATTTGCATCTTCTTGCAAATTCTGATCACCAACATATCCACAAATTTTCTTTTATGAGGACAACAAACTGTGACAATATTTTATCATGGGAATTAAAATTAGCTAATAAAGCTACTTTTTCTAGCTTTCCTTTATCTAATTCTTCCCATTGTTTTAGCCATTGTAAAACATCTCCTTGTAAAATTGCTGCTACATAATCAAGGAATTTTTCCCGAGTCCATGTATTTTTATAATTAGTAATAATGATGGACAAGGATTGTGCCCAATCATCTATAGTTTGAAGCTAATCCTTTAAAGGAACATTGGTCAAATCTAAATATGTCCCGTTTTGAGCTATAGCTATTTACTTAAATCATCTATTCTAGATGGTGTTGGTTCTGAGGTTGAAGTAGTGTCACCTTCAGTTTTAATATCATTAGCATATAAATACTCAAACATGTCTGTGTCTGAAATATACTCAGGGTCATCTGGATGCATAGGGGGTATCCCATCTGGATTTTGGTCTTCTGCTTTTCTTTTCCCTAAAGATGAAGTTTCGCCTACTAGATTTTCTTTTACATAGATTTTTTCAAAAGAGTCAACTAAGGTGTCTCCTTCATTTGAAGTGTCTTCGTCACCACTTAAAGAAGTTTTTTCTTCTTTTTCTAACATGTCTATTTCATAGTGAAAATGATTTAACAAGTCTTCATTTTGAAGATAGGTCTCCTGAATTTGTCTGAGAATTCGGTTCCTCTCTTCAACACCTAACTGGGGATCTTTGTATAAGTTCCTCCAATAGCCTAGTATTTCAACTATATTATTATACTCAGTCCTATTATAGGTTCGAGTATTAAGGACCATAACATCCTCTGTGCCATAAAATAATCTAGGAGTTTGGTGGTCTCATGGACTATTCATTCCATTAGTCTCGCTAATTTCAAAAGAGTCTAACTTGTTTAGCAAACTCTCCATAATAGTCTTTGTTTCAGACTTTAAGTCTATATTAAGGATACTACCAAAATTGTCTATTTTGGATTCTATAGAAATTAATTTTGCTTCAACATAATTTTGATTTGTTTTTTGATTTTTGTCTATTTTTTAAAACCATGAACACATAAGATCAGTAATATTATTAAGACTAGCGCCAATATAATTAACATTAATTCCTTGTTTAGGAATATGAACAAGATGCTCATAATTATCTCTAATAGTATCTTCTACAGAACCTACACAAGTAGTGTTTAGTGCCATTTCAGACTGATGCGGATACCTAAAACCTCTTAGAGTGGTGTGTTTGGTGCCTAAAACCTCCCTAAAGTTCAACTGACCCAAACTTTTTATGATAAAAGGTCTTGCACAAATGGGTAATATGGGCTTTGACACGCTCTAAGCATATGGGTTTTGCAACAGCTAAAAGTGTAACATAAAACAAAGAACACAAAACAAGTAAAGGATTAGAGAAATACTCACAATAATTTACAGCTTGGTCTTGCTATTGAGCTTTTCACCAAGGTTGATTTTCTTCTAATTTACTAACTACCAATGCTCTGATACCAGTAACAAAAGAAAAAGAAAGAAACAAGGAAGTGTGGAAGTGTGGAAAGATGGAAAGTTGGCAAGTGTGGAAAGTAGGAATATTATTATTACGTAGAGTTATTGGAAACTTTCTGCACATACCATGCAAAGCCTATAGACTTGTCTACTTATAGACAAGTTAGTCAATAAAGAACAAACCTAATTTTTTATAACTTTACAGGTGTTTACAATAAAAGGAGGGGCCTAGCTTCTTCTTTTTACAAATGTACAAAGGGAAAGTGATGTAGGGAGGCGTGTTGAAATAAGAACGCGCAACAAGGACAATAACAAATTTTTTCTGAATTAGAGTACTCCCTCCTTGAACAAATGATTAGAGAAAAACTCTCAATTTTCATTAATCAATAAACAACTCCCTTGCCCTAAGGCTTACATCAATTATTTATACTAGCAGCAACCCTAAAACTAAAAATAAAATAAAATACAAGCTAGCAACCCTAATTATTGTAAAACAAGAAAACATGAAATAGGAAACTGAATCGACCTAAAATTAAGAAACTAAATAACTCCATACTAGTAATCTCCTAACAAAATACTAAAATTAAAATAGTAAAATAAATTCTAACAAACTGCTAGTTTTTCAAAATCTGATCTGCATCATTCTCTCCGGCTTGAAGAAACTCATCCTCGAGTTTATACAGTAGAAGTCGCCGATTCTTGTCTGCAGTAATCTTGTACTTCAATTTGATTTTTTCGAATCTAAACTTCGCAGAGGAATCTTCGAAATTTGGAGGAGCAATTTCCGATGTAAGGCGTGAAACCCATGATTTATTACTTGCAAAATCTTCAAGAAAGCCCCAAAATGGATCAATATATTCGCCACCCAATTAGAGTGCATGGGCAAATCAACAATTAATTTAGCAGGACCTCTAGAAAAGGGAATTGGAAAGATTCTACCTGTTGCGTGAATATTAGGAAACTGAACTTCGTTGGTTGGAACTTCGTCGATTTCCAACAGTGTTGTAACAATTTTTTGTTGCAATTTTTTTTTATTTTCTTCTTTTTGTAATTTTCTCCACCGGTTCTTCGTAAAAGACTGGCAGTTTACTCCAATCCACAATTGGATCCGGAATAATATTTGAAGTGAAAGGCCACTCAATGGTAGCCTCTCTTGTCCTCCCCTTCAGCTGATAGTTACCGGCCAAAGGTTTGGTGATAGAAACGTCATCCGATACCTCCTCCTCTTTCAAAACCCAAGGTATAACAATATGACGGTGAGGTAGATTCCCCCCAACAGTTAGGGCAACAACCTGATCGGCTAAGGCGGCGACCGCATCTGACAAATGATGTTCTAATTGTTGGAATCGTGCCTCTATTCGTGCTTCCCGTGCGGTTTTACTTCGTTCATACACATCTTCAGCAACAGCATAACGACCATGATGAACTCCTTGTTGCGCCATGATCCGGAATCGAGCCCAAACTCTAATACCAACTGATGTAGGGAGGCGTGTTGAAATAAGAATGAGCAACAAGGACAATCACGAATTTTGTCTGAACTAGAGGTACTCCCTCCTTGAACAAACGATTAGAGAAAATTTTCAATTTTCATTAATCAATAAACAACTCCCTTGCCCTAAGGCTTACATCAATTATTTATACTAGCAGCAACCCTAAAACTAAAAAGAAAATAAAATACTAGCTAGCATCCCTAATTCTTGTAAAACAAGAAAACATGAAATAGGAAACTGAATCGACATAAAATTAAGAAACTAAATAACTCCATACTTGTAATCTCCTAACAAAATAAAATTGAACTAGTAAAATAAATTCTAACAAACTGCTAGTTTTTCAAAATCTGATCTGCATCATTCTCTCCGGCTTGAAGAAACTCGTCCTCGAGTTTATACAGTAGAAGTCGCCGATTCTTGTCTGCAGTAATCTTGTACTTCAAGTTGATTTTTTCGAATCTAAACTTCGCAGAGGAATCTTCGAAAATTAGAGGAGCAATTTCCGATTTAAGGCGTGAAACCCGTGTTTTATTACTTGCAAAATCTTCAAGAAAGTCCCAAAATGGATCAATATATTCGCCACCCAATTCAGAGTGCACGGGCAAATCAACAATTACTTTAGCAGGACCTCTAAACAAGGCATGAATTGGAAAGATTCTACCTGTTGCATGAATATTAGGAAACTGAACTTCGTTGGTTGGAACTTCGTCGATTTCCAACAGTGTTGTAACAATTTTTTTGTTGCAATTTTTTTTGATTTTCTTCTTTTGTAATTTTCTCCACCGGTTCTTCGTAAAAGACTGGCAGTTTACTCCAATCCACAATTGGATCCGGAATAATATTTGAAGTGAAAGGCCACTCAATGCTAGCCTCCCTTGTCCTCCCCCTCAGCTGATAGTTACCAGCCAAAGGTTTGGTGATAGAAACATCATCCGATACCTCCTCCTCTTTCAAAAACCGAGGTATAACAAGATGACGGCGAGGTAGATTCCCCCCAACAGTTAGGGTAGTAACCTGATCGGCTAAGGCGGCGAACGCATCTGACAAATAGTGTTCTAATTGTTGGAATCGTGCCTCTATTCGTGCTTCTCGTGCGGCTTTACTTCGTTCATACACATCTTCAGCAATAGCATAACGACCATAACGAACTCCTTGTTGCGCCATGATCCGGAATCGAGGGCAGACTCTAATACCAACTGATGCAGGGAGGCGTGTTGAAATAAGAACGCGCAACAAGGACAATCACGAATTTTGTCTGAACTAGAGGTACTCCCTCCTTGAACAAACGATTAGAGAAAATTTTCAATTTTCATTAATCAATAAACAACTCCCTTGCCCTAAGGCTTACATCAATTATTTATACTAGCAGCAACCCTAAAACTAAAAAGGAAATAAAATACAAGCTAGCAACTCTAATTCTTATAAAACAAGAAAACATGAAATAGGAAACTGAATCGACCTAAAATTGAGAAACTAAATAACTCCATACTAGTAATCTCCTAACAAAATACTAAAATTGAAATAGTAAAATAAATTTTAACAAACTGCTAGTTTTCCAAAATCTGATATGCATCAGAAAGGGGTCCTATTATTTCCACTCCATCCCGCATTTGAGGCCAATAATAGGTAGCCTCCAATATTGCTCGAGTCCGCATTTGTCCCGGATGGCCGCCCCCCTTGATATCATGACACTCCTCGGTCAAGTTCCTCTGTCGGTCGTTACCCCACTTTGGAACATAAACCCGGCACCCTTTTGTGTACACAAGGCTGTCCTCGACCCAAAATCGCTTCGTCAAGGGGTACCACAAGGCTGTCCTCAGACTCGAAATCGCTTTGTCTTGCCCTTATTGGCTAAGGCAACCAAGCTCTTCGCCAAAGGGTCATGCTTCATACTTTTCGCTTTGTCTTGCCCTCATTGGCTAAGGCAACCAAGCTCTTCGCCAAAGGGTCATGCTTCATACCTTCCTTTAGCAAGCAAACAAGTTCCCTCTTGAACTTGACAATAGCGGCTAACTCGGCTTTTCGGCTTAACCCATGCGCCACAAGATTTGCTTTGCCGGGCTTATACTCCAAGCATAGTCGAATTCCACCAAGAAGTCTTGCCAACGTGCTTGCTTTGGACTTAGCTTCTTCTTTTGGGTTTGGAAGTAACTTGTAGCCAGTAATGTCTCCAAGTCCTTGGACAATGGATGATGCTTATAGTTAAGATTAACTAAGATGAAACGCAATGTTAGCTTCCTGAAGAAAGTGATCCACTTCAGAGTAGAGTCTTTTTTCTTTTGTGACTTGAGTGTGCAGCAAGCTCATGCGCACTTCGGCAAATTTTGAATTGGTTGCAAATTTTTGGAAGGCCAATCCCATCATCCTCTACTAGAGGGCCTAACTAAAGCCGAATCTTAACAGCAGCTGGGATACCAATGACATTCCACAGATTTGCAAGGCCAATCCCATCGTCCTCTACTAGATGGCCTAACTAAAGCCGAATCTTAACAGCAGCTGGGATACCAATGACATTCCACAGATCTTTAGCCGCTACACAACCCCTGGAATTTAAAATTTCCCTTCCCTGTAGATGGTGAAAGGATTTTGAATTGAGTTTTGGATATTTTGTCCAAGGAAAATAGGCACAATATGACAATACTCCCCAATACACCAGTGGACAGGTTTGGCTAATTGTTTCATGACAGCAAAACACACACACAGAGTATCGAAAGGGAATACCACGTAACTGTAAACCAAAATCAAGACCAATGCCAAGTAACGGTAAAACACTACTATATCAAAAGGAGATACAAAAGAAAAAGTGGTTATCTTTCTTTTCGATACACATTAAAGAAGTTCTGATTTGAAGAAAGAGAAAAAAAAAAAATCCGTCAGAGTAGGAGAAGAAGCTGAAAATCAATAAATGAAAAACTGGAGGCCCGACCGTATAAGAATCATCTTTAGTTAACAACTAATTTTGTTTGAAATTCAGGACTTTGGATTCTCAGGTATCACAGTCAAAGTAGACTTCTCATTTGAAGCATCAGAACAAGGAGTAGAGACCTGAAGAGGCTCCAACGAATCGACAATGTCACGCATTAGAGGCCTGGCTTTAGGGTTCCGGTTGAGACAATGATAAGCAAGCATAGCAGCCTTGTGAGCTCCTTTGGCCGGATAATCTCCTTCTAATCTTGGATCCACAATGTTGAGCATTTTCTTCTTCTCTTTGAGTAAAGGGGTGGCCCAATCAGTTAGGTTTTGTTCCCGTGCTGGCCGTGACTTGTCTAGTGATTTTCTGCCTGTGAGAAGTTCTAGAAGGACAACTCCAAAGCTGTAAACATCACTCCTAGGTGTCAGATGTCCTGCGCATAGAAAAGAGACACGGTATTGATCACAGTTGAAAGTAACCAACTTTAACTTACAGACTGAATTGATTTTAAGAATGAAATTGATGAAAACATGGGAATGCAATTTGTTGTTGCAGAAAGATTTGTGAGTCTTGGAAGGATTTTCAATAAATATTCTTCAATAAGCCTCGATAAGTGAAGAAAAAAATAACTACAGAAGAAATATGTTTGACAGTTTGAGTCTTCAATCAGATTAAATCAGAGGTATAGAAAGCTGGTTTTACTTATTCTTTGCAGGACTAAGTAAAACAAGCACGACTACTGATTGAGCTGAACACTGTTGTTATTGGAGAGAAATTAAGGCAATAATTCGTGGAGGTAAGGTCAGTTTACCCGTCATAATGTACTCTGGTGCTGCATAACCATAAGTTCCCATAATTCGAGTAGAAACATGAGATTTGTCCCCTACTGGTCCATCCTTCGCAAGTCCAAAGTCAGAAAGTTTTGCATTGTAGTCCTGTTTGTAGAGATTCCGGTATAAAGCATAATGGCAAAACAAAGCTTGTGAGGTGGAAGAGTAGGATGACACTAGCATATTAAGTACCATGGAAGTATATAAAAGGATACAAACTAGTATAGCATTATAAGCATTAATCAGTCAACAAATTTCAAGCATGTATGCAACCGTTCTCGTTCTATTCTTTCGAGGGAACAAAACGACATTTATTTATTCTGTTTAGTATAGAGTTTCCACAACTAACCATGTCTAGTAAGATATTAGAGGTTTTAAAATCACGGTAGATGACAGGTTTTTCGGCGTCATGGAGAAAAGCAAGTCCTTTTGCAGCACCAAATGCAATCTTCATTCTAATGGACCACGGAAGAGGAAGCAATACTCCTGCAACAATGGAAATGAACGATAATGTTTTACAGTCTTAGGACATGATTAAACCAAAAAAAACAAGGCATTTCAAGTGTAAGATTGTAGATCATATTTGTCGATAAAACTTAATTTCCAGTACATCATTACTTCTCACTGAAAAAGATCACAAGATGAGTAGCTTAAAACATGTCAAATATGGTGCTGAGTCAATTGTATGCATATTAATTCTATACATTAGCATCTATGACATTTTATAGTTTCACGAGGAATAATAGTTTGTCACTAAGTAGGTTGCTAGAAGTAATTCTAACAGCTAAGTAGGCATAATTTGCTCTTCCTATAGCATCAATGCAGGCATTAAGCTAGTGGTAGTGGTTAATGGAAAAGAACATCTTCAAATTTGATCACCCACGTACGTTGGCTTAATCAGAATTGATTTTGTATTGTTTGCTCTACCAGCAACTCTTTTAGTTTTTTCCTGGTATATTGGTATTGCTCAAGTTATTTCCCTTGGTTAATAACGCAAGGACATAAGAACAAGAAAAATAGGATATTTGTGTTCCATGGTGAAAAGAGAAAGAAGAAAGAAGAAAAAGGGATCTTTGTGTTCCACGGTAACACACAGAGAAAAATGATGTACTTACTTGAGAATAGATTGTTTTCCACACTACCGCGAGGCATGTACTCGTATATAAGTACACGATGTTCGTCTTCACAGCAATATCCTATCAATTTCACCAAGTTTGGATGAGAAAGCTGCCCCAAGAAAATAACTTCGGCCTGAAATTCGTGAAGAAAAAGAAAACTACTTCATATAGAAACAAATTGAGGGAAATGCTGAAGTATCATTATGACAAATTTAAGAGCTACCAGCCATTCTCTATGGCCTTGATAGCTGTTATCGCCATCATGAACCTTAACGGCTACTGGAACGGGCTGAAGCCCCTTGCTAATGTCATCAGTGATGAACCCTTTGTAGACACTTCCAAATCCTCCACCACCCAACATTTGATCTTGTCTGAAATTTCCGGTAATTATCTTTAGTTCATCAAATGTGAACACAATCAGTCGATTTCTAGCTAAACTACGACGCAAGTGTTCTACTTCTTCTGGATTTGAGGGTAACTTTCTTTCATCGTCCTCCCTTGCTTTCATCGATGAATTCTGTTCATTCTGAGATTCTGAGGAGGGAAGAAGGTAACATAGGACATCATTAATCTAAGTATAAAATGCAAGAGCAATAGACTTAGATTCGAAGATTTGTAAAGTTTCATTAAAGAACATGAGCTTCGATAGTGTTCGTGGATATAAAATATCCCCTTTGACTTTCATAATAAAAAGCATAACTTCACTACACTAAGATACCGCAAAAAGTCATAATGGGCATAATAAAAAGTACCAAAGAAACAGCATACCAATTTTCACTAGGTGTAACATTTTCAGCGCAATGAGCATACCAAATTTAAAATAGCATTCTGGTCAAAGAAATCACTAATCTACAGTGTTCCCCTTGTAACATCCACCAAAAGTTGTCATAACATTCGCCACGATATCATGTCACATCTTTGTTTTTTAATTTAATGGTGTCCCCAAACAAAACGGGGATACTAAGAAGAAATTCTAAACTTGATGTTTTCCATAATATCCTAAAGCACATGAACATAGATCCAGCCTTACTAAAAAAGTAGGTAAGGCTCTTAAGAAGTCCATGGATAGGGTCAAAATCATGACTTGTTCATCCTCTCTGTTTATATCGATAACGAAAATAATTCTATCAGATTTCAAGAGCGTTTAGATCAGAATTAAAAGCTCACTTTACTTGAAAGTGTGCTGATGCTGTGTCACAAAATACATACACCCAAAAGTCACTACAAAATTAACAATCAATTTATAAAACTAATTCAAAGAAAAGTAAAAGGAAAGTACATAGAGAACTTAATGATAAAACAAAGCACCTACAATACGGACACGGGGCACCACAATTCTAAAAAAATGGGGACACCGGCATAGTGGGGGAGATGACAGTTTTTTTAGATATGATGCCTACAATGAAAGTTAAACATTCAGGTAAGTACTCGTATCGAATGTGCTAGACCGTTAGCGACTGATGTAGAATACCTATACGCATACATATATGTTTTATACTACACTTTTGGCCCAATATGTTTGACGTTACAAATATCTAAGTCCAAGTGAACATGTAGCCCTTGACAGAGCACAATGGAAAAGAAAAGGATTCATGTAGCCGACCCCAATTGATCATAAGGCTCGGTTTGTTTGCTTTGGAAAAGCTTTAAATTTTACAAAAGTCACCCCTCCATGCACTGACGTGTCCCCACTGAGTCCCACCATGAACAATATTAAATTTAAGGGACACACCAATGACGAGTCTTATACATATTTTGGCGTCTCCACTGTGCTCGTGTGTCTGACTCCCATGTGTGGTACTGCTTCACAGTGAGCAAAAGCAAAAAAAGAACAGAATCCTGAATTAGTAATTATATTTTTGTGGGTAGCATCCTAACAGAGGACACCAAGTTCACATCCATCAGGGCAAAGCACCCTTAGAATTTTGGTATATTTCAGTTTGGTTCCTATACTTTCAGTTTTTTTTTTTTTTGATCGACAAAAGTTAGTGTTATTAGTTATTAGACCTCAAACATTCAAATTTGTGATAAATTGATCAACCTGTTGCTGAAAAAACTAGGGTTTTGGATAGAATGAAGGCAAGTCAGCACCAAGTGGGTTTCCGCTTAGGATGCACATTAGCTCGATGATGTGAAACAAAATCATTTGGCACCTACATGTGTCTTTTTTGTCAAATTCCTACTTGGTTGATGATTAGACCAAATTAAAACTTCTAATTCTCATGAGGATGTATACAAAAAAAAATTATTCGGGTAAGGTCAAGCACACCTCGATTTTATTTTTAAATCAATCTTACTGTCCACTAGCAAATGGTCCTATTGAAGCCAGGGCAAAAGCTCCGTATGAGCTAGCCCACAAGAATTGATATCACAAGTATTAAACCTAAACGTAAGAGACAGCACACTTCGAATCCCAAGCCTTGACCGCATGCCAACCCGTGTATACAATCTGAGTTAAAGCCCCATAAAAGTAAGGCACCGTCAGGAGGAAGGTAAATAAAATGGTACAAAGTAAATTTCCAAAAATAGTCTCTCTTTTTCCAAATTTTGCTTGGGCTAGAATTGAAATAAACCTTAACTTATTAGAACAGACAACCCGAATAGCTTGGTAGTTGCTTAGAAAGAAGGGGAAGAAAATAAGAAGACGGTCCACAAAATTAGAAGATCCAATTTCTACCATAATTTTTTTTTGTGGGGTAATAAAGAGTGTTCGGACTAATCTCTCCAGCCGCTCCCAAAGCCCTTTCGACCCTGTGTCCTTGGGTAGTAAGGTCCACCGAGGCAGTCGATTAACCACTGCGACAACCCTTGCGGTTAAACATAGATAATTCTAAATCATCTTGACAAGGACTAGGAGGTAAAAAATTTTTTTTTTGAAGGAGACCAGAAAAACAGAGAAATTTTAAAGAGAAGCAAATATGGGAAAACAGAGTATGATCAGTTGATCACCCCATGCAAAGTTCTGCTAAATTTTAGGAAAATCTAGAAGAACATTAATCCATCTTCAGTAACACAAAACCCAAAAACTGAATCAACGAAAACAAGGAAACAAAATAATTTCTACAAATAGCAAAAGTTTTTATGAAATTAAAAAAAAAAAAAAAAACCGACCTGGTTTAGCTTTGGAGGAGACTGTATATACTGAAGTCTCCAAATTACACCAGCAATTACCCATTATGAAGTGAAGCAGAGACAGCCCGCCAAATATCACTGACTTACCAAAGGCAACAGCAACGCATCAACGACAACTGAAATCCTACCATATCAAAGAAAAGCTAATTAACTCGAAAAATTACTCTAAATTAGAAATGGGATTTGAGAGATTTTGAAAGAGATATTGAAAGACACTTTTGTTGTTTGTGGGAATTGAGTGGGTGCGTGCGAGTGTGGGTGCGGTTCTCAGTGAGAGAGAGAGAGCAGAGAGAGCGCTTTCTTGTTTCTGGGTGGCAATGATGAGTTTGAGTGTAGAGGTGGGGACTGTTTGTAGGCAGAGAATTTTGTTTTGGTTTCAAGAAAAGGTCGCCTTTTTCCCTTTTTTATTCTTTTGTAATGGACCTTTGGAAAAACAAATCCTTTCTGGTTCAATTTGAAAATTGATCTTCTTCATTTTTTATTTTATTTTTTGCTAAAGCAATGTTGAATTAGATCAATATCTCAGTCGTTAATCTCTATAAGTGATTTGAAATATTTTTTGAACTTCAATTGAATTTAATCATAGATTTGTAGGTATGAGCAACCAAGATTTCAATTGTCCGTTAATTCAAAAATAATAATAGTAATACAACATTCAGAATCTTTCGTTTTTAGAGCATCCCCAACCAAATTTCTATTTTATATCTTCAAATTTTGAAGGAAATCTTCCATCCCAACCCATACTCAATTTCTTCTTCCATCTGTGAAGATTGAAACGGAGTATGGAGTGTAAAAAATTATGGAGGATGCCCACCAAATCCCCTTTTGGTCATCAAATTAATATAACTCTTAACTTATACATTTTATTTTATAAAAGCAGTGCATTCAATAAATATTTACAGTATTATTTCTGAAGTACCAAAAAAAATTAATATTTACAGTATAATAGAAATTATACCAGTATTGAATATTTACTACTAAAAAAATAATTATAGCATATTGGGTTGGTGTTGAGTTGAATAGGTATTTCTCCTAAGTCAGTTGCTTAATAAAATACAGTAGTATTAGTAGGCATAGAAAAATGGGTGTGCCCGTTTGTCCATTGTTATAGCCAAAAAATAATAATAATAATAATAATGTGATTTAGATTGTTCACCCTCTAGAATTTGACACATAGAACAAATCATCTCCCCAAAAAAACTTCGATCGGATATTGAAACAAATCATATTTATGCGGAGTATAATTTTTCGGACATTTATAATTGTTCTAAAATGAGGTTAGTTCACTAAATTACTGATATTCAATCCACTTGATTTCTTATACTGCTGTGCATCCGTGCTCCATGGTAAACAGATTAAATTAAAATTTGATAAAATCACCCCTTGATTTTATCAAATGAGGAGGAGGGGTGATTAAATCACATCTCTTCCTCATTTAATAAAATTATGGGTGATTTTATCAAAGATTAAATCAAACAAGAAACTAGGTTTAAAAATCATACGTATTTTTTTGGCTTTTGAAAAGATAACCAATTTCTAATCCACTTGATTTCTTTTTTGCTGGGGCTCTCACCTCTCTGTTTGAGTTAGTGCGCATTTTATAGTAATTCCCACCAATCAATCATTTTCCATCTGCTTCTCTCTCAAGAGCTTTCTTTATCTTGGCCTTCTTTCTCTTAACTCCCACGACATTTTCCTCCTCTATTTTGCTCCATTCAGCACCCAATTTCACAAACACAATTTCTAACACTTCACCTACCTCTATTTTCCATTGCATTTTTTAATCAATGCTAAAATTGAAGTTCAGTGAGTATTATCAATTTACCATATACATTTGTTTGTACAATATGTACATTAACAGCAATATAAGAATGGGTAAATTACGCTGACCTCCCCTAAGGTATTTGACAACTACAATGACCTCCTCTCTGGTTCTAAAAATTACAACCAGCTGCCTTGCTTTACAAACTAGTATACAAAAACCCCCTTGCCGTTAAAAATTAGGCTAACGGCGTTAAGTTTGAGAACAAAAAGACCATTATACCTTCCTCCAAGTAGTTTAAGTTGCAATTAACCTTCCGCACTTTAAATTAACACATTTTTTTAGTATTAACATATGAAAAGTATAAAATATCGAGTTATTTCTTGAATGCTAAATAAAATAACCAATAGAATATTTGAAAAAATTGAAAACAATAGAAAATTTGAAAAAAAAATTAAAACTTTTTTATTGTTAATGCACTATTATATATGATAATCAAATATTTACTTTTTAGATTTATGTTGTCTATACAAATCTAAAAATAATAAAATTTGTCGGAAGTAGGAAGCACTCCGACGATATTGAGTCCCCACTGAGCGAATGGCCACGGGCTAATGACGGGATTGAGGAAAAGAGTGGGCTGATGGAGGAGGGGAGAATGTCTCTGACAAGATCTGCAGCTCCTGACGTAGGCCTCGGCTGACTTCCGCATTTTAGGCCACCAGTAACCTTGGGAGACGGCGCGCTCGGCCAAGGACCGTCCTCCTGAGTGGCAGCCACTGCTGCCCTCGTGAAGCTCATGAAGGATCCGTGGGACCTCTTCCTCGTGAAGGACACGCAGGTCTGGACCGATGTAGGTGCGCCTGTAGAGTTGGCTAGTCGCGGAGAGGAAGTACGAGGCCGCTTGGCACCGAAGTCGGTGGGCTGCCTTTTTGTCCTCGGGTAGCCGCTCGTCCCGCAGGTAGGCAACAAGTGGGTCCATCCAACTAGGACCTAAAGGAGCGACACACATGATGTCCTCCTGCCCGGGCTCAAAGCTGGGGGTGGGGACGTCCCCGAGGATGATTGTCCGGGAACCCCCGATGTCAGAGCAGGCCGAACCGAGGGTGGCGAGGGCATCAGCGTGGACATTGCGAGCTCGGCCGATATGCCAGAATTCAATCTTCTTGAAGTCCTCTTGCAATTTTAGGACGTGACTGAGATATTTGAGCATCCGGCTATCACCGGAGCCGTAATTGCTGTTGAGCTGGTTGACCACCAACAAGGAATCGCTGTAGACCTGCAACTCTTCTATACCGAGGTTCAAGGCTAGGCGCAGCCCCGCGATGAGAGCCTCGTACTCGGCTTCGTTGTTGGTGGCTGGAAACCCGATGCTCATAGCGCATTCGTGGAGGGTGCCCTCGGGGGACACGAGGACTATACCAGCCCCCGCCCCCCGGCTGTTGGAGGCTCCGTCGACATGCATGTGCCAGGAGTCACCGGTGTAAATCGTCGCCGCCCTTGGTGGAGACCTTTTGAGGACGAACCCCGGCTGCGCAGGGGTGGGGTCATCAGTGGAGCCAGCTTCCTTCTCTTGCTTTGCCTCGGCCTCCAGCCTCGGGGTGAGCTTGGCTATAAAGTCTGCCAGAGCCTGCCCCTTGATCGCTGTGCGCGGCTCATAGCGGATGTCAAAGTTCGCCAATTCCGTCGACCACCTGCAGATTCTGTCCTAGAGGTCTGCCTTCCGGAGCACGGCCCTGAGGGGGTATTCGGTAATAACGATGATCGTGTGGCACTGGAAGTAGGGGAGGAGCTTGCGCTTTGCCGTGACAAGGGCAAGCGCCAACTTCTCCAGTGGCAAATACCTTGTCTCGGTTGGGAGCATGGTCTTGCTGGAGTAGTAGATGGGCTGTTGGTCCGACCCTTCCTGTCGGACCAATGCTGAGCTCACTGCATGCTCCGAGACGGCCAGGTACAGGTGGAGATCTTCCTCCTCCGTCGGGGTAACCAGGAGGGGGCCTTAGCCATGTACCCTTTGAGCTCGGCAAGGGCCCGATCACATTCAGGGCTCCACCGGAACGCTCTCTTGCTTGTCTTGATGGACTCGAAGAACGGACGGCAAGCATCCGAGGACTTGCTAATAAAGCGGTTGAGGGCTGCCGCCATCCCGGTGAGTCGCTGGACTTCCCTGATGGTCGTTGGGGCTCGGAGCTTCTGGATGGCGGTGATCTGATTTGGATCTGCTTCGATCCTCGCCGAGTGACGAGGTACCCCAAGAATTTCCCCGAGCCCACCCCAAAGGCACACTTCTCGGCGTTAAGCCGCAGTCTGTGAGCCCTGAGTACAGCGAAGACCCTGCCGAGGTGACTCAAATGGTCCTCTGCGAGTTTGCTCTTTATCACCATGTCGTCGATGTACGCCTCCATGATGTCCCCAAGTTCCCTTTGGAACATCTTGGAGACCATCCGCTGGTAGGTGGCTCCGGCGTTCTTCAGGCCAAAGGGCATTACCTGATAACAGTAAGTGCCCCGTGGCGTGATGAAGGCTGTCTTCTCTACGTCCCCCTCGTCCATGGCGATCTGGTGGTACCCTCGGTACGCGTCCATGAAGCTCAACCTGGCGTGTCCGGCGGTGGCGTCTACCAACTGGTCAATCCGAGGGAGGGGGAAACAATCCTTCGGACAGGCCAAGTTGAGGTTGGTATAGTCGACGCATACCCGCCATTTGCCGGTCTTCTTCACCACCACGGTGTTGGCCAACCAGGTGGGGTATTGCACCTCCCGGATGGCCTCGGCCTCTATGAGTTTCTGGACCTCCTCCACCACGGCGTCCGAATGGGCTGCCGAGGACCGCCTTGGCCTCTGTATCACCGATTTCCTAGCCGGATCGACGTTGAGTTTATGCGTGATGAAATCCGGGCTTACGCCAGGCATTTCATAAGGAGTCCACGCAAAAACCTCGACGTTGTCCCTGAGGAAGACAACCAGGTCGTTGCGCTCGGGATTAGAGAGCTCGGATCCCACCATGAAGTACCTGCTACCGTCTTCGTTTATTGGTACCTTGATGAGGTCCTCAACAGCCTTCTCCTCGGCCAGGGAGCCGATGTCATCGAGGACAACGGTGGACTCCGGCATTTCGATCCACTGGACCTGCTTCGGCATCCTACTCTCCTTTCTGTCCCTCACGCGAACAGCGTTTACAAAGCATTTCTTGGAGGCCATCTGGTTACCCCAGACGGTCTCCTGCTTCCCGGATGTACCGATGAAGCAGAGGCACTGATGGAGGGTGGAGGCAATCGCCCTCATGGAGTGGAGCCATCCCCGGCCAAGAATGGCGTTGTAGGGGCTTGGGGAGTCCACTACCGTGAAGTTGATCTCCAAACGCATCGACCCCGCCACGACAGGGAGGGTGATGCTACCGAGGGGGTAGACGGGGTGTCCCGCGAATCCAACGGGGGGGGTGTCCGCTGGGGTCAGCTCATCACGCGTAAGTCCGAGGGCTTTGAAAACCGAATAATAAAGGACGTCCGCGGAGCTCCCCTGATCAACCAGTATTCTCCGGACATCTCTATCGTTGATCTCGACCTCGACGACTAGGGCATCCTGGTGGGGAAGCCGTAACCCTTCCAGATCCAACTCGGTGAAGGAGATGGTGTGGGGGTCCTCTGGCTCCTGATACTTCCGCTTTGGGGGTTGCTTGACCGACAACACTTGCATTGCTTGTTCTATCTTTGCCAACTCGTGGTGCATCTCCTCGGCTTTGTCCTTACTCATCGGACCGTGTATCGTCTCGACGGCCCCGCCCCGGCCCCTTGGCCCTCCCTGCGGGGGACGCTGCCCCTCGGGGGGAGGGGGCGGGGCGGTCCATGCGCGGGTAGAGGTGTCCTGGTGCGGTCGATCCATTCGTCCAACCGGCCCTCGGTTACCAATCGTTCCAAATGCACTTTGAACGGTCGGCAGGCAGTTGTGTAATGCCCCGCCTCGTTATGGTAGGTGCACCTGCCCCTCTGGGAGGGGTCCGACCCCGTCTTGTCCTCGGGTCAGAGAAACCACCTCGTCCGGCCAATCTCTGTGAGCAGCCTGTAGATTGGCAGGGTGAAAACGGTTTTCTCGGCCACGTAGTCGTTGTCGTTCCTGGGGGGGTCTTTCCCATCCGCCACCATTATCGTTGCTTCTGCCATTGTCTCGGTAGCCCCGGCCACCGTTTCCACCACCCTGTTCGCCCCGTCCCCCCTTCTCGACGTTGTTGACCTGCTTTTTTCCTTCCTTCGGGGAGCTCTTGCTGCTGCCCCCCTTCGAAGCTTTATTGACAAGGAACTCCTCCAGCTCGCGGTACCTGTCCACAGTTCGCATAAGCTCCGTCATGTCTTTCGGGGGGTGTACCATCAGGTCTTTGAACAGGTCTGAGGAGTCTTCCAAGCCATTTTTGAACGACGTGGCCGCCACCTTCTGGTCGCAATTTTCAACCAGGCTGTACACCTCCCAGTAGCGGGCGATGTACTCCTTGAGTGTCTCGTCCGACCCCCTCTTCATGTTCACCAACGCGTCGAGCGTCTTCGGTTGCGTGTTGCTTGTCACAAACTGAGACGTGAACGCGCGCTCCAACTCACCGAAGCCGGCGACCGACCCTGGTGCCAGCTGGCCGTACCACAGGAGGGCGGTGGTCCCAAGGCTCATGGAGAAAGTTTTGCACATTAGGGCGTCACCATGTCCGTAGAGCTCGGAGACCAGCCGATACTATTGTATGTGGGTGATGGCGTCGGTGGTGGGCTCATACTTGTCAAATTTGGGGATTTTGAAGCCCCTGGGGGGAATTACCTCTGCAACCTCAGCCACAAAGGGGGACTGCTTGGCTTTCTCCAGCCGTGAGTCGGACTGGCTGGGGTTTCGGCGGTTGAGGTCGACTGTCTGGTTCACTCCGCAGGCCCTTTTGGGAGGGTCGTTTGGCCTATGCCGAGCCTCGACGCTGTCATGTACATTGCTCCGCTCGGATGACCGTCTCTTCGCGTGGGGTCCGCGAACGGCGTGCAGGTCATCTCTCGCGTCGGGGTGTCCTACCCCCCTCTCGGGGTGATAGACCTTTGTGTCCCCCGTCCGAGTGTTGACGAGCACTATGCTCCCGCCCTGGTGGCGGAGCTCATATCTCTCCCCTGGGTTAAAGCCAGGGTCCCGGTTATTGCCACCTCTTCCCGCCGATGTTGGCTCCGGGGCCCCGGTCCTATCGCGATGGCCCCGTCGGTTGTCCTCGGGGAGTATCTCCCGAGCACCCTGTCGATTCTCCGACCGATCAGGACGGCGTGTACCGGTTCGATCAACCGATCGGCTCTGGTGCCGACAGTCCCTCCGGTCAGCCGATAGGTCGCCGATATCAAGCTCGCGGGGTGCGGGTGTGGCTCTCGCGGGGCCCTTGCCCTTGTTTATATCCCTCTGAAGCCGGCGAGCGTATTCTGAGTCTCCACGGACGTCCGGGGTCCGGGCGCTTGAGGCCGTGGCGCTATCCTCCGGGTACTCAGTTCGCCTCGTCTGCCTCGTCCGGGCCTACTGGTTCCTAGAGGAGGCACGCTCCTAGGGGACTACGAAAGCGTTTCCTCGGCTATCAACCTCAATGACCGGACCGAGGCGGTCGAACACAGGGGTCCTCGTTCCCTCGCTTCTCGCGCTCGGTTGGGGCCTTCTGGTCCTTGTTCGGCCCCCAGACTTCGAGGTCGTAGGCTGATTTCTGGCCTGCTTCATAGCCAGCACTTCTTTCCTTAGTAGCGCCAGTTCCGCCTCTATGGTGAGGGGCGGAGGCGGAGGTAACGCCTCCCTCCGGGCGGGAGTAGTGAGGTTGTCAAGGGAGACGACATCGCCATTCATGCTGAATAGGACGCTCGCCGTGCGGGCGTTACTGGGGCCGGCGGCGGTGGGAGCCATCGTAACGGTTCCATCCCTGTTGAGGACGGGGGAGAGGGTGAGCCCCAAGTCACTCCTGACTTGGTGGTACCTGCTGCGGTCAGTGCTGTTGACGTATTCTCCGACGGCGTCGAATGAGTCCCTGCCGAGAGTGAGGTTCGCCATGCTTTAGTAGCTCTGGAGGAGAAGTGGAGGAGGTCTGAGCAAGGCTGAAGGACCACCACTAATGGAAAAGAGAGGCTGGGAGAGATTAACTCATCCCCAGTGGAGTCGCCAATTGTGGGGGGCGCTTCACCGGAATGACCTCCTTGGTCCTTGTGGCGCGGTACTAGGGGGGACCGGGCCGGATCGGACTTCGCTGGGACCCTTGAAGTTCGACGGAGGGGGTGAGTGGAGCTTCTGGGGTACGCCGGATGGGGACCTGCACAAGGGAGCAACCACGTTAGCGCCTAGCCCGGACGGTGGTGGTCCGGGAAGGCACTCCGATGGCGAAGTTAGCAACAGGGAGAGAAGTATAGTGGAGAGCTAAATGTAGAGAGAGAGGGTTGTGTGAGAGACCTCTAGCGTCCCGTCATGGAGGTGGTGAGGGGCATATTTATAGGTGAGGGGCGCGTGTCCCATACGTCCCTCGGGGGCCTCACGCGCCCCGTCCCTATCGCCGCAATAAATGCATGAACCGGCGGACGTCCCCCAAGTGGCACCTCGTTTCCTCCCCAGGGTCGTCACCTGACACTGATACCCCTATCTGTCAGATCCCACCATCTCCCCTGCAGACCTAGGCTGCAGGGTTTGGTGGCTCTCCATAAATGCGATGCAGGTGGGTGGGTGAGCCCACTTGGCGAGCTGCTCAGACTGTCAGGCATGCCTCGATCGGGCCCCTGACATCTGACGCGACCCCCCGCCCCCCGCACCGAGGTCAACCGACTCACTCCGGGAAGGGCTCGGGGACCGACCCACCGAGGGGGACCGCGGTCCACGCGAAGCTGGCCGAGCCTCTCCATCTGGGCTCCCGAGGATCGTGACCCCTGGGCTCTGGGACCCCGGACGTGACGCTCACTACCCCCCTGGGAAGCTGCCCTGCCGGGACCAAGGGTCCCGGACTCATTCGATCTGCTTTGGTGGAGGTGACCTCCGGGACCCCCGCCCCTGCCTCCGGCAGAGGGGGCGGGGGGGGGGGGGCAGCCGAGGGCTGTGTCCCCCCTAGATCCGGCCGCTACATTTTGCATTGGAGATTAACAAATTTAACCCTAAAAATGAACTTCTCAAACGCCGTACAAAATCGTGGTAGGTCAAAAGAGGATCTCTATTTTAGACATACAATGTAGAAATCGAACCCTTCTAGCTGCACCGATCACTATGCACCGACCACGTACCGATGGCGTCGAGGACGCCGTTGTGGGTCACATCCGATCAATCCGAGTCGTTCATCGTTCTCAGAATCGAATTCCGAGTGGGTGCCACGCGGGAATCAAGGCAATCGGAAGGCTGTGTGAGCTCGAGGCAATCAGAAGGCTGAAATGGGGGTGATTTTGGATTGAGCTCATACAACTGTTCGATTGCCTCGATTCCCGCATAGGCCCACTCGGAATTCGATTCTGAGAACGATGAATGGCTCGGATTGATCGGACGGGACCCACAACGGCGTCCCCGACGCCGTCGATACGTGGTCGGTGCACCACGGTCGGTGCACGTTGTTTTACCGGTAGAAATAATGTACCTAAAAAGTAATAAAAAGAGAGAATATTCTTTCTATGTCTCAAACGGCTAAACTTTCACATAAATAGCAAATGGACAACTGAAGAGTTGTGGGTGTAGTATCGGTATGATGCTTTAAAAATTTTCATTGTGTTTTTATCATGTAACGTATATGGTGCGAATGAGATCTTCATTTAGGTTCAAATAAAATTGCTATCGAGAAAAGTCTACCCACCAGGTATTCGGGGAGCCTGATGTGCCCAAGGAATGGTAGGCAAGCACTGCTACGAGTGAAATCAAGGGGTAAGGGCATCCACAGTGAGCTCTTAAAAAAGCTCCTAGGTGAGACTCCTAATATTTAGCAATTCATTTGCTCAATTTTGGTCTTCAATGGGCTCCCCATAGAAGCTCCCAAAGATAGCTCCTTAGCATGGCTCCTACCACACTAGCTAAGTTTAGGGAGGGAGTTGGGAGTGAGGAGAAGAGAGAGAAAGAGAGAAGGAGAAGAGGGAGGGGGGATGGGGGACCCACTTATATTTTAATGTCCATAAATAATCTTAAGACATAGTCTAGGATTCAATTTTAGTGAGTCCATTGAAGTGCTCTCACACTCCTAAATTAGCAAGTCCTTAACAAACAAAATTGGACCTCACTTTTGCTTATTTGTCAACTTTAGGAGTTATTTTAGGAGCCAAATATTGAGAGTCCACTGTAGATGCCCTAAGGTTTTTTTTTTTTTGAACTGGGTAGATGCCCTAAGGTTGTATTGGCCATTAATGCTCAAATTTCTAAAAATTGGGGTCTTAAAAAAAAAGGAGAACCAAACCGGTCAGAACTCAGAACCGACTTTTTTTTGGTTTTTTTTATAATCCAATTCGGTTCCCGGTTCATGAAATTCTGAATTTTCAAAACCGGTTCGGTTCCCAATTTGAGGGTTTTTTTAGGTGAACCAAACCGGTTTATATATATATATACTTCAAAAATATAAGGACCAAGGGTTGAACCCCCGACCTTACTCTTGTGAGGCCAACACATTAACCACTTGGCTGGTAGGCCGTTTGCATTTTGTAGTAGGCCAAAAAATGATGTTAAGAGGGATCGTGGTTAGGTCAGTCCAGAGGCCCAAGCCCCAAACAGAGCGAAGCCCAAGAGCGAGCTCGAAGCAAATTGGGTCGGTATCCAAGCCCAATATAATCAAACCGAGACTATTTGGACCGGCACGAGCCGGCATCTTGGTCGAGAAAGACATCAACCCGGACGAGTCATTCGAGCCGAGCGAGACCCAAGGTGACTCGCAAGGAATCCGAGAAACCATTTGTAACAGACGTCACAGATGACGCCATCCGAGGCGATTACTTCTCGTGCCAGGCTCGTAGTGAACCATGCGCATGCTACAGCTGCCCCTACGTCATTATGACGACAGCCGAGCCATTAAGACACGTGTCAAGCTATGATTCGAGACAATTGCATGTAATGATAACGGATTTGGTTTGTGACGTTTCATGACGTCATCCGAGCCAGATGACTGATCTACCCCTGTACTTAGAGCACAAGTCATGAAAAGCCACCCTAAGAGATACACAATTCACTCTCTCTAAATACTTTCTACTTCTCTTTGGTACTTCCCTTCTCCAGTTCATTATTAGACAGTCGGAGTGCCTTCCCTGGCCAACTCTCGGCCAGGTTGGATGCTAACAGCCGGTGCTACGTGTGCAGGAATACCTAAGAGATCTACATCCGTCACCCACGATGAAAAGGGAGCAGACCAACAGGTTCATCTAGCAGGACACCACATATTTGAAGTAGGAAATCAAATAACTTATTACTTCCTTGAAAATCCCTTTAGGCCTTTACCCTTTTAAATCCCTAAATCAGTCTCATACTCTCATAACTCATTTCATCAAGCCGCCTCCCCGTCCTCTCTCTCTCTCTCTCTCTCTCTCTCTCTCTCTCTCTCTCTCTCTCTCACACACACACACACACACACACACACACATCGAGATCTATTTCTCTCTTCTCTCTTTCGTCCATCATCGTCATCGGCATCCTCTCATCTGCACTTCTGTGTGTATATCTCTCTCTAGATGTATATGTGTGTATGTATATGGATATCTGTAGATCTAGATGATTTTGGTATATCAAAATCTGTAAATTTGGTGTATCAAATATACGTGAATCTGGTGGATGATTTTGGATGAGTTGGTGTATATGTAAATTTAGTGTACAACATATCTAGTGTATATAGGTGTGTATAGGGGTGTGTGTGTGTGTGTGTGTGTGTATTTATATATATGTATGTATTTTTTTTTTTTTTTTTTTGGACAGACAGATGTATGTTTTTAATTTTTAGTCTCGATCTATTCTCACTCTCTCTCAGCCAACCGAACCAACCTCTAAACCGGACTGAACCAGATAAACCGAACGGACCTTGTAAAACCAGTTTCAGTTCTCTAGTTCTCCCGAACCGGTTTTTCCCGGTTCAATATAAAAAAACCCCACGAACCGGACCAAACCAAACCAGTTTCACCCCTAACCAACACCGTAAACCAGAAGCAGAGCAAGATCCCATTTCAGCCCAATCTTCATACGCAAAAAGAATTCCTCATCCAATGACACCCACTCTGAACCCTCTTCCCTGAAAGTCACTTGTATTGGCCAAGTCCGATTGTCCAAAAAACCCCAGCTTATTTACCTTTTTGGTTCCCAAAGTATTGAATGCGTCTCAATTTTGTCTCCAATGTGTCAATCGATGACATTAAGTCCCCAACGTTTCAATTTTGTGCCAATCAAGTCCCCATTACTGATGTTGTGAGCCCCATCCATTAAAATGAGGGTCATTTTTGTCATTTCACCCACCCCAAAGAATATTTAAAAAAAAAGAAGGGGAAAGCTTGGGCAGCCATAGCCGCCACCTCCAAGAAACTCGACGGATTGACCCAAATACCACTTCAGGGTGGTGGGTGGTGAAGTGGGCTTATAAGTTGCTTCCTTCCAACCAGTATTTTGGTCCCACAAGTTTTCCTTCGATGAAGGAAGCTCTGAAGCTCATACTCTCTATCTAGCTTTGATTTTTTCACATCGCCCTCGAATTCAGGTATATATACATATAAGGACTAAAATCTACGTTATTAATAGACACTCATAGGGAGATCAGAGAGCAATTGGATGAGAAATCGAAGTCAGGAAGGAGGAGAGCGTTGGGGATGCCGCTGCAGCCTTCACCGCCGCCTCCTGCAAATACCAGATAGTTATCATCGGAGATTGAGGGTGATCCGTCGCCAGAGGATTAATCTCCTTTTTCTGGAGGTGTTGGATTTGGGTCAGATTCGATTACACTGGGTGGGACCCAAGACGCTCCGTTAAAAAGGAACGTCGTACTTCTTGCAATTCGGAGGGCCTGTGTCCTTTGCCATCTGTGTGTGTGTGTGTGTGTTCTCTTAGCTGATTTTCTTTGCTCTGATTACAAGAAGACTGGGGGGCTTTGGGACTAAAAAATGTTGTTGTTAGACTAAACGGAAGGCGTACATATTACCGTTCAACGACCCGTTGTCGGGCATAGAAGGATTTCTGAGGAAGGAGCGTGGCGGGTCGGCGTTCCTTTTTTTCAAAAAAAATTCCTTTGACAGAAATTTGGGGTGGATGAAATGATGAAAATGACCCTCATTTTAATGGATGGGGCTCACAACGTTAGTAATAGGGACTTGATCGGTACAAAATTGAAACGTTGGGGACTTGGGTGTTCCACTAACAAAAAACTATTTTTTCCAAAAACCGAGACAGGTCATTCTCTCACAATACATCACATAAAAAACCGTGAAAAACCAGTTTTTTCAAAAAACCACCTTAGTGGAACCCCCCCTAAATGTTAGCAATTGATACATTGGGGACAAAATTAAGACGCAGTCAATATTTTAGGGATCAAATAGGTAAATAAGACAAAAACGCCGTTAATTCTTGCCGCAACTCGGACCGCCAAACCAATTCTCCGGCCAAATTCACCTGTTGTGGTGGGACCAGGTGAAGAGGATAGGGTTTTGGGGGGGATAATTAGGGCATGATGGTAATTTAACCAGGGGGACAAGGGGGTTATAATTATGGGCTGGGTCAAACTAGTCCATAAATAACACCCCTCCCCCCTCACTATTTAATCCAAGTGTTAAATAACGCCCCTCATCTTTTTTTGTCCCAAACCATGCCATACTTGTGAGCCCTTAAAGTGATGAAATACCCTTGCTCCAGCCACCCAAGTACAACCCTCCAAGTCTTTGTTTTCCACACTGTTTGTTTTGATAAGAACCAAAACTAGTGGGTCCCTTCTTCTCACGTGTTGTGCTCCACTCCCACCATTTTCTCCTCTTTCCTTGCTCTTCTCTTTTTATAACCAAAGACCAAACCCGCCATTTCCTCCATTCCATATATGCACAGATTTGTGTATACACAGAGAAATTTTTCCGTTCACATGTAAACTAAAATACATATATATATATAGGATCAATTTCTAATGAGGGATCCCTCATTTTAAATAAAGTGAGGACCAAGCAATTTTTCCACTTTCTGAACTGAATTTTGACGGTCCGAACCGTTAGATGTGTTTAAAAAGTGTTTTTACGGTCCACCGCGAGGATTCGTCCAAAAAAAATACCTGCAAGGGCTTCATCCGATCTGTTAAAAACGATATATATAACGTTTTTAACAAAAACCGATCGGATGAAGCCCTTCCGGGTATTTTTTTGGATGAATCATCGCAGTGGACCTTAAAAACACTTTTTAAACACATCTAACGGTTTGGATTGTCGAAATTTGGACGGGAAGAATGAGGTCCTCACTTTATTTAAAATGAGGATCCCTCATTAGAAGTTGGTCCTATATATATATATAGAGAGAGAGAGAGAGAGAGTAAACTTCCGGTCCAAACTCCCGCAACTTGTTAACGTCCGGACCTCCACTTTTCGGACCAAATTTTGAAGATCCGAACCGTTAGATGTGTTTAAAACGTGTTTTTAAGGTCCAACGCAAGGATTTGGCAAAAAAAATGAGTTATCTCTTGAATTTTGGAGCAGGAGCAAAGTGTTATGCAGAACTAAGTGCTACACCATGGCCACCGGGGAAAGGTTGTTGGGCTAATGCAACTGGGACGTTGTATCACAAGGTGGGGGGATTGTCACATCCCACATCGGGAAATTATTGAAAGGGAATTCTATATATAAGGAAACTCATGCGGCTACTGTATAACTCGAGATTAACATTTTGAACCATGTGATTAGGCTAAGAGTTGGCAGGCCAGCTGACGCGGGTCATCACACACACTAATAGAAAAGAGTATATACTTATAAACAAGGGAGTATCTATTCCCTCCTTAATGAAAATAAATGTTTTCCCAAGTAAAACAAGGCTCAACCATACCAAAATCCAGATATATAGTTTTGCAAATAAACGACACTGTTTGAACTCATGCAGTGCCTGCTGGACAACATGCTCCTCGAATCCCCCACTAGGCTACCACCTAATTTTTTTTTTTTGTAGTACTCACACCTCTCATGTAAGTTTACATTTCTATCACTTACGGGGCGATTGGATGGGGTATTATTTTCAGGGTTATAAGTTTTAGAGGGGGATAAGATAAGAGGGGGTATTATTTTTGGAGGGGGGCCCAGATTGATGTGATGCTTATGGAAGGGGGATAAAAAAGTAGATGGTTTGGATGAGGGATTAAACATGGGGATAACTTTTGGATTGGTTTGGATAACTTAAAAATAAGAGGTGGATGATGGAAAAAGCTGTCAAATGACTTATTTGCCCTTGTGGTGTACCAAACCTTATTAATGATTAATTTAATTATATAATTACATGAAACAAATAATTTTTTTAATTTTGGATGATTTTAAGTTTAATTAAGTTTTTTGACAGGAAAAAAATAAATTAAAAAAAAAACGTTTTTTTTTAAATTAAACATTTGAATGGTTGGTTGTCATTAAAAAAATTTGAAGAAAGTATGTTTTTTTTACATGTTGGGCTATCTTATTATGTTTTTTATTACGTCAACACAATGAAGAATAAATGAACAAAGTTAAACATTTATTAAATGGGTCACTCATACAAAAAAAATTACAAAGAAAATTTATTGAACTCTCAAATAATTTCATACAAATTTATTTGAGATACAATTAAAAGGACTTTAAAAAAACGATACATGTGGTCTCAAATAAATATAGTAATTTATTTGAGATTTTATTACAAGGATAATAAAGTGCATAACTACGAGTTTATTTAATAAACTTCCACCAATTTCGATCTATTGACGTTCAAAGCAAAAGCTCCATCCGTCGAACAATGGAAATTGTTTATCCTTGATATTCATAGCCCGTGGATGAACCTACATGAAGAGGGGGGAAATTGAATGAGTATGAAATAATTTGGGTAATATTAAATATGGAAAATGTTATAACTTACTTGGATATAATTAGTCCACACTTCATTTGTCGCAAGAACCTTTTTTTCATTAGCATCCCACGAAAACCCTTCATGCATAAGGATGTGATGAACTATGGTAAAATAAGTAGACTTCCATGTCTTAATCTTACATTCGATGTGAATTTCTGTTATACCACTTTCGGGGTAAGACTCGGCCATTTGATTTTTCAACTGTTGTAGGTAGCCGGGACGAAACCCGAAATCTGATTGCCAAACTTCCATTTCTACAAGGCTTGTAAGGCATTGAACTAAAGTTTGCTCCTCGTCATGACTCCAAGTCCGGCGGGGGTTGGTCGAACTCCGGTGTGGCCTTGACATCATACAAAATTTTATATGCTGTGTTTATAGAAGATGTTGCAATGAATTGCTGAATTAGAGATAGGCCTATTTATATGCACTTTTTTTAACTTACCCTTCAACTTAGAAAGTTGAGTACTTGACGTTCAAAGAGTAACATGGGTACCTATCATTTCACTTTGACTACACCTAAAAATAGTTACAACATTCTACTTACCATTCATCGTTGGTAGGACCATACCAAAAAAATTTAGTTTTACTACAAGTCAACAGGCTGATGTAAATTCAGCCCAAATGTGAATGTATGGAATTACAACCGTTCATTACCAAACAAATTAAAATTTGCCAAAAGTTTGCTACACATGGGTACTAAAAAGTAACACATTCTATCACCACAAACGCGATTATAGTTGCCATGGCTGCACCGAGTAAAAACCATGTCAATTTGACGCAGCACGATTTCTTCAGAAGACTTGTGCGGTCACGATGAATGGCATGTTGCATTGGGATTAGCAATGGTGGGTAATCTTCCACATTTGCCGCTTCTAAAGTTGTCATCCTCGCAGCATTGTTTTGCAAATAATGTCGGAGAGTGGAGTTGGCCTCCTCCCATGAATCGTACTTCTCGTAAATAGCACCCGAGAACCCATTCACTTGTTGGCTACAAGTTGCCCAACTGTCATAAATTCCTGGTGTGCGACTGACACATACAACATAGTACGACTTTTTCCCTGCCATTTCTACTAAAAAAACACAGAGTCACCTATAGTTACAATAACAATGATCGTATATGCATCGACATAAGTATGGTTTACCATAAAGTGGGCTCAGATACTTCAGTGTTTTGCACCAATTTCTAAGACAATAGGTCAAGACTGCAACATTAGTTGCCTATCGGCCATCTAATGTTGCCACGCCTTTAACATTGTCTTCACTTCTATCTAAATCGTCATCGCCCATAATTCAAGTACCTTCACCAAGTAAATGTAAAAGTTAACCATACTTTATGGATGAAATGAGCAAGTTTACCATAGAATGGGCTCAGATAGAACATCATTGCCCAGGTTTTACAGAATTCCATGGCTGCCAATGGAAGCTAACAGCAGCTACAAGAAACTCAACCAGGGTACTCCATTGAAATTTCATACAAAGCACAGCAATGCATTACCAAATTGCACATCATAAATAATCACTTGCACTTGCACTACACAAAAACAAATAGCACAACAGCTATGAAGCCTTGCAGTTGCCCAGATTTTAGTTCTACTACCTGCACTTGCACACACATACAACAGATAGCAAAACCACAACCACAATCAGAGATACCAAGCTCAGGAAAACCACAAACCATAATCATAGATTTTCAGAATCACAGAACCTGCACTGCACTGCACTACACTGAATCACAGATTTTCCCAATGGACAGAATCAATTTCAGTTACTCTGCCCAGAATCACAGTATTTCACTAACACAACAGGACCTAACAGGTGCAGCAAACAACAGCAAAACAGGTGCAGCAAATGCCATAACTAAATGCCTTCATTGGCAGATTTCAAAGTCCAGACCACACCTACCTTCACATGGGCTCAGGATAATCGTCATTGCCCCATTTATCAGCACCAAGCTTTCAATACCAGTTGCCAAGCCTCAGATTTTCTCTTCATTGGCATATTAAAAGCTGTCAAATTTAACAGGTGCAGCTAGTACATAGCACAAGTTTAAAAGTGATTCATTGTTTAACAAGTGAAAAAGTAAAGTTAAAAAACCAGAGCTGCCAATATAATTTGAGTAATAATGGTACCACAGTAGTAACATAATAGCACTACACATACCACAAATAGCAAAAGCAAGACCATGCACTGCATTGCACTACATTTGGTCACACACCTACACTGCACTGCACTTCACTACATTTGGTCACACACCTGCACTGCACTACACTACACTGCACTACATTTGGTCACACACCTGCATTGCACTACATTTGGTCACACACCTGCACTGCACTACACTGCACTGCATTTGCTCACACACCTGCACTGCACTACATTTGGTCACACACCTGCACTGCACTGCATTTGCTCACACAGCTGCACTGCACTACACTGTACTACATTGTTTTTAACAGAGGCACAAAGCCACCACTATAGCACATCTATGAACAAAGGCACATGTATTATCAAACAAGGGCTCAGGCTTTAGTCATCACTGCCCAAAATGAATGACAAACAATGACCAGCAGCAACAATACAAGGTAACTAAACAGGTGCAGAACCAACAACATTTAACAGGTGCAGCATCAATAGGTGCACAGAAACCAATGCACTATAACAAGTGCATATAATTCATTGTTTGGTGAGAATCAGTGAGACCATGCAGTGCAGAGAGCACAATCAATCATCAATGGCCTCAGGTTTCATCATTGGCCTCAGGTTTCATCAACAAATGCAGTGCACTGCCCATGATGAGTACCAACAAATGCAATGCACTGTCAACATAAATACATATAGAGGTCCATGGCTCAGAAACAATTCATCACAGCCCAAATTTCAAACCCCTTCATAGGGTAAGGAAAACAAATTTGGCAAGTACAGAATTCAGGGTTCATAAACAACAGGTTGCACAAGCCTCATAACAACTTTTAGTGCAGTGCAGTGCATGAGTGCAGGTGCAACACATACCACCATCACCTGCACTACCCATAGTTCAGTCATCAATGGGCCCAACAAACACTATACAAAGAGCAGAAGTAACACACAATAGGTTGCCCTGCCACACACACACACACATAAATAACCATCCACACACACATACACAAGGGCTCCTGCACCACACACACAGACACACACACACAGAGCAATGCCTGCAAATTGGGCTCAGGATTAACTTCTTTAAGCAAAAGGGTACGCAGTGGCTGCAACAAAAGTATTGCCCTGCCAAGGTAACTTGCCTTCATATTGTAGTTTTGTCATCATAGAAACTAAATCATCATTGCCCAAACATACGTAAACATGGCCACATATGACATAACCTGCCATTAATGTCATAACACTGCAATAAGTTGGTGTCCAAATGTCAAAAAAGGCATTTACATAAGCTGTCATTCCATATTTTGGCCAACAAAACATGCATCAAATGTCACCTTACGATTCATAATTACATATTACAACATGTTTGTTATGATCATACATAAAAAGATGTTTGCTAATTAAGTTTTAATTACACCAGCAAATGGACCATGTATTATACGTGAAAGAACGGCCACTTCAAAAAATGGGCCATATAATATACAATGACATAGGCCACTACAAAAAGTGAGGCATCACGTTTGCCCACTATTGCCTAAATCGGACCAAATACTTCACCCCTCAAGACGGCCTCAACCCAAGCTTGCTTCCTATCATCACGAGTGTTCAAGAATTGTATTACCCTCTCATCCTTCTCTCCAATAACAGCAGCCACCCTGAATTGTTCCCCCAAAGTAAGGTCAAGTTTTTCAAGCACATCCGGAATCGTCGCACGGCGAGCGGATAACTCTTTCTCATGCCCCATTGCATTCGCCATTTTCTCCATGTGCACCAATTATCTAAACTTTCACCAATCAACCCCTCATCACTAGCTCTTGTCCTCTTCTTCCCCTTCTTAGCTCCGGCATTGGCCGGAGGCGTGGTGGACGTTGGGATTGACATACGGCGTGCGGAGGGCAACGGTGTGGAACCCGTAGGTGTGGAGGTGCGTGGGGTGGAACCCGTAGGTGTGTCACTCAAAGGTGTCGCGGTGTGGGGGGTGGACTCCGTAGGTGTGGAGGTAAAAGGTGTGGAGCTCATGTATGATGAATTGACAAATCCATCATTGAACAACTCTTGGTAGAACTCCGCTCCACCTTGCATGAACCCTTGGCGAGGAAGGTCCTCTACACCAACTTCCGAAGGATCCTCAACGTCAAGCTGTACGACGTAAGGATTTCTAGGAGGCGATGCCTCCATTTGTGTTGGATCCTCCGCACCCGCCCCGGTTGCCCTATCCTTCCCAAAGACAATTTTCCAATCATCAAAATAAGAGAAACGCTTCTCGTACACCTCTTTGGCCTTCTTAGGGTTGGCCTACACAAACAATGACAAAATTTAGGAAAAAACTCATATGCTTACCATATTCATTAAAGCATATTGAGTTACCTTTTCGAACTCGTTCCACACATCCTCCTCGACATTTATGCGTTTGTTGACATCGTCCCAACCAAACCCACTTAGTGCTAATATGTCAAAGAGTTTGTGGTACATTTGTCTCCAATACTTCACCTTAGAGTCGATGTGGGGCGAGGCCTTTATGTTGCTATCCGGCAACACCTTCTCCAACTCCTTCTCAATCAAGGTGAAGAAACCGGGTCGGAAGCCATTATCGGCGCTCCATTTGTCCGAGATTTCATTCACCATGACTTTAATTAGAGCATCCTCCTCAACTTTTCTCCACACTCGACGGGGTCTTGGTGTCTTTTTCGTAGACACTTGGCCTTCTTGGGTTTCCATTGCTGCAAATGCTAATGAATTGGAATGTCATACAAGTTCACATTGCATGAGGCATAACAATTAAAATGTTAAAATTAGAAGTACTTCCAAAAGTTAATACAAATTCTTCAAACCAAGTCCGAGATCCAAACTAGTACAAATAAGTTGTTCATACAAATACTTACAACAAATTTCTTAATAGAACTCCTACATAACATCCTCGTGAATCATGGTGGATGAACCTCTTGTCCCCCACCATTTGCTAGCCAATGGTTGTACATGCTAGTAGCCAACGCATCCCTCTCGGCAGTCCATTCATTAGACGTGTCTATGGTAGTAATGCGATCATCATCTACATGGACATCGTGGAGGTGTTGTTGTTCCCATTGCGTGTACTCCAGCTCAACCGGATCGTTGGGCATCTCTCTTTTAATTAGGTTATGGAGAAGACAACAAGCTGTCACGATGCGGGTTTGAGTCTGGATGGGGTAAAAGGAGGGAGATCTCAATATTGCAAATCGCATTTTCAAAACCTCAAAGCTTCTCTCAATGACATTCCTAGCAGCGGAGTGCTTCATGTTGAAGTACTCCTCTTTGCTAGCCGGCATGTGACCTTGCCTCCAAATGTTTAGGTGATATCGTTGTCCTCGGTACGGTGCTAGAAAACCCTCCCCGTTTGTGTATCCACCATCCACAAGGTAGTAATGTCCTGTAACCAATGGAAGTTACGACATTGAAATGTTTGAAGGGATGGTTCATAAATGTAATAGATGGAACGAAAATGTGAGAAATTGCAACATACCACGGGGGACTTTCAAACCATTTGGTCTTGCGATGGCGTCTCTGAGTATTCTAGAGTCTGTGGCCGACCCTTCCCAACCAGACAAAACGAAGACAAATTTTAGGTCTCGCGTACATACACCTAAAACATTTGTGGCAATGTCTCCCTTCCTTGACCTATAGCGAGGCCTGTCGGCTGTCGGGGGCATTACAGGCACGAAGGTCCCATCCAAAGCCCCAAGACAATTCTACGATAATTTGAGTAGTATATTCGAAGTAAGTACATACAGTGGAATTGAGGAAACCAAATGTATTAAGTACAAACATTTCTAATGGAAGTGTACCTGAAACCAACTCCATCTATTGTCATCGTAGTTTGCAGGTACGGGCTCGGGGGTTACAAGGAGCATTCTATGAAGGCGTAAGACAGCTTGGAGTACAACATTGAAATGTCTGCTTATCGTTTCAGTCGATCTCCAGAACTGATAGTGGGTACGCCTTTGCTTCGTATGGTGCGCAAGGATCCACAAGAAAATAGCTACCCTCTCCTCAAGTATTACGTACCTAGAGTCCCCTAGGCCAACACTTCGCACTAAACAACACAATCTAAAAAATGTGTGTCTGTTTACCCTCAACTGATCATGGCACTCAAGCTCATTACCATTAACGAGCCTATTGTCAGCATTTACTTGTGTCTGGTAGAAGTCGGGATTTTGGGTACACTCTGGACGGGGATACTGAGCCGTTGATATGATGAATAAGTAAAGGCGAAACACCCCCATTGTAGCCTGAATGAAGGTGTTTAACGCAATCATCGCCTCTTGCTCTTCTCTCCTCCGTAATTGTTTTCTGTTGAGTCTTGCCATCCTAAAAACCTAACAAAGGTTTCACGAGTATGATTCAATCACACACAATAAATGGGGGTGCTAATTTCAATTGTTTTCATATGTTTCTTCTTATTTTACCCAACTTTAGTTTGACCAAACGGTTGGTTCACATATTTCGCGAGCAAAATTTGTCATGGTCTTTCTTTCGTATTTTGTATAAGCTTTTTATTATGTTCTTAATTACTGCCTTGTTAAGGATTTTTTGAAGCACCAACATGAACAAAAATTAAGCCCATATATACAGTAGAAATAGGGCTTTTTAAGGGCTGTTTATTTCTAATTTTTTAAAATACAGTAAGAGCACCACAGTATAGATCTGAACATGTACATTCACATTCACAAAACAACCATATCACAATTATCTCACAAACCCTAGAATTTTTCAGAGGAAAATTTCAACAACAGATGAAGCAACCGAATGAAAACCTAGTTACAATGAGACATCTACAAAGTGTATACCCACAGAATGAAGGAGATGAACAAGCAGTATGAAAACCCAGATGTAAAACTACTCAGATAAAAAACCCAGATCTAAAACTACTCAGATCGAAAAAATCAGTAACAATAGCTACGTATTTAGGTCAATTTCGTCCATACCTGAGGTGGAGATGAAGCAACAGGATCGCAACCCACAAAATCGCACCAAAATCGCAACAACACAACCTCTACTCGAACCACAGATGAAGCACCACAAAAACGATGTCAATCGTCTGTGTAGGGGGATAACAAGGGGTGTTATCGTCAAAATTGCCCCCCTCTACTCCCGGATAACTTTCGGTCGGGGTGAGAGCAGCCCAAAACTTATCAGGGAGACCAACCTTCGCGAGGGAAATCGTAGAGGGGGTGAAGAGATATCAGGGGGTGCAAATGGGGTTGCCAATATCGGGATATGGGGGGGTCCCCCTGATAAGAGGGGGTCAAAACATATACGGGGGACATATCCCCCATCCAAACACCCCGTTAGGTATGTGAGGGTAGTGGCAGGGAAAGCCCTGAGCTAAGCGTGACTTAAGCTCTCGAATTTTGGCTTAAAATTAGGGCCCCAGATAGGCATAGTCGGGTATGTATTATATATTTAATCCAGCATTTATACAACAAATGAGCTAGCTAGCCTTGTGAAAATTCTTAGTTTTACCTTCCCATAGGTACACGGTTCAAGTCTAGGGGCTTCTCTTTTCTTTCTCCATAAGAATATCACAAGTTCATCGTAGGCCCCTAGAATCTTAGGGCTAGCGTTGGGTGGTGGCTTGCATGGAGTTAGGATTTAAGTTTAGGGGTGGTGCTATTTAACGAGAGTTTACTGGTATTGTTGTATATTTTCAGTAAAAATATGACGAGAAATGTTAATTGTAAAGTCCTGGAATTTATTTTTTGGTGAAACAAAAACAAAGACTTGATTCAATTCTCTTATGGTCTTTAAATGAAAGGCTTTGAGATATTTTTTAATGATTCGACCCACTCATTTTTTAAAATGTTATTTTAGCATCATTTACGTTAAAAAATCAAGTTGTTTGGAATCTTTGGATAATGTAAGTGCCTAATCTATTAATGTCAACTATTTTTTTTTTTTTGGGGGGGGAATAGGGGACACGTGCCACCAAGTAGCTTCGTCCCTGATCATAATGGATTTTGTTAGTGGATTGTTGCTGAAGATTTTCTAAAACGTGACTCCATATCGTGTCGCATAAGCCATTGCGATTAGGGGTGTCCAAGATTGAAGAAACCAATAGACCAAATCGAACCAGTTTATTTGGACTGGTTATGTGGTTTAATGAATTGGTTCTGGATCTAAAAATACGAGAATTGGATATTTTGGTTTGGTCCCTGGTTCCTTAATTGGGAACCATGGTTCGAATCGGACTAGACCGTTTAACTACATATATATATTTGAATACGTTGCATCTATGTCAATAAGAAAGTATACAGGATACATCCCACTACCCACAAAAACCTTTTGTTTCCCACAAAATTCTTCCACTCCCCCAAAACTTTTCCACCTACATTTTAGGCCTTGTTCTCCAATAAATTTTAGGTAGATTTTATGAAAATCTCATAAAATGAGCATTTTATGGAGATGTGATAAAATGGAGTTGTTTTTCCAACCGATAAAATGTAGTAGTTTTCCTATAGATTTTAGGAGGATTTTATGAAAATCTCATAAAATGACTTTTACATTTTATGTGTTGAGATTGGAGTGTCATAAAATGTGAGATTTTATGTACCTAAAATCTATTGGAGAACAAGGCCTAATAGTTGTTTTTGTTATTTTGTTTGGCTTCTAGATCTATTTTGTGACAAGTTCAGCTTTCAAGATTAATAAAGTTGTTGCAATTATTTTAGCTATTTTAAAGAACTAGGGGGTATGTTATTCATTTTTTATTTTTATTTTTTAGGCAATTTTTGGATGCTAACATGGTTTAAAACCGAAATCCGAATCAAACTGGACTGATCTAATGGTTTGATTAAGGTTTAGTTCCATATGTGTAACGATCTGGTTACGATTCTCAATTTTTTTGAAACCGTTATATATGGCTTTGAATTTCTATAGATTAGGTCCAATCCGGACCATGTAACAGCCCTAAATTGCAATTAGTGAAGGTTTACAACCCGCCACTATTGCGCTTCATCATCACAAGCAAGGGCGGATTAACCATGGTTAAAATTGGGGTAACATAATCCCATTTGTCTTCTTTATTTACCCCTTGAATTGCTTAAATGTTTTATAACAAAAGTGTATTTGACCGCACAACCTTAGCAAAATTGGGTTTCGGGAACCGTAGTGATCCAAGTCACTATATCCTCATAGTGATCTTAATTGTGGGCCATCTATAATCAGTATTTGAGATTGGAACCGTACAATTTTATAGGGAATGTTGAGTAGATCATTCATGTAAAAAATCAAATTAATTAGACATTGGTAGCTTTATGGTCGGATATCATTTATATGGATGACCAATATCATTTGGAGAATATACCGTAAGACAAATTTGTCTCAATTGTGTGTCTACCAAACTCTGATGATTATAATTATTTATACCCATTAGCTGCTCAACATTCTTGAAAAAATGAACGATTCCGATACCAAACAAAGATTTCAGAGAACCCACAATTGAGATCACTACCGGGATATAGTGACTTAGGTCATTACGGGAACCCCAAGTCCAGCAGAATTGCCCAATACATGTGAAGCAATCCCATTAAAACAAGAAGTTTGCCCTCTTTCTAACACTACAAATCATAAGTCAAAAAGTGTCATGATACTCATCAAATCAAATGCTAGAGGGGTTGAAACTTCAAGACACAATTTTCAATAAAAAGTATACATTTGCAACTTCTATGTATAATTCATACACATATATTTTCTTTCACAATTTTGCTACCCTAAGGACAGTCAATCACTAATACTATAATTCTCTAATAGCAATATAATAAAGAATTGGTTAGAGGTCCATTATACATGTTTATAACATGCCTAGTCCACTCATCTTTTTCAAATGGTCTCTTATACACTCCTTGACATTTTGTAAGGTCTGAGGTCCACTGGCCATTTTTAATCAGTAAAAGATGCCAAAATAGATGCAAGGAGCAAAACCCTAACCCGAAAATGATACAAAAACCCTTCAATCTACTGCATCACCATGTTGAAACCAAGAGCATTACCTAGAATCGAAGAGTATGTTGTCCGACTTGATATCTCGATGGGCCACACCCAAATGGTGGCAGTATGCGACGACGAAAATCAGCGGCTGGAAAATTGAAGCTGATTCGGGCTTAGAGAATTTACCAATGTCGGTTAGGATTTGTGGATGTAGTTCAGTGACTACTGACTATATGGAGGTAGTTCTCGTCGTTGTAAATCTTGTGGATTTGAAGGATGTTGGGGTGTCCGCTCAAGAGGGTGAGGATATTGGGCTCCTTGTCAAGGCAATCGCGGTTGGGGGGTCGTCGAAGAGGAGGCATTTGTCTATGGATTTTCAGGCGAAAGACGAGTTGGAGCGGCGGAGAAGAGCGGTAGACGACGCCGAATCTGTTGTGGCCGAGTTCTGCGCAGTTGGTAGTCGTTGTGTAATCCCGAGCACAGTTCTTCATTTTTGCTGATCGAGGGCTAATTTTGTAATTGGAGATGCGAAGTGGACTGTAGGCCTTATGAAAATACATAGTGGACACGAGACTTTAGTAAAACCCTATAATAGACCTCCCAAAAATTGGCCCGTCCATTACCATCCATTTTACAGACCAAATTTTGATTTTTTTTTTTATATACCTATCAATATCCGATCACTGTGATTTTCTCTAGTGGCGGCTCCAAAAGTTTTGAATAGGGTGTTCAAGATTTACCTTAACTCTTAACTTATATATACCCACAAATTTTCATATAGTAGTGTAAATAATGTAACGAGATGATAAGCAAATACACAAAATGTCAAAAAATTTCTTGGCGAATTTTATGTTCTCGGGACAAGTAAAATTAAACCAGGGCACATATATACTACTCCTTCCGTCCTTTTTTAAATGATCCCTTTGGGAAACGTGTATTTTTGTGAACATTAAAAAATTTACTTCCGTAGAACGTTTTTATTTTTTATTTTTTTGCACCAAATTAAAGTCCTCAATGAGCACTTTAATTTGGTATAAAACAAATTGAAAATTTATATAAAGAAATATATATTTTAGAGGTTTGAAATTGCACATATTTCTATAGTGATCATTTAAAAAGGGATGGAGGGAGTAGTATTTATGGTAGAAATTTGTAGGGTGAATAGGTTCGTACGGATATTTTTTTAATTTTGTATAGAGAGTTATTTGTCGTTCAGAAAGAAGTCATAGGACGATATCAATACAAGAGATATTTTTTTCTCTCAATTTTTTAAATTTTTGTCGTTAAGAGTGTATACTTTGTTTTGAATTGATGTATTAAGGGTTTCCATTGTGAATTATCAGGATTGATGAGTATTTGTGGTATAAGATTAAATATTTAAACAAAACTCGATATAATGTACATGTAATATAAAATATAAAAGGCTTTAGAGCGTTCAACTGACCATTTACAGGAAGGCTTTGGACTCTAGTTGGATTGTTTACATAAAATAGATTTGTGGATTGATTTGTTGAGTTTAGGTGTCCAAATATTTTTTAGTAGGGTATTCAAATATTCGTGTGTCGGATGTTCAACATGTATTTCAATACAAATTTTTTGGGGGTGTTAAGGTGACCACCTTTGCTAAGGTGGAGCCACCTATGATTTTCTCCGTAAATGTACTATTCTGCAGATCATAGAAGATGAACACGGTTCAAATTAAATTTACAAAAAAAAAAAAGTGTGGTGTGTCGGACAAATTTTAGGCCCCATTCCACTAATTCGAAAAAGTCAAAAGCCAGTTTATTATAAAAATCAAGACAGTCACTCTTTCATAATATATCACGTAAAAAGTCGCGAAAAACTAATAAGCCAAAAAACTTTCTTAGTGGCACACCCCTAATCCTATTCCGAATCCACATAGAAACAAACTGACCCCGAAGTAAACAAAACCTGCTCCGCCAAGCCATTGCAACAACAGGGAGTAAATAATAAGTTGAGAAATTGGGGACAAAACTCAGTCCTAATTGGGTGTGAGCGACTCAAAAATCTCTCCCCAAGCAGTCTCTTACTCTTCTTTGATTCAGCCTAAGATTGTGAGGCGACACAAAACCAAGTGAAAAGAGTATTCTTCAAATGGAAGACGTGGTGGCCGATTGAGGTTCGGATCACTCAAACAGAGCTATGTGCTTTACATTTATTTTTATGTGTTACTACTGGCATTATTATATGATGAAGATTTGAGTGTTTGTTGGGCCCCATTTTGTTAATTTAATGCATGTATTTGTGTACTTTATCTATTTTTATGTTTATAGATCAATTAGGTGAGTGGTATACTACTTTTCGTTTGGTTTCTGATATAATAATCTGGGGTTTTTTTTTTTTTTTTGAACAGCATATAATAATCTGGGTTTTTTTTTTTGAACAGCATATAATAATCTGGGTTGAGTCATGGGTTTTTATCAGTGTTGGTTTACAGCCCTTTCGAAAGTGAGAAAAAGGAAACGAATTGAAAAGATTTGGTGAGAATCGTAGTAATAAACAATTAGTGAATTTTATTTTTCATTTCTCAGCTCTTCTCCTTGTCTCTTTTACATTTTTGGTTTTTTTTTTTTTTTGAACTGCATCTTTTATCCTTTGGTTATTCAGATAAAGTAAAATGATTCTCTTTTCTTTTTCCAACCTTTTGTCACCATACAAAAGGGGCCGAGTGTTTTCTCGGTAGTTGGAAAGTCGGTGCAGTAGTTCATCTCGACAATCTATAGTCTAGATTGTAAGAATATTGATATGGTAACATTCTTTCAATAAATCTGGGTTATGGGTTATCGAAAACACTTTTGGACGTCTGTGGTTACATGAACTCTGCTGTACAGTCCAAAAGCGGACCATAGAGTAGCTGGATAGCCTGGATTTATGCAACCAAATCTTCTTTTCTTCTCACTCCAATGTCTTTGAGCCTTTGGGGTGCCCTATTTTGGGCTGAGAAAGTGGTTTATGTAGGGGAGTAGGGGACAGGGGGGTTTGGCGGGGCCAATTGGTTCTAATTCCCAAGTACCTAAAATGCCCCTGAATTTAGGCTTTGCATGGACGGCAATAGACCTTGGGACAAGTAAAAAACACTCTTGACACTGGTGGTGGACGCATGATTACCAATATGACCTAGTTTGCAGGGATCACTCTTCAATAATTTTTTTTTAAAAATCCAAATGTGTACTATAAATAGGAAGAAAATTGGGGGAGTGGAGGAGCCAAACACCCCCCTTGCATGCATGGGTCCGCCCCCGCTTGACACCATGACACTTGGGGACTAAAATGGTACCAACTACCAAGTAAATGGGTTGAGAATCAAGCATAAGCCCAAAGTATTCTTTTGTGCACAAGATTACATGTTCCAAAAAGAAGAAAGAAAGAAAGAAAAAAAAAACTTATTGTCTATCTGTTTTAATGCAAATGTCTCTCTCTCTCTTTTAGCACTTCTAAGTTGTCTTGATATTCGTGTATGTCGAAATTCTTACCACGTCATGCACCTAAAATACTTTTTGTCCCCTTCTCGTCCTCCTTGTAGTGTCCTAAAGGCTTGATAATTCTCTCCCTCACGCGTGCACATTCGAACATGGGTTTGGATTATCTTCAATATAAACAACAAGCTCAAAATTTTATGGAGTGGAAAGCTGAGCTGAATGTCCCACATTCCACTATTGGTTTGACATTCTCATTGTTATGAAAAGCTTAGGAAGACTAAGACCATCACTTTGGAGGAGTCCTCACTGGAAGAAAAATCTAGAGAGAGCTTTTTTGTATGACTTGGAAAAGCACGACTAGGACTAACACTGGTTTTGACCTCTCTCTCTAACACGCAAAATTAGACACATCAATCACCTCTAGTGATAATAATGAATAATTGACTAAGAACATACATGCAAATAAGGAGCATCATTAACCAGCATATGATGCGTTAATCTTCACCATAGATAATCATAAAATGGGAAAGCACCCCAAGTTAATTACCTTAATTGGATTACATTGATAAAGAATGCACTTTGCAAAATTGAATGACTCATCATCCAAACTCCCACACATCAATCATGGATCAATTTCCTTAGCTATTTGGTCCCCCTCTAATAATGGAAATGACATGCTATTTTGTCCTTTGTAGTGAGTGATCTAGGGCTACGTTCAATATGTTATTTTTTACCCTTTTTTGGAGCATGTTTCTCACTTCATATTTACCTAGAATTTTCACAATGTAGAACTTGTAGATAGGGTGTTTACTTGGTTATGCAGTGAGGTGAAAGAAAGTTATTTTCTTTCTTTAAGAAAAAGAATTACATTGGCCCCCATTGTACTGTTTTACGTGGGTTTCCTTGTCATTGCTGAAAAAGGTCCAACTTATCACTTCCTTCTTTGATTTGCAGATACTCTTGTCATTCCTGATTCAACGTCTAAATTACCCTTTTCTTCAGTTCTCCCACAGAGTAACTAAGACTGACATTTTTGTTACCAAGAAGCAAACTTTCACCATGGACTACTCTCCCAGACAGAAAATTTAAATATATAGTTTTTTGGAAAAGTTTCAGGCAAGTTAGTTAAGCTTCCTCCTCAAAACATCCCATTTCTTATTATGCTTAACGAAAGGAAGCCCCGTGACATATTTTATATCCTGACATTGGATAAAACTTGGCTTTTTGGTTCTACTCAATATATCACTCACTTCGATTTTTATCTTTCAGAAAATTGCTTAGATGGCGAAATTACGACTGTAACAGTAAATGACATCATCACCTAGCTATAAGCATTTTTTTGCTTTAACTATCCTACCGCTCATTTTTCACAAGCAGGGAAGCTCAGGGTTGTTTTTTTCTTTTTTTGGGTGGGGAGAGGCCAAGTTAGTAGCTTCCTGTCTCTCATTCTTTATTTTGGAACTTTATTACTTTTGTGTAATACTTACACAAGAGAATGCATGACATGCAATATTGTCGTATTTGTTGAGACTTAACAGTTGGTTCTATTCAGAGGTTTATTCTTTAGACGTAAATCTGATCAATTATCAATGATGCCAGTTGCCTTTTGTACATTTCATTGTTGGAGGAGTATTAAAATTGGTTGTATATCCTTTCTAACTTTAAATGGTCCAAAAGAGAGGACAAATCCTAATTTTGCACTTGAAATCCCTGCTTATCAAAGCAAACTAGATGCTTTAGTTCAATCAGAAATTATGATGCTTGAAGATGCAATCATAGGGTTCCCTGTGACTGAATTCAGATGCCTATTGACAAAGCATCTTCCTAGTGTTCATATGAAAAGTCTAATGATAAATTCACCTTGGAAGGTTAAGCGTGCTTCGTAAGTTTTAGGTCCTTGATTATAACATCGCATTTACGCAAAAGAATTGTGCTTAGTTCACGCAACGTTGAAGGAAGATCTAACTGATAATGATTTCCATCGGTTGCTTATCAACCTTTATACTTATTTTCTCATTGTAGAATAACCAGTCTTGACATACTAGCTAGTTACCTGTGTTGATGGTTACATACATAGGTAGATTCCTTAGTTTTCTAGAGCTGCCCACATAGGGCATGTTAATTGGATAGTTAACAAGATAAATACAATCCTGCAATTTTCACAGAGAATCAGATGAGCATGAATATGTATTGCATCCCCTAATAATACTTTTTGTAGCCCGGGGCTGCAGTAGTTATATTATACATTGCTTAATAGAGGTGTTTGTGTTGTGTAAATGCAGTATGGTTCTTATAAATAATCTGCTTCATAGTCCTTTAATCTGCGTATTTTTGTGAGGTTAAAACTTTGTTTATACTCGACAAATAAAGTAACGTAAAAGATCAGAATGCCCTTCCATAGCAAGGTACAAAGAGTTTCCTAGATGTGTTTATGTTGGCTAAGGAATAGGTTTTACTAATGCAGTCTATGTACCTTTATTTGATTCTCAACCACCTATTGTTTAATCCAGGTTGAAGTAGTTGTTATATGTACAACAGATAGTAGCTGAAAAGAGTAGAATGCTTACACAAAGAATGTTAGCCCAATGAGAATTAATGTATTGTAATCCCTTGTTTTAACCTCTTTTTAGAAAGTTCATGATTACCAGGATTGAATTTATTTTGCAGAGTGTAATTAAGTAAATGTAAGATCAGAGATTCAGAATATTAGAAATCTATACAACATGTTCATAGTTTGATTATTTGATACCTTCAAAGTTTCACGGAACTGTTATTAACTTATTAGTTTAATGCAAAAAGTTGGTTGAAAGGGCAGAATGACCTAAAAGAAGGATCTTAAGTACCCAAAAGCAAATACTATGAATAGGGATTATTGTCCATAATATTTGTTACTTATAAAAAAAAAAAGACTATAGTGATCCTTGTCTTTTACAACGTATATTGATATTTAGGAAAGCAATTATGTCAACTTAAACGTACTTTGTTTGTACTGAGTGTTGCAATAAATATCATTTTAGGCTGAGGAGACTAATGAATCAAAGAAAGGGTTCCCGTCAGAATGATGAAGGGCACATGCATTTCTCTTTGCTGTATTCATTGGACCTATGATGTAGCTTTATGAAGGTACTCTCATGTACAGACTCGTATACATAGTGCAAAAGTAAATGGTGTAAAAGGAGAAGAGGGAGGGTGCAAATCACCTGGCCCCTCTTTATGAAAATAGCTTGGAATGGAGATTACAATCATGATGGTTCCATGAAGGAATGTCACTGTTCTTGCAGCTTTCATAGCCTTCAAATTTACGCGCTCCACAACCAACAGTCCTTTACTTGGCCACCCACTATTGAGACCATAGATCAACCGTACCTTTACTTCCGTATTTAAGCTGTGTATGTGTTTTCTTACCATGCATATGGGAGACAATGGCCATCTCTATTCAGTCTTTTTGGGGCCTATCCCTATCCCTCTCACTTTCGTTTTATTTGAGTCTCTCAGTATCCACCTCTCATGTATCTGCATGCCTTACATAATCTATAAGTTCTCAAACTTTCATTATCCCTTCTCTTATTATTATCTCATCTAATCTTCAATTATCTTTGTTAACAGGTGTATGTAGTTTACCTGGGGCTAAACAAAATCCCTGATCCTGTTCTTACTACTAATCATCACCTCCAACTCCTCTCTAATGTCTTTGCAAGGTAAATATTTGCTAGCTCTAAAGCTTTTACTCTCATTCCTCTTTTTGAAAAGCAAAAAATCAGAGCCAAATCTTAAACCTAAGTACGATTTTTCTTTTTTCTTTTTGTTTTCTTCATGTGTAGGAAAGAAGATGCCTCTGCATCCATGTTGTACAGCTACAAACATAGATTCTCAGGGTTTTCAGCGTGGCTTACTGAAACCGAAGCCGCCACCTTGGCGGGTAATAAACTAAGCCCCTCTCTTTCTCTCTCTTTTGCTAAAGGAAGTTTTTTTGACTAGCAAATCAATGATGTAAGGATTTTGAACGTTGCAGCGATGGATGAAGTTGTATCGGTGTTTAGGAGCAGAGGAATGGAGTTTCGCACGACAAGAAGCTGGGACTTCTTGGGGCTTACATTGGCAAGCCATGGCAGTGAAGCTACTCCATTGCAACTAGCTTATGGAGATGATGTAATTGTCGCAGTCCTTGATTCAGGTTTTCAGACTGAACTCATGCATGCATTTGTTCTACGTTGTAACCCTAGCTTTGTTTTATATCACTATATAAGCAAATAAAGAAGTTTTTTCAGAAACAAAAGGAGTGGAGAGAAAACTCCATGAGAAATGGGTCAAAGATAGAATGACTTCGTTATTGCCATCTTCGTCTACCACCTTCATTTGCATCTGTCTATTCTCCAAAAGCCTTATCAATTAAAGTTTTTTTATGACTCTGCATTCTCATTCAAAAGATCTGTGGTCAACTGATAGAGATATAGTAACCAACTAACCATGCATGCAGATATGTGACCTTCTAAACTTAGTGGCTATTCTGATACAGTACAACGTGTTTCATGGGAGCTTAATTAGATTCTCCTATTAATGAGCAACCAAAGAGACCGTATTGGTATGCGGATACAATTTTCTATCTATTGCGAAATAGACGGACCTGAAGTACGAAGTGATCTTCAAATCTATTGACATGGTCGTGAATTTTTTAATGTCATCAGCTGTGAGAAGTTCGATCTACTTAGTATATTCCCAAACTGCAGTATACGTCAATGTCTATCGCGAAAGGCTGGTATAGAAGTAATTCTCATTCCATTGGTATACTGGGTTCATCAGTATCAGGAGGCTAGGAAAACAGATATAGTACATCTGCCAATATTTGAACATTGGCCTTTCAGACAAATCACCTCTAGATTACAAAAAAATGAAAAATCATGTTTCTTGTATATAAAGTTACAATTTCTTTTTTTTATAGTCCAAAGCAGTACTCCGAGTTTGGTTCATCGAAGAAAATAGTTCAATACCATCTCTATTCTATATCAATACATCTACTCATGATTGGTTAGGTGTTTGGCCGGAATCCTATAGCTTTCGTGAAGAGCCTGGCACGGGCCCCATTCCGAAATCATGGAAGGGAAAATGTGTTTCCGGAGAAAAGTTTGATCCAAAAAAAGCATGCAACCGGAAGCTAATCGGTGCTCGATACTATTTCAAAGGCTATGAGAAAGACTATGGGCCACTAAATGCTACTGGAAACCCAGAAATACGTTCGGCTCGTGATTTCAATGGCCACGGGACCCACACGGCTTCAACCGCCGTGGGATCATTAGTTCAAAATGCGAGCTTTTTCGGCATTGCGCAAGGCACTGCTAGAGGTGGAGCCCCAAGAGCCCGACTAGCTGTGTATAAAATTTGTTGGGGTATAGATGGAATTTGCAGCGAAGCTGATATAATGGCAGCATTTGACGATGCATTGCGCGATGGAGTTGACGTCATATCGGCTTCTTTTGGGGACAAGCCACCGCTTCGGCCATTCTTTAGTTCTGCTGCTGATATTGGTTCGTTTCATGCTATGCAGCATGGTGTTAGTGTAGTGTTTGCTGGGGGAAATGATGGACCAGATCCCTCTGTGGTCGACAATGTTGCGCCATGGAGCATTTGTGTCGCTGCTTCATCTATTGATCGAACATTTCCAACCCGGATATTGCTGGATAGTAACCTCCCCTTCATGGTAACCTCCCTTTCTGGAGTGATCTTAATGCAGTATTGTAGTAGTGTAAGATGTTTTCCGCATGTAGACTATGGAAACTATTACACTGTTAACCACCAACTCATCTAAAAGCTTAAGTTGTTAGAGAGAGAGGGCCACTTTTTATTGAGCGGGCTAAACACGTGTAAATTTTAATCATTAGGTAGGCGGTGAGGTTCGAACACAGGATTTGTTGTGTCCTCTGATACGATATTACATTGTTGGCCACCAACTCATCCAAAAGCTTAAACTTATATAGAGGGGCAACTTTATTCTCAAGAGAAACCATGAGTCTCCTTTCTTGTGTCTCACATTTTATGGAGCGTTCATAACACGGTATTGTATGGTCCCCTCCCATGGTGGTCTCGCTTCTATTGATTGCCCGGACTAATCAAGTGCGGTACTCTCATTGGACCATTAGGGAAAGTAATATTATCGTTGCATCCCTTATTATTGCTTATCTCATGTTTTGTGAGACTAATTGTTCAATATCTACTCCAAACGTCAGAAATGCAGTCCCACAAGATATTTTATTTTATGTCATGCTCTAATGCATGAATCTATAAAGGCAGTTACCTTCTGATTTTATCTCTACGATTTTGGATTCGATGATAGGAATGAAAATTACTGTACCAACATAGCTTGCACGAAAAATGGTTCATAGTAAGAATCCTTATCCAGGAGAACTCATCCATAATGGTGAGATCATGCATGAGAAACACTTATATGATTCCTGTTTGTCCAGGGAGAAAGCTTTGCTGTCAAACCAATTGATGCAATATTGGTGCATGCAAGTAAATATTTTGCTAATGGGTAACCTCTCTCTCTCTCTCTCTCTCTCTCTCTCTCTCTCTCGTGCGCGCGCAATAATGTGCGTAAACACAATGCACTGTCTACACCGTGGCGGAGCCAGAATTTTAGATTGGGGGGCCGGCTTAAGAAAAGTATTTTCAACCAAAAATGTACCCATTGTATCGTGTGGCTTGTGAAGTACATTATTATATGGTACTATATGATATTGTTTTGTTTTTTGGTCTACAATTACAACACTCGTGTAATTATTTTCGTCTATGATAGAAATTGAGAAAAATTTACATGACAAAGTAGAATTATTTTAATTTTTAATTATATCAAATAAAAAAAAATAGATTTTTAGAAATTTTTTGTACTAATTATCTAAATATTACATTTAATCTCGGTAAACTTTTAAAATTAGCACAGCCCCTACACACCTCCGCCCATGTGTCTACATTTGTCTTTCCGTCGTTGCTGAGATTTGTATGAGGCAATATAGTGCAAACATCCATGCATGTGTAGGGTATGCAGGAGACGGAACTGGAATAACATAACAGCGAGGGGTAAGGTGATCTTGTGTTTCTCCACCCCTGAATCAGTGATCGTGGATGAGGCAGAATTTGCCGCATTCAGAGCCAGCGCCTCAGCCTTGATCTTTGTGGAGCCTCTAAACAAGCAGGTTCCTGATGTGGATATCATCCCCACCATTCGTGTTGACATCATCCAAGGGACCAGGATGTCTCACTATCTAGCGCTATCTCCCAAGTAAGTGATAGATCAATATAACGCCTCGGTTGATTATAAACTGTGAATGATATCTTTGTACTATTGAAGGTTGTAACATGATTCCTTTGTAATTGGTAATGCAATATAACAGAAGGCAGGCAGTTGTGCAGATATCACCGAGCATGACTGTTATCAAGAAGTCACCGGCACCTGTTGTCGCAATTTTTTCTTCCAGGGGGCCCAGCTCCCTTTCACCAGATATTCTCAAGGTAGGTGGTGTACACTTTTCTTAATTGAGTCTCTCTGTGTTTTTTTTTTTTTTATTTCATCTGGTAGATCTTTGGATTCGTTCATTTATGGTTGTAGAAATATTCTGATGTCTGGATGTGACTTTCATCTGTTCCATTGTTTATGTGAAATTATATACCATCTTTGGGTAAATGTGACAAAAATTCAAACGAATGTTGTTAAAAGTTAAACAAGTCATAAAACACCTTTTGAACGTTTTCATTTTTCAAATTTTGCATGACAATAAGACATGTGGTGGGCTCTAAGCCTGCCACGTATTGGGTAACATGAGATTTCGTTAACTCTTGAGTTGGAGGAAAGCCTCCTCCCCTGATTTAGTATTGTTGCATAGTTCTTTTTTCTTCTATTCGTATTATATATTTCTATTTTCACTATTATGGGGCCTATTAGCTAAAAATATATTGCAGTCGCTGCATGGTAAGGGTACAAATAGGACAGGGGCATTTAAGGCATTAGGTTCATAACGAAAAAATCAAAAGAAAAGAAAAGTGGTTTACCGTGGAAACGAGTTTTGATATCATATATTGGGTAAGTTCTCTCTCTTCCTCCCATTTTTCACTTTTAATCTTGGAAAGGTGGGTCTTGTGTATAGTGTATACTGCACTAAGAAAAGCTTGCTTTCCTTTTGTTCATAACTGTAGCCTGAGTTTTTCTTTGACAAAAGTTGTACAACTTTTGATAGCTATTTATTTGCAACTCCCATAGCAGTATGCTCTTGGAAATCATTTTTTTCCCCCGGTAAATCTTGGAAATCATTTTAAGCGGGATAAATTGGACACCTAAGCATCCCATCGAGGAAAATGAAAATGCCAAAATTTCGCTGTTCAAGAGCCTTGTATTTGCACGTGGTACAAGTTTTCTTTGCACTACAATATTTTGGCACCAACACAAACAGTGTTGGCATTATCAGCACCCTTCCATCAAACCTCGACGATAATCAAAGGCAGCTCCAGAATTTTTTTTTAAGGGTGATCATTAAAGAAAACTTATTGATAAACCGCAAGACAAATGTAATTTCACTAAAGAATACTACCCAATCCTCGCAACAGGAATGTTGGAAACCAGAACCTCCCATTTGCTTTTATAACCTTATTTGTTGGACCGGTCTTGCTAACCATCCCGATAAGTAGTGGCAGTTAATTGTTGGTAGCAATATTCGAGTTAACTTATTTTACGTCGTTGACCCAGACTCTCAGATTGTTTTAAACTATCTTTTACTATAATCAAATAAGTCTATCTTCTTCATACAGTTTAAAAGTTGATTTACAAATGATACCAAATTCATGAATAAATTTGCTATGATGGCACTAATCTCAGCAACCGAGTTGATAAACTTTAATCTAGTGAAAATATGAAGAGAAAAAAAAAAAAGATGTGATAAACACTGGTGAAAAAGGAGAAGGAGATTGGAATACACATGGAGGGTGTTAAGCATAAAAGCTAGAAGGAAAAAAATAGGAGCAGGAGAGTGGACTATAGATGGGGGGTGTTCAGCATAAATGTTAAGAGGGTGTTCAAAGAAAAAACTTGCCCTTATAATATCGAATATCTAGTAACATTTTTAGAAGTCCAGGGTATTCATGAGACCACCCTTTGAATTATCAATCATGTAGCGCCGCCTCTGACGATAATAAGAAGTTTGTTGTTACTTAATTACCGTTCTATTTGCTAAATCGCGTTGATTAATTAGTCTTCTTTTTTTTTTTTGCAAGTACAGCCAGACATAACTGCTCCAGGGATCAACATATTAGCAGCATGGCCTCCCAAAACCCCACCAACTTTAGCACCATTTGACGTCCGGTCTGTGAACTGGAATTTCCAGTCGGGAACGTCCATGTCATGCCCTCATGTATCAGGAGTTGTTGCCCTCCTCAAATCAGCACACCCTGACTGGTCTCCTGCTGCCATCAGATCTGCTATCATGACTACAGGTAACAGAGGTGGATCTAATTTAAATATTTTATGATATGGGACGGGCAAACATATTGATGGATTAATCAGTTAGTTTTTAAGAATCTGGAATAGATGAGCCTATAATTATATAGTTTGGAGATCACTAATGGCTGAGAGCTTGACAGAAGCATTTGAAAATGGTTTTTGCAGCCGTAAAAGCGGTGATCGCCTCCACTGCCATTCTCGATAATGTACGAAAGAAACAATGACTCAGTTATTATACACTTCTTCACCATTTTGTTGTGTTAATCCTATTCTTGCAGAATGCTCTTTTTTTTTGATAAAATCTTCTAGTAGAATGTTATGACAGTGACCTTCTTATAACTAGAAGGTTGGCACACACTGTGTGCACATTTTAAGGATTGTTGTGCTTAGTGGGATAGTGGTCCTGATAAGTGGGGTTTGTCAGTTACTATTTTACCCATACTCCTTTGCCTAAGTGTAACAACCCATGTGAAGTTATAAGTGGTGCATTAGCTGATTTAGGCGAGGGCATTATTGGGAAGCAAAAATCTGCAGAATCTCAAAAAAAGTGGACACCAAAAAGGGTTCTCCCTTTCTAGAATAGAATAGATTGTGAGGCATCTTCATGAGTTGTTTGTTTTTAGAGTGATTGGCTCACACTTCATCCACATCATCTTTTGTAATAGATTTTTGTACATTCTTCTTTTTTCCTAACTAGGCCATGGACCATGCATGAGATCTAGAGAACCAAAAGGGTGTTGGTTCTAACCTAAACAGTAATGATCTAGTAGGGACCCCTCCTCTATTTCATCATTTGGGGTTGGAGGAGAATTCTTAAGACATCACAAAATTCCTTACCATAAATGAAAAGATTGAGATCTCACAATCCTCTTAAAAATAGTGTTTCATTGGGTTACAGCTGAAAACCAACTGGAATTGTCTAGGCATTGGAAAGTGCTATGCATCCTTCAATGTTCAATCATTCCAAAGGACAATAAAGTTCCTAACTTTTTGATGTCTGAAAGCGGTCTCTTATAAGAAATACTAGTAGTAGTAATTTGCTTCCGGCAACCTACCCCTATTTGCCTATTTGGAGGGTCCCGTATGAAAACCAAGAGAAATGTGTTAGTACTGTTCTTTAAGAAATGAGGTACACTAAAAAATAACTTCCCTAAGCATTTTTCAGAACTGTTGGTCAAGACATCTTTCTATTCATGTCCTTTCCTGTTATATGTGTGTGTGTGTACATATCCAACGGAAAAGATCATTTAGATAGAAGTCAAGTACATGCACACATGCAATGGACATTACCGGTCCGAAATACAAAACAACAAAAAAGCCACTCAATGCCGACGTCAGACCCAGATTCCACTCGTGGAGGTGATTGGATGAAGGATCACCTCTGGATCTTACTCCGTCGCAGTATCCCACCGGATTTGCACCTCAATGCCTTCATCGTTGCCGTTGGAGACCTCAGGGAACCGCCGCTCGAACCAATTTGAATTACCTGAAACAATTTGTGGGGATGATCCTATTCGCACTTTAGTTGTATTTTTTTTTTGGGTACTTCGGAAGTTTTATTTACTATAATTATTTGTTAACAAAAGCTACACCTTCATCTTAGCCAAGCAATGATTCGAAACTTTAGCATGACCTCTCTATATCGAACTGAACCTTGCTCTTTGTCTTTGTTGTTGTAGCTTACACTTGCGACACAACCAAGGACAGTATCTTGTACGGGGGAATTGCGAAAATTGCGGATGCATTTGACATTGGTGCTGGCCACATCAATCCTGTGGGAGCAATGGATCCAGGGCTAGTCTACGACATGAAACCAACCGATTACGTTCTCTTCCTCTGCAACATTGGCTACACCATCAACCAAATAAAGAAAATCATAACAATCTGTCCGGGCACCATCATCAGTTGTCCAAAAACATTTCCCTTAACCAACTCGAATCTGAATTACCCTTCCATAACGGTTTCAAATCTCCAATCGACAGTGACCATAAAGAGGACAGTCCGTAACGTTGGGAGGTGGAAAACTGCTGTTTATTTCGCGAGCATCGTGAAGCCCAACGGGGTGGAAGTAAAAGTGTGGCCAAGGGTGTTGATCTTTTCATGCTTTTGGAAAGAAATGTCATACTATGTGACACTGAAACCAGAGAAGGATTCACAAGGGAGATATGATTTTGGTGAGATAATTTGGTCTGATGGGTTCCATTCTGTTAGGAGTCCACTGGCTGTGCTTGTCAACACTTGTAAGGTGGATTACTATAATGCCACTTAGAGCCTCTTTGGTTTGTATTTTTTCTTTTGCTCACTTTGAGTATTGTCTGGGGGCATTTTCGTCCCCCCGCTTGTTGTCATGTCTTGATCGAGATGTGAGGTTCGTGTGTTTTTGTGTTTGTTGGTGCTGCCAATAATGACAATAAAAAGAATAATAATGACATTATAGTCTTCTGTTTGTATACAATTTTCCTACTTACCGTATTTGGATATTAAATTGCTACCAACTACCAAGTCACCTCTTAACAGGACACGTGCACAATTATAGTAACCCAAACTTTGCCTTAATAATTAACTTGGATTTTTTTTTCTCTTTATTCAAATTTTTTTTAAAATTGGTTAGTTTTGCTTTTTTTTTTGTTTGTGTGGAGAGATTATGGGTTCATCACGACGAGAGAAATTCAAAAACTAATAAATTATTTTTCAAACTTCAATTTTGTTTAATAAAGGTGAAAATAATTCAATAGTCTGTCTTTTTCGAATTTTATTACTTTTTAATTTCTCTCATCGAGACGAGTCAATAATCTACCAAAAATTGACAAAACCTACTAAAGAAACAATAATTGAATAAGGACAAAAAATAATCCTGTATTATTATTAAGCCAAAACAAGGTGTACAAATGCTACTTCCCATCAAAGATATAATAGTCCCCAATCGCAATGGCTACAAGAATTACATCAAAGCCATGGAAACCATTTTATAGAATTGTCAATGCCACAATCATCTTTGTTCATGCAAAAATTTGTAGTGCATAAAACTCTTGTACGAGATATAGGGTACAAGTTTTTTATGCACAAAAGTTTTTGGATTAACAAAAATAATTTTGAGATTATCACATAAAGATCAACAAGGGAATGTAAGTAAAAGAAGACCTTTTAGCACTATGTCAAAAGAAAGCTAATTTAAAATAAAATTAAATCGAGAATAGAAGAATTTTATATTCTAATCTCTCTACTCATTTGTATTTGTAGAGGAGTTGACTTTTTCGAGATTAATTACTAGTAGTACATCATTGCAAGTAGAGTATAATTAACCCTTGTGAATTGATCGATCAACTATAAGTTGGTTGCTGTTGTTGTAAGTCAAATATTCAAAATACATACTTACTCTAAGGAGCAAGAAGGTCCGAAAACCTTTGTGTCATAACCCTGTTCCAAAAAAAAAAAAAACCTTTGTGTCTAAACCAACCCCCACCCCCCGGTCGCGGTTACCGAGTAATCTTATATGAAAAATGCTAACCTCCACTCTTATGGTCGGAGTATGTAAAAAATGTATCGATATTTAAGAAAAATGTATTAATATTCGTAAAAGTATGTTGACGTCCGTTAGATATGTATTGATATTCGAACTTGTTTGTCATTACATACATATTATCGTTCACCTAATGGGTGGAGGTTAGCAACTCGTCATAACATCTTTGTACTTTCTTGGAATTGTTCATTTTGTAGAGCTAGTCGAGTATGTTGTTTACGTAAGTAATTAGTTTGATCGAGCATCCATAGGTACGTGGAAAGAAGAAAAAAAAAAACAGATTTATAGAAGGAAAAATTTGAAACTAAAATTGCCCATTTTTTCCTCGTACAAATCTGTTTTGTTTATGTACCTATCGATTTTCGATCAAATTAATTTCTTACATGGATAATAAACTCGACGAGTTCTACAAAATAAATTATTTTGATCATTGTTGTGGGCCCAAGAGGGGCCCAAAACTGAATCGGGCTGGAGCAAAGAAAACAGGATAGGAACTTTCCCAAACCTAGTCCAGCAATGATGATTTGATAGCTCATCTCGTAGACCTTGTAAAATTACATACTGTGGTGGAGCGAATTCCCGGTCACTCTCCTTGATCCGACTGAACTAATTGTGCTTTTCTTGGATTGAACCCTCGCCTGAGCTCCACTCCTACACGCTGAATAACCGCATTAATACCAGACCTGACTGTGGAAGTCCGGAATGGTACTCCAATGGTCAAGTAAGTGGAAGGAGGTGAAGGAAAGTGCAAAACTCAGATTTAGGGTTTGATAGTAGGTTGTGTTGTACCCTTTACCTTTAAAATGGAGAACTTGACTTGTCCTCCAAGTACCATCGTACCTAGCATGCACAATAACCACTTGGCCACATCTGACGATAGAGATAGAGGGGGTTACCAGGACATACAACGGGTCATCCTTTAACGTGTGTCATAAGTGCAACGTTGAGCAAGCTGGTTGAACACATGCATGAACTTCCTTCTGCAAGTCTAGTCGGTTATATCATTCAGATCCGGGAAAAACAATCACAACCTTGCCTTTAAGCGTTCGGGTCACGGGTGTGGATCCTATAATCCCCCCGGCTTGGACCGTTTGGTTATGGATCATTAAGTGTGGGGGTCTCTTCGCCGGAGTTAACTCTTTGAACCTCTTGGAGTGGGACGGGCAATGATGGAGAGGACCATACGCGCCTGAGCCGCTGCCGCTCGCCGGGGATGGTAACCTGCACACGTAGACAACCACGTCAGTGCCTAGCCCGGACGGTGGTGGTCCGGGAAGGCACTCCGATGATAAAGTCAGTCACCGGTGGGAAGAAATGCACCAGAGATCTTAGAGAGAGAAGTGAAGAAGTGGAGTTATGAGGGTAGTAAATGAGGAGAGAGGAATACCCATTGTGGTAGTTGTGGCTGGGTATTTATAGGCTGAGGGGCGTGCGTCCCACGCGCTCGGCGCCCCTCACGCGCCTGTCATTCACGCTTGGAATGACAGGTGATATGACCTTCACCCCAGCCCCAGACGCCATGTCTGGGCTGACGTCACGGCACGTGGGTTCGAGTAGTCAAATCAGCTCGAGACATTCCCCATCACCCACGTGCTTCTGCAGGCGGTGGTGGCAGAGTAGGTGACTGCCGCATTTAATGCCTCATCATGGACTGTGTGGCGTGCCCGACACACTTCCACCAAACCGGATATATCCGAGCCCCACGTTACCGAGGTCAACCGACTCGGCAAGCGTGCGGCCCAGCCCCTCGGGCGCTCGGCGCGTCGCTCAGCGGAGCTACCGAGGGTTGTCTGGGAACCAAGCTGTGAGTACCATGTCCTTGGCACCAAGACGTTCGGCAGACATCGTTCAAACCTATATTCGTCCAGGACCCTGTATCCGCACTGTCCGCCGAGGGCACCGTTCGTTCGGCACCATTGAGGCGGATCGACCTGCATTCGGTTTTGCAGATTCTGGGATAGTGACCCTTTTAGCTCTTCGTGATGTGGAGGGGGGCCCTTGCTGACCCCTATGAACCCGGCCGCTACAATAGCCACATCAACTACCCAAGCAGAGGGACGAAGAATGCGGGAGTTGATTCGATTGCGGACGGCGGCCGAAAAGGATAGGCTCGGCGCTGCTTCGTCGGGGGTCGGAGTACCGTGCTCGGCAGATTTTCCCCGACGGCTGAGCTACTGGAGCTCCGAACCCCCTTATCCGAACACTTGAGGGTGGTAAGCGTTCGGAACGTCGCATCGAACAGTAATGTGAAGGGACGTCTGACGCATTGGTTCAGAGATATGTGACGCGTGGTGATGTTCGTGCCACGTGTCGTCACTTGATTGGTCCAGACGCCGTCGTCTGGATTCGCGCCCAAACGATTTGAACGCGTCTGGACAGGTGTCACAATCTGGGGGGGGTGACCCTTGGCCTCCCGAGCCGTGCCATAATGGCCCCCAACCCCTTTCCTCTATAAATACACGGGAGGGAGGAGAGAGAAAACACCGTTATTCTCTCTCTCTCTCTCTCGCTCCAGAGCTGCTCCGCCATCATCCACCGCTGCATCCAGCCGTTTTCTTCGCAAAAATCCCGTTTTCAGGCCAAGATCTTCGTCAAAACTCAGGTATTTTTGCTTCTCATCAGTTTTCCTGCATTTTTGCTAAGTTTTCGTACATTTTGGGTGATTTTTTCAAAGTTTTCAACTTCTCGCCTTTCTCGCCTTCTGTTTTTCTTGAGTTTTCCGGCGGTTCGTGCGGCGGAGCACGGCCGCCGGATTCTGGGATTGAAGAACACTCAACGTGTTCTTCCGAGCGTTCATCATTCGAGCGCACTGTCTTCTGCCGAGAGCTGTTTGAGTGATCCGAGCGGCTTTCTCCTTAGGTTTAGCCGAGAGCTCTCTAACCTGTTGGGCTCTCGGGATAACTGACACCCTGTGGGGAGCTCGGCTGGGGCCGAAGCTCAACCCTTCATATTTTCTTGAACTCAAACCTGTGCATATCGCTGATGGTTGTTTCACCCGTGCACTGTAGGTTATTGCTTGGATGAGCTCAACCTCCTCCAACTCATCCCAAGACGACGTTCTCGCCGATTACAGGTTCGGCAATTTCGTCCAAGACCTCCTCCTCCGCGAACAACTAAGGACTCTCGGGGGGGATTATAGAAGCCGAGTGCATTCCGTCCCTCCACAAGCAGGAGTATCACCACTGAACATAGCCCCCTTCAAGCCATATCCCCCGAACGTTGGATGGAAATGGAGGCAGAAGCTAGGCGCGCCGAGAGCGGTTCTCAGGCCATTACGTCCGGTCAAAACATACCTCCGAATCCGGTCCCCGAGACGGCCGTGCCGACCGATGTCCCTTCATCTCCCACCATTGACCCTACCGAGCTCCCAGATCTCTCCGGAGACTGGGCTTCGGATCCCGAAGTGATTGAGATCGACAGGGAAACCGCGGGGTTCGACGAGCCCGAGCCTGTCGAGGTTCTCAAAGTGGACGAGTTCTCAGCCCGGTCTCCGCAAACCGAGGGGCACATTCCTCGCAACGAGGGTGAGGACGAAGGCTCCTCGCACCACGGTGCCGAGAATGAAGAGCAGGAGCAAGCCCCCGAAGATGAAGATGAGGCCGATGTCGAGGGGGGCGTCGAGTATGGGCACGGCTGCGAAACGATCCCGCCGCCGAACCCAAAGCATGGGAAGTGCAAGTACGTCGACACATATTTCGACGGTTCTGCGGACAAGCTCGCCGCGTTCCGAAGGGACTACAATATCCCTGCTAATGTGGAAATCACAAGGCCCACCGATAACAAAATCCACTATGTGCAGGGGCAGGTGACTGTGCCCTTGATGGCCATCACCGAGGGTGGCCTGACTTTCCCCATGCCCCGGCTCCTTCGGCAATTCATGAATGTGTACGAGCTCGCCCCCCCACCAGCTGGTCACCAACGTGTACCGCATCATCTGCTCGGTGGTGAGGCTATCCGAGCGACACAACATTCCCTTCCGCCTGCCCGACCTCATGGCGGTCTACACCTGCGCGCGGAGTAAAAGCTACGGCCGCTATTACTTCTCGAGGTGCCCCGAGTACCCCCACCTCATCGGTAAACTCTCGGACTCAGAGAGGCATGCCTGTGAGTTGGTCATAGTCAAGGGGAACTACGAAAAAACCCCGGGCGAGGAGTCCAGGTGGTCCGTACCCTGGCAACGAGGACGCCCTAGTAAGCCGAGAGCTCATCCTTGCATTTTTCATCTTTTATTTCTGTCATTGAGTGAACTTTTCTAACCTGCATTTGTCTCTTTTTTTTTTTTAGCGTGCAGGAAGGTGACAAAGAAGCTTGCCGAAGACGCGGACGACGACGTCATCGACCAGATCTTCGCCATCCCGAACCGTACTGCCCCTGAAGTCCTTGGCTACGTGCCATCATACAAGGGCTTCCTGAAGAGAGGAAAGAGTCCCGTGAAGAGGACAGGTGAGCGCCGAAGATGCCTCTTCGACACTGATATCGAGCGCTCCGACCTCTTTGGCCGGGAACGCTTGCCGAGGAGCACTCACCACCCACCCCAGGCTCTCGTTACAGGCAGCAGCTTTGAGGCTGATATGGCTGGATCTTCTGCTCTGAGGGAGGCCCAAAGGAAGGAGAGGGCCGAGAGAAAGAGGAAGGACGCCGAGAAGGCGGCGGGCTCCCAGCCCGATAACTCCACCGAAGGGGAGGGTCCTCTGAAGAAGACCCAGATGACCGAGGCTCCGGAAGGATCCAAGGCACCATTGCCGCCGACACCTCCTCCCAAAACCACGCCGACCGAGACTCAGCCGAGGAAGGTAGCCCCCAAGGACAAACAGGTGGTCTCCCCGCCACTTGGGGAAACACCCTCCCCAACCGAGAAGGACGAGCCGTGGGTCCCGGTCATCCGGACTTCGAACGGCGAACCGGTAAAAAAGAATGCCAGCGTTCGGGAGAGCCGAAAGGCGGCGATGACCCTGCTGAAGGCCCTCGCCCTGCCGAGGGACATGAAGGCCGAGGCGAAGAATACGGCGGATAACTACGCCGAGCTCTGCACCCACATCGTGCGGGTAAAACTCTAACTTCACATTCCGCATTTTTCCCAAGTCTTTTTCTTCGGTCTATTACTCAATTAGTTCAATTTCTTGCAGGCTGGCCAGTCGGCTTTGGCTCTCGGTGACAAGGTATACAAACTTGGCGTCGAGAAGTCCGAGGTCGAGAAGAAGCTGGAGGCGGAGCAGAAGGCTCGGGCTGATTTGAAGAAGAGCGCCGAGGCCCTTGCTGCCGACGGCCAAGAGCTTGAGAGGCAGCTGGCGGAGGCTCGCCATCTTCAGAAGGAAGCCGAAGAGAGGGCCATGACAGCCGAAAGCAAAGTCACAGCCGCCGAGGAGAGGGCTGTTAATGCTGAGAAGGAGCTGCAGCATGCCAAGACCGATCACGATGAGATGATGGCCGCTGCTGATTCCAACGGCTACCAAAGGGGGTCGCGGGATACGCTACAGAAGTTCGCCAAGGAGGCCAACGAGAACGAGGAGAAGGCCTTCGGAAAAGGTTACCTCCTCGGGCGTGCTGACTGCTGGTCCCAAGCCTTTGCTCAGGCCTATGACATCATCTCCGTGCCGGCGGATTCCGCCCTTCGGTCCTCCATCCCTCCTGTGCCCGAGACCGTGGTCCCGGAGATGCCCTTCGATGATGATGAGGAGGACACTCCCAAGGGCGGAGACGTCACCAACACAGAGGCTACCGAAGGGAATGGTGCCGATGCCACTGCCAACAATCAGGACCAGATCCCCGATGCCACCGACACGGGGGCCTAACCAGCTGCTTGTTTTCCTTCTTTCTTTTTGTTTTAAGTCTATGTATTCGGGGCCGGGCCCCCTCGTTTTTTGTAATGAATGAGAAAATATTTTTCTTTCCTTCCTCTTCTATGCTTGCATCCAAATGTATGAATATTTATGTCTGAATTTCTTTCAAGTTATGGTTCTCGTTCATAACGAATCGTAATCACCGAAACTGGTAATAAATGATAGCCCCTGCTTCGGCGGGGAGCCAACGCAATAACGGCACCCTGCCGAAGCAAAATGTTTGTATAAGAACGCGCCGAGCGAGTAATCGAAACAATAGCCCCCGGCTAGTTCGTCAGGTAGGTCCCGAGACCAGGGGCATCTCCCCGAACGCTGGTACGTATTAGCGCCCGCTCTATCAGACACGACTGTGTGTTCAACCGAACGCTAACAAATAGTTTTGGCCGAGTAGAGACCTTTGTTCAACCAAACATAGACGACCGTTCAACCGAACAGGGTCGGGTCGTTCCACCGAACGGCAGTGATTTTGATATGGCCTTCGTGCCGAGGGTAGTTACTTGTAGGAAAGTGAAAATCAAGAAATGACAGTAACTATAAAGAAATGATCTTATCATTAACATCTCGATCCCCAGGCATTACAAAAAGCTACCGAGGGCACGACAATCGTAAAAATGATAAACATAAGATCCTAACCATAAAATTTCCTTAACTTTGAGGCGTTCCATGGGTTGCTGACTGCTGTGCCGTCCAGCTCGGCAAGCTGGCTAGGATACGGTAAGGACCCTCCCAGTTGGGCATGAACTTCTTTTTGTTTTTCTTTTGCACGACCGCTCGGAGGACGAGATCATCAACATTAAAGGGGCGGATGCGAACGTGCTTGTTATACCCCCGAGCCACCTCCTGCTGGTAGGCCGCGTACTTGATGTGAGCTTCATCACGGAGATCCTCAATCTGATCAAGCTCGGAGGCCAGGTGCTCATCGTTCATGGCTGGATGGAACACTTAGGTTCGGGCGGAGGGAACAACAGCTGCAAGTGGAAGGACGGCCTCCATCCCGTAAGCCATTGAGAACGGCGTTCGGCCAGTTCCTCGCCGGGGGGTCGTTCGGTAGCCCCAGAGGACCTTGGGGAGTTCCTCCACCCACTCCCCGCGCTTGTTGGTCAGCCGACGCTTGAGGCCGGCCGAGATCGACTTGTTCGATGCCTCGGCTTGGCCATTTCCTTGAGGATAAGCCACGGTTGAATTATAAACTCAGATGTTCTTTTTCTTGCATAGCGTTTTAACGGCCTCGGCGACGAATTGAGTGCCGTTGTCGGAGATGATAGCATAGGGTACGCCGAACCGAGAGATGATGTTCTTCCAGATGAACTGCTCGACCTCGGAGGTCGTGATGGAATCAGCGGTTTGGCCTCCACCCACTTGGTAAAGTAGTCTGTGGCCGTGATTAGGTGCCGAAACCCACCGGGGGCCGTAGGAAGAACTCTGACAATATCAAGCCCCCACTGGGCGAACGGCCATGGATTTGTGACGGGCTGTAGGGACATGGTGGGCCGGTGAAGGATGGGGGAGTGTCTCTGGCACGCCTCACACTTTTTGACATAATCCTCAGCGCTCCTCTTCATTTTCGGCCACCAGTAGCCCTGGGTAACAGCCCGCTCGGAGAGAGAGCGACTTCCCGAGTGGCTGCCGCAGCTTCCCTCATGGAGCTCATGCAGGACGTGAGGTACCTCGGCGCTGTGCAGCACGCGGAGGTCTGGACTGACGTAGGTGCGGCGGTATAGCTGTCCAGTCGGGGAGAGGAAGTAGGACGCAGACTGGCAGCGGATTCGGTGCGCTTCCTTCTTGTCTAAAGGGAGGGTCTGGTCTCGGAGGTAGGAGATCAGGGGATCCATCCAGCTCGGGCCAGAAGCAGCGATTGTCATAACGTCTTCGGCGCCCGGCTCGAAGCTTGGGAACGCGATCTCCCCGAGCGTGATCGTCCGCGTGCCTCCGAGCTCGTTGCAGGCTGATCCGAGAGCAGCAAGGGCGTCGGCATGAGCGTTCTTGGCTCGGCCGATATGGGAAAAGTGGACTGCCTTGAAGCTATTTTGCAGTTCCAGGACATGGCTGAGGTATTTCAACATCCGAGCATCTCCAGAGCCATAATCGCTATTCAGCTGGTTCACCACCAGCATGGAATCACTATAAACCTGTAGTTCATCCACCCCGAGAGCGAGAGCAAGGCGGAGTCCAGCAATTAAGGCCTCGTACTCGGCCTCGTTGTTTGTGGCTGGGAAATCGATGCTCATAGCACACTCGTGGATGGTCCCTTCAGGAGAAATAAGCACAATACCAGCCCCTGCCCCTCGGTTGTTTGATGCACCGTCTACATGCATCCGCCAGGACTCGCCCGTATAAATTGTAGCCGTGCGGGGAGGGGAGCGCTTGAGAACGAACCTAGACTGTTCGGGGGCGGTGGTGCTTTTGGCCGCCTCGGCACCAGCGTCTTCGGCCGTCATTTCCTTCCGGAGATCAGTTTCCAGCTTCGGTGTGAGCTCGGCGACGAAGTCAGCCAACGCCTGACCCTTAATCGCCGTCCGGGGATCGTACCGGATGTCGAAGTTGGCCAATTCCAAGGACCACTTGCAGATCCGATCCGAGAGATCTGCCTTGCGCATGACGGTTTTCAGGGGATACGCTGTGATTACCACGACCGTGTGGCTCTGGAAATAGGGTAGGAGTTTCCTCTTTGCCGTAACCAGCGAAAGTGCCAACTTCTCAATTGGCAAGTACCTGGTCTCGGCTGGGAGCATTGTTTTGCTCGAGTAATAGATTGGGAACTGCTCCAAACCCTCCTGCCGAACCAGTGCCGAGCTCACAGCATGTTCGGACACCGCCAGGTAAAGGTAGAGATCTTCGTCCTCCCTCGGCATGACTAGCAGGGGTGCTCGGGACATGTAGTTTTTAAGCCCGGCGAGTGCAGCATCGCACACAGAATTCCAGACAAAGGCTCTCTTACTGGTCTTGATGGATTGGAAGAAGGGTCGGCAGGCATCGGACGACCTGCTTATAAATCGATTGAGGGCAGCAGCCATCCCTGTCAACCGCTGAACCTCCTTGATTGTCGACGGCGCTCGGAGCTTCTGTATAGCTTCTAGCTGGTTGGGGTCGGCCTCGATCCCTCGGCGGGTGACGAGGTACCCCAGAAATTTTCCAGAACCGACACCGAACGCACACTTCTCCGCATTAAGCTTCAGATCGTGCCTTCTGAGGATGGAGAAGACCTTGCTGAGGTAAGAAAGGTGGTCTTCTGCGAATTGGCTTTTTACTACCATATCGTCGATGTAAGCCTCCATGATGTCGCCGAGCTCCTGTGCGAACATCTTGGAGACCATTCTCTGGTAAGTAGCCCCTGCGTTTTTTAAGCCGAATGGCATGACCCGGTAGCAATAGGTACCCCTCGGTGTGATGAATGCGGTTTTCTCAACGTCCGTTACGTTCATTGCGATCTGATGGTACCCTCGGTAAGCATCCATGAAGCTGAGCCTAGCGTGCCCGGCTGTAGCTTCCACCAACTGGTCTATCCGAGGGAGGGAGAAATAGTCTTTTGGGCAAGCATCGTTGAGGTTAGTGTAGTCCACACATACCCTCCACTTCCCGTTCTTCTTTTTTACTACCACGGTGTTTGCCAGCCACGTGGGGTACATCACCTCTCGGATAGCCTCTGCCTCGATCAGGCGGTCAACCTCTTCCAAGACGGCGTCGGAGTGGATGGCCGAGGACCACCTTGGTTTCTACACTATTGGCCTCCTAGCCGGATCAACATTGAGGGCGTGCGTGATGAAATCAGGGCTGACACCCGGCATTTCATAAGGAGTCCACGCAAAGACCTCGATGTTATCCTTGAGGAAGGAGACCAAGTCGTTCCGCTCGGGATTAGAGAGATCCGAGCCGAGCATAAAGTATCTGGTGCCTTCTTCGTTGATGGGCACCTTGACCAATTCTTCGATTGACTTGTCTTCAGCCTTGGAGCCAACGTCTTCGAGGACTGGGGTGCATTCGGGCACCTCAATCCACTGCACCTGCTTCGGCGGCTTGCCCTCCCTTCTGTCTTTCTGGCGGACGGCATTGACAAAGCACCTCTTGGAGGCCATCTGGTTGCCCCGGATGGTCTCCTGTTTCCCAGACGTGCCAATGAACCGGACGCACTGGTGGAGGGTCGAAGCTATCGCTCCCATCGCGTGGAGCCAACCTCGCCCCAGGATGGTGTTGTAAGGGCTCGGCGAATCCACCACGGTGAACTCTATTTCCAAACGCATCGACCCCGCCCAGACGGGGAGGGTGATGCTGCCGAGCGGGTATACTGGGAACCCTGAGAATCCGACTAGGGGGTGTCGGAGGGGGTAAGCTCATCACGCGTTCGCCCAATGGCCTTGTAGGCCGAGTAGTAAAGGACGTCGGCGGAGCTCCCCTGGTCCATCAAGATCCGCCTGACCTCCACGTGGTCAATACTTACCTCAATTACAAGGGCGTCATCATGTGGGAGCTGCAGCCCATCCAGATCCTGCTCGGAAAAGGAGATAGTGTACGGGTCATTGGGCTCCTCATACTTCCGCTTCGGCGCTCTGCCGAGCGTCATCACTTGCATAGCGGCTTCCATCTTTTGCAGCTCTACATGCATTGCGTCGGCTCGGGCTTTCCCGACCGTCCCGTGGATTGTAACGACCACCCCTGGACGCACCCTGTCTCCTTGCGCCTGCTGCCCTAGCGGCTGAGGTACGATAGCTTGCTGGTTCGGCTGGGGGGCAGCCCCTCTGAGCACGGTCGACGTGCGGTTGTGGTCTATCCAATTCTCCATGCGTCCCTCGGCGACCAATCGCTCGAGGTGCGCTTTAAACGGCCGGCATCCCGTCGTGTAGTGGCCTACCTCATTGTGGTATGTGCATTTTCCTTTTTGGGTGGGATCTGACCCCATTTTCTCCTCCGGCCAGTAGAACCACCGCTTCCTGCCGATTTCTGCAAGCAACCTGTAGATTGGCATGGTAAAGACAGTGGTCTCGGCGACATAGTCATTGTCATTTCGGGGGGGCTTCTCCCATCCCCCTCTGCCGTTGTTGCTTCCGCTGGCATCCCGGGGGCCCCTGTTCCCATCTGCCCCACCTTGATCGTTTCTTCCCTTCCTTAGGTTGTTCACTTGTTTCTTTGCTTCCTTCGGCATGCTCTTGCTGGAACCTCCCTTGGACGCTCAGTCAAAGAGCAACTCTTCGAGCTCTCGGAAACGGTTCACCGTTTCCATCAATTCCACCATGTTCTTCGGAGGTCGCACCATGAGCTCTTTGAAAAGGTCGGAACGGTCATCGAGCCCATTTTTTAATGAAGTGAAAGCGATCCTTTGATCACAACCTTCCATGAGGCTGTACACCTCCCAATAGCGTGCAATGTACTCTTTCAGGGTCTCGTCCTAGCCTCTCTTCATGTTGACAAGCGCGTCGAGCGTCTTCGGCTGTGTGTTGCTAGTCACAAACCGAGACGTGAACGCGCACTCGAGCTCATCGAAGTCATTTATAGACCCCGGAGCGAGCTGGCTATACCAAAGGAGGGCCATGGTTCCCAGGCTCATGGAGAACGTTCGGCACATGAGGGAATCGCTATGGCCGTAGAGCTCGGAGACCAGGCGATACTGCTGGACGTGCGTAATCGCGTCCGTCGTGGGCTCATACTTATCAAATTTGGGAATTTTGAACCCGCGCGGTGGGGCTGCCTCGGTTATTGTTCGTGAGAAAGGTGATTGCTTTGCTTTTTCTAACCTGGAGTCGGCAGGGTAAGGGCGGTTGAGGTCGACCGCTCGGTATTCCCCGTGAGCTCGTTTTGCTGACCCGGCGGCTCGGCGCTCCATATCGTGCGCGTCTGCGTGCACGTTGCTCCTCTCGGAGAACAGCCTCTTGTTGTGCCTGTCCCGGGCCCCAGCCGAATCTTCCCGACGCCGGCGGTCCCTGGTGTCGGGCTCGGCATGATAAACCTTTGTCTCACCCGTCTGTGTGTTGACGAGTACGATGCTGCCACCGTTATTCCGCAGCGTGTATCTGTCTCCGGGCCTAAGACCGTTGTTTTCGTTATGGCAATGCCCTGCCGAGACCTCAACAGGGTTGGTGACCATGTTGCCACGCGAGCAATCACCCCGAACGTTGGGTACCCCGCTCCGGACGCCATGCCTATCCACCGATCGGCAATGGCGCCGGTCACCTCCCCGATCCCTCGATCGGTTATGGTTACGGTCATCCCCCCGTTCTTCGTGCGCTCGGTCTCGACCGTTGTCATCTTTTGGGACGTCCGCCAGGCCCTTTCCTTTGTAATGTTGCTTTTTCGCCTCCCGGGCGTATTCCGCGTCCACTCGGACATTTGGTGTCCGAGCGCTAGATGCCGTGGCGCTATCCTCGGCGTGGTCAGTCCGCCGAGACTGCCTGCCGTGTGTATGTTGCTGGGGCAAACGCGCCATTTCCGATGGGACAACAAGTGCTCCGCCTCGGTGGTCCACCTCCACGACCTGCCCGAGACGGGAAAAGACTGGATCCTGTTCCTCGTTGTCAATCCTCGCGCTCGGCGGCGGCCTCCGAGTCCTCGTCCTCGTCCGCCCACCGGTCCTTGACGTTGTAGGTTGGTTTCTGGCCTGCTTTATGGCTAGTACTTCCTTTCTTAGCAGCGCCAGCTCAGCCTCTATAGTGAGAGGAGGAGGTGGGGGAAGAACTTCTGTGAGTGCTGGAGTTGTGAGGTTGTCAAGAGAAAGAATGTTTCCATCCATGCTAAAGAGGATGTTGCTGGGACCGGCGTTGCTGGGGCCGGCTCCGTTGGTGGCCGTTCCATCCCTGTTGACAGTTGGGGGAGGAGTGAGCCCCAAGTCACTCCTGACCTAGTGGTACCGGTACCGGTCGGCGGTGTTGCGGTACCCGTCGGCGGGACCAAATGCGTCAAGTCCCAGTGTGAGGTTGGCCATTTTGAGCAATATTTGAAGAGGTTTTTAGGAGTTTTCTGGAGAATGGGAAGATACACCACCAATGTGTTCAGAGAGGCTGGGAGGAGTGGCTTTTCCTGATCCCCAGCGGAGTCGCCAATTGTGGAGGTCTCTTCGCCGGAGTTAACTCTTTGAACCTCTTGGAGTGGGACGGGCAATGATGGAGAGGACCATACGCGCCTGAGCCGCTGCCGCTCGCCGGGGATGGTAACCTGCACACGTAGACAACCACGTCAGTGCCTAGCCCGGACGGTGGTGGTCCGGGAAGGCACTCCGATGATAAAGTCAGTCACCGGTGGGAAGAAATGCACCAGAGATCTTAGAGAGAGAAGTGAAGAAGTGGAGTTATGAGGGTAGTAAATGAGGAGAGAGGAATACCCATTGTGGTAGTTGTGGCTGGGTATTTATAGGCTGAGGGGCGTGCGTCCCACGCGCTCGGCGCCCCTCACGCGCCTGTCATTCACGCTCGGAATGACAGGTGATATGACCTTCACCCCAGCCCCAGACGCCATGTCTGGGCTGACGTCACGACACGTGGGTTCGAGTAGTCAAATCAGCTCGAGACATTCCCCATCACCCACGTGCTTCTGCAGGCGGCGGTGGCAGAGTAGGTGACTGCCGCATTTAATGCCTCATCATGGACTGTGTGGCGTGCCCGACACACTTCCACCAAACCGGATATATCCGAGCCCCACGTTACCGAGGTCAACCGACTCGGCAAGCGTGCGGCCCAGCCCCTCGGGCGCTCAGCGCGTCGCTCAGCGGAGCTACCGAGGGTTGTCTGGGAACCAAGCTGTGAGTACCATGTCCTTGGCACCAAGACGTTCGGCAGACATCGTTCAAACCTATATTCGTCCAGGACCCTGTATCCGCACCGTCCGCCAAGGGCACCGTTCGTTCGGCACCATTGAGGCGGATCGACCTGCATTCGGTTTTGCAGATTCTGGGATAGTGACCCTTTTAGCTCTTCGTGATGTGGAGGGGGGCCCTTGCTGACCCCTATGAACCCGGCCGCTACATTAAGGATAGCAATTCAACCCGTCCATGTAACGACCCGGATTTTAGCCGTATTTTTTTTTTTTTTTTGAAAAAGTTTTATTAATAAAATTTAGTAATGATTAAATTTATTTTTGTGATTTAGTGGTCCTAATCCCATTACACTATCCGGTTACCCTAACCAAAAATCCTAAACTACGGTCCTAACTCTACTAAGTTTCTTTTATCCTTTCAATCAAACCATCATTTCCACCAGCAAATTTTTGCTTAGCCATTTGTGGTTCCCTTTTTTCCCAACCAATAAGAATTCAACACACCCCACTAATACTTTCCTCCATCTCCTAAACAATAGGTGTCCTCCAAACTTCTTTTTATCCAAAAGATTTAGTCTTAAACCCAACCACCTTTAAACTCTCCTTCATCCTTCTCAACTCAGCAAAAGAAAAAAAGAAGAAGGAAAAGACAAAGAGAGGGAGAACATTTCGGCAGAGAGAGAGAGATAGCTGGGTAGGAAAGAAAAAGAAGGAAGAAGAAGAAGTTCGGACCGTTCGACGCAACCGAGGCCCATCCAAATCACTCCGGTTTAACTTAATCTTCAGAAGAAAGGTAGGTTACATCCTACTGAACCCATCGGTATATAATAAGTCGATTTTCGTTGCGTAGAAACAAAACCCGAGCATTTCGTTAGTTGCAAGGTAGTGTAAATTCGTTTTTGACCTTCTGAGCTACTGGGTCCCGTCCAAAACAATCTGAACCCAACTTTTTCCGTGATATAAATGTAGTTCATTTCATAACGAACGTTTTGATATATAATACGTTGATTTTCGTTGAGTAGAAATAAAACCCAAGTGTTTCGATCGTCGGGGAGCAGTGTATATGCGGTTTTGACCTTCTGAGCTACTGGGCCCCGTCCAAAACAATCTGAACCCAACTTTTTCCGTGATAGAAATATAGTTCATTTCATAACAAACGTTTTGATATATAATACGTTGATTTTCGTTGAGTAGACATAAAACCCAAGTGTTTCGATTGTCGGGGAGCAGTGTATATGCGGTTTTGACCTTCTGAGCCACTGGGTCCCGTCCAAAACAATCTGAACCCAACTTTTTCCGTGATAGAAATGTAGTTCATTTCATAACGAACGTTTTGATATATAATACGTTGATTTTCGTTGAGTAGAAATAAAACCCAAGCGTTTCGATCGTCGGGGAGCAGTGTATATGCGGTTTTGACCTTCTGAGCTACTGGGTCGCATCCAACCCACTTCAAATCCAACTTTTTCTGTGATAGAAATGTAGTTCATATCCTAACGAACATTTTGATATATTACACGTTAATTTTCATTGTGTATAGACAACCCAAACGTTTCGATCAGGAGTGTACATGACTACCAACCCATTCGGTTGAGCATACTGACTTGTAATAAAGTTAATAAATAGTACATAGGACAAGCTTCAGAAATCTTAACCAAACAGATAGTGTCGAACTCTGACCCCATTTTATTCTTATAAATTTATCTGTGTTCAAGGAATTAGGCGAGCATTTGATAAAAACTATTGCACCTTCAACCAGTTTTGAGCATATTAGAATGGCCATTTATTAGAAGTGTTAATTAGCATTTGGATATAATACGTTGTGGAGTAATTTACGAAAGTTTAGCTTATGTCATCACTCTGTTATTTCTGATCATGTTGTATTATGATTTTGCACTCGAGTTCTTAACGCATGTTTTAGATTATCTTTTTATAGTAATGTTGTTATGCAAATAGTAATGTTGTTATGCAAATTTGTCATATCCCAATAACTTAGACGGACATTTGCTTCATGGGTGGGTTTACGGTTTGGAGATTTACATGTAGATGTAAATTGAAAAGTAATGAAAATGGTAATGTGTGAAAATATTGTTGAGCTGACCAGCTGTGGTTCCGGGGGTTACCGGAGTGGGCCCCGGACGGATGAACATTTTGAATACGAAACCCTAGATAGGACATGGTGGTGATTGACTCTCAAGAATGGTCGGGCTATAAGGGTGGCACTGTGCTTGCGTCACAGCCCGGGGATGAGTTGTCGGGCCGCACTCCCGGTGAATCTCGTTTATCGTGCCTTGGGGTCATGGAAGTGGTACTCGGGTATATAACCCAGGTTCTCTGTCCGGATCTTCGCAAGGGGGAGTCGAATCACACCAGTTGGCCTATGCTAGAGGTTGGAGGGTAGGATGGATCTCGTGGTTGAGAATCCTAGATGACACTTAGGTAAATGGCTAGTAATTAATCAGTAATGTTATTTTTGCTATCTCCTTTTATTCGTTTATTATTCATGTTTATCTGTTAGATACGTGGGGTTAAGTAGAGTAGGATATTCCTATTGGGCTTTTTAAGCTCACGGGTACTTGTACCGCGGTGATTTATCACCAGGTAATGAAGACGGAGCTGAGGGACCGTACAAGCAGACAAATATCAACACTGCTGAGGAGAAAGCCAACGAGTCTTGTTTTCCGTATGCTTAGTCGCTCTGAAAAATTTAGTCGACTACATTCTGAAAGCTTCAAGTCTTATTGAAAATTGTATTTTGACAGTTTAACTTTAATTCGATATGGTTGTAAAACTATAACAATTGCTTTCGGTACGATTTTATGATGGATCTATGGAATGTTTTTTGTGAAATTACTTTTTTAATTTATTTTAACGTTTCCAAAAAATCGGGGCGTTATAGTCCAGCCCCAAAACCGACCGGGGTGGGTATTTATTAAATTTTTATGTTATAAGGTCGGGGGTAGGGGAAGAATGAAAAAACCCGGTCAGGTTAGTATAGGGTTAGGGATGATGTCACCCCTACTTGAACCCGCCCTGAAAATTTTTTGTGCATAAAATTTTATTTTTATTCTTGTATTTTTACCATTACAATTAAAATCTCATATCATATATTAATTATTTTTCATTTCCCTTATAGATAGTAGATGTTGGTTAAGTTGTAATTGTTATGTTTTGTACTTTTATAATTTTTGCTAACTAATTTTCATAATAATAACATAATTTTTTCATATGTAAAAAAAATAGGGGCGGGGCGGGTAAACCCGTTACCCAATGGGGGCGGGGCAGGGGGTACCGATCAATTACCCAATCAAGTTAGGAGCGGGTTAGGGGGATGGATTTTGGGGTGGGGGTCGGGGTATGACAAAACCCGCCCCGCCCTGCCCCATTGCCATTCCTATGTATCATCATCATTCGGCCTGACCCATAGATGGTCCTAAGCAGGCCCTTGAGTTATCCCCTTTGATCCATCTGAACTACTTCCTCTGGACATGACATGATTATTTGGCCCACTCTGCAAGCTTAGAGCATGTCTAGTACACTACCTAAAAAATTGTTTACTAAAGTGTACACCTAAGCACATGTGGGGACCTATTTTATGTGCTAAAAACTAGTTAGCTGGCTAAGGAGGAATGCACTTTAATGAGCTACCTATATATATTCATTATCTTTTAGTGTAACGACCCGGAATTTCGCCCTTTTTTTGTTGTTTTCGAATAAAATTTTGATTTCATTAAATATTTTACTAATTAGCTAATTTAACTTAGCTCAATTGATTACTACATTTTTATTTCGCCCATATAAATATGTATATGTGTATTCAATTACCTTAACCATTTCTTTTTATCCTAACCGAATTACTTTCTAACCAAATTCTCCCTAACTTAGTCCAATGAGACTAAAACCATCACCTCTCTTAGTCATTTTGTGTCTAACCAAATACGGCACCTACTTTATCTCAGCCATTCACAAGCCAACAACACCATGGGGGAGTTTCCTTTATCTCTTGGACAAATACCGCATTTGCACATCTAAATATCCTATGGGATATTACCCTTTATTATCTCCCAACTTTTCCTACAAAAAATTAGTCATTGCCCCACACTCTCCTTTGTTTTCATTCGGCAGAGAAAGAGAGAGAGTTTTCGGCAGATAGAAGAAAGAATGAGGGAGTCTGTAGGAAACCCAAATTAGAAAGAATTATCCAACGCATCACCTCCACCTTCAACCACCATAGCCACCCCACAATCCTCACCACCACATCAGCTCTTTCCCCTGTCCATTTTAGCTTCAAAACCAACGCAGAAACCGGTTCAAAACCATCCAGAGATCAGCCGTTCAAGCTCCAAAACCTGCCCCGAAACCGCTCCGTTTCACCCCAAGAAATAGTCCCGAACCGGGAAACCGACGGAGCTCCATCGCCGTATAGTTGACCCGACGATCCAACCCCATTTTCTTTCCATTCTAGAACTTTGAAGGAGAGGTAGATTAATTTTTACCCACTTCCCCTAAGTATATGTAGCGGCCGGGTTCATAGGGGTCAGCTAAGGCCCCTCTCCGCATCACAAAGAGCTAAAAAGGTTCACCGTCTCAGAATCTGCAAAACTGAATGCAGATCGATCCGTCTCGATGGTGCCGAGCGAACGGTGCCCTCAGCGGAGGACGCGGTTGTACGGTCCTGGACGAATATAGATTTGAACGATGTCTGCCGAGCGAGAAGTGCCGAGGACAGGGCATTCACCGTTTGGCTCTCGGGACACCCTCGGGATCTCCGACCGAGCGACGTGCCGAGCACCCGGAGGGCTGGGCCATTCGCGTGCCGAGTCGGTCGACTTCGGTCACGCGGGGGCTCAGGTCGACTTGGTTCGGTAGTGGCGTACCGGGCACGCTGCACATTCCACGATGGGGGATTAAATGGGGCAGTCACCTACTCTACCACCGCCGCATGCAGGAGCACGTGGGTGATGGGGAATGTCTCGAGATGATTTGACTACTCGAACCCACGTGCCGTGACGTCGGCCAAGATATGGCGTCTGTGGCAGAGATGGAGGTCACATCACCTATCATTCCGAGCGCGAATGACAGGCGCGTGAGGGGCACCGAACGCGTGGGACGCACGCCCCTCGACCTATAAATACCCCACTGCAACTACCACCAAGGGGATCCCCTCTCTCCTCATTTACTACTCTCATAACTCTACTTCTCTCTCTAGATCTCCGGCATATTTCTCCCTCCGCTGACTGACTTGCCCGTCGGAGTGCCTTCCCGGACCACCACCGTCCGGGCTTGGCACTAATGCGGTTGTCTACGTGTGCAGGTTATCACCACCGGCGAGCAGCAAAGGCTCAGGCGTGGATCACCCTTTCCACCACTACCCATTCCACCCTAGAAGGTTCAGAAAGCTCACTCCGGCGAAGAGACCCCCACAGTATATTATGATGTTTATATGTTGTCTCCATTGTTTAATAATGAAATGAATCGAACCTATGCGTAAAAACAATCTTGGCCGAGTTATACTCTATTTTTCGAAAAACCAGTTTTACACTAGTATAGTAGCCGGAAAATGCTTCAAAAGTTTCTCCAAAACTTAGTACACCTAGTAGTATTATTTTATTCCATTGTGTACAGTAGTGTTTCGGACCCCACTGACTTGTCTTCTACGTGCAATACCATGAACCAATTTGAAATGATTTTGTCTATATTACACGGAACCTCCCTTGACTTACATGAATTATGAAGTTAACCCCATAATCATGATATTAGGTCGTTTCATCAGGGCTCCTGATTAAGTAGATAACTTAGGTCGTTTCATCAGGGCTCCTGATTAAGGCAAGCAAGGTGGGAGTTGAATCACGAATGGTCATAGTCTTAGTGGTTAAAATGGGAGGATGTTCTCGAGGTAGAGAACTTAGATGAAATATTAAGTTAACAACTAGATAATGAAATCATTTACCTGCTTTTTAATTCTATACTGCTTTATGCTATACTTGAACTGTGCTTAAATGTAATGTAAGGGTTAGTGGGTAAGGGTTATCTATTGGGTGATTTATCACTCATGGTGTTGTTATGGCCCTGACATTTTTACGCCAGGTATTGAAAGAGAAGGAGGAGCGTACTACCAGACGGAGGAGTTCCCTACTAAGCAGATAACAGCAAAAGAGTGGTATCTAAACATGAATCTCTAGAGATCCATCACCTCCTTTATTTTGTGGGACAAATGTAATTTAATTTTTCCAAGAAAAGTACTATGTTTATTTGTACTCAAACTAAGGCAATTATGTTATTTCCGCTGCTTTATTAATGAGATCCTTTTTAATTATATTAATCTTTTATTAAATGGTTTAAATTAATGCTTCCGAAAATCGGGGTGTTACATTTAGTCTCTCTCTGTAACGCCCCCAAAGTTTAGGTTTGTTAATAAAGATTTACATAAATAATAAATTGGGTTTACAATAGTATTCCAAAAGGAAATTACATAGGTCTCCCTGCTGATACATTCAATCTCTATAGGGTTGACTAGGAATTCTCTACTCCACTGCTCGGACGTCCATCCCGGTGGTATTCTGCTCTGCTCTATAGGCCTTCAAGCCATAGTACTCCTCCTATTTATCTCTATAGTCTAGCATAATACGTCAGAGTCGCAAAGGAACATTGTGGTATTATGCCAGGGTCACACAAGTGCAACACCGTGAGCGAGGACGCTCAATAGATAACCCTACCCCAACCTTATACTAGCAATTCTAGAACAATATAATAGGTGGCGGAATAATACGGTAAGATCATGCATGTCCAAATATTAGTGTCAAATCAAATCGAAGTACAGCTTTACAAAATCCGTACCTCGTATCATTTTCAGAATCAGAGTGCAGTGTCAATACTTATTAATTTCATATAACAGCATTCTTTTTCAAATTTCATTCATATCACATCACTTGAAAGTTATTGGCCTGTTCTACAACCCCGTTCTAACGGTCACCAACCTTTCCGCTCGAAGTCCCGGCTACCCATATCACTTAATTCCACAGCTTGTTTATGAGGTCCGTTCACTCCGTCTCACACACGACGTAGTCCCGGCTACCCATATCTCTAAATTTAACCAGTCTGTTTAGGAAGTCCGTTCACTACGTGTTGTACTGTTTGAGCTTTGACCACCAAATTCTCCCCGCGGAATTTGAGGCGGGACTCCAAACAGCACTACCGTATAGTTCCGTTGAGCTTTGACCACCAAGTTCTCCCCGAGGAACTGGGGCGGGACTCCAACGGCATTATCATCTCAATTTTCATCACGTCATCATTTTCATTCTTATCTTTATTTTTTGTCGTGAAAATAATCGTTCATTTTCTCGAAAAACATGTTGCGTCATATCGTCTCGTGAAACGTGCACATGCCATAATTTCCATAAAAATTCTCCGTTTCAAATATTTCACCTTAAATTTTCCGTTTAAAATCATTTCACGATAATCGTGTGACTCTAGGTATAAAATCTCATTGGTGACTTTCTTTAGACAAATGAGATAACCAAGAGAGTTCCAGGCCGGATGGTCAGACTGTGAGAACCCTCACCCCTGAAGAGTGATTACGATTATAGTTAGTGATTAAAACGGTAATTTTGACCCTTTTAGAATTCCCCTATTCAGAAATAGAAAATATGAGGTAGAATGTGGGTAATTTTTTTAACTTGCACTTCACGTATTGGACGTGAACGGGGTCACAAACACTTCTTTGATAGCCAAGGGCCAATCATTTAGAAATTTGTGTTCCGATATTTTCTTAGAATTCTGATAACAGGGTTACTCTTAAAATAATTTATTTATGCTATTGTGCGTATCCAGTATTTTTCTGAGTCCGGAACTCGGACAGTTTTCCGGACCGTATGACTCATGCACGGCTATGGCTAAGTGTCAAATTATTTGACACATGAAGGACACTTGGGTGAAGCATCTTTAAGTGCTTTTGTGTTAATATGATATAGGTATACAGGAAGCCGGTCTCCTAAGGGATCCCGCATACAAAATTTGGTGCGGGATCCCACATTAGACCGCCATCCTAGGTATACATACTTAACTCTAGTTAAAAGGTAAAAAGGGAATAGAGGGAGTCGGTAAAACTAGGAAAAAAGAGGAAGAAAAAGAAAAAAGAAAGGGGGAAGAAGAAGAAGAAGAAGAAGAAGAAGAAGAAGAAGAAGAAGAAGAAGAAGAAGAAGAAGAAGAAGCGGTGGCTAGCGGTGGTTGTTCACGACAATCGGCCGGAGCCCATTTCGTTGTTTTCGCCGGAGAAATTCGACTATCCAGTTAGGTAATCTTCTCCTGAAATACTTTGATACCATTAGGTTAGAAGGGGCTACTGTGAACCCTTGTTCTTGGTGTCTAAAAACCATAACCATAGGATTTTAAGATGTTGGGAGTTGTTTTGTTCTAAAGAAGTTGTGCAAATCTTGACACAGATTGCGTAACCCTTAAAGATTGCCATTTTTTAGACCCTTACGATATGAATTGAATTTTGAAGTCTTCACAACTATTGTATTACGTTTGAATACGAAGATTTTGGTACCAGAATCATGTAAAACGAAGTAGCACAGATTTAGTTATGAATTATTTTGTACAGCCTGTTATTTTCCTCGCGAATCTGTCTTGAACTACCTTATTTTGATTACTGGGCATTTTTCAAAACTGAGATAGTTATGGGATTTTTACTGGAAGTATACTTTGATGTTGGGAGTGTTTCGGCATTGGAACCAAATCATTTGGATAAATATGTGATTTTTAGTAAATAATTGAAGGAAGGTTGTTTGTCTGCGCCAGGAACTGCATACTAGCTGTTTTGTTTTGATTTCTGGGAACAACCCTTTTCAAGTTTGATTCTGAAAGTTTTACTGAGAATAAAGCTATAAGTTAGTTATGCAGATTTTGGCGCTGGTTTCACCCTTTTTGGAATTGATACGAGTGAGTTATGATTTTTCTTAGAAACTGTGGCAGATTTGCTTAGTTGGCTCAATAAACTGTTTTTCCACTAAATGTTATTCCTAGACACAAAATTAGAGTTTTCTACTGATTTAGTACTCTAGTTTATCACCTCTAATAGGTGAAATCTCTTAGAACCTTAGTTTGGGAGAATAGCTCTTAGCTTTAGAGGCTTAGCTCTTGTTGATGGTGATATACGGCTTATGGTCTTCTTTTAGGAGACACAATTCGCTGAGTTGAGAGTAAGACGAGACATGTGTGTCGTTAGCTCCGTCGTCGGAAATAAGGTGAAACACGCATATCTTGTTTACATATCTGTTTTTGAAGTGTTTTATATCTGTTGGAACATTTTTAGAATTGTGTTTAAATTGAATCGTGGATATTAGTTGATTTGTGAAATGAACTTGCCAAGATTATATTTTTTTTTACGTTGATACATCTGAACATGTGTCTGTGCTTGAGGACTTTAAACAGACAAAGTTGATGTTTGATATAAGGGTGGGAGATGCGGGCCAAGTATCTCGAGGGTTTGACGTCATTCCCATTATTGCAAGAGGTCGCTCCTCTTTTATTCTGGTCGAAACATGTTCTTGAAAGATGTGTGAAATCGACGGGTATTATGAAATGTGATATTTTAATATCACGATGGTTTTCTGCTTGAACCTAAAAGCTGGATTTTGTACTTTGAATGAACTGAAAGTTTTGATGTCTTGTTACTGAGACTCCTTCATATTACTTGGCAACTGAAAATGATGGTTTACTGTTTTGCCGGAACATTAACTTGATCCATAATTTGAATGTTTATAAGATATGTCGTGTTTCATACGAGCTTTAGCTTACGAAATTTTTAAAACCATACTTTTCAAGTCAGCAGCTGTAGATGTATTTGGCTTTGCGCTCGAACCGAAGCCCTTTTGCTTATAAATTCTTTTTGTGTGTTTAGCACTGTATAGACTTGTTGACTTTTGTTTTGATAGCCGGTTTGTTCCGGTCAGGCTATGCCAATGCATAGTGAAAGTGTTAAATACTTATTTTGACTCTGCACTTAGAACTCTGGTTATTTTGTGAATGTATATAAGGGGGCTCTTACTTTGAAACTATTTGTGAGGATAATGAAAGCCAGGCCGAGTTTTGAAAAGCAAACATTGGTCTTATGAAACTATTTGTGAGGATAATGAAAGCCAGGCCGAGTTTTGAAAAGCAAACATTGGTCTTAATGGATTTTTAAATAAATTTTCCCTAACTGTTTTTAATAATTAGGCCTATGATGACTTAGACGCACTGGCCGGTCATAGACCCTTAACCCTCGGGTTGGCTCGTGACAAGGACGAATCCAGTTACTGTCACCATTCCTTTCTTACACAGCGCGAGGCTCATCTTTTTTGACAGACCCTCAAGGGTGTTAGCCTTGGGTTATCTCACAGTTCAAATACAGTCAAAACATTTTTTAAGTTGCTTTAAGAAAAGTTTAGTCGGCTACTTCCCAAAAATCAATCGGGCATTATAACTGCATAATTTTGAAAAGTCAATTTTCATTCGGGCATTATAACTGCATAATTTTGTTTTCGAAAAGTTCATCAGGCATTATAACTATGTATTTTGAAAAGTCAATTTCAAATCGTGCATATTGTGAACACCCCGCGGAGCGATGTCCACGAAAATGGTTTCGGTTTCAAAAAATGATTTGATTGGTTGAATGGAGTCGCCACTCGGATTTGAGGACTGCACCCGAGAAACCTTTGAAAAATGACTCTTTTGCCCTTGAAAATGAAAAATGCTTTACCGGTCTCTCAAAATGAGATTTCTCGAGTCCAGGAGCTAGGTTACGTGAGGGGAAGGAATTTAAAGCAGCCCTCACGCCCGGCATAATTACCGGTCTCTACTAAATGTTTAAAGGATTTTGAAAATGTTATTTAAATGGACTTTTAACTCAAATTCATGTGAAAGCATGGCAAACGCATCAAGAATATCAATGAGATATGAGTGGATGATTCATGTACAAAAAAAAAATGTTAAAATTTCACCAAATATGTAACGACCCGGATTTTCGTAAATAAAAATTTCGCTAATAATTTAATTATTTACTTTTAATTTTCGGTTTATTGGAATATTTTTCTATTTAAATATTATTTAATTCTTTTAATTCAAATAAATAGAATTCTAGTCATGTATATGCGCGTACGAGACCGAGTAACACATCCGTTACACTACCATAGCACCCGGGGACCGTGTTTAATACCCGAAACCTACCCAACTACCTTCTTTACTTCACTCAACCAATTTCGGTACGTCATAGTCTAGTCACCTCGCACCTTGGAACTTGGTGTTGACCAAGTTAGAGAGAGAGTTAGAGAGAGAGTTAGAGAGAGAGTTAGAGAGAGAGAGAGAGAGAGAAATGCCGAGAGAGAGAGAGAGAGAGAAATGCCGAGAGAGAGAGAGAGAGAGGGAGAGTAGTGTGTGTGTGCATGAATTAGTACAATGCCCATGCATGAGTTAATGCATTGTTCACTTGTGCAAGCAAGTGGATGATTGAAAGAAGATTCCCAAGCCTATATTTTGTACCCAAAACTAGTTAGAACAAGCCTTGCTATTTTAGGAGTAACCTATACATACACACACAATACATGCATTTGAGCACAAACTACACAAACTAGACTTAGTTATCTTGACCTTTGCTTCCAAGTAACCTAGAGACACACTTCCTTAATTTAAGGAGGGAATATTCCCCCTACTTATAGCTAGTTAGGGCTACCCCTTAGCCATTTAATGGTTTCACATGCCAATTGTTCATATTAGCTCCTAAAAACACCCCGTAACAAAGGTGACCATGCAAAAACCTACACAACGAGGGGCGTATTTTTCCCCCACTATGGATGCCCACGTTGGTTACCTTGTATGTGCCCATATATGTTCATTTTGCAAGAGTAATAGCCTAGATTCCTAGCCTAGGACCTACATCAACTTGTGTACTTGACCATGTGCCATCAAAACACCACATTTACTACCCCCACATGAAACTTTCGGCCAACATAGAGGGAGGGAGTACCGAAATTTTCAAGAGAAGAGGGAGAGGTCACTTTGGCTATAAATAGGCCTACCTTTGTTTATTTGGGACCACTTTTCCCTTTCCTTCTTTGTTTGTCTCCTATATTCCCCACAAACCAACTACTTCTACCACCTTTTAGCCACCCTATTTTAGTTCTAATTAGCTACTTACTAAGTTAATTAGTGAGTAAGCTAGGTAGATTAAGGAGTTTCTACACCAACGGATTGCTAATCGGCTTCCGGTTTACACCCGGAAATTAAGGTAGTTTACTAAACTACTCTTCTAATTAGTTATTTCTAGTTCTATTATGTTGTTCTAATTAATTTTCTAAGTATGATTTTAGAGTTTGATTGGGTTAATTTATGCATGTATTAAGTTACTAAGCATGATTCTTAGTGATTAAGAAAGAGGATTTCATGTTGAAAAGATTAATAAGAAGGTTTATGAGGTTCTAATTTGAGAGTTCTTCATGAAATTAGAAGTGGGATTAGTTGATTAGAAGTAATTAGAAGATGATTAGAAGCAATTAGAAGTTGATTAGAAGATATGTATTTTTCTAGACAAGGTTCTAAGTATTATTATGTTTATTTTTCATGAAAGAAATAGTTATTCATTGTTGATTTAATCAATGGTTATTGTTTAAAATGATCTTTCTTAATTAATAGATTTGCTTTACTTAGTGAGAGATTTGTTCTTACTAGAAAGAATATCAATTGTTTTATGGAAATTTTTGTAAAAAGTATGGAATTTTAGTAAATAAATATGAAGAGAAAGTTTTCACAAATGTTTTCTAGAAATATTTTTATGAAATTATTTGTGAGTATTTTATGGCTATGATAATAAGGAGAGTAAATGGAGTTGATTAAAATTTTCTAGAAAGAAAATTGTGATTTTACTAGATAGAGGAAAAGATGTTTTATTTGGAGTTTATTAAAAAGAAAGTTTTCTAGAAATATAAAGAGTATATTTTTGGAGAGATTTAAATATTTTTAGAAAGTTCATAAATTGTGGTGATGGATTTTTGGCAAGAAATTTCTAGAAAAGAGTTTTGTTTAAATTATTTGAGAGAGAGCAAGTTGTTTAGTTTTATCTCTTTTGGAAAGAAATAAAATAGTTTTGAAAGAGGACAAGGAAGAAATGAGATTTTTTGATGAGGATTAAATTGAGAAAATTAGAAATAATATTATTGGAGAGTTTTAAAGGTATGATTTTAGGTGAAAAGATTTTTAGAAAGATTATTATTCTGAGGGAAATTGGTACATTAAAATGTATGATTTTATGTGGGAAAGGTTTCTAGAGGAAACAATCTATTTTAGAGAGATGGTATATTTTTAATGCATGATTTTATGTGAGAAATGTGTATTTGAAAGAATGTGAATTTAGAGAAAATTATGGAATATTGCATGAGCATGATTTTGAGCATGTGACACTGAGCACGTACGCGATACGTTACGTCACCGGACGTGAAATTGAATAACTGTTAATGAGAAAATAGAGATGAGAATGAAAATGAGTTTTGAAATGCGAAATGAAATTTTTGAGAAATGAAATGAGATTTTTTGGGAAATGAAATGAAATGAAATATGATGAGATGATTTGTTGCCACCTCAAATTCGCGGAGAGAATTTGGAGGAACGGTTTTGATTGCGGTAGTGCAGCGAAAGCGCCACTTCCAGTTCGCGGAGAGAACTAGGATGTTGGGCTAAGTGTGCACAACACACAGTGAACGGACTTGCAAACAGGCTGTTAAGTTCGGTGATGCAAGACGGCCGGGACTGTGTCATGTGAGTCGCGGGGTAGACGGACCGTGCAAACAGGCTGTTAAGTTCGGTGATGCACGATAACCGGAACCTCGAGCGGAAAGATTGGTACCGTCAGCTGAAAGGAGGCTTAAACGGACCAATAACTTTTGAGTGACGGGAGATGTATGAAATTTGAAGAAGAATGATGAAAGAGGCACCGAAATGAGAAAATCGATGTTTGGGAAACTAACGATAAATGAGATACGTTTTTGAGAAACGAATTGAGAACTGATTGGGAAAATGACACGTGGCACCGTTTGAGATTCTGAAATGAGATTTTGTTTTCTGCGCATGTTTACTCTGATCCGCATAGATAAGCATGATGTATTGCATGGGTTGCTGTTCACAAGTATTATATACTGTTTATGAACTTATTGTTCTAGAATTGCTACTTAGAAGTTTAGCATAGTGAACTACTGGGCTTTGCTCACGGTGTTGCATTCATGTAACCCTGGCATAATACCATGATGTTGCCTGTGCGACTCGGACGTATTATGTCAGATTATCCAGATGGACAGGAACAATACTATGGGGACCAGTCCTGTGGAGCAGGAAATGCTGCCGGAGTGGGGAATGACCCGGCGCAGGGATAGACGAAGACCTAGAACCACCCCGGTTATTATTTATATAGTGTTTGAGGACATTATTATTTGTATTAAAGTTTGGGATTAAACTTTATTATGGTTTGTAATAATAATTAACGTGCCCAAATTTTGGGGGCGTTACAAAATAACCCTCAAACTGCCTTAAGATGCCCCAGAAATTGATCACATTCATTCAAAACATCACACCTGGATTGCAATCTGGGCGCCTGGATTAGACAGATCCAGGCGCCTGGATTAGACAGATCCAGGCGCCTGGATTCAATCCAGACGCTTGGAAAGGGTCCATCCAGGCGCCTGGATGGCCTTCCAAACAGAAACTCTAAAATCTCATTTCTCACAATAGAGATCAAATGCAATGTTTTGATTAACTCGCATGCATTATAGGTGATATGTAGCAACACAGTAGCAAGCATGAAACTTCAAATTTAACTCAAATACAATGAAATGATACTAAAATGCAACAATAATGCAATGATAATGCTCATTTTAGACACCTACAATAGGGTATGCTTAAGTATCATGGAAGATCTCATCTTGACACCTTCAAAACTGAGTGATCAGAACCTACAAATGACACACAAGCTCATATGAATACTTCTCTCTCATGTAATCCCTTTTTAAAGCATGATTGCACCCTCAAAACACTTTAAATGATCATCTAAATAAGGATCAGAACATGAAATGTAAAGAATCATGGATCAAGGCATGCAAATGATGTACCAAAAACTGATCAAAATGCAAAAGTAAGCAAAAAATATGATAAGGGAAAAGGGGATCCAAGCGCCTGCATGGAGTTTATCCAGGCGCCTGGACTCAATGCAGGCGCCTGGAATGTGATGATCCAAGCGCCTGGATTGAGTATTGATGCACAAAACTGATTTCTTTTTTGATGATCTTTCAAACCTTTCTCAAACCCTCTTCTGGTATAGAAGACCAGTGAGGACTTGATTGAGCTCCCCTCAGGGCTTACTTGAGCATGTTGATAGAGAAACTACCTCTTTGGCTTGATCAAAGGATTTGAAATGGGTTTTTGAATGAGTTTTATAGGAATGTAGCTTCTGGTTTTTTATTTTTCAGAGCTATAGGGGTAGTTTGTGGAAACTTTGATGGAGTTTGGTTGATGGGGATGAGTGGATGATGGATTAATGGAGCAAAGAAGTGGTTTTTGGGGTTGAAATGGGTTGGGTTTGAGAGATGATGGATGAAACTGGAAATTCTGAAGTTATTTTGGCAGAGTAACAGCAAGAGAGCGATCAGATTTTTCAGCCCCTAAAATGGAGGAGTGGTGTGGTTTTTATAGGCAAACAAGGGCTCAAAGTGGGCCCTTTTGAACCCTTAGAAAGGTTGAGGGGTCACCTAGGGGTAATAGCTAGATGTAATGATCTCCCTCTCACTTCCCTTCAACTGATTTTGCAGAAAATCTCGAGCAAATCTCCTTCCCGCCCACTAACAACTTAAACCACACTCAACCTGGACTGATATCCAGGCGCCTGGAATATGGAATCCAAGCGCCTGGACTCCTTCCAGGCGCCTGGATTTGGCCAATCCAGGTGCTTGAAAGAGTAATCCAGGTGTATGTGTTTTAAGGTTTTGGGCTGTTCCAGGGGGTTCAAGGGGGTATTTTGGTAATTTTCTGGGAGATTATTGATGGGGGTTTTTCAAGTCTTTGATCAAACCTTGAGTGCTCTCAATAAGCATTTTCATCATCGGGGAAGTTCCGGAATTCCGAGGGTCCGGATTGGGGTGTCTACACATATATGTGTGATTTTTGAAGTCTAATTTTTCATAAAATCGCTAATCATCCAACATATCTCGTCTAATCATATTTAAGCACATTTAAGCATAATAACAACATATTTAAAATGAACTAGAAAATACTAATCTAATGTTAAGATAAAGTATCTACTTTAATTCTGATGACTAGTCGAAAACCGATAAGCTAATTGGATTCCGGCGGAGTAACGACTGATCGAATGCTTTCTAGCTAACTTTCCTATCTTTCTAAGATCGAGGGGTGGTCGAAGTGGTGGAGGGTGGTGGTTGGAGGTTGAGTTTTCCGAAGAACACTTTGAATTTCTCAAGAACACATGAAGAACTACAAAGGTGGTGGAGGAGAGGATTTTGGTGTGTGATTTCCAAAGGAAGAGCTTCCTATTTATAGGCAAAGGCAAGCACTCCCCCTCCCCTCTTGTATGGCCGGCCCCTCTCAAGGGAAATTGCTTGGCAATTTCCTCCATTAAATGGAGGAATAAGTATCTAGCTAGGGTTAGGTTTTGTCCCCTTAGATTTTAATGTCTTTCGTCCAAAGAAATGGGTCCGTAGGTTCGTAGGAAACGACATATAGTGTCTAGGTTCGTTAGGTTGGGGCGTAGTTGGGTAGTTTTGGGTACTAGTTATACACACGAAATTAGTCACGGGGTGTCAAAAATATATATACATATATATGCACATAACTTTAGTAAAAGCAAACCTATGGTCAACTATTTATAGCCTTATGTAGCTATTACTAATAGGATAAAAAGTGTCTCCCATTTATTAGGGGATAAGTTCCCCTCCGTCGGGACGAAAAATATCCCGTAAAGTTGGTTTTGTGCGCGAAAAATACAAACTATTGTACCACGAAAATAAATAAGGAGCTACTAATTTTAAGGATAAGGATGTTTGGAAATCCCTAGGTAATCTTCCTAATAATTAGGAGAATCCAAAGAGTATAATGCTTAGGAATTTAGAAGAAAAAACGGCGCCAAAATGCGCGAAAACGTGCGTGCGGAAACACGCCCGTAAAATTATATGGCGAGAGAAGTAATGTTTCTCCCCTTTTTAACTCCCAACCGATCCCTCTCTCTCCCTCTCATAATTTCACAAAATGCTAAAATAGCATGTAGTAAAAGTGTAATCAAAGTCAACTTTGAAAAGTAAAAGTCAAAATTATACATATGTCTAATTAGGTTTCCAAAATTAGTAATAGGTCCAAATTAGGCAATTAATGAGGTGGTGCTAGCTATAAGGAGACAAAATAAGAGTTGGGGGATTTGTAGGGCTTTCCGGACGCGATAAGATGTAATACCCAGTGTGCACGCGTTGATTTACGGCACGGAAAATTAATAAAACGAAATAAACGAATTTTTATTTGAATTAATTAAACTAAATAATAAATTATTTTAATTTGCGATATTAAAATTTAAATACTCAAATTAATAAATCGAAATTTTTATTTATGAAATTTCGGGTTATTACACTCTCTCTCTCTCTCTCTCTCTCTCTCTCTCTCTAAGTCTTTCCCCAAATTTAAGTAGTGACTTGGGGAACTTTAAGGAGTGAGGGGTGCCACTTCGGATTTTAAAGAGTCAATTTTTGTGCACTAGAGAGCATTTTTAGAGTAGTGCACTAGAGATGCCTTTATCTTTGCAACACTAAGACGAGCTCATAGAAAAATTGAATTGGGATCCGGGGTTAGGGCAACTCTATACTGCAGCATCCAAATTGTCGTTAAATGCAAATCCATTGAATTGACTGGAGGATTTGAAACTACTACGGAGACAAACCCCTCCTTTTTACCTTTTATTTTTTTTTTAATCTATCATTAGCAGAGTGTTCATCACTGGCGGCGCTACCCTTTCTCTTGGGTAGTCAGCTGACCACCCTTAACTATTTTGCTCATATATACTAGTAGTAAATTAGTACATATTTGTGTTGACCTCAACCCATTTTCCATAGGATTTGAACACCCAATCAACCTTACTCTGACAATTTGAACACTCAACTCAAGTCCAATAGTTTAAAAAATTTCTCTATATTGTACTTAACCTAATTTAACCAGATATGCTACCAATAAAACACTTAATATTAACAGATAAAGACAAAAGAACTTAATTAGAACAAATAATTGACAGAGAGAATCCAAAAGAGTTCTGCTACTTACATTTTTTTGTTGATTAGTATTTAATCAGTTGAAGTCATATCATGTTTTGTAATTTGAAAAGTTTAAATTAGTATAATAAGCAGTTTGACTAATCATCGCTTAATATAATGTATACATAAATGGAAAAAGATATATGTTTCAACACATTTGACGAATAGTAATACACATTCAAGAATATAAATGGACATTTTATATAAGTCAATGCACTTTTTGCACATTACCTACAACCCTTAGGGCAATCGTTGGCATTTCCGAGTATGTAATTTCCTTGAAGTAGTACAATCTAGAATATTTAATGACCACCCTGATAAAAAATCCAGGAGCCGCCAAAAGGGGTTCATGGAATGTCTAAAGACATTCTCAACAATAATGTTGCAATTTCTCTTAAAACTGTCTCTCTTTGTGTTTAACCACGTCTAGACATGCCCTAGACATTAACACATTTATATCTTGTTCTACTGAAGAGATTTTTGGGCTTTTTTTTTTTATTGTTCACGTTTTTGGAGACGGGTCATTCTCCTCATACATCAACAACAAAAAACCCAAAAAGTTAGTAAACGGCAAAATTCTTGCATCCAAAATCGAAATTCACGTCAAGTCCTTTGTATTAATAAACAATAAAATTAACCCTTTTCTCGGATAAATATATAAATTTATGGAAAAGCCTCAAAAAAAAAAACGACGATAACAATTTACCCAAAAAGAAGATGATAGTAAAATAGTAAAAAACATACCCTTAATTCCATATATTAAATGTGAAATATATGCTAGTGGGTAATGGGTATTGCAAAACAGAAAGGAAGATTGTGAATTTTTTATAAAAATGAGGAGAGATATTTCAAGCATGTAGTACAATTATTTTTTTCCCCCTCTTTAGTACGAAGTATGTATGAAAATGATTCTAGAATATTGGCAAAAAGAGTGGGATGGGGAGAGGGATTTGATAGAGAAATGAGTGATTCTACTTTCCTTTTCTGTGTCTTTTTTTTTTTTTTTTTTATGATGAGGGCTAACTTTAACCAAATAAGGTGATCAATAATTATTTGTCCTCCATAAGGTTCAATGTTCGAATCCCACAGAAACCAAACAATTTAAAATCTTGAGGCACTAGAGGACTTGCCCGGTCGTTAATTTCATGGTCTCAAAATTGGTCTAGGTGTGCGTAAGTTGCCTCGGAAATTGCTCTCGTGTGTATGTTTAGACATTTTAAAAAGGAAAAATGCTACAAACAACTCACTGGTTTGTTGTTAATGTTAAAAAATTGTAGTGAAATATGTTTAAAGCACATAAAAGTGAGTCAAAGTGTATTAAATTTGTAAAAAGTGAATTGGAGTGTGTAACGCCCTGATTTTCGGAAGCATTAATTAAGACAACTAAATAGGATTAATTTAATAAAAAGAGTTTCCATCAGAGTACACGTTGGAAAACGTGAAGTGCAACCCATTACAAAATACTTAGTACGGTTTGAGAAATTAATAATACATATCCAACATTAAAAATAAAGGGGTGAGTTCTACAGATTAAGGTTCAACTCTGGATTCCACGGCTCCTCCTGAGTCTAGTCTGCCGGAAAACCCTCGTCTCCGAAATAACCATCTCCTTCGACACCAATAGTACCTGATTGATCACAGTCTGGCATAATACGTCCGAGTCGCAAAGCAACATCATAGTATTATACCAGGGTCACACGAAGTGTAACACCGTGAGTGAATAATCACTCAATAGCTAACTCTTACCCACCAACCATTGCTTAACATACAAGTACAATATATATGATTGAAAAGTAGTAATTAAAGGAACAAGTAGGTAATTAATCATAAAGCACAAAATAAACACATAACTGATTTCATTACTAGCCATTAACTTACATATTCATCTAAGTTCTCAACCTAGCGAACTTTCCTCCCAAGTAACCACTAAGGACTATGACCAATCCGTGATATACTCCCCCCTTGCTTGCCCTGACTGGGAGCCCCGACGGAAGGTATAAGTTATTTACTTAATCCAACCGTCAACCGCCTCGCAAGGATGAATTTCCCAGGGACTGACTGTACCACTGGGCTACGAGTGACAACTGTCAGCTCCTGTAGGTATATAGCCGTGACTCGGTCTATAATACATCCACCCTTTTAACGCCTCAGAATTCAAATGAAGTAATCACAGATTGTCATATCCTAGGGTTTCGAAATCCTGGCAGGCTGCCAAATATTCCTCCAAAACGAAATCACTTGGCTAACTGCCATTCAACAAATCTCGGGGTGACTCCCCATAATCAATTCATCACTTGGCTGACTGCCATTCAATAAATCTCGGGGTGACTCCCCAATAATCGATTCCAATTCACTTTTCCATTAACCTTATCGTCTATGTGATATCCGCGCACGATCACCCTACCCGGGAACCTAGTTGTCCATTCTAACAATCCAACAATTTGACGATAATGTAATACCACAAGCGAAGCAAAGCAATAACAATATCTTAACAAGAAAAGTAAGGCGATAATGACATTTCAAGGGTTCACATAACCACATAATAAATCCATGGCGAAATACACGACTTATGGTGTTCCCGCGTCACTACGCATATCGATGGTAATACACCAGTTTGAGTAAAAAGAGTTTAAGGGTCATAAATGTGATTCATAAAAATATAGGGTCGATCTCGTATTTTATTCAAGTGTAGAGACGAAATCTAGGAGCTTCATTAGGCTCGGGACTTTTTGTAAGGTAAAACTATGCACGAGGGCAAATTGGTAATTCATCAATGGAGGACATTTTAGTAATTTACCAAAACTAACGTATCAATAATAGATGATATATATTTACTAGTATCATAAATATAAACATGCCATAATAGATTATGATCAAGTTTACTAACAAAGATTTACTTTACTAATCTAAATGAATTATATAACATTCTACAATTTAATCGACAGAGTCCATCGAAACAAACATCAATATTATAGATTTTAATTATGACAACAAAACAAATCATAATGGACATGAATAATCAGCCAAACAACATAACCATACACATCATCACTTGTTAAACAAATCAACTTTAACCATCTTTAGGCCATACGGCCATAATCAGTTTGGTGGGTTTCTCGACCCATTTCACATTTTGATTTCATTTCGTTCGGGCTCATTGCAAGCCCCAATATATAGTCTAAGGCTACTAAATATACTAAGGGTTAATAGATAAGAGGTTTCTACCTTTGGTCCGGACGAAAAGCTCGACGGTAAAGTCCGGTGGTATTTCGAGTGGCAATGAAGAACTCCATTGCGAACAGAATCTTTGGGCTGCGATATCGGGTTCAAACCTCGTCCGTTTCCAGCGATTCTTGTGTCTAAAACGAAGCTCTCGAAGTGGTCTACAACGTTGATGAAGAAGTCTAAACCTAAAACGCACTCCAACAATGAGAAGAATGAAGATTTGTAAAGGTTCAGTGAGCTGCTCGGTTTGACTAGACCAGAAACTTCGGGCCGCAATAACGTGGTCATCTCTCAACCGTTTTGAGTGACTCTTGAACCTAAAACGAAGGGCTTGAAGTGATCTACAATTTTCGTGAAGGAATCTAAACCCCAAATCCACTTTAACGAGGAGAAAAATGGAGATTTGTGAAAGGTCAGTGAGCTGTCTGGAGAATGTAGCCGAAAGAATTTTACTGAACTTTGGATGGCTATAACTTACTCAAAACTCAACCGATTTGGGTGATTCTTATACCGAAATCGAAGTACTCGACGCCCTCTACAACTTTTGTTTAGAAACTTAAGCCTAAAAACGACTTTACCTAGGAGGAAATTGGCAATGAAAATGGATCCGTGTTATGGACGAGAATAGGAAAACGTGGTGGTGATCTCTCTCCTCTTTTTCTCTTCTTCTCCTCCTTTCTTCTTCTTTTCCAGAATCTCTCAATCTCTCTCTCTTTCTCTGCCGAAAATAATGAGGGGAATGGGTGATGGGTTTATGTAGGGGAAATGGGGTGGTGGTGGAGTGTTGGTTTGGTGTGATGGGAGAGGTGGAGTGAAGTGTGATAGGAGGTGGAGTGTGGAAGGTGAGTTGGTGAGTGGAGGTGATGGGTGGAGTGTGGGAGTAATTTGGGGGGCGGGGGCAGCATGGGACGCGGCACGCGATGCGGCACAATGCAATACAATTTACTCCGAGCAGTGTTCGAACTGTCCGGGTTTCGGTCTCAGAAAATTACCAAAATATTTGTGCGAACTTGGAAAATCGTGGGCAACGACACCGTGTGCTCAGAATCCTTTGGAAAAATCTTGAAAGTAGAACACACATTACGATGCACTCGCCAGGTGAGCGTATCTGGTTGACTCGGGTCCCACAACTGTAGTAGTCGTGCTAGTGTCATCTGTGTAGCTCAAAATCATCCTCCGCATTACACACATTATTCTGGCCGTTCGTCGGGGTCCACTGGTAACAAGTCGGTTGAAATCATTCTGTGCACCTCGAGCACTAACTCGTCTAAAGGGAAAAAAATAAATAAATAACTAAATAAATAAATACATAAGAGACCCGCAAATGGTCAACTAAAGTCAAAATTGGGTAAAATTAAATTAGGGAAAATTAGTATTTTGAAATATCACAAATTTTATTTTTGAAAATTTGGGATATTACAGAGTGTGTGTTCCTAATATCATTTTTCTTTGCTCAGAAGGACCCTTAAAAAAAGACTCGATTATGGGTACCGCACAAAGGGTACCAAGAATGTACTAATGGCTTGTGGAACCCAAAAGTGAATTCCACACAAATAAAAAATGTACTAATGGCTTGTGGGAGCCAAAAGTGAATCCCACACAAATAATCTGACTTGTTCAATGATTTTAAAATAATTGTTCGAATGATCTTGCATAAAATCAACTCAATTGATATGTGTAATTGGATCCAAACTTCAAGTTTTCATTCAGAATCCATGATCCTAAATTTTGAATGAGAAATTGAAATATTGGATCATCAACTTAGACTCAATTCATTTGAGCTAAATTTTTGAAAAGACATTCAAAAAATTATTATAAAATTGATAACCATTTCAGATTATTTATATGGGATCCAAAAGTGAGAGTCACACGAGTCGGTAGCCGCATCTTCAGTACCCTTGGCATTTTCGTTTAAAAAAGTCTCGCGTTCAATTTCAATCACATATTGAAGCATGCTATAACCACCATACACACCCAAAAATGGAAGGGGGTCATTGAGTTGGGCCCAAATATCGGACGACCAAAATAGATCAGCCCAAGCCCATCAAGCAAAGATCCTAAGTCTTGTCCTCTTTTGATTAGGGCTTCAAACTTTATTTCTGTGGTTGGCACCTTAACCCCTAAGTATCAGTTACGGCAACTAAACAAAAACTACATGCTGCGCACCTAAACTTTCTCACGGACGAATTGTATTTGTTCAATTTAAAACTTAACAGAAACCTTCCGTTTCCGTTTGACTTCGTGGCACATTAATCAGCCAATAGGAATCACGCGATGACGTAAGTAAATCACCCGCCTGTAATCTGAACGGAGACTTGAAAGTAAATAGGGGAAAATAGAGGGATGCGAAGTGTACGAAAACGGTGGTGCTATTTGAATCGCCACATTTGGGTGGATCAAAACCCTCTCTCTGTCTTTCTCTCTCTTCCCCTAAAAACCCCATACCCTTCTCTCTCTTGGCGGCTGATACTTCCACCGTTGTCTCCTTCTCTCTCTAGGAAATTTCGCGCTCTCTCTCCTCCCCAAAACCCACTATCAGATTCTTCAGGGTTTTAGATCGAGATCCGCTCATGGCTACCGTTTCTCCTCCCGCAGATCGTATCCTTACCAACCATAATTTGACTTTCTTTCTTTCTTTCTTGTTTTTGGCGTTTTTCTATATTGCTTTTTTTTTTTTCACCCCTGATCTGCTGTTTCTGGATCCAACTAGATTGATTGCATATGGGTTTTGTTTATTTTCTCGGTTTTCGTTCTTGTTCTTTTCTGGGTTTTTCCGAGTATGTAGATGGATCTACGTTTGTTCATCTTCTTTGTTGTCAAGGGTTTTGGATTTGAAAATATGGGAGAGCTTTTTTGGACATGTGATGTGTGAAATTCTTGCTTTGATAGGTTAAAGGAGTTCGTTATTATTTGCGTGGCCTGGGTTTTATGTTAACATAATTTTATGCCCCTTTTGGTTATCTGTGTATCAGTTTGTTGTTTCTCAGAACTTTCCTAGAATTGTTATTCGCTATTAAGGTTATTGAAAGGTTGTTTGTTGTAGAATAGACTTTTTTTTTTTCTTTTCGTAGCTTTACATTTATTACTTTGTTACTGTTATACTTCTAAGATCTAGATTCAATGGTTTGAAATTTTGGTTTTAAGAATTTTTTTTTCCTGCTCTTTGCTGATGAATTGAGATTTGAGACTGTTGCTTTCGGCTTGTAATTAACTTTACTAGAATTTGGTGGATTGCGGATATTCCTTCACTTTTATTTCTACAGAAGCTGCAGATTTGCTGAAAAATCTGTCGTTGGATTCTCAACCCAAGTCCCTTGAAATCCCTGAGCCTACCAAGAAGGTACTTTTGCAGCTCTTGTCTGATACTTCTTAGTGATTGTTTTAATTTTCAGATTTGTTTGATAAGAAGGTGGTTTATGTGGATGAGTGACACAATTGTTTCTGATATATTCTGTGCAGCCTTCTGCTCACTCGGGTGATGCAACAAATGTGCAGATCCAGCCTTATGATCGTTCGATGACACCCTTGTTAACGGATTTCGACCCAACCATGTGCTATCTCCCCAACGGTTATCCATATTATTATGGTACTGAAGTTAATACTTAAAGATTCCTTTGATAATATCTGTTACAAATTTAAGTTGTCTAATAAGAAAATTCAATCGAGACGGGCCTGTTGATATATTTTGGAGAAGTACGAATTCTGATACAAAATTTTGTTTTCCTGTTGGATGATTACAATGTTAGGTAATGTATAGTATTTTTTTTTTTTGTCACCTCTACTGAACCTTTTTTTTTTGTCACCTCTACTGAACCTTTTTTTTTAGGCTATGATGGGACTACCAATGAATGGGGGGACGATTTCGCGAGATACATCAATCCAGAGGGAATTGAAGTGCCTCACGTAAGTACTTGAGTTTGCTCACTTCTGTTTTTTGTGATTATAGTTTGTATTATATCTAGTGGAAGTGCATCCATGTTCCTTTCACAATTGGGGCTAAGGCTTGTTTGAGTTGAGTGGTGCTAAGGAAAGTGATCAATAAATAGCATGTGTAAATTATCTTTGTAATCATAGCATTTTTGTTTGCCGTGTTTGGGTTCAGAGTTGTGTTCTTGTAATTTGTGATCTGATACTATTTGTCACCCTCTTTTTAGGGAGTTTATGGGGACAATGCGTCGGTTATGTATCACCATGGGTATGGGTATGCACCCTATGGCCCATATTCACCAGCTGGTTCCCCAGTTCCAGCTATGGGACATGATGGGAACTTGTATGGGGCCCAGCATTACCAGTATCCAACTCAATATTTCCAACCCTTGACCCCAACAAGTGCCCCATACAACCCTTCTTCCGCTGTCCCTGCCAAAGGCGAGATTTCTGCATCTGCAGCTTCTGACCAACCTCCTTTGTCCGTGGAAACTGCTAATGGGAACTCAAATGGTTTGGTGAATGGTGGGGGCATAAAGGGGAATAGTGGTTCTGCCGCCACGAAACAGACATATCAGAATGGATCATATAGCTCGAATGGTTCTTTCGGAAGGGGTGGTCTACCTGGAGTATTTCCTGCATCTGGATTTCAGGATCCAAGATATGGATATGATGGTATGAGGTCTCCAATCCCTTGGTTGGATTATTCTGATGGTCAATCTAGGCCTGTAACTAGCACATCAATGCTATCACCAATATCGCTTGCAAATAATGTCCCGGGTTCGAAGAATCAGAGTTATCGTCCTAATTCTCATTACATGGTATGTCATATTCTCCATGTTGAGTTCTTTTTCTGCTATTTCATGGTGGACGGTAGCGCTTTGGATCCGGAATTCCGAGTCTTATGAACTTGAAATATAAACTGTACTCTTCTTCTTGTGAATTTGGTATCATCTTTGAATTATTTGGGCCACTGCTGAATTGGCTGATCCTCTCAGGCACCTTCTAAAATGATTTACGTTGTAGTCAAGGCATTTCTTCTTCTAAGCTTGCCTTGTTGGTGTTGATTAGCCAGTCTCAATTGTTTTTATTTCTAATATATAATATTGTTCAGCAGTTGGGGATTGTGGAAGTCTCTTCCATGTCTTTCATATCCAAGCTTTCTAGATGGATTTCATTATAAAAAATTTCCCTAAAAGAACCTCATTTTTTTGTATCATATCTGCAGGGCTTGAATCAATCAAGGCCAATGTCAGGCATGAACACAGCTAATGGATATATGAATAAGATGTACCCAAACAAATTGTATGGCCAGTATGGGAGCACATTAAGGTCTGGTTTTGCATTTGGATCTAATGGTTATGATTCAAGGATAAGTGGACGTGGATGGTCAGCTGTTGATGGCAAGTACAAACCCAGAGGGCGAAACAATGGTTTCTTTGGTAATGAGAACATAGATGGTTTGAATGAGCTAAACAGGGGACCTCGGGCAAAGGGAACCAAGAACCAACAAAAGGGGTTTACTCCAGTTTTTATGGTGGTGAAGGGGCAGAATGTCCCATTAAACGCAAGCATTGACGACGAGAAAGATAAGGCGAGTGTGATTCCAGACCGCGAACAATACAACAAAATAGATTTCCCTGAGAGTTATAGTGATGCGAAGTTTTTCATTATTAAGTCGTATAGTGAGGATGATGTCCACAAGAGCATCAAGTATAATGTGTGGGCTAGCACACCAAATGGTAATAAAAAGCTTGATGCAGCATATCAGGAGGCTCAGCAAAAGTCTGGCGGCTGTCCTATTTTCCTTTTATTCTCCGTAAGTAGTAGTTTTGCTTGCCTTTTTTAATCAGAACTGTTTCTTTCACGACTTTACTTGGTTTAGTAGCTAATTTTGAATTGGTTTGGAGTAGGTCAATACTAGTGGCCAATTTGTTGGTGTTGCGGAGATGGTTGGGCCTGTTGATTTTCACAAGAATTTTGAATACTGGCAACAAGACAAGTGGAATGGCTGCTTTCCTGTCAAGTGGCACATTGTCAAGGATGTGCCCAATAGTCTGTTGAAGCACATTACCCTGGAAAATAATGAGAACAAACCAGTGACTAACAGTAGGGATACTCAAGAGGTATGTGTTATCTCAGGTGGTGTTGTCTTTATTGTGCTGTTCTATTTTCGAATCCACCTAATTTGGTTGCTATTTGTGTATAGGTTAAATTGGAGCAGGGGCTTCAGGTGCTCAAAATATTCAAGGATCATTCCAGCAGGACATGCATCCTAGATGATTTTGGTTTTTATGAGGGTCGCCAGAACACAATTCAGGAGAAGAAGGCCAAGCAACAGCAGTACCAAAAGCAGGCAAGACATATTATTGCAGGTTTTTAATACATCTGGGTGTAATTTTGATTGCTGTCTGCTGTCACAATCAAGCAATATTATTAGTGGAATAGTGGTCAATTTGTTTTCCTGTGTTATGTAACCGTATGTATCCTCTTAAACCTTTTCCGAGATATCGGTAATTGTTATCTATGCTGAGCTAGTCTGTTTACTTTTGGCCATATTAATCCAGATGTGGGAAGGGAAGCCAACTGATGAAAGGAACAAGGAAGAAGGTGCGAACGGAGAACTGAAATCACAGAAGTCTTCTGAAGTTGCCTCTGATTTGGTCAACGAAACTGTCCCAGATGTTCAGACCAATGGGGATGTTAATCTTTCGGAAAACCTATCAAAGGATAAATCTGGGGATACTGTAAAGGGTGCCAAATCAGCTACGGAGGAGAAGATTGTGCCGAATGGGGTTGCAAATGGTTGCTAGCTTGTGTTGCATAAGGGGTGGCCTTTGATCTTTATACAGGCTGATTCTTCAATTGGGCCACCCTGTGGGATCTGCCTTACTTTCAGCTTCATTGATCTAAATTATATGTAGAGGCGTGGAAGATCATTCAACATCTTTTCTTAGGTGCTAATTGGTAAGGCAGGCTCAGTTTCTTCTAAGAATGAAAATGTGAGAGCCTTGTCTGTTCTCATTCTCATCGCATATTTTACAGTTGCTAGTTCTAACAGTTCTCAGGTGCCTTGGGGTTGGGGGTTTTAGGGAATTCTCTTTATTTTGCCTTTTTTTTTTTTATGGTCTTCTTTATGTTCTATTTTCCTTTTGCGTTTTCTTTCTTTATTATTTTGTCCGTGATAAGCAGCTTTTTATTACTAGTTTTGCCTTTATATCCCATCTTGTAAAATCTAGATGAAAGCTTGTTGCAAGGGAGCTTTTTGCCTTTTGTAATTTGTTAAGAGAGCCAGAAGCAAGGTGGGAAAAGAATTGCTTTGCAATCTTATACTAATGTTTTTTTTTTTTTAGTTAAAAGAAGGTTTTCATAGTTAAACGTTCTCCCGTCTTCAGTTAGTATTACATCAGTATTACATGTGCTAATGATAATCAACTTATGTTCATTTTGCCAATCGACTAATTTCATCTCTTCATTCTTCTTTTCTAGAGCGTGTTGCCCACTATTATACCACCGGTGCCGGTGTGTTCTTTACCAATAAGAAAAGCAGTACCGCTACCGTTACGGTATTCAAAACCTTGCCTAAAATTATTCATATCCAGTAAATTGCTGCAATTGTTCCTTGTCGCAGTGGAAGAAGAAAATCAAGAGCAAATTCATTGGAAACCAAATTACTTATGTTTTCTTCAACTTTCATTTACAAATTCTGCGCAAGTTTGAGTGTATCATTAAGGGTTGCTTTGGTTTAAATAAACCATTTTGATTTATTTTTTTGTCTTTATTCTTTAAAAAAAAAAAATTGCATTTATTTGCGTCGATTTGTTGTGATTTCTTGATTTGTTTTGATGAGAGAAATTTAAAAAGTACTCCCCCCTTCCGGATTTGTTAAGTCTATTTTGAGAGTTCGTGCCTCTTTTCAAATGATTATATTTTATAATTTATAGTGCTTTATGTAATTTTAAGAAATTATTTTATAGACTAATCTTGATCTATTAAATAAGATCCATATTGGCCGTATAATTACATACGAATTTAAAGATATCACTAAATTGATAAGTGTTGTTCAGATTTGGATATATTATAGCACGAGTGGACAAAAAAGACAAGCATATCAAGGAGAAAATACACTTTACCCCATTACGTTTAAATTTGTACAAAACTAATAAGTTATATTGTTATAACTTAGGAGTATAACTTAATAGTAATTGATAAGTATATGTAAAATTATTTACTAATTATTGCAGATGTGCATATTTATACTTATATTTATAAATATAAATATCTCATGGTCTGGTTCGGTTGATTTACGATTCCAAAAAATAGTTCGCGGATCAAACTATGTCTCAATGTTTTCTAATTTTTGAGTACATATCCTAACCATTAACTCACGAATCAGGACAAAAATCTACGATTTAGTTCATTTCGTTGCTCGATTTCGCAGTTCTACGGATTTTTTGTACATCCCTATTTACTCCCTCCGTCTCTTTGAACACAGTAATGGAAAGATCAATTAGTCCAATGGAATGGAGTATTATAATGCTTCGAGGATGGAGTAGTATGCATTTTTATCAATTGAGATCAATGGGACAATAATAATAGCTGCAGCATGGGGTACGAGACTAGTGGGGCCATTCAGAGAACTTTTTTGGGAAACCAAAAGTTAAAATTAAAGAAGATGATGGATAAGATATAAAATCACGCCTAGGAGAAAATTGCCATCCCCGGATATGAGCTGTCCAAAACGTGTTTGGACGGCTCGGATTGGGTGTCGGGCACCACGTATCCCTACCCAATCCGCACCTAAAATTTTCTCCACGCGTAGACTCAAAAAAGTTTGTGATCATATAGGAGTAGTACTGTATCTCAAAAAAAAAATGTTTACCATCTCACTAAAGTGAGAAAAGTAAAGACGCTTTACCCAATCAGTAATTTGAAAAAATTCTGAATTTCAAAACACAATCTTAGATTTAATTATGTCTAACACGTCACGTAAACACAAAGAACCTCGCTATATTTAAATTATTATATTAATATCCTTACTATATATTTGAATCATACTCTTAAATTCCATCTTTTATTTTTTTGAATATTGTGAGATTATTTCTCAAATTCTAGATTTTCACATCCTATTTTTCGGAAATACGCTCATTTCTGTAAGTATAGCCACCAATAATTTGTGCCCAAACTACGCAAATATCTGGTTCATCCAGCATATAGGTCCGGGTACATTGAACGGTTCTGAACACAATTGTGTCCGGCTTTGTGTTAAGATATGTTCGGATGATGTGTCCATAATAATTTTTGACAAAAAATGTGAAAAGGCTGTTTTGTTCACCGTTGGTGTTTATCCTGTTCTACGGTATCATAGAGTACTTCCTTCCTTTGTCTACTCCGACGAAATCATCAAGAGGAGGAGTTGTAGCAAACAGCAATCAATCTCTTCTTCGATGACGAGCAGATTTCGAAGTTTCTGTTTGATTTCCAGATTTACTACTACTGGTAGGGGATTGTCGACAACGTCTTCCTCGTCCAGCAGCACTACCACTTCCACTTGTGCTGAATTTTCTCTTCCTCCACAGCAGCAGAAGCTAGAGAGTGTCGGGGTGAAGTCGATTAATCTCTTCTCTGCTATCAACCAAGCCCTTCACATCGCCTTAGATTCCGATCCTCGGTAATATACATGCATAATTAACACACCTCTCTCTTCTTCTTTTTGTACTAATTTCAATCATCTACGGTGGTCTAGCTTGCGCTTAGACTTCTGACTTCTTTTGGGGCTTGGGTTTCCATGATTTTAGTTGGGATTTTTGCTCTCTCACTAGTTTTTTTTTTTTTTTTTTGCGTGATTTCGGAATTTGGATTTTTTTTCTTTCCCTACTCTTATAATCAGCTCTCGTCATCTTACTTGCACCTCAACTAATCCCGACCCAGTACTTATTTGTCTGATTCCAGTTGGGACTTTTGCTCCGTGACTAGATTTTGTGTAAAGATTACAGAATTTGAATTTTTGTTTTGTTTTTATAACCAGCTGTGATCATCTTGCTCGCAGGCCGTTATTGACCAATCCCAGGCCCTCAAGTTAAACCTGGCTCAAATGTTTTTTATTTATTTATTTTTCATATTACATGTGATCCCTCGATTGATGCAAAGCTAATTTATGCTTCTGTTGGTGGAGGAAACTGTTATTTGTCTGACCCAATTGCTTCTTTTTTTCTTTTTCTTTTTTTTCACTTGGTGAGGTTCTTCTAGTCATTGAAGAAAGTTGTGAATCAATATTTCATTTCATTCGCGCTGAATAACAATTTTCAGAGATGAGCCCTATATGTAGAGCTGGGCTGGGCTGCAAGAACCACAATCTAACTAAACCATACCAAACTTTCTACCTTTGATTGACACACTACTAACTTACGGCTTAAGCCTTAACGTAACTAGCTCACTTCCTTCACAGCCAGTACAAGATAATTAATTGGTATTGGCTAAATATTAGATTATATTGAGGAATGAGCGCCATGAAAAAATTATTAAGCATGTTTTTACAGAGTTCAGAAATTCCTAAAAACATCTGATAAGCTGGTGCTTTTGTAATACCAAGATCCAACAATCCTAATGGTAACATGTACCTACAATTCAATTGAACTGATACCCATGTGTATCTGCTGTTAGCTAAACAGCATCTTTATCAATACCTGTTCTTTACAGTGCTTATGTATTTGGAGAAGATGTCAGCTTTGGCGGAGTATTTCGATGCACGACTGGATTAGCCGATCGATTTGGTAGACAAAGAGTTTTCAACACCCCTCTCTGTGAGCAGGTAATTTTATCTTCATTACTTTCTTTTATGATTTGCTGGTATACTTCTCCAGTCCTTGAGACATTTAAGATCTAAAGATTCAAGAAGACGTTCTAGCTTGGAACTTATTTAAAACAAACGCTAAAGGTCAAGTGTGAGAAAAAAACTCACTTTGAACCCCACACTCCGATCCTTGATCTTGTTCTCCCTTATTAACAATGCTCCAAAAATTGTTCTCTTTCATCTCATGACTAGTGTTGACAGAGATTGTTGTATTTGATAACTTGTACTCAGGGAATTGTTGGTTTTGGGATTGGTCTGGCCGCGATGGTAAGCCAAAACTTTTGTAAATTCTCGCATATGATTCTACATCAAATGCTCCATTGAGTTCCTTTCTTCTCTTTCATCTTTTCTTGATGTCAGAATTGATGTCTGCAACTTGTATTATTTCACATGCTAGGGAAACCGAGCTATAGCAGAAATTCAGTTTGCCGATTATATCTACCCTGCATTTGATCAGGCATGTATCTTCCCTGGTGCTAAGTTCTAATTAATCCACTCTACTGGAAGTTGACTAACTGAATTTCTGCTTCATAGATTGTTAATGAAGCTGCTAAATTCAGATACCGGAGTGGCAATCAGTTTAACTGTGGAGGTATTTTTGCTGTGGAATTGGTAGAATAAGTTCAAATTTGTCACGTTTGCATAGCATGCGGAGGATAATATATGATTTATCAGGTTTAACCATAAGAGCACCTTACGGAGCTGTGGGTCACGGAGGGCATTATCACTCACAATCCCCTGAAGCTTTTTTCTGCCATGTTCCTGGCATCAAGGTATTTTACCTTCTTTGAAGATATAAGATTTTCTTTTCCTTGATCATTTCATGCATTCCTTCTCCTGAATGAGCAAACACCAAGTAGATTACTTTTCAAGTGGGTACATGTCTCAGAATTCTAGGCAAGGAGCCAACCCATAAGAAGGCTTTTCAGAGGCATTCTGGTGGGGAATCCGACGACTACACACATGAATTTAGTAGACTTCATGGAGAAAAATGCTTGACGTTCCTCCAAATTAAGACAATATTGTAGATGTCTTTCTCTAGCGATAGAGTAAAAATGCGATGCATGAGGGGAAAAAACATGGCAAAAGTTGTGGTAACTATATGCGCTGGTAACATCTTAATGACAAAACTCATAATTCTGGTTCATTTCCTAGACATAACTATAAACGTTTAGTACTTTTTAAATTGGACAACTAATCTTGTTGAAGCGAGCCTAGAGCCTTATAAAGCTGTCCAAATATGATATTGTGGGCACCTTGTGCCTTCTGGGAACCGTGGTTGGCATGAAGTTACTGCAAGAGTCAAGACAACCGCAAGTTTAGAGGGAGAAGATGAAGCTTACTCAAAGTAAAGGAATAGGGGCTGCGAGGGAGTAGCCTCAGGATGTGCTATAGAGGTGGAGACGGATCTGTTATGCATGTAGGAGGTTGTTGCATACTAAAGGGAAGACCTTCATTTGTAGCAGAGTTGGGCTATGGGAGCTTCCAACTCACCCTTGCATCATGTCTCGTGCTTGGGAAAGTGGCAAATCCAAATTGGCCCTGCTGCACCATGATCAGACCTTGGGGATTGCATCAAAGAGCTGCAATGGTTACATATGATTTGCTCTTTGAGGCGTAACATTTTATGGCCAGATCCTTCTTATTTCCTAGACTGAACCAAGTATCTATGGTGGTGTCCTTGCCTTTATTTGCCGACTCACATGCCAATCTGCTAGAGATATAAGCTGCTCGGGCCCCATGGCAAGGCACTTCCTAGGCCCTACTCTTGACCTATGCAGGTTATGTAGCTCATGGTGCCAATATTGAGTCAAGTGGAGCACTGGTGAGCGGAGGCAAGGCGAGGGGAGGATGAGTGGAGTCGTGTGAGTGGGGCCTGTGCGATGTGGAGGCATCTGAGAGGATCTGTCCGGTAGACTAGCCGAGAGAATCATCTGAAGTGGTATATCGGTTCTAGTTGATCCTCAGCTGCTTTGGGAGGACATGGTTCCTCACATAATAGATCCAAATCTATGTACAATAACAGGCAATTTCTTAACAAATGACGTGACTTTTTGGTAATTCTCAAATAGCATGATGCCTTCTCTAACATTTTGATTAATGGATCTTGTTATTGAGTTATGTCATTTTTTAGTCTTTTGACGATATTTATAGCATTATTGTATGAGGCGAACTAAAATGGCTTTCAAAGTTCACCTTGAGGAAATTTGAATTTGGTATGTTTTCTCTTTGAACACATAGGTTGTTGAGGGAACAATGTTGTATTTTGGACAAGTAGCGTATACAGGCATTTTCCATGTTTCTCAAGGGTAGTTTCTTTGTAGGTCGTAATTCCTCGAAGCCCAAGCCAAGCAAAAGGGTTATTATTGTCATGCATACGTGACCCAAATCCTGTTGTATTCTTTGAACCAAAGGTATATTAACTTCCTCAATTCGGTTGATCCAACCTTATAAATTGGGATTTTTGAAAGATTGTGATTGATCTGGATATCCGAATTTCCAGTGGCTTTACCGTTTGGCTGTGGAAGAGGTGCCTGGGCATGATTATATGTTGCCTCTATCAGAAGCAGAGGTATGCTACTTTTAGTTCTATGATGGATTGTGGATACTGAATCTTAAGAAATTGTATGCTTTAAATTCAGGTGATTCGAGAAGGTAGTGATGTAACACTGGTTGGGTGGGGAGCTCAGCTCACTGTCATGGAACAGGCCTGCGTTGAGGCTGAAAAGGTAAACGTACGATGATTTATAAAGAAGATTTAGTTATGTTGTCTGATTCAAGTGCACAATAGATTAGCCTAACAAATTGTTTGATAAAAATCAGTAGTAAATTTGGAAAAATGCTGAGTGTTTTTTTCCAACTCCTATTTTTTGTTGTTACCTTCATTTCTGTTGTTTAAATCTTTCAAATGGTGCACAAGACGTTTCTGATGAAATTCCATGACTGAAAACATTATTTGCATCAACGGAATCTCAATGATCGAGTTGTATGATTAGTTATTTGACACAACGAGTTTGCAGGAAGGAATTTCTTGCGAACTGATAGACCTAAAAACTCTGTTACCTTGGGACAAGGAAACAGTAGAGTCCTCTGTTTGCAAGACTGGAAGGCTTCTCGTAAGTGTATCACCACAAAATATGATTCCTGCAAGTGGTGCCTGCAACTAGTGGTGATCCGTCCAGACTCTTATTTGCAGATTAGTCATGAAGCTCCTGTCACTGGAGGATTTGGTGCTGAAATTTCTGCATCCATTGTTGAACGTTGCTTCTTGAGGGTAAATTTTGCACTTTCCCAGTTCCTTAATACCATTTACATTTTATTTATTTATTTTTGGAGGGGATTTCAGGAACAATTGCCTAGCTTGGATGACTTCATAAAATGCTCATTGTTATGAGCTATTTTACATGGATCCTTCATTTTGGCTCAAGTACCCATGTCGATTTGTCCAACACGCGTGTGTATTTTGGATACTCGGATCCTCTATTGTCACGATATTTACAGAAAAAGAATATCAAATTTGCTAGAAAACGATATTTTCTAGTCTTTCACATGGACATGAAATAGCAAAAACATATTCTCCTTACTCTTTTCTTGTTTAAATACATTTATAATATAATTAACGATACATAATCAAAAAATGTCATGCAATATATACTACAAACAAGTGTTCACATGTCCGATGCTTGGAGTCCCACCCGCACCCGATACTCTCACCCGAGTCTATGACATAGATTATGGGTTATAAATATGACAAGATGGAGTTTAGACTGAGTTCCTTCGCGCTCATGTTTACTTCAACAGCCAAGAAATTGTTGATATATGACTCTTAAAGGGAAGAAGTCTTTCAACAAGCAGGGATTCGCTCCAAAGGCTGAAAAGAAAGATGGATAAAATGCTTTCTTTTCCTATCGTAGCTCCGCTTGAACACCAAGAGAGATGCTCGTATAGACTGAGTCCAGATAGGAGCGATTGGCTTTAGCAGATGAGCTTCTAACAAGGGATGAGCTGCTAGGCACCAGCTTGAAGAGAGTGACTTACTCAGCAGTACTAGAAGCAAGCAACTCCTCAAGGATGTACCGGAGGAGAATAGAAGTCTTTTTCGCATAAACCCCGTCATTTTCAATGCAAAAGCAAGAGAGAGAGGGGACAGATACGACCGGGTAGGACTTATTTTATTAAGACCAGAATACTAACTTAGCGATAGCGTGTTAGAGTTTCCCTAACATAACAGTTATATGCATAACTTCATCCTATCATGAACTGATATAATTTAGCATAATTTGACTCTTAATGGTGCCATTATACTGCTGTAAAGCAATTGATTTATACCAAGAATTACCCGGCTGTTACTCATCAATCCTTCAAACGCGAGTTGGTCAGATAAGAGTGAGAACTATGATGATTTCAACATGTCAATCATGAGAAACGACAACAGGGTTACACATTAAATTTAAGTGGTGGGTAATGGGAATCATTTAGCATGAAGCCGATGGAAGTGAGCCGCAAATTACTGAAATTGAGTAAATAAGCGATCCAGACATGGAAGTAGCAGGACTGGTATAGTTCCTCTAACCAAACAATTTGCACAAACCAAAGTTGCGGTATGAGATGGTAGTGGAAAGGATGCAGAAATCATTAGGATTCACAGGTACTGTAATCCAAAGGCCAACAAAATTAGCTGAAAAGAAACTCGTACAACATTTTTAGAAGCCACAAGTGTATTAAATCACATGTATAATATCACGTAAGGCGTTTTTTTGACGAAACTTGTATTATCTTCAGTTTTGTAAGGTGGCTTATGAATAATGAATGCCAAAGTAGAATGTTAAATAATGTAAACCTTAATCTTTGTCTTGTGGTCATTCTTAACTTGTCTGATCACTGTTGCTGAACTTTGATTGCTTGCATTCTAGTACTTAACAAGACTTCGCGCCATTTGTTTGTGCCGGACCATCTGCCACTTGCAGCATTCTACTTCATCCTATGCTCTGTGATATACTGCACTTGCTGTCGGTTTAAAATATGGATGGTGCTGTGCTCGATGGGCTGATTTCTTTGCATGGTGTCTAATCTGAAGAACTGATATTGACGTGTTTTTGCAGTTAGAAGCTCCCGTGGCAAGAATTTGTGGCCTGGACACTCCTTTTCCTCTTGTTTTTGAACCCTTCTACATGCCAACCAAGAACAAGGTTTTACGAGTTTCCCAAACTTTCTACACTGGATTAAGTAGATCTCATACTAATGCCACTGAAAATGAACTGTTGTCCTTTTGGTGCAGATATTGGACGCAATCAAATCTACGGTGAATTACTAGTGACAGATATGATTCATCAAAGTCATCAGCATGGAAGAAGCCATGCTTGCTTGGAGATGAAAGGCGGACATAATGAAATAGAGAAGCCGGGGGGAGAAAATAAGAAACGAGTCACTTTCTAGACTAAATGTTTCTCCTGACCAACTTATTCCAAATTGTATGTAGTTAACTGCGATAGAAGTACGGTTCTCAATGCGATAAAAGAATGATTCTTACGATTGTGATTGACAACACTAACGATCGGCGTGGAAGATGGCGTGCTCACGGGACCATAACATGTTAATGTTGGCAAACCAGACCTTTTTAATGTGAAACCAAACTCTTGGTCTAGGGATTTCCTTGGGTACACGTGACGAAATGATCAAAAGAGTTTCTTTTTTTTTTTAAAAAGAATCAAATTCTCTCTTTTCTATTCGTAATTTTCAGTTTATTACCTAATCAAAAGACCAAACGAAATACAGAGAGTTTAAAAAGAAGGAATCTGTTCTTCGGGATCATTTAATCCTGTGAATGATTATTTGGATGTATCAAGGAAATTCTTTGAAAGAAAATAATTAAATCATTTTTCAAGGGGTGGAACAAAATATCTCCTCCTTAAAAATCAAAATTTCTTTCTGGCTTGTAATGTAACTAGCTTAAAGGTGAGATAAATCCCTTGAACCCAGTGCCAACGGGTATCATTCCCTCTAAAATAACATTCTCTTTCATGCCTTTCAACCAATCGATACAATCCTGAAGGAAATCTTTTGCTAAAACTCGAGCAGTTTCTTGAAATCTTGTTTCTGACATAAAATTTTGGTATCAAGAGATAACAATGTAAAAAATCCAATTTGTGCATGAAATTAATCTCATCAACAGTCAGATTCCAATAATATATAGATTCGTAACCTTCTTTCAAGCGTTTCAACCCATCGACACAAACCTGGACAATTTCTCGAAAACTTGTTTCATATAGGAAATTTTGAGTATGAGTTGATTACATTTGTAAAAAAAAAAAATCCAGATTGTGCATGAAATTAATTGTCAAAAGTCAAATTCCTTATTCCCCAGAGAATTGACCCCAAAAACTAAAGCAGAAATTCAGATTACAAAATACTTATCTTATGCATTTCCACACGATGACAAAATTCAGCAGAAAAGAAACTAGAAAAGTATTTAGCACTCATTTTTTGTCAACTCTCCATCATCTTCTTTAGCTGAGTGGCATGTTTTTTCATGGCTCGTTGCGTTTGCTGTAGAAGATGGGTTTGATTTGGCCCTTGGGTTGATCGGAGGAGTGCTATCGTGCTGATCTTTTTTTTAAATAGGTGCTGATCTTGGAGGAGTGCTATCGTGCGCCATGGTTAGGCTTTTCATCTTGTGTTAAATTTTTCCATATTAATATTGAGGGAATTTAGGTACTGAGAACCCGCAATGAATTTTCAACAATACGAAAAACACTCCATACCTAATCGACTATGGGGGAATAACAGATCTGAAAATAAGTGAAACTGTGAAATAGAACATTTATCTATTTCACTTATTCGATGGATCTTACCCTGGTAATTGTCCCCGAATCCACCTTCTCCAAAATTGGTTATAAAGTAGTAAATAAAGCACAAAAATAAAGCAAGAAGTTGAGAAGTACCCAGAGAGCAGCTAACATATTTTCCAATGCCTGTAAATTCATCACAAGTTCATGGTTGATATTAAGAATGTAATCTCTTTTTCAGCCTTATTAATCAATGACCTTATAAAGACCCATAACTTAATAGCTGCAGATTATGTCAATAAATCATATCTTAAAAGTACAAACACATTGAAGAATCCAAACACAACAGGTTTTTTCCTGTCATTTTATACCAATCACCTTGGACGGCCAATTATTGCATCTCCAAACAAGAAAACTGATACTATCAATCTCATAATGCCCTAGGAGAAGTTCAAATCAAGTGCGGTGGAGAAAGTATTCCATTTTTATTTTTTTTTCTAAACTTGAGGAAAAAGTTCGACTAATGACTTTGAAAATGTTATGGGGTCGATGCTACAGCAGATCCAAAAAAACACAAAAAAAAAAGGGCCATGGTCCTGATTTTAATCAAGTTGATTTTCCTTGAACGCCACAAGTCACAAGCCAATGGCCAACTTCGCGTCATCTATTTACAGTAGCACGGGTTCAGCAATCATAATGTTGGGTTCATGAACACTCTCGACACTTTTTGCAGGTATTGTCAGTTGCCCACTCCCCAAAAATTCTGCCAGAGACATTGAATACAGAAATTAGATCAGTTAAAATTTCAATAAGATGTGTCAAAACTACATTGCTGAGTAGTATTCCTGTAGATAACAATGGGCTAACACGCATTTCTGTTATGCCCTTGCCTGCTTACAACATGCCTCAGGGCACAGTATTAAAAAATTGTAGTAATTTAACAGACTGGATTAAACAGTAGGCAGTAAATATGAGGTCCTGATTGACTTTTGATTATCATGTAGATGCAAACTTTCAAACCTGAACAAACACAGAATGATAACTAGACTCTTTAAACGTCAACACACTTGCTGATTGTTGAGTCTTTCTTGTGTGATTCAGCAATAGAAAAAGGGCAATAAATCTTCAATATTGTTGGTTAGCATACCCTAATGGAAGCTTGAAAAACTATAGAAACCCTACTCTCCCACCAACATACCCATGTCATCTTTTAACATTGTGCTAAATCCAAGGAACTGGGGAGAATCTAACAGATCAAACTGAAATAAGAGAAACAATGTGGGTAGCAAATCGTGAAAGGTATCTGATTTCAAGTCTTCATCCAAACATACATGCCCACACCCAAGCAGTGCGAGGTGGGAAAGCGGAATTCAATACAAGTTAATCCCCTAATCAAAAGATACAAATACTAGGGTAATGTAAACAGCCACATACCATTGCTGAACTTTTCTGAACTCGGTGAGAACTGGGTATATATTCTCGAAGGCAGTATAAGTCTCATCTCTCACCTGAAGAGTAAGGAGAAATACAGAAAACGCATATTTTATAGACAGCCTGAATAGCATACCGGACCAGAGAATGCAGAATAAAAGAACTCAATAACTGGGATATGGTATCTCATCACCTTCGCTCCAGTTAGAACAATTTTCCCAGAAACAAATATAAGCAGCACGATTTTTGGTTGTTTCATCCGATATATCAATCCAGGGAACAGCTCTGGTTCATACTGTATCCACAAAGCTGAACCATAATTAGTACTGTGACAAGTAATTGAGGTATTTTACCCTTCATTAACAAGGATCGAACCATAATAGGACTAATAACACTTTCAGCAACATTGCAAATAAGTTGAGCAATCTCAACTGCTGAAAGTGCGAATTCAACTTATTACACAACCTTAACAGCTTAACTGCAAGCGCACTCCAGTTATTATCTAATGTATTGCAAAAACTTTTTTTCAACAAAGATCCCCAGACGCAGGCCTGACTTTCACAGAAGACCAAACAAAGTACAATAACCCACTACATCACTTACACTTGAAAAAGCACCATGGGAGTATGCAAGGCCTTCAAGTCTAATTGGAAATTTAACATCGCATGAGCCAACTATGTTCTGAATTTTGAAATCCTACAAGGAAAAAAAGAAGTATGCATCACAATATCTAATCAAATAAAGAAACAGCCATAGTGCCACTGTTGTGCATGTATGTGTGTGTGCGTGCATGCTTTAATGAGCAAGTACCTTGAATTTAGCTGGAAAACCAAGCTTTTGTATGATTCGAGCATACTGAAAAGAGCAAATTACGCACAATCATCAAAATACATTTCTTCAGGAAAGATAACAAAAAGCATGAACACTTGCCACGTTGTTTGAAATTATCGTTAATGACAGGATAGAAGGCTCATCATGCCATTCCTCTACTTGTCCCGTCAATCCTATTGAAGAGTTCAATGCTTATTGATACAAGTTACCATAGCTTTATCATACCTTCCGTGCTGCCAGTTTTGACTGTTGTTCACTCTTCGCTCCAGTACAAACCTGAAGTCATGTGATAAATCAAAGCATTAGAAAGGATACCAACCAATTCGAAAGGAGCCCAGCCAATAAGCAAAGGGCACTCATTGTATCAAGATCATGCTTTACCAGTACGGACCTTTTCAAATAGAAACAATAAAGAAAGCATGTGAACCCTTTACAGAGAATTACAACAAATGATTACACGTGAATCTTGTCGTGCATCTTATTTCCAAGAATCAAAATTATAAAATCATGCTTATTTGTAGGCAATGACAACCTGTACTTAATAAGCTTAAACTAGGGGAAAACTTTTGTAGTTATGTTAGTTGGTTAAGAGCTAACCCCTCACGAATGACTGCATATGTATCCACTTCATGCTACTTGGAACTTGCCTATATGGGCTGCTACTGGAAGACTTGATTTAACAAGAAGGTTTGCGATGAAATGGCCGTACCCAGGTTGGGCCTGCCCCGGATCTATTATAGGGTGTTCTCTCCTGACTGTAAAATTAGGCAAGTTACTGGTTTATCATGTAGCCTTTTCACAACATCACCAGTTCCATTTTATTTTTTATTATTTTGTCAGACATCACTTGTTACAATACATTTTAACTTGTTGAGAGTATCAAGAATATAGCCCTAACACTGCCTTCTTTGTCACCCAGTAGGCCAATCGTGCCACAGAAAGCCATCTCAACAGAAACGTTTATTCAAAACCCGCAGTCCTCATTCTATGCAAAACCAATTGCACCATCAACTCTGATGTTGTTATCAAGGGGAGGCATCTATCCTCCCCCCTAGGAAAAAAAGTCGGGAAATAAATCCGATGTTGTTGTTTCATCCAAATCTACTGGCAGGTTATGAGAACAACTTTAGTCCACTCCCAAGAGAACATGGCCTTGTTCGTTTCATGGTTTTAGTTTTGTTTTGTAATCGTTACGTTCATTTCTCTCTCTATCTCTCTCCACTCATTACCCCTATCTCCAAAACTAAACTAAAACTACCAAACGAACAAGGCCCATGTGTATCTTCCGCTGGAATTGATGATGACAATGCAAGAAAGCTATCTTCAAGTTGGGATATTTATATAACATCTAGTATCCAATCCGGGATCCCGGAAATCCCGGATTGAAGCATTTTGATGCTTTTCCCGATATTTTTTTGACGATCCGAGCCGTCCAATGTGTTCAAAAGGTGTTTTCCAAGGCCCACGCGGGAAATCTTCAAAAAACAATACCGGGAAGGGCTTGATCCAAGCGGTTTTTCGCAAAAAAATGCATATTTACAGTTTTGCGAAAAACGCTTGGATCAAGCCCTTCCCGGTATTTTTTTTTGAAGATTTCCCGCGTGGGCCTTGGAAAACACCTTTTGAACACATTGGACGGTTCGGATCGTCAAAAAAATATCGGGAAGGTGGAGTCCCGGATGGTAGAGTCCCGGATTAGATCCGGACTCATTTATATAAATATATATATATATATATTTGGTAAGTTCTTCAAGTTGGGATAGGATGAGTGATCTAAGAAGCATGCATACGGACACATTGGAGACAAGTCATTTCTCGGAAAATCAAGACAAACACGTTGGGGACATGTCGGACGTCAAGAAATTATAGGTATATCAAAATATCATCAGAAAAAAAAACTTATGGATAAAATAACTCCGATAACATTAACATTAAGAATAAGAAGATAGAGAAACAAAGTATCCGTGGGATATTTGACCCTCCCGTTTACAATTGCATTATGGCCTCCTAATATGCCTCCAATGTGTAGTGTGTCCCCACCATGACCCAATGTCTCCAACTAAAAGACAATTGCAAAATGAGACGTATTTCGGAATGTTTCCAAGCAGGTTTTGATTCAGGAATATGTTCGAACATGTCCGAATGTGCATAATTACAAAATCAGACATATTTTGGAATGTTTCCAAGCACGTTTTGATTCAAGAAATTGTTCGAAGATGTCCGAACGTGACTGACTGTCCGAAACCCATCGAGGCTGGTAGACATGTCTGTGCTTCTTAGTGTGTGACGATGATATAACAAAAACAGAGCTGTAAATTGGGCACACAAGTTCAAGTACAAGCATCTAAAAAATAAATGTGTCAATGTACAACAAAATTTGTAGCGGTGGTTCTTTAAGTCTCAATCAGATACAATGACCTGTTCGAATCAGATTAGACAATGATCACATCACAACTAGATTAGCACTCAAGCATTATACAGTCACAACTGTGGCTATAAAAGGCACAAATAATTTAACTGGTTCTTCCACATTCACAAGTAGCAACTATCAAGGAGGGAAAAAGGCATTTGTACGATAAACAACACTCTAGTCCACTGTCCACCAGACAAGACAACCACTAACCAAGTCAGAGGATGATATCAATCAAATGTTAAAAAAATAAATAAGAAGATTACAAGTACCAGTTAGCACAACTAGGTTAAGGACTAAGGATCATATCTCTTTAAAACAAGAGAGAACACAAAGTAAACAATGCCACCAACAAAACACTTGCATATTGTTTACAGAATTCTGGAAGCACCAAGCAATGTCGAATTTAACATATACATGAACATTATTAATGTAAAACACAGTAGGTAGAAACTCACCATCTTTCCAGAAGCAAAAATTAATGCTGTTGTTTTTGGTTCTCTTATCCTCATAATTACAGCAGCAAAACGCTGCAAAAGGAAAGCAAAAGGCGAATGATTCCTGTAATGATCAATGATTGGGCACCAAAGGAAACATATTTATATAACTTCACCAATATTAAGTAAACTAAACTTCTTGAACCTTCAACTCTCAATCCAATCTCAGACAATTTGCAAGAAGATGGTATTCCAAGTACAAATTTTTGAACAACTCATGCAACTTTGAGTCAAACAAATGCAACTTTGAGTCAAACAAACTGCATACCTTGGGATTGTATTCTGCATTTCGAGCTTGAAGTGCAATGGCCTTAAGTTCCAACTTGCAGTCTAAGTTCACTGTTGACACAATGTTCCTAAACGCACAAATATACCTTGTTACTAAGATCATAATCATTAGCTCACTGATAAAGGAGAAATAGAACTGCGCAAAAAAAATATGTCATACAAGTATGGCATGGAATGGGCATGAACTAGAGGCCTGAAAAATCAAGTTTGTGGAAAACACAGAAACGAACTTCTTATATTAAGCCATCAATAGCAACATTGATTTCCCATTTACCAAGCCAATATATGCGATTGCTATGCTGGAACAACCAACACTGACAAGTAAGCCCCAAGATGGAAACATATTCATGTATCATGAGCATGCATTAGCAAAATAATACTAGAGGCCTGAAAAATCAAGTTTGTGGAAAACACAGAAACGAACTTCTTATATTAAGCCATCAATAGCAACATTGATTTCCCATTTACCAAGCCAATATATGCGATTGCTATGCTGGAACAACCAACACTGACAAGTAAGCCCCAAGATGGAAACATATTCATGTATCATGAGCATGCATTAGCTAAATAATCAAATTAATAAAAGCAAATAAACTGACCATCAAAGCTGCAAAAATATTATTACAAAGATTTAAGGGGGGAATTCAGTGGGAAGTTGACACTTGAAATAGCCTCTTCAACCAGCTCTATTAGCTTATTAAATGCTTCTTTAGCACCGACAAGCATCTAAATACAAACCATAGAAACCCTCGATCCAAGTAGAAGATGGTCACCCGGAGTTGGTCAATTTTCCAAATTGACCCTAAACAGGAAAGAATATGAAGCCCCTCATTTATTGTCCAAGTTAAGCTGGCATCTTCTACACATCATAAGACACTTAAGTATGTGTATAGGGTCCGAAATGAGTGGTTTAACATCCACCTCACAAGCATATGTAGAAATTCAAGTTCATCATATGAAAAACACACAAAATTCATATTAAGCATGAAATATCCCCATGCACCTTGTAAATACCATTTACTTTACATAGTTTGATCACTGATGTAGCTATCTGTTAAGTTTTATTTAATTTGATCTAGAATGCTAATTATCACTCCAGAACAAGACACACGTCATGATATACATCTTTCCCAGGTGTGGCGTTTCCAAACTTAGGGGCAGAAATCGTTGTGCCTAGAACTGACCGGAACAGACTGGAAGATGCCGGAACAGGTGAGAAATGGCGGAATTTAAGCCAGGACTGAACATAGTGATGGGTATCCCGTTTTCTTGCCCGTATGGTATGTACCGGCGAGTACCGTACGAGATGATGACTTTGCTCTGTGGTGAAATTAAGATCAATGAATTGTTAGAACCAAAATATCGCAATCGCTATGTAGCAGTGACAAGTTCACAGGTGGAGTGTTATCTATTGAGAGATGCTATACATGCTGAATCTTAAAAGAGTATGGCTGAATCGAAGAAGTTATCTGCTTTAAATCAGTGTAGAATAAGTCTGTATACCTAGGCTGCATTACATTATAAAAGCACAATAAGAAATCTGTGCCCGTGAATCATTGGACACTAAGAACCATGGATATGGCAGTGTTCTAAAATTCGGCCTAGGCGCTAGGTGGCCACCCATCGCCTAGATTTTAGGTCTAAGCAGGCGTTTTATACATTAGTCAGAAATTAGTTGGAGATTAATCGGCTAGGCAGTGACTAATCAGAGGATATAATTCATACTCCCTCCCTCCCAATTTGTTTTTCCATTTTCGGTGTTCGTGCAAATTTTTAATCGCTTTTATCTTTCATTTCAATAAGAATTTCAAAAAATATGCAATTTAGATCTTGTTTGATAGTTCTTTATTAGTTTTATTATAAAAAGTTTTCAAAATCATGAAAAATATTATAGGTTGAAAGATAAGCAAGTGAGAAATGAAACAAACATTAAAAATGGACAAACAAAATGAAACGGAGGGAGTAGTTTCAGAAACAAATAGGGTAAAATGTTTAATATTCAAAAGTAAAGGGGTCAAATGTTTCTAAACAAAAATAAGATAGTATATAACATGCACTTAATATATCAACGATTCACCAATTGAAGCCCTAAAAATAGTTATTTTAGTTGTTACAATTTGTTCTTTTCTTATGTCCTACTCAAACTTAGAGGGGTGTGGGGAGATATTATTTTCAAAAAAAAAAAAATACCAACTAATCTCTAGGCACTGATTAGTTCTTGACTAGTCCGCCCAGGCACTAGGTGCCTCTCTTCCGCTCGACTAGAGCTTAGCGATTTGTAGAACATTGGGATACAGACTTCTTCTTGTCCCTCGTGTGTGTGGAAAAAAGTTACAAATAAAAGAATAGGATATGTGTCAAGCGCGTATCCGAAATCTATCATGACGAATTCGTGTCCCAAACGCTCGAGACACATGTACAATTAATATTGTCCATTTAGCATATGGACAAGTCAAGGGATTAAATACCTATGAATTATGTATTTATGTTAATCTATGCAATGTTTTGAAAACTGGACAATTGAGTGACCCGAAGAGGGGACCAGGTGAATGGTTAACTGGTTTGTCTGTGGGTGAACCGGAATAGAACCGTGAAGTCATTTGTATATGTAAAAATATAAACAAATATGTATCAAATAAATGTTCGTAAACATCATTCTATAGTTGAGCATGAATTAACTTCGATAAAATCTACAATGGTATCTTTTGTCTTTGCCATTTTTTTTATAGAGAATTGCATGAGCATTAAAAAAATGGTTAATAATAAAATAGGTAGTATATTGAATAAGTAGATAATATAAAAAGTTCAAAGTTTCAAAATGTATGGCATGTGTGAGCATTGCTCTTTGAAGAAGGGCGAGAGAGAGATGTTAGCGCATCATGGCATTAACTCATATGTTGTTAGTCCCACATCAGTTGTGGGAGAAAAAGTAGAAGGTACCTCCTTCCTATAAAGTAGAAGGTACCTCCTTCCTCCTCCGGTCCTGTTTTTAAAACATTGATTCTATGGATTGTCATCCCAAAGCTAGATAAACTATGAGCCTCATCTGACAACAGATATGATGCTTCTCGTGAAAGCAAGCACACATTTTCAGTGGAATGGAATAGGCACAGCTACTCAGGGTACACTCGTCATACAAGTACTGGGCATTAGGATGCTCTCTGACCCCTCTTTCCCTCCTTCCTCCTGCTTTATTATGTGAGGGTGATTGTGTATGTACGATTCACCTACTCTCAAGAAGTAGCCATCCACACCAAAACTGCTCCCGACATGAATGCATAATGCATAATAATATATGTAAAGCATTCTGTTTTAAGTAGCACATTAAAATGAAAAATATGAGTATAGTGTATCTCGGAATTACTAATAAAAAAGTCAACGAAAATAGTAACATTCACGTAAATTAAATGAGAAAATGAGGTCACGCTTTCAAATTAAGCTTGATAAGCTGAATGTGGTAACAGAACACATTTCAGGAAGCATATCATTACTTGCCATTATGATGAAGTGTGCTTGTACCACAGTATCATCCACGTTTACCAGGAAAAACAAATATTTTTTGCTTTTCAAGATTTACATGAGCCCGGTGCAATATCAATAACTCAGTTACTCAAATAAGTCGAGAGTTAACAAAGTTACAAAACCATTGATCATTTGTATCCAAAATTTGTGCGCATCTAGATCACAGGATACCCCCTTCATCAAATAGCCTTCTTTGAGATGGCAGCACTTCCATTCCAAAGCAGATACCCATGCAAAAAAAGCAACCAAAGATACTCCCAAGTGTTGACCAGTACAATTACCATTATCTACCTCTGATAATTTGTTGTCTTTCAAGGAATCAATTTCTTTCGAGGTGGCCACGCTAATTGAAGTAGTTTAAAAACCCTCACGACTACATATCAACAACTACTATATTTAGCAACATCTCTGGGTCTGGTTAGATTACTCCTTAATTGACCACATATGTGGACAAATATGACATTATCAATGTTTGTTTGCGCTCGATCACCAACTACGCTTTCCGTGATTGCTCAAAGCTCCAAATTTGCAAGCAAAACGGAACCTGTCAACAAATCACTAACCGTATTCGAGTGCACGAGGTTTTGATCATTTTCTTTCAATACCTCATTAACAATTCGAGTGCACGAGGATTTGGTCATTTTCTTTCAATACCTCGTTAACAATACTAACGGTATTTGAATAGGTAAAAACACGTTATGTAACTAAGTTTGAGATGTTATGTTAATTGTTCCCTGATTCCTTCTTTTAAGTCATAATCAAATTATTCTATTTTTGTATCACAAGCGCCATGTTCTCAAGCAAAATCAACCATACCGTGCAAAAGCTCAGTTCATTCAACACAAGCCCACAATAGCAGATAAACCAATCTTCTAGGCTTTACAGCGACTTAAAATTGTAATACACACACACAGTGACACAAACATACATGCCCTCTAACCAGTCATGCGCCACTTTATGACGTGGAAATGAAAACTGATTGAGGAATAGATTGGTGGGAAGTAACTCACTGGAGAGTTGGAACTATTCCAGAAGGATGCTTAGAAAGATCCACCGGTTGGCTCTGGCTCCCTTCCACCAATAGATCTGCCATTTGGTTCCTCCCACTTCCCTTTTATCCTTCCCAGTTTTGAAAAGAGCACTCCTATCTCGTCCGAAATAAGTAACAACAAATCAGCAAACAAATTCAAATGGCTATAAGAAACCAGTTTACAGATTCTCCCACAATATTTTGAGAGCTTCCAGCTATTTTGAGAACATCCAGCGCAGAAACTCTATACTCCTATACATTTCAAAAGCTCCCCTCCCAACAAAAAGCAATAAAAACACAGACAAAACTCTATACAAGTATTAAGTCAAAACAAAGAACATACAGATAGAAAGAGAATTAAGGTTATGGGGGTAAGTGAACCAGAAGAAAATTTCCGAAAAGGGTTTTAATCGACAATATAACATACTACTACTTTTGAGATTTGAATCAAGAACCCAACCCCAAGTTAGGGTTGGCTTTCTGAGGAAAGGAAAATCAGAAAACTTTTATACAGAAAGTGAAGATCTGAAATCGGATAGAAAAGCATAGAGAAAGATCGGACCTTTTATGTAGTCAAAATCAAAATCTAGAGTTTCTTGCTAGCCGAATCGATTCGGAACGAGAGATCACGTGATTTACTAGGTGATAAAAGTGAGAAAAATGGAAAATAGAGCGGGTAGGATTTTGAAAAGCGTTGTCTTTTATAGGGGAAAGGAGATTTATAGGAGGAATGGTTTGAGAGAGAGAGAGAGAGGGGGAGAGAGAGAGGGAGAGAGGGGGAAGAGAGCAGAGAAGCGTTTTTTAGTTTGTGAGGAAAGATCGGGGGAGAGAGAATGAAGGAGAGGAGGTGGTGTCGTGGCTTTTTGCCAGTTGCCCTTACTTTTACTTTCCCAAAATAACCTCGTTAACAACGCACTGGCTGGAATCCGTGTGGAGGGTATATTAGTAATCGGGAGGAACTTTTACCAGCATGAGGCTTTGTTTAAAAAAAAAAGAGAGAGTTCAAAACTTTTTACAAAGTTCAACAAAATTTAGAAAATTTAAATATTTTCTCTTCTCTTGTTTGGTTGTAGAAAAAAGATGAGAGAAAAATGGCTAAATATAGTTATAGGAATAATAAAATATCCTCCCTCATTTTCTCCCATTTTTCTTCTTGTATATTTTCCTTTCTCTTCCCTTACTTTCCATAAGTTCCAAATAAAGCTATATGTTCTCTTTGTATCAATTAGATCGAAGACCAACGATTCTTTTCCACCTCTCATGCCACCATGCAGCAGTGAGCAGTGCTACATACCTAGAAAAACCATCTAGAACTTGAAATCGGTAGATCAAAGTGAATATGGTAATAGGAGTTTCTATTGTGCACCAATGGTGCACAGCTCTGTGTGGTGATCCAGCCGTCCGTTGCAAAGATATCTCGTCGAGACAGATGATTAATCCAAAAGATATATTGCAAGTCTAACAAAAATTTAGAAAAAAACGAACACAAAAAACCAAAAAGACAAAAGAATAGAGACTGAGCCTTTTGAATTGATGTATTTTGAGAGAATGTGCGATAAGTTAGCTTAAGAGCAAGTCAATTTTTGAAACAACTCTAATAATGCCTAATGCTTCGTTTTTCCATGTTGTTTCCCGAATTGGTTGTCGGGATCAATAATCTTAGGATTAAAGATATCTCTGTGTGCGGTAATATATATTGCAAGAAAATGAGATTAAAGGTCTACAAACGGGGGCATCATACTATTTTTTTTTCCCGATTAATGCTCTATATATTTGGACCCAGCCTAGGTACTCTCCATTGAAGGAAATGAGATTAGAGGTGTACAAACAGGCACATCGTACTTTACCACTCTCACTCTCCTTTATATCGAGCACGGGCCTTTAGAGCATCTTCAATGACATATTCAAAAAGAAAAATACTCACATTTTAGCATTTGGATACTCAAGAAATGCTCACAATAGTATTTGGATAAATACTAAAAGTTAGCAACATTTTTTATAATACTCAAATTTTGGCATTTGAATACTCAAAACTACTAACATTTTCTCAATAATCAAACTTGGATACTCAAAACTACTAACATTTTCTCTTCTTTTGATTATGGACAAAAATGCACCATTGTAGAGCTTCACATTGCTAACTTTAGAAACTCATTAAATAAATACTAAAAAAGTGATGTGACAACATTTGAGTATTCACATTTGAATATGTCATTGGTGATGCTTAGGTTTTGTTTGCATGAACTCAGGTAGAGACCAAAGAGGTCTTGTTGGTGCAGAACCAAGTAGATTATCTGAATTGATTAGGATAGGCGGACCACATTCCCACTATGAATTAGTTTTGGCCGTACCACGGTTGATTTATACAAATGAGCTACTTTTAATTTATCGTTTGCGAATTGGACTAAAGTATCATTTTGAAATGAAATGAGTATGAGGTAACATTTTTTCACCCATGACTTTCCCAATTACGAGTCTGTCAATGTGCGCAAAATAATGTTTAAATTATTTATGACTTCAGTGCATTTTTTTCTTACATCTACACGCAAAAATATCTTTACAAAATTTATACCTTCGTATAGCTTAATGGTTCATTTTTTAAAATTAACCACTAATTGTAGTGATATTTTTTTGTTATCAGAATATGTGTCAAATAAAAGGTGGTGTAGTAACTTTTTTGGCTTCTTGCTAACCGGAGATCTAGGGGTGAAACTAGTTCGGCTCATAAGTAACACTGAATAGAAAAATGATTTTCTAGAGCTCGGTTCGGATCAATTTCAGTTCAAGTGTTCGAACTGGTTTAGAGGCGGTTCGGCTCGTCAGAGAGAGACAGAAATGAACAATCCATGGACGGAGATGATACACACATATAGACATTATACATGCATATAATATAATCTTGTCAAGGCAGCTATGAACAATATGTAATGTTTTATTTTTATGGGATTTGCTTGTTTGTCAAAATATATATACATATATCTAAATTCCAGAAGAGATTGGGTCCATCGGGACTAACAGTTAAACAGTTCTACAGGCTTACACTTTACGAAAAAGATATATACATATATACATACATACATACATACATACACACCCAGAGAGAGAGGGAGGGAGAGAGAGAGAGAGAGATGTGTAGGAAAAACAGTGCTAAAAACAGTAAACCAATAATTAAATTCTGGAAATTAAAATATGAACAAGAAATAATGAAAACTGGAAAATGTGCAAACTGAAAAACAAGTCAGGGCCCGTGTTTCACACAATTTACTTAAAGCAAATTCGTCGCCTCACCGTGAGTGTGAGGGGTTGACCGACGTCTGCTTCCCATGATACAGTGGCTTCCAACAATCAAACGGTAACATCTACCGGATTGCCCTGTCGAACGAACTAGTGTCTGTACTCTCTTCCGAAAACTAAACAAAGTACAATGGAATAGGAGACTGATTTTCAGTGTATTGAAACCAATGGAAATTACTGCTTTATATAGGAGTTGATAGGATCCTCTCTCATTCATGGGGATTAAAGCCTCTATAATTCTAGCTTTTGAATTGCAAAACCGACATTGCAATTCAGTGCACCAATTGATATCACCAAATGATACTGCCGTTATATAACATTACCAAGGGCAATTGAAGGAGCAATATCATAAAATTTGATTTTGTCATCAAGTACGCCATTGCTCCATGAGAATTCAATGAGCACAACTAACAGATCAAAACTGATTTCCCACTCTATTGTGGGTCCAATCAGGTGTGTACGACTCGTACCCAAATCCACTAATTTTGGGGTTGCATACAATTACGAGGGTAGGCCAAGCCCATTTAATCGCCTAGCCAGCCGCCCAAGCCCAGGTCAAGGACCACGAACCTCGAACCTATAGTCCTGGTCGTGGTCCGGTCCAAGCAGGCGGCGGCAGCGGCGACTTGCGTGTGGTAATTGGGTCGAAGACCATAGCCCATAAAGAGTGCGTGCTCCATCCTTGGAAAAAGTTAAGTCCACTTAATTTGAGAGACAATTTCTCATTCATTCTCTAATTGGAATTTGCCCATTCCTCTCCTAACATAGGAGTGTCTATTGCCACTAAGGGCGCACTCACGCGATGTGGGTCCCACTTTAATTTAAGGGTTAAAACCCGTAAATATTTAATGGAAAAAATTCTAATTTTCCAACAAGATGAACATGGACGTTGAGTCGACGATGGTGATGGGTCTCTCTCTCTCTCTCTCTCTCTCTCTCTCTCTCTCTCTCTCTCTCTCTCTCTCTCTCTCTCTCTCTCTCTCTCTCTCTCTCTCTCTATATATATATATATATATATATACAATCAGCTTCCGGTGCAGGCTCCCGGAATTAACAAAATCCGGACCAAACGCTCAGGGTCGTTGGATCTAATCCAACGGCTGTGGAAATAAGGGAGAGTTCGCGGGTCAATTACGAGTTAAAAAGGTACCAGGTTGCTCCTAACCGGGTCACTATAAATTCAAAGGGCCACCAATTTCCAACCATTTCTACGTTTACCAGAGAGAGAGGAGAGAGAGGCGATTCAGAGAAACTCGATCGAAGAAGACGAAGAACGCGAGAAACCCTCATTCGAGGAAGAAGAAGAAGATCTAGGTACCAATCGAACTCGTCTTCTTCATTTTGCTCTCTATTTCGTGTTCTTTTTCAGAAACCCTAACCCTAACTTTTTGAAGTTTCAGGTCAAACGGAGAAGACGAAGCTCGAACGCTCCAGGTCTCTCTCTCTCTCTCTCGCTCGAACGCTCCAGGTCTCTCTCTCTCTCTCTCTCTCTCTCTCTCTCTCTCTCTCTCTCTCTCTTGTGTTCTCTGTGTTCAAATGGTTTGGGGATTTTTTTTTGCAAAACCCGAAACCCTAGCTTTTTGAAAGAAGCGATCTAGGTCCGTGTGTGTGTGTGTGTATGTGTAGTTTCTATGTGTATCTGTGTATGTGTGTGTTTCCTCTTTCTCTTCATTTTTTAAAAACCTAGATCTAAGAAATTTTGAAAAAAAATTCGAAATTTTATTGAAGCTTATTGTATGTGCAAATGCCTTAATAGACAATAATGTGGCTTGAGTATACTCTGATCTTGTTCTTTTTCCTTCATTTCTTGGACCTTAATTTAGTTATGGCTTGACTAATTTACACTCCCACGTCGTTCTCATTGTTAGTGCCTGTATTTTGTTGTTTATGGTGTCTTAAGACACTCTTGAGGTTTATCATTTGAGGCACAACTTTAGGTCTTCAAATGATTCCAATAAAAAGTTTTGGCTAATTCATGTATGGCATAGGGGCAGTTAGTATAAGTGAATATTGCATCTATCTGAAAGATAATATTTATTTCTGAATTCTTTATGAAGCTTTTAAGTGAGATAGAGACAGTTAGTATAGGTGGATAGTGTATCTAAATCTTATTTTGACTTTGTATTTTTTCTAGAATGGAATCTTTCAAAGATACAAAAATATGCTCACCATCACCATGTACAACACCACTGTGTCAATCATCTGGAAATTCTTCTCAACAAGTTTACACTCCTCAAGTTAGAAATGACTTGATACCAAAAATTGGGCAACATTTTGACACATTAGCAGAGGTTCAGACCTTCTACAACAATTACGGTAGAGAATCCGGATTTGGTACGCGAATTAACTCTAGCAAAAGGAGTAGGGACAATCAAATCATTAGGAAGGAGTATTGTTGTTACAAAGAAGGTTTGAGAAAACCTAAGGCAAACAGTGTTGAACCTAGTACCCGGAAACGAGGGCTTACTAGAGAGGGTTGTGGGGCAAAACTAGCAGTTGTGAAAGACAAGTCAGGTGTGGGGTTTGTTGTCTCTCAATTTTTCGAGGGTCATAACCACCCTCTTACCACGCCAAAGAGGGTGCATTTGTTGCATTCTCACCGGGAAGTGTCCAATGCCAAGAAGGCTTTAACAGCACAATTGTCTGCTGCAAATGTGCCAACATGCCAATAAATGAGTATTTTGGCGGTGCAATCCGGGGTATTGAAAATGTCGGATGTTCTCAACAAGACCTTTACAACGCCGAAAGGGATAGGAGGAAAGTGTTATTGGGACAAGACGCCAACATGTTGTTAGAGCATTTTAAGGCTGAACAAAAAAAGAATCCGGCTTTTATATATGCGATTAAGGAGGATGATGAGGGGAAATTAAGTCACTATTTTTTGGCTGATGCCACCTCTAGGAAGTCGTACCAGTATTTTGGGGACGTGGTGGTCTTTGATACCACTTACAAGACAAACCGGTATAAAATGATGTTCGCCCCTTTGTTAGGGGTTAATCACCATGGGCAGACGACTCTTTTTGGGTGTGCCTTTTTAAATGATGAACTCACTAGTTCTTTCGAGTGGCTTTTCAATGAATGGTTGAAAGCAATGCCAGCAGGCCCCCCCAAAATGATCATTACCGATCAAGATCCTGCAATGACAAAGGCAATTGCTACTACTCTTCCCAGTACACATCATAGGTATTGCATATGGCACATTGTGAACAAATTTTCTAAAAAATTAGGTGCAATATCTTATAAAGAACATTATGATGAGTTCAAAAGTTGCATATGGAAATCTGAAACCCCACAAGAGTTTGATGCAAGATGGGTACAAGTTGTGGAGAAAGCTAACTTGTCTTCCAATGAATGGTTGAAAAGCATGTTCAACATTCGTGAGAGATGGGTTCTGGTGTACATGAACCATATGTTCTCTGCCCACATGACTAGCAGCCAAAGGGCAGAACTTTCACATGCTTTCTTCAAAAGGTATCTGTCTCCACATAATTCTTTGTGGGATTTTCTCTCGCGGTTTGATAGGGCACTTGCAACTATACGTCATAACGAATTGGATTTGGATCACAAAGATATTAATGAGAATCCAATCTTCAAAACCATGTGGGGCATAGAGGAGACAATGAGTCAAATTTATACACGTAAAATGTTTTACAAGTTTCAAGATGAACTCTTTCAACTTGGGGCATATGAGATAACTTTAACATTTGAGGATGAACATCAACGCTTGTACAATATTAAGAGGGATGTAGAGAATGCTCCAAAGGGTCGCGAGGTGTCGGTAGAGAAATCGTCAAACTATGTTACTTGCAGTTGTAAGATGTTTGAAACTGATGGGATTCCGTGTCGGCACATATGGCGTACTTCAATTTCGTGCATGTTAGGAAACTACCTGATACTTACATCTTACGGAGGTGGGCGAAATCAGGAAAAGCTGGAAGAGTTAGAGACGATTTGGGTGGGGGGAGGAAAGAAATATGTGACACTTCTGTATTAATGAGGCGGAGTAAGCTTTTCCTTCTTTCTTCTAATGTAATTGACGAAGCTGTGTTAACTGAGGAGGGAAGTCAAATTTACGATGAAGCATTGGACTTTGCTGAAAAGAAGCTCACAGCCTTGAAGATAAGTAGGGGGAAGATGCCGAAGAGAGTGTTGTTGGAGAGTCTATTCCTCTTGGAACCCAAGGTTCTAGTTTGAAAGAACCAAATGTGGCTAGACCAAAGGGTGGTGGTAAAAGACTAAAGGGAGGGAAAGAGAAGAGTGTCAACAAGAAGAGTAGGCGTTGTAATGGTTGTGGGTTGGTAGGAGTTTCGCATGACAAACGAAATTGTCCCAAACTTCTAGCTATGTAAGTGTATTCATACGTCACTGTTACATTAATTTTTCCAAAGGTTAATTGTCGTAATTTATTTTTTGTTTGCCGTAGGTCTTCGCAAACATCACAGATCAATGACGATGACGAGGACAACGATGACGAAAGCATGGACTATGATAAAGACTGTAAGTGATTGTTAGTTGTTATTTACGGACTTTACATGAAGATTGTTACTGATTGTTATTTGTTATTTGGAGTATGCATGAACTGGGTTTATTTGTGATTGGTTGCCCTTATTTGTTGAAGTTTGTGCCAATGCAGAAGTTGGTGGATTTGGTTGCTCACTGGATTAGGTTGGTCTCTGGATTTGCTCATTGTATTGTTAGGCACTGGATTTGCTTGTCCTCACTGGATCAGTCACTGTATTTATGTATTTATTTTCTATTGAATCTGTATTTTATGGCACTCAACTGTTGCTCACTGGATTTGAACTTGTAAGGCACTGAAACTGCTCTGGAATTGCTCACTGGTCACTGGATTTGCTTTGCTCATTGGCTTTGCTGGACATGGTTGCTCACTGGATCAGTGACTATTTTTCTTCACTGGATCTATGTTTTCACTTGTAATAGACTTTGAAGTCCTTGGTTGAGTTTGAAGGGACTCGTGTAATACACTTTTGTTCTTAAGTTCCTTGAACAAATTGTTGTGGATTTGGATCACAAATTGGACTAATTGCTGTGCTTTTAACTAATTGTTGTGGATTTGGATCACAAATTTGATGTAGTAGAATTACTGGAACTTTGTTCTTATTTGAAATGTTGATATATGTACTGCTTTCAAATTTTTTGTGGGGTTATATATTCTTCCATTGGTTGTTTTCAAAATATAAGAAATTGGTCGTTGACAAACACAGGGCCTTTAACAAGCTTCAGGTAAGCTATTGGATGTAGTGTATTTGCTACTTGCCAGAAAACACTAGCATCCGTATTTATCTAGTCCACCAAACAAATTTTCTGAATTGCTCTAGCTAAGTAGAGTTCCATCAAGCAAAATACAATAACTCACTCAGAAATTCTTGCTTTACATCAAGCAAAAAGGCCACTGACTCTCACGTAGCTTGTTGTTGTTTGTTGTGTTATAATGGACTTCGAATAAAAAAAAAAGTGTGTTTTTCATGTCTATATAATACTAGAGCAAACATTTTCACCTTGTTTCTATTTGTTACTAACTCGTGGTTTTCTAATATAATTCTGGCATATGGTGATGGTTCTGCGATCAAAGCTCCCCTGTGGAAAGTAGGCATTTCTTGTTTGTGGCTTGATTCCGTGGCCTTCAATCTGCACTTTTGACTGTCGATATCTTCACCCTACATCTCATGCTCGTTTCGGTCGCAGCAATCAGATTTTGCAAGACTGACATCCTTTTTTGGAACAAAAAAATTTGGATATTGTACTCCCATTGCATGAATATATTCAGTAAGAAATAAACTTCAATAAATTCAATTAGCTAATACAGGACTAATGACTAAATCCTAAGCAAACACTAGAGTTTAAAAGTGCACATAGGTGAACTCCTCGCCGGACAAAAATTGGACGAACAGAGCTAGGCCTTCGCGATTGTTGACTTGGTTCTTTTCTACCACATCATTGGACCATAAATTTTGCAACCAAAAAGTAAGGATGCCAAGAGGCTAACATAACAGATGGAACCTCAAGTGGGGGTCATTCCTCCCACCTCTAACACCTGCAGCAGCGTACTTCTTACTGAGAGAGAAAACAGGCCATATTCATCCACCGGCCATTCAATATCCCAACAAATTATGTAACCCAATAAATACATAAGCCTACCGACACTCGTCCATTCCAAAGTAATACTTAATTATCTTGCCATTTTATTCTTAAATTGCTTTCTACAAATGTTACTAATAAGCCACGTAAAAAGGTAAGTGCCAATAAAGATACGGGGTGTCACATGAAGAAAGCAATCAAAACGGGGTAAATTTATGTTGGTTGGATAGCTATATATTGCCTATTGCATAAGCCAAGAATCAAACCAAGAATCGATTTTGTGATAAACCAAGAATCAAAACAAGAAGATTGAATAATCATTCATTTCCATTACTGATAGACAAAACAGTTTGGAAGCAGAGCTATTTTTAACAAAGTTCAACAAAATTGTACTACCAAATGAAAGTAGTACAGTTACTTGCCATTTCCAACAAACAAAAATATAAAGTTACGACTTCATGGCAGATACTTGCCATTTCCAACAATTACAGTCTTCTTTGTGAACCATAAGATGATGCATATACATAGAAGAAAGAAGCACTTCCATTTGTAGGAGACCACTACACCTTCTACTACCGTCAACTTCTTCTTGAGCTTCTTGTTCTCTTTCACTAATTCTTCACACTGCAAATGTAGAGCACGAGTTTCAGTTTCTAACGCATCAATTTTGTCCTCCATTTGTTTCTCTTTAGGGTCTGGGTCAATCCAATAAAAGTAATCGCAACTTTTTTCCCCTTTCTACAACAGCATAAGAATCAAATTAAAAGTACATTAAATTAGGTAATTAGAATTCATAATTACAAAGGTAATTTATTACCTCATAGTTGCCACAGCCTAAGAATCTCCTTCCTGGATTTTCTTTGGTCTTTGACTTCCTCATGGGGGAGGGCTTCCCACAGTTGCAAGTAGGGTATTCAATCTAGAAGGTTGAAGAGGCAGAGGACGACGACGGCATGGCTTCCTAATACACATCACAGGAAATCACAGGATAGTCAATGTTAATGTACAAAGTATCAACTATCAACTAGTTGATGCTTTCATTATTCGTGTCACAAGATATTCCCACAATCTAGTGTTTACTTTCAGAAAAAAAAAAGAAATACAAAAGTGGATTGCAAAAAGTATCAACTATCAACTAACACTGAGTGGTGGAATAGCAGCTGGAAGCTTAGTAAGGAAAAACAATGGTTAATAAGGAGTGTAGCGGCCGAAGGACCCAGGGGGGTCACGGTCCTCGGCTACACCCCCCCCCCCCCCCCCCCCCCAAGGGGGGCAGGGGCAGGGGTCCTGGGGGTCACCTCCACCGAAGCAGATCAGATGGGTTCGGGACCCCTAATCCTGGCAGGGCAGCTTCCCCGGGGGACAGTGAGTGTCATGCCCGGGGTCTTTGAGGCCAGGGGCCCGGTCCTCGGGAGCCCAGATGGTGCGGCTCGGCCAGCTCCGCGGGGGACCACGGATGCCCTCGGTGGGTCGGTTCCCGAGCCCCGCCCGGAACGAGTCGATTGACCTCGGTACCGGAGGGGGGTCGCGTCAGATGTCAGGGGATCGATCGAGGCATGCCTGACAGTCTGAGTAGCTCGCCAAGTGGGCTCAACCACCCACCTACATCGCATTTATGGTGAGCCACCAAACCCTGCAGCCTAGGTCTGTAGGGGGGATGGTAGGATCTGATGGATGGGAGTATCAGTGTCAGGTGACGACTCTGGGGAGAGAACGAGGTGCCACTTGGGGGACGTCCGTCAGTCCATGCATTCACTGCGGCGATAGGGACGGGGCGCGTGAGGCCCCCGAGGGACGTGTGGGACACGCGCCCCTTACCTATAAATATGCCCCTCACCACCCCCATCAGGGGACGCTCTCGATATCTCTCTGACAACCCTCTCTCTCTATATTTAGCTCTCAACTGCACTTCCTCTCTCTAGCTCTCCACTATACTTCTCTCCCCGTTGCTAACTTAGCCATCGGAGTGCCTTCCCGGACCACCACCGTCCGGGCTAGGCGCTAACGTGGTTACTCCCTTGTGCAGGTCCTCCTCCAGCGTACCCCAAGAGCTCCAGTCACCCTCTCCAACGAGCCCCCAAGGTTCCAGCGAGGTCCGGTCCAGCTCCACCGCCCCAGTACAGTGTCAAAAGGACCAAGGAGGTCATTCCGGTGAAGCGCCCCCCACAAGGAGAAACAATGGTTGCTATTGCCAAAGAAGCTTAAATCCAGTTGCCAAAGAAGCTTAAATACAGTTGCCAAAGAAACAATGGGTGCTATTTCAAAGAACCAAATACAGCTGCCAATTGTGCCTCAAATGATAAACCTCAAGAGTGTATTAAGACACCATAAACAACATAATACATGCACTTACAATGAGAACCACGTGGGAGTGTAAATTAGTCAAGCCATAACTAAATTAAGGCCCAGGAAATGAAGGAAAAAGAACAAGATCAGAGTTTACTCAAGCCACATTATTTTCTATTAAGGCATTTGCACATGCAATAAGCTTCAATAGAATTTTGAATTTTTTTTCAAAATTTCTTAGATCTAGGTTTTTGAAAAATGAAGAGAAAGAGGAAACACACACATACATAGATACACACAGAAACTACACACACACACACGGACCTAGATCGCGTCTTTCAAAAAGCTAGGGTTTCAGGTTTTGCAAAAAAAAAAATCCCCAAACCTTTTGAACACAGAGAACACGAGAGAGAGAAAGAGAGAGAGAGAGAGACCTGGAGCGTTCGAGCTTCGTCTTCTCTGTTCGACCTGAAACTTCAAAAAGTTAGGGTTAGGGTTTCTGAAAAAGAACATGAAATAGAGAGCAAGATGAAGAAGACGAGTTCGATTGGTACCTAGATCTTCTTCTTCTTCCTCGAATGAGGGTTTCTCGCGTTCTTCGTCTTCTTCGATCGAGTTTCTCTGAATCGCCTCTCTCTGGTAAACGTAGAAATGGTTGGAAATGGGTGGCCCTTTGAATTTATAGTGACCCGGTTAGGAGCAACCCGGTACCTTTTTAACCCGTAATTGACCCGTGAACTCTCCCTTATTTCCACAGCCGTTGGATCAACGGCCCTGAGCGTTTGGTCCGGATTTTGTTAATTCCGAGAGCCTGCACCGGAAGCTGATTATATATATAGATATGGGGGCGGTTCCGTTAACACGACGAATAACACAACATTTGACACAATTTTTTTTTTGTGAACCCCACGCGAATGATCGGAGCCGTTTAATTTATTTAAAATATGTTTTTAAGATTACCTGTAAAAAATCAACTCATTTGAATATCGGTAAGGGCTGGATCAGTTCATTTTGTTGATTCCTGTCAGATTTTACAGGATAAATTTGAATGAACCGATCAAGCCCTTACCGATATCCAAATGAGTTGATTTTCTACAGGTGATCTTAAAAACATGTTTTAAACAACTTGAACGGCTCCGATTGTAAGCGTGGGGCTTCGATTATCGTTGTGTCAAATGTTGTGTTATTCGTTGTGTCCATGGAACCGCCCCGTATATATATATATATATAGGAAGCCGATCTCCTAAGGGCTCCTTTATGGAAAATTTGGTGCGGACCATGCCCTTTTTCAACTTTCCGGATCAAATTTTGACGATCCGAACCGCTCAATGTTTTTAAAATGCATTTTCCAAGGTCCACGCGAAAAATCTTCAAAAAAAAATATAGCGTTTTTAACAAAAACTGTGTGGATCAAGCCCTTCCGGGTATTTTTTTTTGAAGATTTTCCGCGTGGACCCTTAAAAATGCATTTTAAAAACATTGAGCGGTTCGGATCGTCAAAATTTGGCTCGGAAAGGGGAGGTCCGCACGGAATTTTGGTAAGGGAGTCCTTAGGTGAACATTGTCGTATATATATATATATATATCCAGTACCAAAGGCTATTATACAGAGATTAGTCAATTCCATGGCTTACCACTTTTGGTCAATTTTTCCAATTTCACCCTCCCAATTGGGAGACTGGTCGTTGGTAATACTGTAATTCTTCATTTAGTAATGCTACTCTTAGGGCATCCGCAGTGGTGGAGTTAAAAATGTGTTGTTATATGACACAAAAGTGTAAAAAATGGGTTTCATTTGTGTGTTGTTATGACAAAGTGTGTTGTTAAAGTAAGTAGTGTTGCAATACTGTTATTAAAGTGTTGTTAAAATATTAAAAAGTATACAAATATATGCACACACACACACACACACACACACACATATATATATAGGATGGCGATCTATTGAGGACTCCCTTAGGATAATTCCGTGCGGACCTCACCATTCCGAATCAAATTTTGACGATCCGAACCGCTCAATGTTTTTAAAATGCATTTTTATATAGCGTTTTTAACAAAAACTGATCCGATCAAGCCCTTCCGGGTATTTTTTTTCGAAGATTTTTCGCGTGGACCCTTAAAAATGCATTTTAAAAACATTGAGCGGTTCGGATCGTCAAAATTTGATCCGGAAAGTCGAAAAATGGTGAGGTTCGCACAGAATTTTTGTTTGAGGGAGTCCTCAATAGATCGCCATCCTATATATATAATCTAGGTGGGGTAGCCTTCCTTTTTTTTTTCCTCTCTCTCTCTCTCTCCTCCCTACACACGCCAGCAACCTTTCTCCCAAACCTACTGACAACTTTTCTCTCTCTCTCCGCCCCCCTCTCTCTCTCCTCCCCTTTGTAAATAGCCGTACTAGGACAGTTATTCATTGAGCAAATATTTTCACCCCACTGACACTATTTAACTCTCTTCTAATTACACGGCTGGGACACAAAAAATAAAAAAAGGTGTAGCTAACTGTGTAACTCTTTACCCTATTTCTTACACTAGTACCACAACTGTGGATGCCCTTACACCCTTCTCAGTTACACTCTTTTACACCCCGTTTATGTTGCACCTAGGCCCCACCCACTTAACCCCTAAAAAAAAAAAGAAGCAAAGTTCAGTTCGAGAAGAGAGAGACGATCTAGGCGATTGCGAACTAGTCCACCGGATACTCCCGCACTCCGCCACGAAGAGACGATCCAGGTGATCGCAAACCCGCTCCACCGGTAATAAGGTCATATTGGGAAAAGTAAGAGTAGCATTATTGCAATGGCACAAAGAGGGGGGAAAGTAAAATAAGGTCAGACTTGGTATTCATAATCAGGCAACCAGAGAAAGGAAAATTATTTGCATCTCTTCCAACCCAGATGGGAGGGAAGTTGCATTGGCAAAAGAAAAAATCAGTTTCCAATTTGATTTGGTTCTCTTATTTTCCTTTCCTAATTTTTGGAGATTCGAAACAACACTACCAACAACCCCCAAGTCGATGACCAATTAAAGAAAATAAAATGGAGACAATATGAAGGCTGTCGGAGAGTTTCGAGCAGCGATGTACTCTGGTGGAGACGGCGGACGATTGAGGTAAGGCGATGGTAGAAGAATTTCTCTAGCGAGGATTTTGAGGGTGAAGTCGGGTGGGGTTGGGAAATCGATTTTGAGATTGACCTTTGGAAGCTATTCGATTTTGTTTTAGACCAGGAGTCATCCATTGTTGTACCAGTAGAGAGACAAAGAAAAAGATGATGCCCTGGTGGTGGTCGTCGGCGATGTAGGGTTGGGTTGTGGTCACCTCCCACTCTATGTTCCGATTTTCCCTTTTTTTTTTGTTCCCTTAGGGCATCCATATCAGGAACGCCAAATTTTTCACCAAATTTAACTTCAAAAACACCTTTTACAAATTTAGCAAGTTACTTATCCAAAATTCTCAAAATCAGACTCTCTATCCAAATTTTACTAGAAAGGTTAGTGAATAGTAAGTTAACAAAGTTGAGGCGTTACTGTAGCAAAGCTACAAGTTTAACAAATTTGTAAAAGATTTGTTAAGCCTGATTTTGGAGGATTTTGCTGCATTTCACTCATCAAATTTAGCTTTTAAGGGATTTGATGAGTGAGATATTGATGCTCTTAAGGGGTTAAGTGGGCGGGCCCGCATGGGGCCCAAGTGCCACATAGGCAGGGTGTAGAAGAGTGTAATTGAGAGAGTGTAAGAGTAGCATTATTATTGTTCTTCTTCTTCATTAGGCTTGGGGTGAAATCGTCTTTTGCTGGTTTCGTGTGTAACCTTGCGCCTTTCTAGACTTTTATGAAAACTCCATCTGTGGCCTCAGTTTGTGTTGTGTTTTGGCACCATCCGCGAGGTTGGTTTGGGGGATTCGTGCTTCGCTTCCTCGCATGCAGGCTGCGCAGTGAGACAGTGGGGTTGGTTGCTTTGATCCTTGGCTCCTTGCACTTATGTGTTCTCTCTGTGCCCATGTATTTCTTCCACTTTACTTTCTTCTCCCTACTTTCTTTTGCTCTCTCTCGGATTTTTCGGCAAACTACTCCCGTTTACAGAACATATTGGCAAAGTACTCCTGTATTCAATCATTTTGTAAAAATACTCTTTAAAGCGATCAGATATCGCGCTAACTATTATGGAACGCGATCCATAACCGCGTTTTATAGCGGCGTCCACTTGGCAGCCACGCCTATGCCACGTCGCCTTAAAAATGCAATACAATATCGCGTTAATTTGAAAAAAAACCGCAAATCAGGATTGCGTTAGGGCTTGTAATTGAAACGCGTTTGAAGCTTTCGTCTTCTCTCACTTCGATCTGCACTCTCTGTGTAGAACCCTTCAGGCGATTTGTGGCAACCGTCGTCGTCCTCCGTTGCAGGATCCGGTCGGCTCTCTCGCTGCTCCTTCAATTCCCGTACGTACTCTCTCTCTCTCTCTCTCTCTCGGTCATCGTTGCTGGGTTTTGATGCTGAGCATCACAATTTGTAAAAATTAAAAAATACCTTGTATAGATCTTGTTTTGATGTAAATTTTTACTTCTCTGTCGCATTTTTGTTGTTGTATTGTTGATGTAGTTCCAATTTTAGTAGGCCTTGTAATTTTTGTGGTAGTTTGATGACGGTCCCTACATTGTTCATATTGCTCTTTAAAACTGTTCGAAACTGTTGCAAAAAACCAGTCCACATGAAAGAAAAGAATTACAAGGCTAATTAGATTAAAGGCTTGAACAATCACAAACTACTCAGAGCTTGGCCTCCAATGGTTGGTTGTATTTTGCGTCCTCTGTTTCTTTCTTTTTGCGTCTCTTATGTGTGTATTTTGATATCACATTAAGAGTTCTCGTCAATGTACCATTGCTGAGCTTTATAAAATTGTTTTCTTTTATCAATCGAAAAGTAAAATAGAAGTACACGAGCAACTAAATAGACGAGAGAATCATTAGCCTCAAGGGTTAGTTTACATTTGAAAAGTAAAATGGCAAGTACTTGTCTTGTCTTCTTAGAAATAAAGGGTTATTTGCATGCCGAGTCTTAGGTTTTTGTAGGTGTTTATGATTTGTTGGTATGACCATTTGTTGATATTTGTTAAAAGTTTATGTTTGTTATTGCATATGTACAGGTTATACTACGGATATTGTCGACCAAGAGCTGAAGAGGTTGCGTTGTCCCGACCCTAGCCCTAGAGACCCCTTTGTGCTTACGATGCAGGATAGTCACCGGTCGAAGCGTATATGGGATAATGATGTAAGTAAATTGTTTTCCTTTTCTTTGGTTTATATTAGTAATGTGAATTTTACTTTTGTGTTACTAATCTTGGAAATGACATTGTTTTTTTCAGGAAAACGCTCCAACGGATTATGAATGCCTTCACTTTCGTCTGGTAGAGACGAAATTACGTTCTGGGCAGCTCCCTTGTGAGGCTATTATGCAGTTGGTTTGTCGGGCCGGTTTAGAAGGGCTTTTACGGGTGCCGTTTATCCAATTAGACCGTGGCTTACTTACAGCGCTTATCGAACGGTGGCGTCCAGAGACACACACTTTCCACATGGGAGAGGCAGAGATGGCGGTCACATTACAGGATGTCGAGGTGATTCTTGGTTTGCTGGTACATGGTGAGGCAGTGACAGGGAATTGTGGTATCACTGATATTCCAGGTTTGTGCACGAGGCGTTTAGGCCTAGTTCCTGAAAAGTCAGAGTTGAAGGGGCAGAAGTTGATGCTGAGATGGTTAGATAGGTTTAATGGACAAGTCAATGAAGAAGATAATGATGAGGTTGTTAGACAGAAGGCCCGGGGGTTCATTCTGAGGTTGCTTGGGGGGAGGATATTTGTTGATCATTCGGGTACACAAGTGCATTTATGTTGGCTGACGTTGTTGGAGGATTTTGATGTTGCTAGTCGGAAGAGTTGGGGCAGCGCCGCACTTGGTTGGTTGTATTACGGGTTGTGCCACGGTGCGAGGGATGCTAAGAAGGTTACAGGTCTCATGGTTCTGTTACAGATATGGGCTTAGGAGTGGTTGCCCATACTATCACCTAGACGTGTAGGGAACCGTGTTGGTCGGGTTGAGGGGGCCCCACTCATTGCAAAGTAAGTAGATTACACTTCATTATCATATCCAGTTTAATCACCTTTCTATTTCAATGAATTATTTTTACCTTTTATGATAATATAATGAAATTTTTTGTTCAATTTAGGTGGGATGATGACTTTACTATGCCTGACGTTGCTAAAAGCGTTGCTGGACACTTTCAGCATGCCTTAGACATTTTGAGACCGGAGCAGGTAATTTCAAATGGAGTCCTATTTATAGTTGTGGGTTTTGTTATAACGTAATTTATTGACATGTTGACATGACGTGATCCTGTTTCGTAGGTGAATTGGACGCCGTACGATGACGAGTTGATTGATTCCTTACCAGCGTATTATAGCGCAGGGAGGGCGATTTGGCGGGCTCATGTCCCACTTATATGTTTTGCCACTGTTGAAATGCACCAGCCGGAGCGGGTGAGGCGGCAATTCGGGCGTAGGCAACACATTCCCCCAACTTCCAAGGCAGTTCGCGTTAGTCATGGGAAAACTTTGCACAATGGGCCAAACAGAGATTGGCACAATCATCATAGACTCAAAGTAGACAAGTGGGATGGAAGGCTAGGTACGGTTGATCAATTTGAAGAGCATGACTTGGAGGGCGTCTACCCTTTTACTGATCCTTATGTCATTTGGTACAAACAAATTACAATACGTTATATAACCCGCAATGGTGCTGCTACCGATGGAGCGGTAAGAAACATGAAATCTAATTTATTTAATATGCATTTTTATAGTTTTGGGACCATACTTAATAAGATTATTTGTTTTTTTTTTATTTTTAATTTGTGTTTTTGTTTTTTGCAAAACCGTTGTTTTGATTTTCTCCGTCAGCCTGGCCTTCCACAACTAACCTCGCAATAGATGTATGAGTTGGGTACCATTGGATTGCAGTACTTAGCGAAATTGCAGATGCATGTACGGAAGGATCTTCCCATCCATGGGGTTTATGAAGTGCCTCCAGCTCCAGTACCGGGCCAGCAGGTTGTAGATGAGGTTGAGCAAGTGTTGGAGCAGCATGGAGTTGATGTTCCATTTGAGGATGATGAGCAACAAGGAGAGTTTGAGGTCCCCCAACAACAACATCAACCACAACAACAAGAGCAGGAAGTGCAACCAAATGAAGACCAGCCTGAAGTTGTACCCTCTCAGGTACAGACTGGTCACCATGTCAAGAACCAATCCCCTATTTATACACCAGACTTGCTTTATAGTACGGATATGTTGAGTGATATTCTACATTCCTCCAATGTGTCCACTGGACATGATGTCGTAGATTGGGCAGGCTTGGATGTGCAACATGTTGCCGACCCTGCTACTACCTTTGATGATAGTGCATTGCAATTAAGGAGGAATATGGTAGGAGAGAGCAGCCTAGGTACTCAGGGAGAGGGTGACGGGGACATCACACAGGTCAGTCCTGTTGTGGAACAAGTGGTTGAGCCAGAGGCGGGTGGTGAGGGTCCAGAAGAGGGTGGTCCGGAGGAGGGTGGTGAGGGTCCACAGGAGGGTGGTGCAGAGGAGGGTGCTAAGGGTCTAGAGGAGGGTGGTGCAGGTGCAGGAGAGGTGGAATAGGATGGCGCACCTCCTCCTCCTCCTGTACGTAAGAGTAAGCGTGTACGGAGGGCCCCCCCGCCTTGTGGGACGGACCAGGGAACGTGTAAGAAAACGAAGACCATGACAGGGGGGGTTAGAGATTTGCTATATGATAGACTTACTTTGAACGGTAAACATTTTCATGTCTTGTTTATATATGTTTTATTGGATCATATATGTATTGTATCCTAAAGAGTGTCGGATACGGTGTGCGTATCCGGGGGATACGGTGTTCGTATCTGGACTATTTGTGTTTTTGTTTACTCTTATCGGGTTCATGATGCATCAGGAATGGTATGATGTTGATTGGGTTTTATGATATAGTTTTTATTTGGATATGCTTGTCTGCTGTTTTGACTGAGACGTTTCAGCATAGCCGAAAACAAAGTAGACTCTTCCGAAATTTTATTAGAAATTTCTATTTCTTTCATGCAAGTAATATGTGAACTCGTATTTGACAAGAATGGTATGATGTTGATTGGGTTTTATGATATAGTTTTTATTTGGATATGCTTGTCTGCTGTTTTGAATGGGACGTTTCGGCGTCGGGCATAGCCAAAAACAAAGTACACTCTGCTGAAATTTTATTAGAAACAATAAACTTTTTAATTTATCGTATGAACACTTTACCTAAATTTATTTGACAGATGTATGTTTTGCCAAGCGAAAGGTAAACCAATGTTATTTTTTTAAATTAAATACACGCATCTACTTGACCGGGCTATACAGTGCCGGCCCCGAAGTTTGGGTTGCCCAAGCCCGACTCTTAGCTTGGTTGCCCACTTAATATTAAGTCATAAAAAATTCAAAAAATATACAAGTAAAAAAAATTACAAAATTCGTAAGTCATTTTAAAGGCCCCAAGCAAACTTCTAATATTGGATACATCTTTTAAGAGTTTTTTTTTTAAAAAAACTACAAAATTACAAAAAAAATTATATTAAAAGGATATAAAAGATAAGCAGGGAAAGATATATTGTAAGAGTTTTTTTATTTATTTAAGGAATGGCATATGTCAGTACGAAGCTTATGAACATGACCGGGCTATACAGTACGGCATATGTCAGACAGGGCTCATTAGATCCAAACTGGGCTTTAGCAGTCTGGGCACTGCCCAGCTTTATCTTATAACGCAATTACCCATTGCGTTATTGGGCTTAAATTGCGCTATACGGCATATGTCAGACTGGGCTCTACCCAGCTTAATCTTATAACGCAATTACCCATTGCGTTTTTGGGGTTAAATTGCGCGCCCAATGTCAGCATTGACAGCAGACTGAGCTTTTGATCGGGGCTTTGACCGACTTTTTTGTATAATGCAATCGTGTATGGCGTTATAATTTGCCATATTTTGGGTATAAAAAAAAGGATAATGGACTTTATCTTCGGTATAAATGGCAGGGGCAAATGCAACAAACGTTATATACTAATCAAATTCATTAAACCCGTTGAAAAAACTTTTTTTTAACGAAATGGATCCGAAGGCAAAGGTATTGCAGAAAGTAGTCATGCTACAGTACCACGTCGTACACACCAAATTCCCGGCCCAGCTGGTGATCTAGAAGATGTGTTCGCATGAAGAGCTGCAGGAGAGGGCACGGAAACCATGAACACACAGGAATTCATTCATCGCGCCCTTAATGTTACAAGCGAGGACACTGATTTCGTCAACAACAGTGCATGGTTAATTGCAGTTCGTGCAGGTTACCTACAACATGCAGGATACACTAATATGGCCAACGTCAAAAAAGTTAAACGCTTCGAACGATTGCCACTGGTGAGTTCACGTAAAGTTAATTTTTAGTTATAAAACATTAATTTAGTTATAAAACGTTACATAATTAGGTAACTCATGCAATTATGTTACACAGTACAATAACTTTAGGTTGTCGGATTGATCAAATCATGTGTACATGGTGAGTTAGGAGACTATGCAGCGAAATTAAAGGTTTTTTTTTTTTCCCAAATTTGTCCAATGTTTTCTTCATCCATCATCTCCCATATAAATTTTAGGCGCATTAATTGATGTTGTGGTTTATTGGAACAGGATCCCACAGGGGTGTGCTCTGCAACAATCCATTTCAAGGTCTGCAATGAAGAATTGTTCCCAGGGATACTTACTGTCGGTAGCTGCCTCGTACTAAAGGATATTGTTGCATTCCGACTTTGCAATAAACATGTTTTTTTTAATGTGACGGCAAATAACATTGAACGTGTCATTCCATATTCTATGTTGGATTACGTGTTTTTTTTTTCTTTTCAATGCGACGAATTTAAAAAAAAAAACAAAACGCAATCCTATATCGCGTTATAGGCATAACGCAATCGTAATGTGCGTTTTTTATATAACGCAAAAGTAATTTGCGTTTTATTTCACGCACGCATACATAAGTTTACAATCGTCAAACAGGGTCTGCACATCAACATTTCATTCCACCTTAAACCAAATTTTCCTGCACTTCTTGTTCCGAAAATGCACGTCGTAGTACACGTCAAAGGCAAGATTATCGAATGTGAACAAGGCCCGCAGTACAGAGGCGGTAGAAGAATAACTTTGTATATTGAAAGGGGGATAACCTTCGACACATTCAAAGAGATGATCATCAATAAAATATCAGCCATGGAAATTACCATTGCGTATTTGTTACCTACGCTAAGCTACCCCAATCCAACATACAACTTCACTACAATCGAAGTGGTGGACGATGGAGGTGTAGAATTGATATTTGATATGGCCGACGCTATACCGGGTTACATCCCCCAAATTTTCACAACAACAGTACATTGCCAAACGCAAAACAACCGACAATCGCGCCGACGATTTTCTCAGCAAAGTACTTGCGATAACGACAACTGAACCAGTTTCAATGACAACCCAAGAAGTGACGGTTTTGATGATCAGTACATACATGAAGACCATTCTTTTCAGCACGACATTATTAACAGTCGCGAACATGATTTCGTAAACACCGAGAAAGATGACGAATATGAAAGCTCGTTAGAGGATGTCGATCAACACTTAGGCGAAGATGGAGATGACATCGACATCGACAATGGGATTAATGATGTGAGAATTTTTGAGGCACCATCTACGATAATGACGAGAGACACGAGGACAAATATTCTCGAGCCCACCCCACCTATACTTAGTACAAGTAATTTAGGGTGGGACGGGACATCAGAGTTATTTAAGGGGCAGGTGAAATTTGTTTCTACTTTTACATAGCTTATAACCCTCGTTCTTTATACTCCAATTACAAAAATGAAAACACCACATATTCGAGTTAAATAAATGAGTACTAAATTTGTTGTTTAGGTTTTTTTTGTCAAAGCTTGAGCTTCAACGCACAACGGAGAGATATGGTATGGACAGAAATGTCATGTACCGTGTAGATCAATCAACAAAAAAGCTCCTGGTATTAAAATGCAAGAATGAAGGTGATGGAGGGACGTGTAATTGGAGACTCCGAGCAACCCGCAAAGACGGGGAGGAAGAGTGGAAAATCACGAAGTACGAAGGACCGCACTCATGTCTTGCCGTAAGCATCACCCCAGACCATCGAATGTTGACAGCACGGTACATTTCAAGTCTGTAGACACCCCAATTTTGATGACTTGTGCATCCCCGATGATGGAAAAGAAGAATGCGCAAAATGTACCTCGGAACAGCTCCTTGAGTCGGATGGATCAAACAAGCCAAAAACCCAAACCCACTTGAACCGTACGGCCTGAAACCCATAATCGTACGGCTTGAAACTCCATTTGCACCGTGCGGTGTTACCATGTACACCGTACGGCACACCTTTGATGCCGTACGGCACCCTTGTCCCATCAACAGGATTCCCGGGAAGCTCCAGCAGCTCAGAAACGAATGATGATATTCGGTGATGATGAGAACCTCTTTACGTACGAACCCTGCCCACCTTCGCCTATAAAAACTGACGCCATTCGACGGTTTCGAGAGTTCGATCAGAGAGAGTTGAGACAGATCATACCGAAAGGAAGAAACCCAAATTCATGTGAAAAATCCCAGTGATAACATTGCTCCCTCGAGAAATCCTATTGTTATACTCATACCCATCCTTCAAAGCCCAGTTTCGTAAGGACCCGAAAGTCCCGTGCCCGCTTCCGTAATCAACCAATTCTGTCCATCCAGTTCTGTTCCAAGGTACAACATTCGTTTTTGAATCGCAACAATCTGCTGAGGGGAATCTCCGTCGGGCTCGAGGAAGGCTCTGTAGCTCTTCCTTGAGTCCAAATGGAGATATTTCAACAAAATTTGAGCCTCTCGGGTTGGTGTCGCGTGATATCGTTCATTATCACGAAATACCGTCCCTAAAAACGAGGTACATTCACTCAATAAAACCATTTTCCAAACTTATTTTCATCAACAAATAATGTGGTTTTTGCACAAAAATAGAGCTTGCTTTCAATCGGATGAAATCCGGATTTTTTGAAAATTATAACTTCTAGAGGCACCGTACGACATCCCTTTTGTACCGTACGGTGTGATTTTGGACACCGTACGGTGTCACTGGAAAAACATTTTCTATGCTCTGTTTTCTGGGTCGCGATGCTCTGTTTTTGGTTAAAACCAGTGGGTAAAATTGCAGTTTACCCCCTTTCACTTTCTGTTTCTTGCACTTGTATCCTTCTTAATTAATTTTCCCGTGTTTATATGTTTGATTGTGTGTTATTTTGATTTACTGTTATTATTTGTCTCTTTTAAGCTCGTTATTTCCTGATAAGTTTATGTGAAATAAAGTTTTCAATAAAATATTTTCAAAGAAAATCCCACAAAGATTTAGTAAAGACCGGAAAATTCCGGGCACGCGGGGTGCATTTTTTTGAACAAAACCTTCCCCGCGGGTAACCTGGCTCCCGAACCCAAATCTCTATTTTTTTTCGCAGACCAAACCCTTTTTCAGCGGCATAAGAGTCATTACTTTTTCTAAACGGTTTCTCGGGTACCTAACATTTTCCAAAAATTAAACCCCGGGTGGCGACTCTAAATTTTTCCTTTTTCCCGGATCGCCCTTTTTCACAAACACACCCGAAACGCGTGGGCCCGTTCCGAAGCGACGTCCACAAAGTCACATCTTAAATCTCGTGAGGGACGATCCTAGCCTAAAAATAAAGGTCCTGCAAGCATCAGTGAGGGAGGCAATTGGCGGTTACAACCCATCTTACGATAAGACATGGCTTGGGAAGCAAATTGCTATAGAATCAATTTTTGGAGACTGGGATCAATCATACGAGAAACTTCCGAGGTATCTAGCCGCAGTCCAACACTTTAATCCTGGCACTGAATTTAAGATTAACACAGTTCCCTCAGTAATACCAGGAACTGTTATCTTTGACCAAGTTTTTTGGGCCTTCGCATCTGCAATTGAAGGATTTCGACACTGCCGCCCAGTTCTATGCGTTGACGGCACATTCCTTACTGGAAAATATAAGGTTGTGATGCTGATTGCCGTAAGTCAAGATGCAGAGAATCAACTATTCCCTATTGCATTTGCCGTAGTCGAGCGTGAGACGAAAGAAAGTTGGGGATGGTTCCTCGATTGTCTACGATGCTACGTCACACAACGTACCAGGTTGTGCCTCATTTCAGACAGGCACCACGGCTTGGTAAATTATGCAAAAGACGAACCAAGTTGGCGACCGCCATACGCATATCACCGTTATTGCGCTCGACACATACCGGCTAACTATGTTAGGATGCACGGTCCAGTTGCAGGGAGACAAGTTTTCTGTGCAGCAACGAAAATTCAGCCACGAAAGTTTGAGAGAGAATTGAACAAAACAAAAAGGTTCATAGTTACGGATGGGCCTAACAAAGGAAAGGAAAAAGTGTACGACGATCTTATGGCCATACCATTAGAAATGTGGTCATTTGCGCACGATGGAGGGATGCGGTACGGATCGAAAACCACAAACGTCGTTGAGTGCTTTAATGGTGTCCTTAAAGACGCCCGCCACCTTCCCATAACGGCAATGGTTATGACGACATTCTTTAAGTCAGTTAAGTATTTCAACGACAAAGTGCGGAAATCACTTGCAAGAATGGATGTTGGGCATGTTTATAGCGAGTTTGCAATCACCAAGTACGACACATGGAGACAAAAATCAAGACGACACAGGGTGGTTGAGTTTAACAAAGTCGCGGGTATTTACACGGTGCAGACACCGTTAAATCCAACCAGCCCATATAAAGGAAATCACTTGCACGTAGTAAAGTTAAATGAAGGGACATGCACTTGCAACAAGCTGCAACAGTGGAAAATCCCGTGCTCTCACGTCATTGCAGTATGCACGTACCACAACCTAGACCCGCTTCAGTACTTCAGTGATTATTGGAAGCTTGAGTCAAATATTGCCATGTACTCATCACTACCATTTCAACCTGTTTAGAAGAATACTGGCCCAATTACTTTGGTGATACAATTGTTCCAGACAAAGATCGTTTGCGAGGCAAAGGTCGGCCCAGATATAATAGAATAAAAAATGAGATGGATGACTTTGCGGAGTCTCAGCCATCTCAAAAGCAGTCATGCAAACTATGTGGTCACGTGGGGCATGATCGTCGAACATGTCCATTAACAAGAGGAGAAGCCTCATCTTCAGAACCTACGAACCAGTAATGTGTGATTTATGTTTTGCAATTTTTATGATGTTTTGTAATGGTTATTACATGAATGTGTATTTGCAATGAAATTTAATCTTTGAAAAATTTGAAATGTGTACCATTTATTTTTGTACCGTATCAGCCATAGATTGTGTGGGCTTCCAGTAAGTACGCAAAAAAGACAAGAAAAAAACAAAATTCATCATCTAAGAGTTAATAAAATCAGCAATTTATGTTTATGTTAAAAAAAATTATTTGATTAACTCACAATTTAAAACATATTTGAAATGTAATAAAAAAAAACTTAATGAAATTCGATTTTATGTTTCCAATTTTTAATCCTGTAACCAAAAAAAAAAATTAAAACGCAATTCATCATTGCGTTACAATGAATAATACCGCAATTGAGAAACGCGTTATATAACCCTAATAGCGTGATATGGTATAGCGTTTTGGTCTGGGGCAACAGGCAAAAGTCCACCAAGTTGTCAGAGAGCATTTGTCACGCCTTTGCCCGTGACAAAGTTGTCAGATTTGGAAACGCAATTGACAATTGCGTTTTCCCCCCAATAATTGCTGCATAGCGCAATCCCAAATTGTGTTTGAAAGTGCGTATAAATTAGGTGCATTAGCCATTTCGAGTCTCATTCCAACCCGTGTGAATTTTTTACCTCTTCTGTCCAATAGCGCGTTTTAAAAATGCTCTTCCCCTCCGCAACATTCTATGGCACTAGCCGATCAAAAAATAAATAAATAAAATTAACAAAAACCATTTCCTAGAACTACCATATAGGTAAGACAAGTGGGTCTTAGGGAGCAAACTTCTGGTGGGTTAGTTTTCCTCCGTTCGCCGGAGCTACCATATAGATAAGACACATCCTATAATGGTAGGCCGTCGGGTTGAGCGATTCAATGATCCACGACATGCAAGACACTCCCCTGCCCCTCAAGAAAGATCCACCCACATGAGGCAAGTTGGAGAGGACCGGGCATGTGGGAGAGTATTATTTATTCCCTAATACTTTCCCCTATGAGTTCCCCTGAGTCTGATATATTTTTTACGACACCTATATAATTCTCATTCGGCTATCTTGAGGCGGTGAACGACACGATAAACTGCATATTATCAAACTGTACAAATGTTGTGGCACTCTCGTTGTAACAATTATCAAATGTGAAATAAAACATTTTTTATTTTGCAATTTTGTCTTTATGTATTGCAATTTTAAAATAAAAACAGGATTTTGCATTAATTTTTTTAAAAAAATCGCCAAATAAAACGCAATTACAAAATGCGGTTCCAATGTGGAGCATACATGGTAATATGGGGTTGCCACTTGGCACAGGCGTGGCTGCCAGGTGGACGCCGCTATAAAACGCGGTTATGGATCGCGTTTCATAATAGTAAGCGCGATGTCTGATCGCGTTAAAGAGTATTTTTACAAAATGTTTGAATACAGGATTACTTTGCCAATATGTTCTGTAAACGGGAGTAGTTTGCCGAAAAATCCTGGTTTCTCATATGGAATCTTTCCGAAGTCTCAACGGAAAGAGTGCGTGTCAGCGGCCTCTCTACCGTTATTTCAAAGCCACGCACGGCTCCTCTCCTTCCAGATCTGTGAAGGTAAGCACTGTGCTGTTTCCTTTTATCTTTTCCGTTGTCTTCTACAGTATTTCTTTGCGTTTCATTTCTCCTTTTTACAGGGCGTGTGTTCTGCATCTGCTTAAAATTTTTTTTTCCCTTGGCAGTCTGTTTATTGTTTTGGGTATATCTTTTTCTTGTTATTTTTTATTTATGTTCTTGGTTTGGTGATCTAGACCTTCTTTGACATTTGCATGTTGTGGATTGTGCGTCAAGTAAGGATGGTTAATTTTTGGGGTCTTTTGGAACCACCTTCTTTCGTTATGTTATGCTTTGCTTGGTGCGTTTGTTGGAGTATTTGGTTCCAATTGATGATGATAGTTGCTTACTTCGACTATTTCCTTTCGAGATTTGGGCTTCTCTCAGGCTAGGTTTCGCGTGTGCCCAAATTTTCTCACTTATTTCCAGTATCAAACTCAATGTATTGGGTTGTTCAAAGTGGATTGATTTGTGGTTTTGGGTGGGTGTGAATCTAATTTTGGACTGGGTGTTGTAGGAACGTCTAACCAAAATATTTACAGGTCGTATAAAGAAATTTTGGGGGGGGTTATTGTAGAGCCGCTGATGAACTACGGGTGCTCATGGGTCTTTTCTTTTTCATACAGACACATAGAATGCCAACAAGGTGTTTGATTGAATGCCCAACAAGGGATGTGAGGTAGGATGGAAGGTTATTTGATAGCATACAATTTAAAGGAAGTCTGTTTACCTCTATTAACTCTATTGTAACCTAGAAAACATAAAAATAAATAAATAAATAAAATTGGATGTTGCATGTGTGATTTTAGGATAGGATAACCACCATTATAGTAGGTTTCGGGAATAAAAATTACGGACAAGCTAAAACTCCAAATTATAGGTATGTCTCTGTTCTAAAATTCTTGATTGCTTGTCGTGATAGTTATGTTGAAGCATATATAATACATTAACATTATTAAATGAAGACCTCAATGCCCTCTATAGGACCAGAAATCTGGAAGTTTAGATAACAGTCTGATGACCTTTCAAGTGCATAATGCTGTGGGCTGGAAGCCTGAAACCAGTTTGATAACTTTGCTGAATGCGATAGGAGTTATGAATTTGAAGTTCCCCAGATATTAAGAGTCCCCCTTGACTACTTTCTTCGCCAATAGGGAATTATAGAAAGTGAGAGCGCTTTACTGAAAAATAGAGGGGTGCCCCTGTTCTGAAAAAAGGAGATCTTTTAGTTACCGTGACAACCTTTTATTGTATTTGTTTTTTGGCTGCTGACAAATTTTTAATGTGTCTTTGCAAAGTCAAAACATAGACTAGTTATTGGTCTTCTTCGATGTGAATTCCAATTTATTGAATTTAGATTTTCCTCTCATGCTTCTCATTTCTGCTTTAGAGCTTGTGTTTATTTGGTGTTCTCTTCTCTGTGACTTGGTTATGGTTATTCAGGGCTATTGATTGGGTTGCTGATACAAGAAGGTATAACAATGCCGACCGACAAGGAGAGAGGAACTCACATGTATATGACCAACCTCGCTGAACTAGCTGGGCATTACAAAGGTATGTGTATAACATGTATCCTACCACAGATTGCATAATAGAGCAGGTGGTCAATTTCATTATCGCCACATCAGATTTGGCCTAACGATGCTAGATTCATATTATTCTATAGTTTTTCCATGCTTCAGTGTGATATTTTCCACCGTTTTGTCACGACCCAATTCCATTATGGATCGCGTGACCGGCCGGTGACGGAGTCACCAAGGCCTCTCCTCTGCTTTTCATTCAAACCATTCAAACATAAAACAAGAAACAACGGAAACTTATATATAAACAACTCCAGAGCAGCTAAGTCTCCAACCTTACATATTACACAGCTCAAAAGTCTAACTTCTATTTTACGTCATTTCTATCAACAGCTAGCTATATACATCAAAAGTCATCCCGCTACTCAAAAGTACGGCCTTGCTATTTACATCCACAACCCTTGCTTTTACTCAACCTGGAAAGAGAGAATAGAATTTTCATAAGCTGAAGCTCAGGTGAGAAACGTATACCAAGGATACAGGTTTGACCATGGAAATTTGAAATCAACCAGATTCACAATATGTATAATAATTTCAGCCAATATAGCACAATCATAATTTGCAAGCATTTAGTCTAAGGACTCATGTCTTTAGTCCAGGAGGTAGGACCAATTGTAAATCCTCATGCTCATTTCAATACAACCATGCGTCGGTTCTTTTATTGCCAGTCGGTTGGGGAGTGACCCCATTAGAGGAGTGGTATGATATCAATACCCATTTAGTGCCTGGCTGCACCTCCAACCTTATTTCCTCTGTCACTAGTTCGTTTAACGTCCCCTAGCGCCCGGGACACCGTCTGGATGGATCATATCGACATAAGCATGTATATGCAACTAAAATTTCACATGGCCCAATTCCAAAAAAAAATCAAGTCAAGCATTTTCAAAACAATAGCAGCTCAAGCGAGGAAAAATATAGTACGCTCTTTCCAGCTTTTCCAAACAAAACATTTTTATTTAAAACATTTCTCAAAGCAAGTAACCAAGGCATACGCAACTCACCGAAAGATTGTCTCGCGCTTGTTCTGATACGTACTACTCCGATCCACCGGTATATATAAAGAGGGTCACAGATTACTATTAGCTAAAATTTACTAAATTGAATATAATGTTCGAATTTAACCTAGTTCTTATACTAGGCTATCGAGTCGGCAGACGTACTATTTCATTTACGGCTCTAATTTGGGTTTCGCTAACAATCTGTCATGGTTTTGGAAAAACAAAATATATGTATATTTTTAAAGTTAAACTCACGATCTGCTAGGACAAGAACCAAAACTATGTGAGGCTTCTAACCAATTTAACCAAGGCAATTCCATTTCCAAACTAACAACCGTGATAGCAAAGGTGAAATTCTCATCCCGAAATCGGCGACTCCTATCTAGCTACTATTAATGGTTACTCAGATTCACATACTCTAATTAGGAACTCAATTTCATTCACCAATACTAGCTGTCCCAACTAATGTACCAAAACAAGGGTTTGTAATTTTAGGGGTGAATGTGTCGGGTACGAAACAGGATATGGTAGGAGGAGAGACACAATAGAGGAGGAGGAAGAGGACTGATTTTCTGGAATCGTTGGCAGCCATAGCTGCCGATTCTGGCATGTCCAATGTATTTATATGGTTTACTGTTTAGGGCTGGGTTTGTCTCTAATTGAAGACAAGAGCAGACATTTACCTTCAAATCTAGATAAACCATAGGGGGGTGAAGAATTACCGTAAGAGATGATGAAGAACTCCGGCGAAATGGCTCGGGAACGAAGCGGCGGTAGGTAGATTCCAGGCGTCTCTTCTCCTCTCTTCTAAAACTCTCTCTGTTTCTCTTTTGATTTTCTTATTTCTTTTCCTTTTTCTCTTTTATAAAAGATCTCAAATGTATACATATATGGAGGTCGGGGCTGACTCATGCCCCTGGTGTCATTCCTCTTTTGAGGGATTTGGCCACGTTACCACCAAGACCATTTTGGCGCGCGCGTTTTCAAAAATTCTGTCCTGATCAGTCCGGATTTCATTCTCTGAAAATTCCCAAAAAATTCTCTTAGGCTAAATTAAATATGAGGGTCATTGTGGTCGTGTCAGATTTCTAGGGAAAAATCCTAAAATTCGAGCTATTATACTGCGTCTCAAATACTTTCTAATTTTTATCTACTTTACTCGAGAGGTCCGTATATAATTTATATGTGGCATTTTATCAATCGTACATGTTAACAATATAAGGGTGAATGTCCATAGTGTCTCATTTGTCTACCATAGTTACTATTAATCTAGTCGAGCATTTCTTAGAATAATGAGGCTAATTCGACCATATCACATGAGTAATTAGAACTCGGATTTTACAGTTTGTTTGTTACGTTGATTTGTCTTAAACGATTCTTTTCAATTTTTCTCGGGTTCTCGGCCCACAAGCAAATGTCCGTATAAATCATCTTCTGACTTCGTCAGCTGCTCTTTATAGGAAAAAGTACATTTTGAGAGAGGTCTGGAGATGCTCTTTATTAAGTGATGGGAATGCTTCTATTTTTAGTTAAATTTATTTGGTCTCACGGTGAGGAGAATAAATGCTTTGCTTCTCCCTTGCATTGTTTCTTTTACCATCTTGAATGAGAAATAAATTCAGGGTGTTTCTGGGAAAAGTAGATGTGCAACCCCTGTGCCTACCTTTTATGGAACATAGAGATATAGTGCATATGTAAATAGTGACTCCAGGTTGGGAAACTGCTCACCTGGTTAGTTCCTTATCATTTGTGCGGGTGGGAAAGAGGTTATTGTGAGAGTATCAATTTGTTGTGCAATTCTTTTTAGATCTGGACTTTGCTTTTGCGGTGTTTCCTTAAGTGAAATGCCATATTCATTCGCACTTTTCCATTTGTATCGTGCAGGTAGTTTTTAATCATGGCCGATTATTCTTATTTCTTCAATAGATTTGTATTATAGGCTTGGTATTTAAATTTTTTTTAAAAGGCAGATTGGTATTGAATATGTTTTCATAGAAGTAAAGGAAATAGCATTTTCTAACCTATACATAATAAGAGGGAAGGGCGGTCAGAAATCCGGGCACCTTCGTCTGCCGTTTTATGCTTGGCAGCCCAGGAAGGGGCAGCAGGCAACTAAGAAAAGAGGAAAGATGAAAGAGAGATGCAAGCCCTACTTTTGGTTGTACAATCTCTGCCTTATCGCCGTAGCAACAGTTCTTGAAGGACAGTCCGGCACCGTTGGAACAGTACCTGAAGGACAGTCGGACGACCGTATCGCGTTCAGACACTGTAGAAACGGCGCTTCACTATTGAAGCGGGTATAAAAGGCAGTCAGATGCTGAAATTTGAGCTTCGTAAGGGTTCCACTTCCTCAATCCCTCATCAGGTATATCTCTCTCTCTCTCTCTCTCTCTCTCTCTCTGTGTGGTATATATGCTTGTGATTCACGCACTGTTCTAGCGGCTGTGAATATAAGCTTTTGCTGAAGGATAGAGAGAACCAGTCGCTTCATTTGGGGTTTCTTCGTTAGGTATTTTTTGTTTTTTGGTTCTTCTACTTCTTATTACTCCAAATTTCGTTTTCTTTTGTGCTTTCAGTATGAAATTGCTTGTGCTTGGATCAGGTACAGATGGTGAGAAGAAATCGATTTCCTGTAGTTTTTATTCGCGACTTCTGTAGAGGTAATTTCTTCCCACCTGATTTTGTATTATTTTAAGGGTATTTCCTTCTGTTTTCGTCCGAACTTTTATCGTTATGTGTTGATTTGTGTTCGCTTTTAGAAATTATAGGTTGATCAAACCCGCAAGAATGTTTTCGCCCATACTTGTGTGTTCATTTGTCTATGATTGGTGTTGGATTAGTCCATCATTTGGAGTCCTTTACGGGAGAGCACTTATCAAGCTGATGAAGGGGCTTTTTATGTCTTTGAATTGATTGCCTTCTGGTAAGTTTTCTACCCTTTTCTTAATTATCATAGAGGTTAAAGTACTATTGTGTATACCGGGATGATTTGTTATCCACAATTTCTTGAAGTACCAAATTATGTTACTTAAGAATGAAGTCCCCCTAAAATTAGTTCCCCACCAAGTGTTTGATTACTAGCTTGAATGAATTTCGTCAAAGATAGAATAATTGCCAAAAAATTCTTAATGACACTCTTTTACAAGAATTCTAAGTCCCTTTTGGGGTGGGGACATGGGGAGATGAGTTACCCTTAACAGGCTGATGTTACCAACATTGTGAACAAGGTCATATTTCAATTGGTTGCTAGAACTTCGTTTGCAGATGGGCTAGATAGTTTGTTAGTTGTATGAGGAAGATCGATGATTACTTTGGGCAAAAAGGAAATAGTATAAGAAGTGTACATGTACACATACATCTTTCAATATTCAAGTTTCCTGTCAATTGAAAATCGTTTCCCAGATATAAAATGATCTATCGATTTTGGCATTTGATTTCTAATCGTGCGAATTGATATGTTGCTGAAGTGCGTGCCAAGTTTAGAAAGAAAAAAGAAAAGAATAGAATTTGTCTAACTATTGTGTTACTGGGTGTAGGTGATGGTTCTTGCTAATGTGATGAGCTGGAGAGGTATGGATAGTCAACAGTAAAGACACAGTGAAAGAAGAGAATGAGGTGGTCTAGGGGAAGGGTGAAGAACAGAGCAGGTGTGCACAGAAAGAACTAAGGCAGTGGATTGCTCTCAGTCTAATCCGTGGTACCCTTGGTGACCTAGGAGATGGGGCAAGAATTCACTAGAAAGAATGTTCTCCTCTCGCTTAGTGATCACCTTTTCTCTCTCTAGAATGGCCTATGCCTCTGCCAAGATTTCACCAACCTCTCGGGCATGAAAGGGAATGTCCCATATTTATAGGCACCTTGGACCAATCATAAGGCGCCAGACTGTCATCCTATAATATGATAACACGTGTCCTTTCCGTACAACCTGACCGTACGGGTGACGTCATCCACCGCGCAGATGACCCGCGCGGTGGCGAGTCATTCCCCTGCACAGCGATCCTCTTGTTCTTTATAGCCACCAAGCCACTAGATCTCCCTTATTCCCGTAAGGGCAAGGTCGTGACCTGTTCGGTCGCGCCTGTACTGCAGCCAAGCCTCAAGAGGCCTCCGGGGTCCTGCCTTTAAACCGCAGCAGGTATAATTACCTAGGCTAATTTGGACTAGCTTCTCGCGTTCTCGCCCATGTTCTGGGCCGCGCTAGTCATTTGGGACCATGAGCTTTTCTCCTGTTCGGATGGCTCATGGTTGTCCAAGCACCGCCCCTACTGGGCTTGGGGTGCGTGCCGCTGGGGCGCCTCGTGTGAGAGGGTCCCGCTTTAGTGCCCCCCCCCCCCCCTTTGCGCGGAAACTTGAGCCCACGCCAGTGGGCCTCTTGCGCGGAGGTTTGCGCGGAGAGTGCCACGTGTCGCGCGGACATCGCGCCACCTGGGTGACACTTGTCATAATTTTATTGGAGGGTCAATATTGACTCTGGTCAACGGGGGGTCTTGCGCTGACCTCCCCTACACTAGGTAATATGGAAACTAATGTAGATGTAATTTCTTATTGCAACTGTCAATAAAGAAGGAAGCAAATCCCTCTTCAATTTGGCAGTCTCTTGGGTATTGATGATGATGTGGTCTGGAGAAAGTGAGGAAATTATTTATTCCATGGTACTTCTGATTTCATTTGAATTATGTTCATCTTGTCGTAAACCTTGACACAATGTCCTTTCATGCAAGTGATATGTCAGTGGCTCATCTATTCTAGGATCTTGCACTTAGAGGACCTTTGTGTGCAGAAGACTTGGAGGCTTGGACAATTGACAGATTGCGGTTCCAAAATCTTGAGGTCAGGAGTCCGATGTCAATCACGGGTAAAACTTAAAAAGCTTGCATTGGGGGTTACCTGTACGAAGAGGTTGTTTCATTATGCTTAGCTAATATATTGATTCTGCCTACCCTTATTTGCAGTTCTCAATTAATCTCCTTCCTGATTTATCTTCATTTTCCAGCTCTTTGTAGCTTTTAAAAAGGTTGGTGATGTCATGGTATGCTTCATGTCATGTTTATGCATGATTTCCCCTAAGTTCCTAACAAACGTGTAATAACCTTGATATACATATGCGGCTTTTTGGGTCTATGTTGTTTTTTTAATCAGAAGCATTGCCAATATCAACGCCATTAGTTATCTTAATCAATCAATAAAGAATTGGTGGCTTACCACATTTTAGGTTTTTAACTTTTCCATCCCAATACGCCCTTCTCACCTAATTCATGTGGCATTCTAGCCTTTTTTTTTTTGTAAGAATCAGCAATATTGTGCAGAAAGCATTTTGCTTAGTGCTCTCATGATCATACAACTCATTAGGTGCAATGGTGCATATGGGAGCTGTCATTTTGTCCCAAACGAAAAATGACTGACATGCTGAAAAAACATGTACTTCTCTGTTGAAGAATATTGAATTTTGCTTCCTTGGTACCTGGTTTCGTGAGAGTCCGTAATGAACTATTGAACCTTAGGAAAGTTTGACGCAAACACAAGGCGTGACAAATACGCTTTCGAACCTCATTGGCTGTGTTTGGTTAGATAGTTTAGTTTAGTTTTGATGATGTCATTAGGTGTAATGAGTGGAGAGAGATAGAGAGAGAAATGAGGGAAATGATGATGTCATCAAAACTAAAACTAAAACTAAACGGGGAAAAGAACAGGGCCATTAATTTTTTCATTTGACTTTTCAAAATAGGTAAACAATAGCTATATCAAAATGTGTACATCCAATTTGGAACGGAGAGAGTGCCATGATATAGAGCGAGAACCTAGGTATAACCTTTGCTCTTATTGAGAAAGAATTGCATTTCCAACTGTTGCAACTTCTCAGACATAGGATCCCAAAACCAACAAAGGAAAGTTAGACAATTTGTGGCAGCCATCAAATAATAGAAACCAATAGCTTATTCTTTTTCATTGTTTGGAAGTGTGTTTATTTTGTTCAAATTGAAAACCATGAACTTACCAAAGGATGGTATACAGTAGCTCTTGACCATAAATTAGGGAAGAATTACAATTTTATATGCTTATGTTGGGCACCAACTATAGCTGGTTTACGAGTACTTATTTGCCAATTATGAAGGAATATCTACACTCTGGAGGATAGAGAACAATCTCAGATGCCGTAAAGTTATTTTGCCTATTTAGCGCAGTATTATATACCATACACCTTGTTTGGATTCAACATTTAAAAACAAATGTAAATTACTTCCTGTAATTGCTGAATGTAAAGTAAAATTGAGAAGATTAACGATGCTTACAACTTTGTGCTTCCGAAATGGCCTATATATCATCGACGATGGTAGAGAAGAGGAAAACTTTAAAAGATTGTCAAGTTGGAAGGGTTCTCTTGGAAATTTCTTTGTTTCCCTTCCGTAATTATCTGTGGGAAAATTGATACTGTTCATGAAGCCAAATGGAAAATATAGTCGATCCATTGGCAAGTGTGCGACAATGTATATGCCTTGCCCTTTGCTTCCATTTTCTGTCCATGATATCAGTATGCGAAAGAGTTTTTTCTCCCTGGTAAAGTGGAGTTCAATTGAGAAAAAGTAATGCATCCTCCGTCGTTGGAGAGAATAGAATTGAAGGTGGGGAATTTTTCCCGTGATAAAAAAAAGGAGTTGGAAGACTTCCCAATAATCTATACTATTAATATCTGAGGTGTAACTCTCCGTGGCCTTACCCTTATATCGAACTGCAACCGCCTCTGTGTGGATGGCAGAACCACTTCCATAGTCCCATGAAGTTCAGGGGGATACAAGTTATGTTTCTCTTCCTATTCCTGAACGTTTTACCAATCCATGTAGTTACTGCACTTTCGAGGAGAAATAAGAACTATTGAACTTGATTTATTCTCAGGGAAGAAAAATCTAAGCAGGGGCCTCGAATTAGTGGAGTGATGCGCAAAGATGTGGCCTTTCCAAATTATGGAACTATCTGGGATCTTCATGTTGATTATCTGTACTACTTACCTGATTACATGATAGCTGTTAGACCACTCTTTGAAAGAATTTTCTCTTCCGCTACATTACTCCCTCCCTTCTTGGTGTAGGCTATCATACCAATTGATATGGATTGGGAAAAGAATGAGAATCTTTGTAGAGTGGGATATTTGTGGTATTCTGTGACTGCTCTGCCTTTTTACTGAATTTATCTACTTTCAATTGGAAATGCTGGTGCTTAACATGAAGCATTTTTCTCCACCGCACCTCAAGTTTGTGATATCTTCTATGTGTTCCTGCTCAAGAACTCTGGATTGGAAGAACCTTTTTTTTTTTTTTTTTTTTATGCTCAGCAAGTTTAGGAGAACTTATAGACAATTCTTTAATTTTTTAAATGCTTTGACTCTACTGTATTCACATGTTGAAGTATGCCTAGGAGACTCTTCCTTTTGGATTCCTTTATTCAGCAGTCACTCAGTCAGAGATGTTTTTGCCCTTTTGGAGCTTACACGTATATCATGGTGAACTGTTATTGTGGCTTTGTCTTCCTCTTTCCCTTATTTTCCTTGCCGTTCATTTTTTTCCCATGCCAAGAGTTGGTATTTGTCGCCTGGTTCTGCCAAATCTCACTTAGTGTTAGTGTGCCACTGTCAAACCTTACAATTCCCAGCTTTTGTGATGAAGAAACTTTTTGTTGGTGATATGTCGTTTTTGTACCAAAAATCTAATTTATAAAACAGGGAATTAATTTAAAACTAATATCCCGAAAAATAGTGGTTAAGTCCGAGATCATTCGCGCGGAGTAAAAGTTGAGTTGCAGTACCTTCAATTAATTTCTAATTTAATTCTGAAAAAGAGTGGAAGTTTGGATTTGATTTGATTATAGTAATGATTAAACTAAATTTAACTAGAAAGTGATTAAAGTTTGAAAGTAGGTGAGAGAAGGGAAGGGACTAGGGTTTCCAATTCAACCTCCCCTTATAATATAATTGGGGTGAAATCTAGGGTTTCATTCAACTAATAACCAGAGGCATCCTCGTAGGAACGGCGTATAATGGTTATCAATGCTTCAGGACATTTCAGGATAGTTTCTGAGATAGACAACCAGCATCTTTAAGCTTTACAACCTTTGAGACATACTATCAATAAACAATTATTCTAGCAGCTCATGACCAAGCTTGTGTTTTGCACTTCTAGAGAACTATAAAGTAAATATCGAGGCGATTTTGGCCGATGATCTTCATTGAGGCCTTGTTCCTCCTAACTTTTTTTGGGTAACTTTTTGCACTTTTTGGTTGTCTTTATTCAATTGTTTTTTCGTTTTCTGATTTTGTTGTCTATTTTTTTCTCTTTATACTTGTTTCAAATGCTCTTTTTTGGACTAAAAATGCACAAGCGAACTAAAACCACTTCCATTTAAGTTGCTTAGAGTTATTACGCCATTGATATATTTCACCGGGATTGGTTTGTTGAAAGTTGGAGAGCACATGTATTGTTCATGCTGTTTAATTGCCAGAACTATTTTCTTATCTGCTTCACATGTTAATCTGTCAAACCAGTATTATTTCCAAAGCTGAGAGTCCCCTTGTGTAGTCGACAATCAATTAGATCTTCTCAATCTTTGTCACAGGGGTACTAATGCATAGATGGATACCATGCTGGGATATGCTAATAGCATATGCACAGTTGATGGTGGTACTCGGATTGATGTTGTAAAGGCGGCGTTAACAAGAACCCTCAACCACCTCGGTAAAAAATTAAAAAATTTCAAATACCGGATACCCTATTAATCCAAAAGCTCTCAAAGGTCTGAGAATTGGTTAGAGGAGTGGAAAGTGATTGCAGTTTCATTTCCACATTGATGATAGCTGATGCTTTGGTTCATCAATGATGAGATTAAGATACCAAACTATCCCTTTTTTGCTGATAATGTCGTATTAATGCTTATTATGTCTGCCCTCGAAAGACAAGGTTACGAAATCAAGAGGTAAGGAAAGTGGTTGATCAATCTGTTCAAGAGTATCTTACAGAGTACTTGGAGTTGCATCCAGATGTACTTGATTCAATCCTTTCCAAATCCCTTAATACACTAAAGGTAAAACAACTTATTAGATTTGTTTTTTGCGGTTCATTCAGATGCGTAATTCATTGTATCTACTTGCGATAGCCATTGCCTGCATTTAATTTTGGAAGGGGGAGTGGGAAGCGGGAATAACTTCAGATATAAAATTTGATGCATTTTGTCTCGCTTGTCATGCGTGTTAATCCCTATTTAGGCAGCTCTAGAGGCAAAGAGGGCGAGGGAACCGGTGAGAAGTTAGAGTGTTCTAAAATCCTCATCTCTTCCAGAAAAGCTTGCTCATTGCTTAGCCACAAATCCTTAGGAAGCTGGTACGTTCCAAAATAACATCAGTCGTTATTCTGTAAAGTTAAAAGTGTCGATGAAGCAGAAACTTTACTTCGTTTCTCAATTATTCCTAATCTCCAGACAAATAGGAATGGTCATTTTTAAAGAGCATGCTCTAGGATACCTCCCACATTATGTGATTTCATAAACCAAATTTGATTTACATAACAAAACAATATCTTGGATTAGGATCATCTAATTTGTTGATTTGTGGAAAGGTTTTGTGAGGGTTTGAAGTTCATATTTTATTTTTGGCTGAGTCATAATTTTTAAAGAGCATGCTCTAGGATACCTCCCACATTATGTGATTTCAATTCATAAACTAACTTTGACGTACATAACAAAACAATATGACAAAGCCCACACTTGTCTTAGGATCATCTAATTTGTTGATTTATGGAAAGGTTTTATGAGGGTTTGAAGTTCATATTTTATTTTTGGCTGAGATATTCATTGTTGAAGGAGATTCAGCTGGTGGGAGCACTAAACAAGGTCATAACAGGCGCTTCCAGGTAAAATTTTGCAAGTTATAATTTAACCTTCTTGTGGATGACAGTGTATGCTCTATGTAGCTCATCTTTGTGATCAATATGTGCAAATCAGCAAAAAGGATACGAAACGGATAAGAGAAGATGATATGGGCAGTCTTGCTCCTTGTAAAAAGACAAAATAATGACGAAAATTTTATGGTTTTCACTGCGGAATCCAACTATGTATATACATATCCTTTTCGCTTGGTGTCTCACTGCCTCTTTTCAGTTGTATAGTTATGGATTCAAGTTTCGTGTAAATAACACCCTGCAATTACGGTACTTATGCAGGGATGTTGTTTGTATTGGTACATTTCGATAAGGTACCTAGAGCTGAGTTCTATCTGTTGGTTTATAGTGACAAAAATTAGTTTTTTACCACCTCAGGTGAAATTATGAGTTCAGTTCATCTCATGTGAACTTTCTCACTTGAACTATCATACATGCATGGACTTGGGTAATGAGTAGCGTACATGTAGATTGGTTACGGCCAGGATTAGGTCATAAAACTGTACCTTCTAAAAATTTGGAGTCATGCAATGTGTGTGTGTAACAATTAGAGAAAGAAATGCAGAAATTTGTGAGATTGGTAATCTAGATTGACAAGGTCTCCAGGATTCCTTTTGTGAGTTGCATTCATTCACCCCTTGTTTCATATTTTGAGCCTTAGGGGGTGTTCCACTAACTTGTTTTTTGGTTTTTGGTTTTTTAGACCTTTAGTTGTAGTTTAAATCTACAACTTGTTCCACTAAAGTGTTTTTTTGGTTTTTTAGTTGTAGTTTATTGTAAAGGGTAGTTGGTTTTTTGGGGGAGTTTTTTGTTAGTGGAATAGAGTAGTTTTTGAGTTAAAACAAAACTAGCTTTTTAGAGGAGTTTTTTGTTAGTGGAATAGAATAGTTTTTGAGTTAAAACAAATCTAGTTTTTTGTTAGTGGAACATGGCCTTATTAGTTGTGAATGACGTCGGTTTTGGTAGAATGGGTTGTTCGACTTATTCAAATGCTAACAAAAAAACACGCCGCCTATCATCGCCAATGAGCACAATGCGCACGTCGTGATAATACTAGTTGTTTTATAAGGGAGAAGGAGAGGATGATTTAAGTTTAGGAGGATTTGGGATTGTGGATGCTCTTAGTTGGCTGTGCCCATTTTCTCTGGCGTGTTTTGCAATTTTTTATTATGCTTGCATTTCTTGAATCCGTATCCTGTGGCTGATTCATGTGTTTTGCAATTTTTTATTATGTTTGCAATTTTTTTAAATTCAGGGTGTTTCTGGGAAAAGTAGATGTGCAACCTCTGTGCCTACCTTTTATGGAACATAGAGATATAGTGCATATGTAAATAGTGACTCCAGGTTGGGAAACTGCTCACCTGGTTAGTTCCTTATCATTTGTGCGGGTGGGAAAGAGGTTATTGTGAGAGTATCAATTTGTTGTGCAATTCTTTTTAGATCTGGACTTTGCTTTTGCGGTGTTTCCTTAAGTGAAATGCCATATTCATTCTCACTTTTCCATTTGTATCGTGCAGATAGTTTTTAATCATGGCCGATAATTCTTATTTCTTCAATAGATTTGTATTATCGGCTTGGTATTTAAAAATTTTTTATAAGGCAGATTGGTATTGTATATGTTTTCATAGAAGTAAAGGAAATAACATTTTTGTTTTATAAGGGAGAAGGAGAGGATGATTTAAGTTTAGGAGGATTTGGGATTGTGGATGCTCTTAGTTGGCTGTGCCCATTTTCTCTGGCGTGTTTTGCAATTTTTTATTATGTTATGCATTTCTTGAATCCGTATCCTTGATTCATGTGTTTGCATTGCTTCACATGGTCAGTAATATTCCAGTGTGATGGCGATGCAAGTTCCCTTTGTGCGTTGGAATTTCATGAGGCATGGATGGCGTTCATCTCCAGGTGGAGATTGTATTCATCGTTGAAAATCAAAACCTGGAATGTCCAAGTTCATGGAGATACAAGCTTTGCCCCATTCTGCATGGCTCTTCAATTATGGCCACGTGACTACGTAATGGTGGCAGTTTCATGGAATCTAGAAGTTCGGGTTATTGTTTTCCAATCGACCGATAACTCAGAGAAGCTGTATGACTATTGACTGGTTTTAGTCGGTTTGGATGCCAAGGATATATTTTGTGGGTCAATTGCTCTTGCTGCTATCCAGTAATTATGCTTGCCCTCTCTCTCAAGTGGTGACAATGATGATGCTGAATACTTTATCTGCAATGTAATATGTTATTATGTATCTTATCCTCTTTCGAAGAGTTTGATCCGGTGTAACATACTTCAAAATTTTGGAGTAATTTTGTGGGACTAGCTATGAGGACAAAAAGTATGTTATGTTTGGATAGCAAGGATAAAAGTATGTTATGTTTGGAAGTGGATATTAATTTTTCTATAGAATGGCTATGTTTTGCTTTCGTGTTAGCCGCTTGCAGGCTTGAAGACCTGATCTTAAAGTGATTCAGAATCAACATGAAAGGATGTATCAGATTGTGCATTACTGCTGATCCAGTATTTGTTCGTGATAGTTATGCTTAGCAATATATTTTGAGAAAAGAACTCGAGACTGAAATTTATAGTCTGTTTTTGCTTTCAGTCCTTTCTTTGCTTTCATGGTGAAGAAGAAAATGAGCGGTTGTTTGCAGCAGATAAGAAATAAACATCAATGCTATAGCTTGTATTAGTTTTATTAGATTAGAGTTCTTATGGAATTTGAATGATAAGATTAGAGCTCAGGGGAATATTTTGCCAGTCTAACAATAAGTCAATTCTTGAAACAATCCCTAATGCCGCCAATGTTAAGGTTTTTTATGTTGTTTCCCGAATTGGTTGTCGGGATCAATAATCTTAGGATTAAAGATATCTCTGTGTGGGTAATATATATCGCAAGAAAATGAGATTAAAGGTGTACAAACGGGCACATCGTACTATATTTTTCGATTAATGCTCTATATATTTGGACCCAGCCTAGCTACTCTCCATGGAAGAAAATGAGATTAGAGGTCTACGAACGACACATTGTACTTTATCACTCTCACTTTCCTCTATATCGAGCATGGGGCTTCTAGGCTTTGTTAGCATGAACTTAGTTAGAGACCACAAAGATCTTGTTAGTGCAGAACCAAGTAGATAATCTAAATTGATCAAGATGCGGACCACATTCCCACTAGAGTCAGTTCTGGCCCTATCACGATTGATTTATAAAAATGCGCTACTTTTAATTTATCATGTGAACCGGACTAAGCATCATTCTGAAATAAAATGAGTACGAGGCCGAAAGTTTTTTTACCCATGACTTTCCCAATTCTGGCTCTGTCAATGCGCGCAAAATAATGTTTAAATTATTTTGTGACCAGTGCATTTTTTCTTTCATCCACACAAGAATATCTTTACATAAATTATACCTTCGTATAGCTTAATGGTACATTTTTAAAAATCAACCACTAATTGCAGCGACAAAATTTCATTGTCATAATATGTGTCAAATAAAAAGTGGAGGAGTAATTTTCTTGGCTTCTTGCTAACCGGACATCTAAGTGCAAAAACTAGGTCAGTTCAGTTTGAGAGTAACACTAAACCGAAATTGGTTTTATACTCCGATTCGGTTTCGATTTGGTTGTTTGGACCAGTATAGAGGCGGTTTGGCGAGAGAGAGAGATTGACATGGACGAAGATGATGGACGATGAGTCGACAACGATGATGGACGGAGATGATGATCGACGATGATGGGTCTCTCTATCTCAATTCTCACACCGCCTCCATTTGGGAAAGGGTTGGGTTGAGTTGAGTTGGGGAAAGTGTTAGTAATAAATACATTTCTTTCCCATTTAAATTGTAAAAGAGTTGTCAGCCAAGTGTGAATCCTTGGCTCCCCCGTGTGAGGTTGGGAGTTTTGATCCCTGCCCCTTACTTTTTTCAAAGTAAACACATACATATACCGGTTTGGTTCACTTAAAAAATCTCACGGACTTCTTTTTAAAACTTCAAATTATCACGAACCGGACCGAACTGGAAAAGGGAAAAAAATAAAAAACTGTCCCGGTTCATTGGGTTCAATCCGGTTCATCGTTTTTTATTTTCACCCTTACGAACATAAAAAATATGTAGGAGAGTTGGACATTCCTTTACTTGCAACTGAACGGGAGCCAAAAAACTGCATTTTCCTTACTTTCTGACATTATTTCGTCTTTTGAACTTCTTTCAATCTTAGTCTAGATTTTTATAATTTCGTTGAGTGAGATGAACGATAATTTGTAAATTTTAACTCGAATGTTGTAAAATTTGGGAGAAAATAGCCAAACAGATTCGATCAAGAAGATAGAAAAGAAACAATGCAGCAGTTAGGTTTTTGTCATGCACACCAAATAAACACAAAATTGATGTGGAGATGATGAAAAACTCATATTTTTTGCAACAATGCGATGGGTACACTACTTGTGAACCCCAAATGCACACTACCCTGAAGTGCCAAATGAGAAGAGGTAATTTTTTGGGTGAGCTCCATATTTGGTTTCTCCTCATTTGTCACCCCAGGATGATGTACATTTGAGGGTGCATAAATGGTGTAGCCATATCATTTTCCTATTTTTTGGTGGCCTCAGGCCTGATTTGGCTAATTTCAAAAAACAGGTTTTTTGATTTTATTTTTTTTTCGTTTTGTTCTTATTCAAAAAAAATTGCATTTGTTAGTTTTGCGTCAAAATTTTGTGGTCTCTGGATATATCTCGTCGAGACGAATTCAAATATTATAAAATTATGGTAAAAAATAATAAATTTTTAAATAAAGTCGAAAATAAACCAATTTTTTGGATTATTTTTCGTCTTTATTCACAAAACTTTAAATTTGACTAATAATTTTATACTTTTTAGATTTCTCTTGTCGAGACAAGTTAAAAAACAAAAAAAAATCGACCAAAAACTAACAAATACAAAAAAAATTGAGTAAGAACAACACAAAAAAATCAAAAAATCAATTTTTTCAAATTAGCCAAATCTTGGGTTTCTCACTTTTTCTTCGTCATTCATCATTGTTTTTTTGTTCCCAAGTAAACAATGTTCGGTTCCCAAAGTCAGCTGCCGTCAACATGCTTTAGGCCAAAAATTGCAATTAAACTCCTCCCCATCCCTCGAGACTTCCATGATAAGTGACACTTCGAGACTTCCATCATAAGTAAGTGACGATCAAGTTCCCGCTCAATCACATCACTCCCTCCTCTTAACAACACAGCGCAAAATCCCAACTTTGCTCCAGTTCTACTACATCGCAAATCACATCACTCCCTCCTCTTAACAACACAGAGCGCAAAATCCCAACTTTGCTCCAGTTCTACTACATCGCAAATCACATCACTCCCTCCTCTTAACAACACAGCGCAAAATCCCAACTTTGCTCCAGTTCTACTACATCGCAAGAAATGGCACCCAATCGTCAACTAAGGGACCCCTCATCGTCATCATCTCATGAAGACGCACCATCCAAAGAAGAAGCTCACCAGATTTCCACTCCATTACCCGAAAAACCCGCCGCTCAAAACCAACCACAAATCTCCAAAATCAAACCCATTTCTTCCAAGCAAGTGGAAAAAGACCCACCATCAAAGTCCGCTACTAAGCATGGGCACATGGCAAAGAGGAAAGCTAGCAACATTGAAGTGGAAACCGCGAAGGAGAAAAAGGATGTTAAGAAGCGCTGCTTGTTTACCGAAGGGGACGACATTGTGATTCTGGAGAGTATGATAGAGTACCGTTCGGAGACAGGGCTCGAACCCAGGTCAAACATTAAGGGGTTTCTCAAATTTGTGAATAAATCGCTGTCCTTCGCTGGCGCCACGCAGAAGCAGGTGTATGAGAAAGTGAGAAGGTTACAGGAGAACTACCAGAAAAATGTGGGGGGAGAGAACCGTCGGGTGCTTGTAAAGCCCCACGAGGAGAAAGTATTTGAGTTGTCTAAAAAGATTTGGGAGAATAATATCGGTGGTAATGGGTTGGGAAATGGAAATGTGTGGAAGATGAGTGTGGGTTTGCGAAAGGAGGGGCAAAAGAGAATGGGGGTGGATATGGGGTCTGTGAAGATTGTGAAAGATGGGATAGAGGTGATTAGTGAGTCTAAGAAGGTTGAGTTGGAGGGGAAGTGGGAGCAGTTGATGGTGGACGAAATTGAGCACTATTTGAAGAAACTCGATTTGATTCGTGAGCAAATGATGCTGGTGCAAGAAGCGATGAAGTTGTATGGTTCTTGAGGGTATAGTCAGGTATATTTTGGATTTTGTGTTGTTGATAACCATTGGAAGCATAAGGGGGTTAGGTTTACTGGTTATGAATTATGATGGTTCTGTAGTTGGTCCTTTTTGTGATGTTGGTGACCAATGCAAAGACGAGGGTGTTAGGCTTGGTGGTTGTTTTTTTGGTTCTGTAGAAGTCTGGGAATTAACTGGTTAGTGATGAAATTGTTGCATATCTGGTTCTTAGCTAAGAACATGCACATATTTATGTGGAGTTTACCTTCTTTTGTGAAACACAAACTCCTCCAGTGCATTTGCATATCTGTTCTTTGTTCTTTCTTTGTTTTGGTTTAATGTTGAAACCTTAAAGTCGGCAGGGCGTGAACGATATAGTCATATCATTATTTATGGCTGCTAGGTTGTTTTCTAATGCAAAGAAACTAAGAAAGGAGTGCTTGGGTAACTCTTGTTTTTTGTTCTACAAAAGTTCAGTAGTTTATTCCTTATGGTGATTTATTAACATGTGTGTGTCTTAAGCTAACAAAATGCTCATTTCTCTGATGATATATCTACATTGCCATGAACAAAGCCCTTCTTTAAGGCATTTGAAGTTGATTTGCATAGTTTAATGGCTTTGGCCTTGACCATTAGAATTGTGATTGTCGTTATTTGTTGACCATGGTAATATTTTCTTGATGTTGAAGTGCTAAATCCGTTAGAGGACTAATGTTGTACTCAGGTCATTATGGCTAGAGTGTTGTTGATTACTAATTCAATTAGAAGGGTGTTAAGTTAGTTAGGGAGTAGTTGTTTTTGTTTCTCTAGCTATTTGGTCTTTGGTGATGAAATGGTGACGATGAATTCATACCATCTATGTTTTTAGTGAAACTATTTGCACATCTGTGGGGGAAGGAAGGATTATTTTCAGAAACAAACCCCTTCGTTTGGCGCATTAGAATTGCCATATTTCAGATTTCTCCTTTTAAAAAGAAAGCTGTCATCATATTTGCTTTCTCTATAGCATATTGTCCTTTTTTTGTTGCTCTTTTTTCTGAAGTTGATGTTGAAGCATTATAGTCATTGGGGACTGGATAGTATCCTTTATTCCGTGCATTTTGTAGTTTATTCAAATGGTTAAACTTCTTGACCTTGACGATTATTCAAATGGGGGTTGAAGAATGATCGAGTTCGGGGTGTCTGTCATTATCTTTAATCGTTTGTGGAAATATTTCACTAGGCCCACTAAGCCTTTCACACCAAATTCACTGTAATTGTAATTGTAATTGTTAGGGTGTCAGTGTATCCTGGATTCCGTAGCCTTCACAAAACTGGTTATGGAAAGTTTCTTGGTTCATACATTTAAATTTGGTGTTGGTTGTTTGCAGCTTACTGATGTAGAAACAATGCTCATGTTTGCAGCTTACTATGAGTTTGTTGAAGTTCAATGTTAGATTCAAGTATATTCAGTTATATTCAATTCTTGGTTGCTGAATTTTTATGCTTCTAACTGCAAAATAGGACCCCGATCATCTTGCCAATTTTACATTGAATTGCTAAAACTTGTGAATAAAAGCCTGTTTTGTACCTGATAATGAACTTTTTTTCTTTATCCTGCCGTTGCTACTGCTGATAAGTTATAGTGAAACCAATAAGTACCTTTTCTGCTTATTTGAACCAATCATTACAAAGTAGGAAGAACTTTTGAGATGACCTTCTAATATCTCTATTGTTTTTTTGTATGTCTTCATCTCTGCCTCATTTCTTCACATTCATATTCTGATTTTTGTGGTTCATTGCTGATTTTTCTGGCTATTGTTGCTTGTAAATTCTGAGTCACAAACAAATTATTCATGGCTGCAATACTTAGGTGATTTTGCCGATCAAAAAAAAAAAAAAACTTAGGTGATTTTGGATGTTTTCTGCATGTCACTGGAAGTACTTTGCAGGATTATGAGTCGTTCACTGGGGCTCCTCAATTGGTCTCTTTTAGCATAAAAAAATTGTTTTCTTTTTTGTTTTTTTCTGTCTTCTTTTTTGGGCCTTTAAAGACCTGAGAGCAGCGGCTGCTCCACCACCATTTTATGTTTATCACGTTGTATCTGAATGAGGAACAATTTGGTGCACTGCATGGAATGTAGTAGTTCTATAAATCATCTACCAAAAAAATGTCTGAAACATGGTAAGTAAAAGTGGTTTTTTGGGTTTGTTAGCCAATATTGTTAGGTCCTAATGTTTTTGTAGCTTAAAACATTGCCAACAAGTAACTCTATTGCATGACTTTCACATTCAGCACAAATGGGAAAAAGCAGTAGCTTTACTTCCTTGGGTCAGTTTCAGATTGCATAAAAAGTAAAAGTTTTTTTTTTTTGATCGGCGAAAGAGAAATTTTATTAACCATTGGAAACCAATTACAATGATTAAAAGGAACCAAGCATGGGCAAAAAAATCATAACAGACATCCCAACTAGATTGGCACCCCCGAAAATGAATCAACACCTAGCAAGGAACAAAAGGGAAATAACCAAAGTTAGCAAGGAGCCAACTTACGAACTAGAAGATTACAGTTTACAGCAAAAATAAAGGAAGACTGCACTCCTCAATAGCAGGCTTAGCAGTATGGTGAAGTTTCCTGTTTGGAATAGACATAAAAACTGGAGATGCCAGATGGTCCCAGGATTATGGCGATCATAAATGTATATGCTGTCTACGTTGTTGCTGCCTCTCCTAATACATTGGGATATCCTGCTGCTATGATCTGGCCCTCCTAATACATTAGGATAGATTCTGAAAGATGTCTTTGTTTGATAAAATATATTTTTAGCTTAATGTCTTGTTGCGATTTCTAATTGCTTTAACCTTTGTTAGCTTAGTTTTTTTTTTTTGGGTATCTAGCCTATAAAAGTAGTCAAAATAAGAAGAACCAGAAGTAATATATGGCCTAGGATCCTGCAGATTCTGTTTTTAATAGCTGGACACCAAGCCAGAAGTGAGATATGGCCTAAGATATCGCCTAGGATCCATGATTGAGGAGTATCTTCTGTTAACAAAGGACACTAGTAAGCTAGTGAAATTTGGTAATCTAGTGAAATTTCACAAAGGACACTAGTAATCTAGTGAAATTTCAAGGACTCTAGTAATCTAGTGAAATTTGATTGTATAACTAGTGAAATTTGTTAATCTAGTGAAATTTCAAGGACAAGTTAGACCTTCTTGTGTAAAAATTTGAAACTGGTGATATTGTTCCTGAGTCGATTGTGCAGCTCTTGTTTGACCTTGTTCAAGATTCTAAGTGTAAGTAGCTTTGTTATTGACTGGTTCAATCCTCTGTATGTTGATGCTCAAACCGTTATGGCTTACTGTTGATGCTCTTTTCATTGGATCATGATGCTAGTTATTGATATGCGGTTACTCTTCTTGGCTGATTATGCACTATTACTTAGCTTGAGGTAGCCAATTGCTACTTGCTAGCTGCATTTTCTGTTTATGGTGAATGGGCCTTCTGATACTGCATATTTTTGGCATGATTCTTGCGTTTTCTTGGATCTGAACATGCCCTCTGCTGCATATGCTTCCGTTAGATAGATGCTTGAATGATGTTGCTGCTGTCGATGCTGGTATGGTGCATATGCTGTTGATGCTTGACTGGTACTACTGCTATGTTCTCCCTGATCTACTATTGCATATGTTGTTCATGTGAAATCCTCCTGCTCTATGGTGGTTGGCTCATATTGTAGCATGAATTTTAGAACTCCTCCATACTAGTAAGATAAGTAATGATGTTTCCATGCTTCTATCGCTTTGGCTATGCACATACAGACACAACTGAACTTTTACATGCCACTTTGTCCCCGCCATGGCTAAGTTCACTCCTTGTACTTGAATTGAATAATTTCAAATTGATTCAAGAATCACAGCATCTGCTGAAACACATCTTGGACTAGCAGAACCTCCATTCTCTAGATTTACCCAAGCACATACACAAAAACTATGCATTCTCTAGTTCATTTAATGTCCATGGTTTCTTGATTTTTGAATTAGAATCCTCAAGGTAATTTATTGTGTTATCTTCTAAGTCTCTTTCTTACATTATATGTAGGTCGATTGGTTGAAGAGAAGATGGATAATTCGTCACTTTTTGCTCAAGATGGAGATTATGATCATCTTGCTAGTGTTGGTTGGAACTCAATTGAAGTTTTTGCATCAATGGCACCAATTTTTTTGTATCAACATATATATGTAATTGGACAACTTCGTTTTGAGATACTTGAATGCCTATGATCTCCTTGTTGATGTTATATAAGTAGCTACTAGCTTCTATTTTGACTTCACCAATGTTCGATAAAGATGGCTACTAGTTTGTATGGAACAATGTGTTAATAGAAGGTATTTCTTATTGACAATTTGGCTCGACGATTGATTTTTGTTTTAGTTTCCGATTATGTATTCAAAATGAAAGGATTGGGATGGAATGAACGGTATGATGGGATCATCAATATTAGCGATTATAATTGGGAAAAAAAATTATTTCTAATATATAGCGTTCCTTGGTTGCAAAATTTTCTCAAATGTAGCATTCAATTATCTAACCTATACATAATAAGAGGGAAGGGCGGTCAGAAATCTGGGCACCTTCGTGTGCCTATTTTGTGCTTGGCAGCCCAGGAGAAAAGAGGAAAGAGGAAATAGAGATGCAAGCCCTTCAATCTGTGCCTTTTATCGCCGAAGCAACAGTTCTTGAAGGACAGTCCGGCGCCTTTGGAACAGTACCTGAAGGACAGTCGGATGACTGTATCGCATTCAGACACTGTAGGAACGGCGCTTCACTGTCGAAGCGGGTATAAAAGGCTGTCAGATGCTGAAATTTGAGCTTTGCAAGGGTTCCGCTTCCTCAATCCCTCATCAGGTATCTCTCTCTCCCTTCCTCCCTCCATGTCTCTCTCTGGATCGCTATTTTACCCAGCTTTGAAGTTAGCCCATATACATCTCCGGGTGATGATGAGTACAATAATGTGCAAAGTGATAGCGATTTGGGGTACTCTAATAGGGGTTTTGGGGAGAATGGGTACTGTGGCAAGTTCATGCATGGTGGTTTTGGGGAGTCACCTGAGAGTAAGGTTAATGGGTTTGATGAGTATCTGAGAATGAAGGCGATTCAACAGCAGAGATTTGCAGCGTCTTCACAGCTTATGGGTGGAGATCCTTTTCTCTACACAAACGCATGAACTTTATGATTGACTCCCCAAAGTTTGTTTCAGGGAGATTACAACCCATTTTGCCTAGAGTGTTGACTGGACTTTATGGGTTTTGAGTTTGATTTCTTGTTCTGGGTATCTGGTGATAGTGCTTTTAATGTCTTGATGCCTATATTCTATGAATATTCTTTATCCGAAGTAAAGCTGTTTTGGTGAAGGATACACTTTTGTCTACACGCCTGTCTGGAACCAAGTAATTTTTTAGTCAAGATTCGGTTTTTAACTGAGATTTTGGCTTTGGAGTTGATCTTTGGTCCATGAATGACTCCCCAAGATATATTTTAGTGAGATTAGCACCCATTTTGGCTTGATTGTTGAACATATTTTTATGGATTTTGAGTTTGATTTTGTTCTGCGTATTTGATGACAGTGCTTTTAATTTTGATGGCATTGTACTATGCATATTCTCTATCCTGAGAAAAATTATGTTAATCTAGGGTACACTGTTGTCTATGCATGTTGGAAATAAACAATTTTTTCCCAATATTTGCTTTTGAAGTGGGATTTCAGCTTTGGATTTAGATGTTGGGATTATTATGGTTTTGGAGTTCATCTCTGGTCTATTCTTTTATGGCATTCCTGATTTAGAGTTTGATTTGTTTCTGAGACTTTATTATGTAGTGCTTTTAATGGCTTCAACCTTGATGACGCTGGAAATATATTTGTTGTATACATTGTTTATTGGAGTGCAAGTGTTTTATTGAAGGTTCTATATGGCTGTTGCTCCAGATGATATTTTAGCTAAGAATTTGTTTTGCTATTAGGATTTTGGTTTGTAGTTGATTGATAGTGTTTCTTTTTCCATGGCACTGTGCTATATTAGATCTGTGTCTGCAGCATTGGTGATGGGTGAAGACTTGCACAACTTCAGTCGTAGCAGAGTGATTTTTCAGTCACGGGATTTGAAGGAAGTACTGATTCTGTTTCTAGGCAGATTTACTTGACATTTCCAGCCGATAGTACTTTTTTGGAAGAAGACGTTTAGAATTACTTTAGGAGTTTAGGTAATTGGTTCATGGTTGCTTGAATCATTTGAAGTTTTGCATTTGACAATTTTTGGTAAGATAATTTTGTCTATTCGTTTGAATTTTTGAAGCGAGTTTGGACGAGTGCAAGATGTAAGGATTCCATACCAGCAGAAGCGATGTTTGGGTTCGTGACGTTTGTTTATCCAGAGACTGTCAATATCATTTTGGCCAAAGGCAACCCTCGTTTCGTTTGTGATTCTCGCGTGCTTGTTAAGCCTCACAAGGAGAAGGGAAAAGTCCCAGGCAAGTAGAGACTATTGCTCTAATTTTTTCTTTCGTTCAGTTTCTAATGTTTACTTTATTGTGCGGAGCTTGAATTATTGATCGAATTGTTAATAGAAACTATCGCCAGCGACATTTAGAGAGAGGAGGGTCCTTTGACTCTTTGGAGCCCTATGACCTCCCCGTTGGTAACCAAACAAGCTAACTATCTTCTCTTCCCTGCTCATAATGTTTACTGATGTGGAATGGAAACATAGAATTGTGCACTATGCTAGGGAGAAAAAGAATATGTTTGGATATGGAAAACCTATAATTTCATTTATAAAATTCCTTCACAGATTCCTCTTATCCAAACATAATATTTTCTTATGAAGATAGCAATTTTTACTACAAAGCATTGTCCGTTATTCTATCTTCCCGTTCAACATTTGTTACCTGTGTTCAAGCTCCTGTTTTTATTTAGGAGTATTTCTTTTTATACAGGACCAAGAATGTTTTTGAATTCTCGAGAGATGTTGAGAAGGAAATTAGAGCAGGTTGAATTGCAGCAAGCCATGGAACTAAAAGGAAGAAGAATGATGAATTTCCAACTTTCAGAATTGAAGAATCATCACCACGGGCATCAATTCCAGCCAAACCAAATCCCTGGAATTCCTTTTCCTTCTCCTGCTCCACCTCACCTTGGTATCAATCAGAGTCATTTGCTTCGTTCCAATAGCGTTAATCAGGAAACTTTAGAAGGTTAACAATAAACTCTCTGTGGATGGCAGTTCAAGATGAAAATTGATTGTTTTTAGGTGGCTGATCTTTGTTTTCCATTCTCTGTTGCAGAGAATAACAGTATCTCAGCTGCAGCCAATTCTCCCACTGTTACCGCTGATCAGAAGCAAGAAATAGAAGAAGCTTGTGACGACAGCAACAACAATGGCAACAACAACGATAGGTATGAAATTTTCGTTGAGATGAAAATGCAAGGTTATCCACCGAAAAATAGTTAATTTTCTTAAGTTCTATGTGATTTTGCTCTTCTTTTGTACTGGTATTTTAGGCTGCTGATCTTTGGAGTGCTTTGATTTAGTACCTGTGTAGTTTAGTTTCTTTTTCAATTTCTAACTTAGATTTTGTCTTGAGGGCAGTTTAGAGCACATCCTCCCTGATAGCTTCTTCGCTTCGCCTACCAAATCAGGCGGTGATCACCCATCTGTGTTCTCTACTTCTTCACCTAACAACAGCCCGACGCTGCCGGACACTTCTACCCTCAACATGGCTTCTCAGAACTCATGCTACTTCTAAGTTCTAATTACAGAGGTTCTCTCTCTCTCTCTCTCTCTCTCTCTCTCTCTCTCTCTCTCTCTCTCTCTCTCTCTCTCTCTCCATACAAACTTGATTAAGTTTCGGCATTGTTGTTTACAACGTTCTCATATGGACTAAGAGGCCTTTGAAATATTGCATTTCTTGACTCATCCTTGGGCGTGCAGCTAGAATTTTTATTGGAGGCAAAACTTAAACTGAAATCATATGCGAAATGTTTTTTTTATAATTATTTTTTATTTCCAGAACCCATAAAAGACTAAGAAGGCTAAAGTCAATTTCATCGGCCTTTCAATTTTTCCAATTTTTCCCAATTGTGTCCTTCAATTTTGGTGCCTCAAGTGTAAATGGGAGGGGTATATCCGTCAATTAATTGCTTTGGTCTTAAAGTGGAAAGAGGGACTTGGACAGTTTGACTGCTCTCAGCCACGTCTATTTCTGATGGACAAGCTTTGTTCTGCCATCAATACGATTTCTCGTCGAAAACGTCTCCTTCATCAATTCTACGGGCGTGGAACTCTCTCTATCTCTCTCTCTCTCTCTCTCTCTCTCTCCCCTTCTCCCATTACGCCTCATCTTCCAGGTGACGGAAGAGGCTGTAGGAGGCTAGAAGAATTTCGGTACAACATAATTCTGGGTTATTGTGTTTGTCTTTGTGATGGGGAGCAGCAGTTGGAGAAGAACGCTGGGAAATGTGAGGTCTTTCGTGGGGAATTCGATGGGTGGTTTGAGGGGGGGAACCAACTTGGCCTCCTGGGTCGTCGCCGGAATCCTAGCCTATTTCCTTTGGGTCAAGCCATCTCAAGACCTCAAACGACAACAACAGGTTCTTCTTCTTCTTCTTCTTCTTCTTCTTCTTCTTCTTCTTCTTCTTCTTCTTCTTCTTCTTCTTCTTCTTCTTCACTGTCAGTTTTGAGGGTTAAAGCAGAATTCTATGGGGTTTATTTGCTTTTGTGAATATTCTCAAGTTTGAATATTGAGTGCTGTTTGCTTCCACAGGAAAGGGCGACTCTAGCCGCAGCTTCAGATCCGTATCGTTACGTCGAGAAACGAAAACCCGTTCCTGATCCTCAGGTATCACTCAAAATTCGATTCATATGAATCATGTCAGACTTAAGTTTGCTTTTTTACGTTTGTATTAACTTCCCACTTGGTTGGACTGTTTTTCAGGAAACAGGTCTGCTATATGGAAACAAGAATAGAACTAACAAATCAGAAGAGTAGCCTAAGGAAAGTGGTGCAATCTGTGAGTTAGCTTGCAATTGACAGAAACCGAGATGTGGGGATGAATGTTTTTAAGTGAGTGCCATTTTGTAATTTTGTATTATTTACACGAATCATAAATGGTTTTTTTGGTCATTGGTCATTAGAATTACAATAAACAACTGGGAGTCCAGTTGTGAATTTCTGGTGATAGATGTTTGTGAAGGCAATTGTTTTAGCACATTGTAATAACGAGTACTAGCTCAATATAGTTGATGTATACAACACATATGCTCATGTTTCCTGTCTCTGAATAATCTTTCCAGTACTTGAATAATACAAGAGATCCGAGACCCGAGTATGTTTTGACGCTTATTTTTATGCCAACTGAAACAAAATTCAATTTGGATAAATTGAATACTAGAGGTTGTGCAGACTTAGTAACCACCCTGGTCCTTTCAGCTGGGAAATCCCTCCTTGACATTTTCTTTTGTGACTAGGTAATTGGTCTTTTCATGGAGCAATTCCAGTAGTGACTTGTCCTTAATGAAGTGACTAGGTTAAGTACCATGGTTATAAGTATGTGTGTTGGGGAGTCACTTGACATGCAATTTGTGTCTTGTGTCAAACATCTCCTTCACTATTTTCAGACGTTCTTTTTGTTGGGAGTCTGATCCACCTGAGGTTCTTCCCACGTGCGCACAGGCCCAATCCTTTGGAGAACATCCGCGGAGGCCATGCCACATCACTTGGGCCCAACATACATGGAATGACCTTAAGCCTTTAAGTGCTGAGAGCGTACTCTTCTTGGGGTGAAGAGGAGAATCTGCTGAAAGTGTCACACCCCAAAATGAGAAGTGACCGGCCGTGAACCACGAGGCCTCAACTCGTGAAACACGCAGCCTAAAATAAAATAAATTCATCGGACATCAAATTATCCTTTGTTTTCTTTTTATTATCAAACCATCCAAAGTTCAATAGGTCCCAAATCATACCCATGGGGCACAACCATCCCATAACCATAATGATAAGAATATATCACCAATAGAAAAAAGGGTTTTTCGATTTCTATCAAAAATGTTTAGCAAAATGCGGAAGCGATAATAAAATAGAAAAACTAGAATGCAACATCCTATGGAGGTTGACACAATAAATCCCCAAGACGACGCCAAGAGTCCTCACCTATTGACTTTATTTGCCTGAAAATGATGTTGGAATAAATCCGTCAGCTGACAAGCTCAGTGAATGGCAAAACATGTATATTAAATAAGTTCTAGAATAGGGATAAAAATAGATTACCATATAAATATAATTTGGCATACGCGATGTACCATAAAACAATAATAAATCTTAATGGTGATCACCAGATGATATCCAACAATAATGGGGAACCACAACCAAATAGTACCATGGCCAACAAAATAATAATCTCAAAATTGGATCCAATATCGAACTTAAGAGTCACCAGGTGTTGGCAGCCCGTGGTACTCTTCCCTAAGTCGATCCGGCGAAAAGACAGCCGTTGAGCAAAAGGGTCACCGGCGTAACCCGGGTCTCTTCCCTAATGGCCAGGGTCACCTATACAAAGGAATAATTTCCCTGGACTTCCAATAATAAAAGTTCCCAATAATATCCATGAAGTTCTCACCAAAAAGAATACATTTTATCGGGTGCCAATTTAAACAACCAAATATAAATAATTCGCTTTTCCAATTAACAATTCTAAAATTTTCAAAGAATAATTTAAGAGACACAGGGAAGTTTCGAAAATACGTAACATACTTAACCACTCACCTGGATCGAAAGGTAGTGCAATTCGAACACGCAACAAAAGACTATCCTGTACAAAAACACAACATACAATATGATTATCTCGTTCCAATATAAACTTTAAAAATTAAGAAAGCCAAATACTTTTAGAACCAAGAACCTAGCCTAATCCCAATTACTAGCCCATCAATACCCATCAAATTGAACCACAAAAATCCAACTTATTATCTAACTCCAACATCTGTTTCCTATGCAACCATTTGTTCCTTTCCAAGACACCCAAAATACATGCCACACGTAATACTATTATCTCAAAGCACCACTCTCCAATCCTCCGAAAACAAATAATAAAATAAACTTAGTTTTTCAAAAGAGAACTTATGTTGCAACTCCACGTAACCCTCATAATTTCACCACTTCACTATGCATAATCCCACAAATCTCTTCCGCATTCTCGCACACAAAGTGATGACACACACAACGTATACTCTATTCGCCTTCTCATTCTGTATCTCCTCCTCTTCTATTTCGTGTTCTCACTCTCTCTCCACAAAGTAAATGCTACTATTAAACTAGTTCCCATCGCAGGGGTTGTCCAATCCGTAGAACAATATTTGTCACATGAAAAAGAAATAGATGAAGGAGAATATTACCTCTGATCGTGAAACCCAAAGAGACCAACCTCAGAGAACCCAACCACTGCTGCCGTTCTCTCTCAAAACCTCCCAATATTTCTCTCATATAATAAGCCTAGCTTCTCCACACTATCGTCTGTTGCAACCCTATCCCTATAAAACCGTAAAACTGACCTCACCATGTTACCCCAAAAATAGCTAGTTAGGTAATTACAATTTATCTAGATAAGACCGAGAAAATAATTATTTCATACTGCAGTTTAACCTAATATATACAAAATAAATTAAGCAATACCTCAAGTTTACTAAAATTATTCCGCTGCTTCAAAAATTACAATCATACCATTTAATCTTGTAACATGCACAAAATAATTAACTAAGAACTACAACTAGATATAAGTCCAAAACCTACCAATGGAAAATAAATGATTATTAGAAGAATAAAACTTGGGCCGTAACATTCGTCCCCCCTTAAAAATAATTTCGTCCTCAAAATTCTTTCATATGCACATAGTACATCTTACGGAAAAATAGGTAAGCATATAGCGTATAGACATCTTTTTATTATTTACATATTCATCAGTAGAAGGTCAAAACAGTTTTTTCTATATATATATATATATATATATATATATATATATATATATATATATATATATATATATTAAAATCCTCTTGTCCTCTTGTAACTAAACAATTTGAAGCATTATAAATTTGAAATCACATCTTCGTGAAAACAAAATTATTGTCCCGAACGTTATGGTGTAGCTGGTAGTAAATAATTAGTTTAGTAGTTAGAATAAGTATCTTCCGTTGCGAAATTAAAAAATAATAATAATAAATAAAATAAAGGTTTCCCCCCCCCCCCGGTAGTTAGTAGTAGAGCAAAAATACAATTTTCCTTGAAGCGGATATAAACATTAACTAGTAAAATCACCATGAGGTTTCCACTCTCTCCAACCCCCATTTACGATCAGTTCAGACCTCCTTACATCATTAACAAGGTTTTATGCTATTACAGTCTCCAATCTCCATAAAACTGAAATTGCCAACTACTCACAAAGACATCGACTCTATCAACACTAAAACCATCCAATAATCATGATTTGGATCACCTACTTCCACGCGGTATTAGAAGTAGTGATTTAAATGCATCTTGTAGACCATGACTTAGCATCAATAACATTATTCCAATTTGGGGCGTGACAGAAAGGCTTTCTACTTGGACACTCTTAAGCAACTCCAACACTACCTCTCCTCTCTAAAATGAGGAGTGGAAGTGACAAAAAGGTGGTTTAGAGAGCCGAATTTTTTTTTAGGGAGTGGATGTGACAAAAAGGTGGATGGGTCCCTCCAAACAGTACAACTTTTTGAGGAAAAGAGGACATAAATTACAAAATCTCCCCTCAATATGTCACTTCCACTCCTCATTTTAGAGAGGATAGGTAGTGTTGGAGTTGCTCTTAGGGGCAGCTTTTAGCAGGTTTGTAAATAAGATTTGTTTGTCTCGTATTATTTTTTGTTTCTCTTCTTCTTTTTTCTCTGTCCCCATATATGTAAATAATCTGCAAGTGTTGTAATTTGGTTTTACTGTTTTTTCCCCAGGTTGCGTGTGTACTTTATTAGCCAACTGGTGTTGGGAAATCCTATATTATGTCGAAGTTTACAAGGTTTGAGTTCTGCTTGGAGCCCTAATCCATCATCGGTGTTGAGTTTGGTACAAGAACTCTTTAGCTCAAGTTTCTAGCTTCTGTAATTTGCTCTGTTTGGTTTCAACAATCTTGCTACCTACTTACACACACAATTTACACAAACAATCACTCACACGCTTGCATGCTTTGTGTGTTTGTTTACTGGTTTCCCGCTGGAGAATAATGAGACATCAAAGAGTGGGAAGCATTCAAGACTTGATACTAAAGAATTGTTCAGAAGCAAGAAGCAAGGCCTGACCCATGTATTGGAAAGAATCATTTGAATCGTTGTTAATTTGAACAATTGCTCAGATCAAGGGCACTTAGGGCTAAGACAACAAATAATGTTTCTTCTTGTGGTCTAGGGCTTTATTTCTATACTTCAAGTCTCTGGCTCAGCTTTTGGTAGTGATAGAGGAAACAAAGAACTACGCTATTTATTTTGTAACAACAGTTGGTGATATGGTTATTGCCATCAAATAGAATAAACTCCGAGCTTGTCTGTAAATTCGGTAACTGTATGTGTATATAACTATTTGCTTGTGATTCTTCGGTGTTGATATATATTTAGCTTTGGAATTGAGTGAACTTGTATCACCTGGAATTTGATCAGCAAAAAAGTCAAACACTAGCCTGCATATTTTCTAAATCTTGAATGATGCTTGCTAGGTGGCCAGGCGTGCAACAAACGTTAAGTTGTTGCAGCATTCTTAAAATGCCTCAATCAATGATAAACCTGGGGGCAGCACCCTGAAATCCCTCTTTGTTTTTTGCTTCCACCAACTGATTCAAATTTTTTGTTTTAGGTGATGGGATAGGTGAAAGATGGGTAAGCAAAGAAATCGAGGTCATTGAGGAGGCCTTATGGTGATCGCGAAAGAGAGAATAAATTTCCACAAAAAGAAATTGATTTTAGAATGAGATATCAGGTAATTTCTCACCTCTCCTTCCTTATTTAGGCGTTAGAAGTCTTTTTGTTCATGATTAGTTTCAGTTTTTCTATTAGGAGAGTGGATTCATATCTGAAGTGAATTCAAGTTGTTAGGCTTTCTAACAACGCTATTTTGTAATTGGGTAGGTCTCAGGTGGTGCTTTTTTCATATCACATGCCACATAACACATTCTCAGGTGGGAGTGAGCACGTGTTGGTACTTGGTACCTTTTTGCTAGGCCTCAAGGCGTAAATTCTTTAAGTACGTACCCAATATTTTGGAATGGACATTAAAAAAACTACTTGTACTTACTAAGAATTAACAAAAAATCCTGTTTGATTATGACGGTAAGATTCTTACACTATTATCACAACATGATGATAAGGAAAATTACCCTAATGTAAATTTTTTGCATGCACTTTAGTTGACACTTCCCAAGGAAATGTCCCTTATAAATCATCTTCCAATTTCTTAACTTGTTCTTTATAGGAAAACGTTGATTTTGAGAGAGTGCTCTGGAGATACTATAACAAAAAAGTTAACCATTTTCAATTAAACAAGCAAATATATTTGAGAGACGGCTAATTTACATGGTACATACTAAAATTATCAAGTACAAGGATATATTCATTAATTCTACTGAAAACACAGGCAGAAAATCAGATAATATGTTAGAAAAAGATGTCCCTAATTTTGGAGGAAAAAAAGAATTCATAGCAAGTGATGCAGTTCCAACTCGTAGGAGCAGAAACCCTTGATGAAAACAAAGCAAAATAGTGGGGTAGCAAGTAAATTTGTTGCTAACAATTGTAGTGCAAGAATGCTTATTCAATTTCCTTCCTTAGAGCTCTACTTTGCATTGATTGTGATTTCTAATTTACTGTTTTTATTGTTAACAACAGTGGGGCAATTTCCAAAATAGAAATCTATTTGCTGTCAAACTTCATTTGGAATTTTAGACAAGCTTTGCGCCATGGGAGCAGAATGTGCTTGGTAAGGAAACGCAGACTTCGAATGTCCTCACTTCCACTACCATCGTCTACTAGCCATCAAAATCGTTAAGGAAGTTAGGTTTTGTTCTTCGTTCTTAAAAAATGAACGAGTATTAATTCTCTTTTATTTGATTTCTTCAGTTTTTTACAGAAAAATAGAAGGCCAAGAAAAAGATGAGAGAGAAGAGAGACTCCAGTTACAGTCCTGGACGATTTCGTCCACTATCGCATCCATCGTCACGCCGGGGTTGGATAGCGAAGTCGGAGTGCCTCTCCAAGCCCTTGTTGCACCGTCGGCAACCTCCAGAAGGTTTTCCTTTTATTCTATTGTTGCACCTTGAAAATAGCAGTTGGCTAAAGACATTTGCATGGTTTAAACTTATTCCCAAAATTTGGCGAAATTTTTTAGATCGGTTGAACTTCTTTGCTCAAATTTGTTTGCGATTCATGGGTTATTATTCTCTGAAACCTTTATGCTTAGATATATTAGATTATTTTTTCTCCCAAAATTACAGGGTTTTGTTTACGGAACAAGGGGAAAAAATGTGGGAACATGCTTTTTACATATGGGGGTGTTGCCTTATAACATCAATTTGCTTTGCTGGGGTTTGTGTTTAGGATTTCGCTCAATTAAACTCTGCGTATAGAGCAGTTTATAATTTTTCAAAATTTTTCCTAGGGTTTGTTTGGCATATTTTTGAACTCAGTGTTTTTTGCATTTTATTTCAGTGTGGACGACGGCCAAGTTGATTTTGCTGCCTTGGAACAGCTAGAGAACCCGGACCCTCCATGTGGACTCGGTCTGGATTATGAATTTGTTCAGAAAGATTAAAGAGGTTCTGCCTGCTTTGGAGTGTCCTAAGAAATTTAGTCTCAAGGATCTGATAAAGCCTGAGGCGGATAGGACAGACTCTTTCTTAGTGCCTCACAATTCTGTATCTATAGGTAATTTCACTGGTTAATTTTGTAGTTATGTATTTCCTATGCGGAATTACATTGATGGTATGGGTTATAACTGTTAGTGTCCTCTTTTTCTGAAATTGTGTATACTTTTGCTATTCCAATACTATCTATTCTATCTAATATGTAAAGGGAGAACCCATCTTAGTGTCCTCTTTTTCTGAGATTGTGTAAACTTTTGCTATTCCAATACTACCCTAATTGAATCAATTAATCCCAATTTTCCACTCTAATGGACGGTTACAACTTAGACAAAATGGGAAGCTCCACGTTGCTTCTTCAGTTTCTACAAATGCCAGTTAAAGAATTTTTTAGAACTGCTATGTAAACATTGCACAAACTATAACTACCAGGGTAACAAATGTAAAACCCTTTCCGCTCTGTCATACCCGCACGTCTTCGAATTCCCCTTTTCGTTCAACCCCCGTCATTCGATCTTCGTTTTTTACAGTAATTTAATTTCTCGGGGAAAGAAAGGTTGGAAAGAATCGTACAGCGACAAGAGAAGAAGGTGTTTTTAGCTTTTTTGGAATCTTTTTCATTTTGTTTAAAATGTCACATTTTCAAATTCTCCACCAGATTCTATAACAAAGGAAAAAGTTACAGTCTATACAAGGTTCAATTATAGCACACCTTGAAACACTTTGTGCATTTGCATATGCATGTATGCATGTGAAAGCAGGGTTAAATTACTTCTAAGGTGCTAACATTTCAGTAGTGTGGTCATTTGGTGTTTCTGGGAATTGCTGGAATCGTCATTCTGTTTGATGGTACTAATTTTTCATCATTAACCGGTTTGATTCATTGGACTATACAAACAACTAACAAGTGCAATCTGCCGACAGTGTTAGCATTTAGTATTCCACCAACTATCAGTCTTCTGGGATCTTCATATTCTTTTGGGCGAGGTGCTGTTTTTCAATGATTGATTTATGTTCTAAAGTGTTAAAAGTGAAGGTACTTAATTTAGTTTCAATTTGATGGTAGATGGTTAGGATTGCTTATTTTGAGAAAACATGCGCTAGCTTTTGGATGATGGAAAAAAAGGACATCATAAAATTCCGGCATTTATTATTTAATGTTTTACAGACACGAAAAATGAATCTTCTGAGACCCATGGTAAAAGATCTGACCCTTCTTGATGAGAAACGGCAACAGTTGGAGGGCCAGATTTCCCAGGTATTTGAAGGATTCAAATTGCTCAGTTTAAAAAATGCAGTAGATCATTGAAATTGGTATGTGATTTACTTAATCTGTTTTGCAGCTGAATGCATAGATTGCTCAGCAAATGGAATCAAGAGAAAGTGAAAAGGCACTTGTTCAGGATGTAGGAGCTAAAGTTAAAGAACTAACCCAGATCATTCCTGGTCTTAACAATCACCAAATGTCCTTGAAGGCTTCGATCAGGAAAAAAGAAGGATAAGGCAAAAAAATGGATGAGAAGGTGTGGTTTCGAATTTTTAGGACTACTAAATTTGTTTCTTCGTTCATTAAGAAAGGGACAACACAAACTTTTTCTATGCCTTCTTTTCAATTTTGTTTTCGACTATAAATGGATCGCGAAAGATTCTATGTTCTAGAAACAACTTTGTGTTAACTGAATTTCAGCGATGCTGGACGATGTAATGTGGACAAACAACTTGTTTTACTTAGTGTGAAACTGATTAATATCCTTAGTTATGGATTGGCGTATTTTTATTATTTATTGGCGTGCTGAATGTGTGCGCAAATAACAGTTTTAAACTTTCAATTATTGGTGGTTTTTTATTTCTTTTAATTGTTGAAATGTACTGAAAGTATTTGTTTCCGTTTTCTTGGTTCGTCTTTTTATACTTTTTTGGTGTGCTTGTTTTAGGTTTGCACTACTGAGCCCATCTCCAAAGCTATCTCGGAAATCCTCTCAGCCCCTGAAGGGTTAAGTTCTCTTGATTTGCTTTGCTATTGTTGTGTCCTTTTTTTTTACATAGGTTATAGGATTGTGATTCGATTTTTTCAATGGTCTGTTTGGTTTTCCATTTTGTCTTTCTTATACAGGGTTTTCGAAGGTGCATAGGCGGTGCATGATCAACTTTGGATCACAACTTCAACTGAGCGACAGTCCAGTTCCTCGGGCTCTCTCCCTTTCTTACTTAGGCAAACGAGAATGATTACAGTGGGTGATTCATGTTTATTTTGTTCTTCATCTTTGTCTAAGGAGGCATAGTTAACTAGCAAAGAGTGTTCTTCCTTTTCCTGCTGCATATGTAGCTCCCAACTTAATTTTTTATCTGCACCCATTTGCATGATTACCTTGTGTTATTGAATAGCTTAGTTTCATTGTTGTCTTGAAGATTAAATTCTACTATCAGATCTTGAAGAATTCCATGTTCCCTTTGATGTTAAAGTTATTCCTTTTTAGGTTTCTCCAAGTGGTTCTTTATATGGCAGAAAGAGCTTGGAGCCATGCCATGGAGAAAAGGCAGTCACCAGATGGTCCAAATGCTCGCCAACGGATATATCTGATTGGTGGGTTGAGGAAGACAGTGAAACGGGCTGCTCTTTTTTCAGAATTTTGTGCGATCAAGGGAGATTCTAGAATATCTTTGGAAGCTGAGGTGACATTTTTCATTCAATTGTTTGTATGTTGTTGGAATCAAACGTTATTAAATCTTTCATTATCATATTAGAGGTAAGAGATGTTTTTTGGGGGTTTCTTTAAATGAAAACAAAAATACAAGAGGAAATTTTTATGCTCTACAAGCCATGTTCTTTGTTTAAATTATAGTAGTCTTGCATCCATCATGGTGTTTTTAATGCCTCTTATGAGTCTCATCTGATGGTGTATTGAATTTTCATTTCTTGGCCATAGTATAAGGTTGATTATATTCTGTTTCCTTCATTGGTTTCGTACTTCCTTGTGTGTATATAAGAACATGAATCTGCATATAGCTCAGCATTTAAGCTTGTGATTGTAATTGTTGGCAGGCAATGGTTGCTCGTGGAGATCTGGGAGGGGAACTTCCAATTATTGCAAGTAATTATGATGGTAACAAGTGGTGTTGTCATCTCTCTCTCTCTCTCACACACACACACACACACAGATTTGGGGACGAAACTTCCAAGTTCTGTTGCACAAAATACTTAAATTGTCTTAAGCGTCGCATGTGGTATCAATATGCTAATTGAGGCTGGGGCATGTTCTTCGGAATAAGATTTTAGAAATATGTTTTTTTTTTTTTTCTTAAATGATGCTTCGGTATTGGCTACTTTGGGTTTTGAGGATGGCGTATTTTGATGGTTCGAGGTTCAAGGCTCACTTTTATTTGAAGTGATAGGAAACGTTTGTTGGATGACCTAAAACTTTGAAAGAAATAGAATTTAATTATATTTCCATGTTGAATAACACCTGAATATGATCGCACGTTTCTTACATTTTTTTTTTTTTTAATTTTTTTTTTTTATCTTGAGTTTTATGGTGTTAGTTTAACTGCACCAAACATTGAAGACTTTGTGTTAGTTTATGGGATGTGTCCAAAATAAGTAGTCAAGTTGCTGACATAGATTGGATTGCAATTGCAATGCAGGGCACTCTTGAAACGACGCTGTGACAATAATTGGAACAATAATGAAGTTTGCTATTCATCTTTGCGCGTACAAATCTGGACTTGAAGAATCACTACACTACCTTTTAGGATCGTTGCAATAAAGAATCTCTCTGAAATTGTAGAAGATCAACAAGAAATCCCTCTTGTTGTAGCTCCTGCAATTCAGGCTGAATCTTCATCAATAAAAAAGAGTGACTCCAAAACAGACATGGAACAAGATAAAATTGAGTTGGAAAACAAGATGAAAGAGCATAGGCATACGTGAGACTACAAGTCACTTTTTGACAAGCTATTTTTTCAAAAATAAAAAATAGCTTGCTACATATAATAACCTACTTGTATTAACTTGGTATCCTGAACAATATTTCGAATGCTTCAATGTTTCCACACGGACTAATAATATCAAAGCCTTCATTTGAACCACTGTTTCTATGTCTTCAATGTCTCTTTACTCTTCTTATCCCTTTTCTTCTTTGTTTTAGGACACTAACTTTTGATTTGAGGTTATGTTTCTGCGAAAAAATAGAACTATTTTAAACCATGACGAAAAAGGATATGCATCAAACTGTTTCTTATACTTTCTCCACCCATATTTTGTTTTCCTTTATATTAAGTGTAAGCTGACGGGTGACAGAAGGATGGTATGCTCGTACACAAGTTATTAATGTAATAACAAAATAGAGAAAATTAAAGAAGAGCTTTTATTACTAAGCGCTCTTTCATCATCGAGCACGCGCTGACGTGCAGAGCACATCGACTCAAACTAGTTGCTATAAAAAGCTCTGTAACTTATAGCATCTATCTAATGAATGCTATAAAAGCTATGTGACGTAGAGCATGGAATAAACGTGATAAAATCTTTTACACTTATAGCATGTAATGAATGCTATAAAAGCTTTGTGACTTATAGCATGCAATGAATGCTATAAAAGATCCCGACTTTTAATAACAACGGCTGTTTTAACGTTTTTAAGAATGTTATCTAAAGATTTTTATAGCATTTTTCCAACGCTATCGAAAGTGTTTTTTGTTCGTTTTCGTAGTTTTTTTTGTTTTGTTTTTTTTATTGGGAAACATAATATGATTCAAAAAAGCCATCGGGCACTTACAAATCAATCGCGGGTCCCATGCATCCCGTGTTGAGTAATCTTCTCTTCTCTAGCAGCTGCAGTGGCTGAAACATAATAGAATGCCAAAGCTCCATGAACGAAGCACAGGACCCCTGCTATAGACAGAAGACGATGGGGGTGCCAGTCCACAATATTTTACCCCTAAAAATAATACCCCTTCCAATCGGACCGTGAATTTGTTAAAGCCCCAACAATTAACATTGAGAATGCAACTGCTGCTATTATCATGCATAGATAAATAAATATACTTACAATCGAATATATATTATCTTCTTTTAAACGTGTGGTCATGCGAAAAATTATTAGGCCTTGTTCTACTAAGTCGATTCTTTGACTTTTAAATTTTTCACGCTGCAGTTTTATGACAGTTTTGTAATAGACCTAAGCATTTCGGACAAAATTGGAACATTAAAAGACGGGAAAGTACGTGAAGGGCTAACAGGGTGATACTTAGTCATGCTTGGCCGTCTGCCTAAGGCGGGTCCCTAGGATAAGTTGGTTGACCACTCAGCACTATCAGCTCGTCATCGGATCACATCTTGAGCATACATGGCCAAGCATAAATTATTGGTTATACCAAATCAATTCACCACGTGGTGTCACCGTTACACAGAATACTCTTCCAAAAAGTCCTTTCCAAGAAATAGAGAGGGCCATGTCGTGTGCTATATTCCAATATTGACTAAAAACGTAACTTGCTCGTTGTTTTCTTGCCTTTTTAAAATCCTAGAAAGAATGAGTTTTCATATCTGCTGTGTTTCTATACATAAATACTATTGTGGTGATTAGGAAAAACACTGGCATAAGTCCCACGAGTTAGTCTGATTGGTTGATGGGTATGCTTCTCGCCCACACCTGACCATGGTCAAAAGAAAGAATTTTCTTGCCGATCAAAAAAAGAGAAGGGAAAAAAAAAAAATCCTCGTAAATTTTTTAGTCCCGGCGTGAATAGTTGTCTTTGACCGAACCGGGGAGGGGATCAATTGAGTTGGGTGTATGCTGACCAGGATGCCCTTGACCATCGGGGAAAAAAGAAAAAGAAAATCACTGACATAATAGTTCTGTGCAAATAGCCAAATACCAAGAGAAGATGAGCAACTGCTAATTTCTTGATGGCAGTCTGGCAGATGCTTTTTTTTTTTTTTTTGGTTTCAACAAATATAAAACCAACTTGCTTGGACTTTTTTGAAATGGCTTCTATCGACTTCTCAAAAAAAAAAAAAACACACACCCTGCTCAAAATTTCAAAATTATACCCACGATCCAAATTTTTTTGCATGATTATATAAGTGTGTTTCAATATATTGAAGCATGCCACATTTGTCTATACATTGAAGATAAATACATCTACCATTTGATGCCTAAACCTTCACTCTATGGTTGAATTTTTAACTATTGTTTACTAGATGTAGTAATTGGTTTGTCTAGTTGAGACATTTAATTTAATTACAGTAATTGAAATATATCACCACCTCGAATTTGTGAAAATTAGATTAACATGCGTTCATAACTTTATCCTGACCGACATCGAGATGAACCTATGAACTAATGCATTTTCTTTTCTAATATCCACTTAAAATTTACCCATCTCAACTTCCATGTATAATCTCCAGCGATCCAAAAGATGAAGAAAATTCAATCTCCCAATATATAAATTCAGCCAATACAAGAATTGAATTAATCTATGACTACCCGATCTCGGCAATTAGAACACTGTTTCACCTCCTAATAGATAATCACAGCAATCAACTAATTAATTAAGCCCAGCACTCAAATTTACTGTTCTAACTTCAAAATGGTAGTATCCCATATCCCAGCAAATAATAATCCCTAATCTCAACATGTGAAACAATTAATATTTGATTTAGGCTCCGTTTGTTTGTTTGGACGTAAAATATTTTACTTATTTTCTGGTGTTTGGCTTGAAAAAAATGAAAGTAAAATATTTTTAAAGGCAAAATGTTTTGCACCATTGGGGTGTAAATGTTTTCTCTTCATTTTCTCGGTAAGTCATTTTTCCAACTCCTCAGCCCCACCCACCCGACATTTCCACGTCCCTTCTTTTCCAAATACTCAGAACACAAAAGCTAGAGAGAGAGAGAGAGAGAGGACGATCTCTGCAGCACCGTTTGCTGTCCACAAATCGCGGTGATTCCCAACTTCAGCATCACTATCTTTTGTTCAATCGGTGCAAATTTCACCCCTTCACATTCCTCAAACTGTAAATCTTCTCCAATTGCTTACACGCCAGTTTCCTCATATTGCTCTTAGCACAAGATTTTTCACTAAAAAAAAAAAGCTTCCATTGTAAAGTAACAATCGAATTCAGGTATAGCAATCTCAGTTTTTTATTCCTCTTGCGTAATCTAATGTGAAATCGAAGACGTTTCGAACTTCTTCTACCATTCCTGCATTCACCATCCGATTGACTTGCTCGGATACGAATGAGTACGTCGAGGACGGGAATCGAGACGTCCATCCACAGGAAAGAGCATTCGTAGTTTTCGCTTTCGATTAAGGCTTTGATGTAAGAATTGGATCTATGCAGCACCGTTCGTTTAGAAGATTGTAGCGGCCGGGGACCCAAGCCCCCCGTGGAAGGGGTGGGGGTCCAGGGGGCCACCTTCTCCTAAGCAGCTCAAGAGGGGCCGGAACCCCTAGTCCCGGCCGGCCGGTCTCCCGGGGAGGGCAGCGAAATATTGAAGCCGGGTCCCGATGACCAGGGGCCCGGGCCTCAGGGAGCTTAGGGACCTCAGCTGGACCCCCCTCGGGAGCCTGCGCCAGGAAGTTCCGGATAGCTGCCTGTAGCGGCCGGGTTCATAGGGGTCAGCAAGGGCCCCCCTCCACATCACGAAGAGCTAAAAAGGTCACTATCTCAGAATCTGCAAAACCGAATGCAGATCGATCCGCCTCAATGGTGCCGAACGAACGGTGCCCACGGCGGACGGTGCGGATACATGGTCCTGGACGAATATAGGTTTGAACGATGTCTGCCGAACGTCTTGGTGCCGAAGACACGGTGCCCACAGCTTGATTCCTAGACATCCCTCGGGAGCTCCGCCGATCGTCTTGCCGAGCGCCCTATGGGCTGGGCCGCGCCCCTGCCGAGTCGGTTGACCTCGGTAACGAAGGGCTCGGATATATCCGGTTTGGTGGAAGTGTGTCGGGCACGCCACACAGTCCATGATGAGGCATTAAATGCGGCAGTTACCTGCTCTGCCACCGCCGCCTGCAGAAGCACGTGGGTGATGGGGAATGTCTCGAGCTGATTTGACTACTCGAACCCACGTGCCGTGACGTCAGCCCAGACATGGCGTCTGGGGCTGGGGTGAAGGTCATATCACCTGTCATTCCAAGCGTGAATGACAGGCGCGTGAGGGGCGCCGAGCGCGTGGGACGCACGCCCCTCAGCCTATAAATACCCAGCCACAACTACCTCAATGGGTATTCCTCTCTCCTCATTCACTACCCTCATAACTCTACTTCTTCACTTCTTTCTCTAAGATTTCTGGTGCATTTCTCCCCTCCGGTGACTGACTTAATCATCGGAGTGCCTTCCCGGACCACCACCGTCCGGGCTGGGCACTGACGTGGTTATCTACGTGTGCAGGTTACCATCTCCGGCGAGCGGCAGTGGCTCAGGCGTGCATTGCCCTCTCCACCGGTGCCCTTCTCACTCCCAGAGGTTCAAAGAGTTCACTCCGGCGAAGAGACCCCACACTGCCCTCGGGGGCCTGTTCCCGAGCACCTCCCGGACAATTTCAATTATTTGAGCGCTATTGTAGGCAACACTATTCCCCCCCCCCCCCCCGGTTGCCTTTTGGGTAACAATTTCAAATATAATAAAATCAAACCAATTTTTCAATTAAAATAACAAAATGGGGGCAATTATGTCTTTTTATAAATTATCCTATCAAATTCACCTTCCAAATTCCCCTTCTCAAAATAACAACCAAACACCTCATTTGCAAATCCATCATTCTTAGGAGGTGGGTCCACCCTCATTACAAATGCACCTTCAAATCTACCCTCATTACAAATCCACCCATACCACCCCCGTGATCTGCCTGATTAGGCAAAAACTATATTGAAATGTTCTCTTTTTACACTACTATCCCGATGTGTACTTGTTTAGAATTTGTACTGGTAATATTTATCATTTTATAAAAAATAAAAATAAAAGGATAGTAGTGTAAAAAGAGAACATTCCTTGTTCAATTGGGTTTTCGAAACCAGTTTTGAGAACCTAAGACCCCGTTTGGATGCCGGAGATGATTTGAGTGGATTTGGTAATGAGGGTGGCCCCACCTCATAAGAAGGGTGGATTTGTTACTGAAGTGTTTGGATGGTATTTTGAGAAGGGGGATTAGGAAGGTGGATTTGAAAGCAAGCCCAGCCCTGAGAAATTCGGGGTCCCAGACAAACTTATAAATGAGGGCCCTATATAGTTTATCAAAAAAAAATTCGAGAAATAATATTCTTTTTAAATGTTACAATAAGATTACATGATATATAACATATGTTTTCCTTTATTCGCATTTGTAATGTGTTTAGTCAAAATTAGTACCAAAGACTCGGCTTAATTAATTTAACAACAAAAAAGGAATTAAAGTCTAAAATCAAAAAATGGGGGTTGTGGATGTGGAGTCTCGAACCCTATCCTAAAGGGTGTAAGAGGTGGTGTTTTTCCACTGTACTAGCATTCCTTTTGCAATACAATGCGTTGCATTTATTATATAATACAACTTCAAAAGTATATCTATTTGGGCCCTAAAAATGAGCTTTTTTTGGTGGGCCCCAGACCCGGGCCTACCTAGCCTACCCTCAGGGGTGGCCCTGTTTGAAAGGATAAGAGGTTAAATGACCTAATTGCCCCTATTTTATTATTTGAATAAAGAAAATGGATTAATTTCTTAATAATTACAGTAAATACTTAATAAATACATAAAAATTACGGAAAATACATAATAAATACGAACAAATATTTAAACCATATTTTTTGGGAATTTTTTTTTCGGGTTTTAAAATTAATAAATTAATTAACAATTGAAAATTAGTTAAATTAACAAAAGACATTTTTTTTGTTATTTGAATGGTGAGTAGGTTATATATATAGGATAAACTTCCAATAAGGGTCCCTTATGGGAAAATTCCATGCGGACCTAGGCTTTTTTTGTGTTTCCGGACCAAATTTTGACGATCCGAACCGTTCAATGTTTTTAAAATGCATTTTTAAGGGCCCCCGCGAAGATTCGTCCAAAAAAAATACCCGGAAGGGCTTCATCCGTTCGGTTTTTGCTAAAAACGCTATCTTAAAAATGCATTTTAAAAACATTGAACGGTTCGGATCGTCGAAATTTGGCTCGGAAAGGCGAGGTCCGCATGGTAACTTCAATAAGGGTCCCTCATTGGAAGGGCTTCCTATATATATATATATTTTTTTTATTTTTTATTTTTTATTTTTATTTTTTGTTGAATGGAGAGTAGATGGTGATTAGGGTGAATGGTTGGTGGTGTGGTAGATAGGTGATTGAATGGTGGTTTGTGGTTGAATTTTGATAAAAAAAATTCTTATAAATAGAAAAAAAACTCATTTTGGTATTACAAGCAATTTTCAAATTAGAAAAACAAGTGTTATAGTTATATTTTTGTAAGTTTGAATGGCACGCCAGGCTTGGAGCGAGATGGAGAAAGAAACTTTGCTCCAATACCTTACGTCCCTCGTAGATGAGGGTGTTTGGCAATCTGATTTTGGATTTCGTCCTTCGTATTCAGAAGTTTTGAAAAATATGATGCAAGCTTCTTTCCCTGGTTGTGGTATTACAAAAATGCATATTGAACGCAAGATTACAGATTGGAAGCGAGACTTTGTCTGTATCAATAAGTTCCGTCAAATTGAAGGATTTGGATGGGATGACTCTAAAAATAAATTGGTGGTGGAAAACGAACAAGTTAGGAACAATTTTGTCCAAGTAAGAATTCATCCAACAGGCTTGGTGAATATTTTCCCTAACTCTTATTTAATTTAACTTTGATTGTTTTTTTTTGTTTTTTTTTTTAAATGTAGGGTCATCCACGATTTGCAAACTGGAATGGAAAACGATTTCCCAATTACAGTCGATGGTCCTATTGCTTCACACCTCAAGACGGTGGGGAAAATGAAGATTGAAGTCATCGGAAATTTGAATAATTAAGCTAAATTTCAGAGTCAATATTTTTTTTAAAGAGTGTCGTTGTCTTTATCTTTGTCTTTGTCTTAGTAATAAAGTTCATATTTAGCAACGCTATTTCTGCTTTGTCAATTGTCTTGTACCTTTTCATCAAGGCCCTCGAGTATCCATTAACTTGGACTTCGGCTTCCTCCCAAGTATTATATATGCCCGGACAACGTCCAATGAAAACAACCCAGTACGACTCTCCATTTTGACCTGCCATTTAGAAATCTAAACCAAAACAAACAAGAGGTGATATAATTTGAATTAGTTCAATAAACAGTAATTTTTGAAGTATGTATATTAGGCTCAGATCTTTGATTGATCGACGTGCATTACACAAGTTGGTTACAAAATCATGTTATCAAATGGTGATTAAACCCTTGGCCATCATAAAGTGTCCCGCCAATACAAGTGCGTTGCCATAAAAAAATTCCCTCAAATATCATCATTGCCTTTAAAGAGGATGCCAACCTACAAAACCTATCCTGCTCATTAGCGGGAATAGGATGGGGACAATACCACAATTGATTGTATAGTCGAAAGACCGCCAACAAAACTGCATTGAAATGCCTACTCACTGTTTCCCCGGACCACACGAAATGGAACTTTGTTGGCCTATTCTTGTTATGGTGCTCGAGGATCCACAAGAAAATAGCAACTTTCTCAACGACTGTGACGTTCCTAGAGTTTTGTAAGCCTCCTTCCTCTAGTAAATGGCATAACCTCGTGAATGTATGCCTATTTACCCCCAATTGGTCGTGACAATTTTTGTCATCGGCACGTACTAACCTATTAAGGGCGTCTACTTGGTTTTGGTAGACATTAGGGTTCAAACGAAGACGGGGCCTTCGTTGAATCCTTTCATCCATGAAGTTCTTAATTAACATGTAAAGCATGAGAGTAGTATTCACTACTCTCATGAAACATACGATTGCTATCAAAGCATTAAGTTTTGTCTTCTTCCTTTGATCATGGTTCATTAGTCTTGCCATCTATTTTATAAAACATCTTACAAAATTAGGGGGGTAACCCAAATCGATTTAAAGGTTACTAACAAATTAGGGCAATCTCTAAAAACAAATGCATGCAGACAATCAATCCCATAAAAAATAAATAACCAAGAAACTTGATTCAGACCTCAAAAATTGAATCACAATGACATTTTACGCCAACTACAAATGCCCCAAATTAGAGCAAAACACACTCAAACCACCATCATTTACGGGAAAAATCAACTCCAAAGCCACCAATCATTTATTAGGGCACAAAATAGAAGCACACTGTATAATGAACAAATTAGGGTAGATCATTACCCACCATTATTAGGGAAAAAATCATCCATAAACCAACAATAAAGTGGGTTTTGTAAATTTTTTTGTGTGGGTTTCGAACAAACAACATCATTTACGAGAAAATCAACTCCAAAGCCACCAATCAAATCTGGGTTTTGGGATCTGAACCCCCATGGTTTGTAACAAACAACATCCACAAAATGAAGTACAGAATCCCCAATCGATCCTACTAAACATCTGGGTTTCGAATGAAGTACAAAACCCCCAATCGATCCAAAAACTGGTTTTTCGAACCACAAACCCACATGGGTTTCGAATAAACAACTTCAAATAGATCGAAATTGGTTTTTTCCATACCTGAAATAGGTTGAAATCGAGTTGATGAAGATGAGCAAACCGATCGAGTTCTTCGTCGCCTCTCTTCTCTGTTGAAACCCACAAAATAATGATGGATCATAGGCAGAGAGAAACCCAAATCACTTGCATTTGGAGGGGTAGAAATGGCAGAGAAAAACCCAAATCCACCTTCATTGGCAAATGACAGGGTCAGGCCTGTCGTTAGCTACTCCAGGACCACCCTGATATATACTCCCAACAGTACTCCAAATCCGGGTAACATTTTGCCATCCAAACGGGGTATTAGCGTGGGCCCGGGATTGCATATCCGGGTGGAACCCAAATCCGGGTGCGTAATCCCTCATCCAAACAAGGTGTAAATTTGAAAATAGTTTCAAAGTGGTCCGAAAATATGGTATTTGGTCCCTCCCAACTTTAAGTATAGAAAGGGAAAAAAAGGGTTGAGGACGGGTTGGGAAAACCGAACAAGGACCGGGTTCTCAAACCCGGTATGAAAACCCCAACTGAACATGGCCTATAGTTACTCACTTACTCCGGTGGGGTAGCCCCAGTGGTCACTCCGGCTGGTGGTTTGTGTGGTGGATTTGCTCATCACACAACTGGTAAATGTTTGATCACTTGGATCAAACCATAAAAAATAGTAATTTCTTGTTATTCCTCTAATCTCGAGGTAAACACCTGGCTTTTGACCGAACATGAGTAGAGATTAGTTGTGGTACACATAAGTTGATCCAGCCACTCTTGATCACAAAAACAAAAAATAATGAAAAAGTTGGATCGAGTGGTTCTAACAAGTGATTTTTTTTTTTCATGAAAAAATGAAAAAAGTGGACCGAGTGGTTCTAGTAATTTCATTTTTTACAACTCTACTGTGTCAAGGGGAAAAAACGAGAAAAAGGTTTCAAAGGGTTTTTTTTTATGGGAAAAAATTTGAGTAAATAATCAACAATTAGAAGCATCAAATAGGAAGAATTTTAATGGCCAAGTGATGAGTTTTTGATATTTTTGCACTCACGTCAGCAAAAATACAGGAAAAATCGAAAATATCTGTACTACTACACTACTGTAATGGAAGAGAGAGAGCCGATTAGGCTTTTCGCGTCTTCCCCCCATTTCTTTCAAACTTCCCGCCTTCTTACAGCCAAAACAACGCATTATTTGTCCCTCCTTTCTTTTCCTCTCCCAGCTAAACGAGCCCTAAAATCCATGCGGCAAAATCCACAATTCGCCTGAGAATGTCGACGTGGCAGATATTCTCCGACGACGATAAGAACTTCCGGTGGGAGATCTCCGATCAACAACTACAACAAGAAGATGCCACTCCGATCTCACCCCTTCACCCCTCTCCTCTTCTCCCTTCCATGGCCCATCTCTTGCTTCAAGGTATTGCCCCTCTCTCTCTCTCTCTCTCGACATGGATACATAGATATAATGTGTGAAGATGCATTTACGCAGGTGTAAATTAAAGCATAATTTGTTTTTTTTATTAAAATGCCTTTCTGTTTTTCTTCTTCATAATACACAGGATGTTCGAAGCTACTAAAAGAGAATAACGAAGTTCATCTGGAGAGCCCTCCGATGTTCCGGAGCGGATTTGGAAAATCAGTTTCCGTGAAGCAGTCGTCCATGGAAAAGGCATTATCTATCCTTGGTGACGAAGGGGATTTATTTGCAGATAAAGGTAGGTAGTCGATGCTCTTCTTCATGTAATGATACTATCATGCTATTGTTTCTGGAAAATATATGTGATTTTAATGCATTAGCGATGCAAAGTGGATGGAAAAAATTCGGTGGTATTAGTTAGACCTTTTCCAATGGTAAGGTATAAGGGTTTCTATTCGATGTTCAAAATCTGATGAAGCAGGATTCCGTTTTTATTTGGTTAATTACCATAGAATGACGTCAATAAAAAAAAAAAAAATACAATGGAGCTTAATCTTCTCCTCTCCAATGGCTAGCTAAACCTGTGGCTATATCTTAGAATTGGTATTCCTAGTGCCAAATTTTGCACAAGGTTTAGCTATACCCGAATTTGCACAACTCCTTTTGTCCCTACAGTTATCATGATGGCCCTTGTATTGCATTTCACCGAGCATTTCGCGAGAAAGAAGAAACAGCACTTGTACCGCTACAGTAGCATTGCTAAAAAGAAGGAGCATTTTATGACTATTTATTGTCAAATTTTAGCTTGAGCAAGTAAATTTGCTACTGTACAGTTGAAGATTCTCTTACGGAGCAAACTTTGCTCAATTGAACATGTTGAGGTTTGTCCCCGACTTCCTTGGTAGTTTCAAAACATCACCTGGAGCTTTAAAAATCTGGAAGCAAAATAATGGGCTTCACAATTTGAGGAAGTTGTTCAGCATTGTACCATCTGTTTCTTTGTTTGTTTGAGAATTGAGATTGGGTTTTTGTATGGAGATGTTCTCAAACTCAAACATTTGCAGGTCAATTCTATAACGGGAATGATTTCGGAGCCAGCTTCTCTAATTCAATGTTCCAGACAGGCTCAGGGAAAAAGGTTAATATATCTTCCACTGGTCTTGTCAGAGCCAAGGCACTGTTGGGACTGGAAGAAAGTTATGGTCACGATACTCCTCCAGACCTCAAGCATTCAAATAATCAGTCAACCTCTGAGGAACCCTTTGGTTGGCGAAACTCATCGCAATTAGAGACAAGACAGGGAGTTACTACCCCATGTCAGAAGGATGCTACCGCTTCCCCAATGACTCCATCCCCAACGACTCTACTAAATTTTAGGACTAGTTCTTTAGGAAACAATTCAAAAAGAGAAGCTATTCCTAATCTTATACATGCTGATCCCAAGTTCCCTCCAATAAAGTTTCATACTGCCGGTGGAAGATCCATATCTGTTTCAGGTGATGCATTGCAGCGAGCAAAGAGCCTTCTTGGTGACCTAGATCTAGGAACCTTGTTTGACGAAGAGGATGTGAAAAATTCATCTTTCTCATTCCTTAAACAAGGAAGTTTGGGTGAGAACCATCCTAACAAAGAGAACTACCCGTTTCCTACTCACAATCAAGAAATAGCAAAGAGCAAACATGTGTCTAAGGGTTTTGTGTCCCCTCTGCGACCAAGGTCTAACCTTATGCAAGCATCCCTCATGTCCCAGAATGCAACTTTAGGGGTTAACTTGATCCAGAGATTTGATGCAGAGGATTTTGGCAGTACTTGTAAGATGTCTGATAATACAAATTTTCAGCAAAAGCCTCCAACTGGTAGGCCTTCTTCTCATGTAGAAATAGGCAATTCTTTGGTGAATGGGGTTACTTCAAGAACTAATCCACGAGGAAGTTCATTAGGGCGGCCACTAGCTGAAATTTCAAATAACATTGCGATGGCTCATATGGGGACTAATTTTACTACTGGTGAAAAAAGGAGAATTTCAAGGAGTTCTCCCTCTCCATTCAAGAGACCTCGCATTTCCAGATTCATCACCCCTCTGAATAACCAAGTGTCTGCCTCTAGCGGTAACTCTATGAGGTCTTTTAGATAACTTTTTTTCGGTACTCATCTGTTTCTTTCGGTTTTTCATGTTTGGCATTTGGTTGAACTAGGTATATCCAATTTAGCACCTGAAGAATCTTGTTGCAGAAGACGGGTTTCCACTCGATATCCTTTTCAGGTTCCACGAATGTATGTGAAGGAATACTTTGGAGTACCCACATTTCACCTTAATACGGTAAATGCTGAAAGTGCTTTTTATTTGTCAATTTTCATTTATAAATTGCTTTCCTTTTGGGCTAATTAGATTTTATGGTACCTTTATTGTCCAGTTGAAGCAACTACCATGCCATATAAGAAGAATGAACCCTGAAAATGCAGAGAAGTACATGTTCCGGGATAGCTCTGGTGTGGAATGCATTGGATCTGAAGCTTTCTACCATATGTTAGCTCAGTTCGGAGCTTCAATGCAATATGCTTCTAAAGAGTACTATTTTTGTATCCTCATACTTTGGACTTGTGACAGCAGTAGAAACATTGGTCATTACTTGATAAGGAGCACTCACAGTCATATCTTGATCAACTTTTGTATTGATCTGTAGGTGGGTTGCGAATCACTACAAGTGGATTGTTTGGAAACTTGCGTGCTATGAGAGATGTTATCCTGCCAAATCATTGGGGAAATTATGTACAATTTTTAATGTGCTTGAAGAATTAAAATATAGGTATCTAAATCAGTGTGTATGGTTCACTTGTGTTTCTAATGCATCTATGATAACAGTTTCTGATGCATTTGCACAGGTATGAGAGAGAAGTAAATCAAGGCCATCGATCTGCTATTAAGAGAATTCTAGATGGAGATCAACCACCCTCTTCAATGTTGGTACTGTGCATATCATCCATTCACTCCAACTGCGCTCCGCCAGCGGAAACTCTGCCTTTGGCATCAAATGGTGCTGAAGATGGTACAGCTACAAAAGTAAAATTAACTGATGGATGGTAAGGAAGTGCTAGTTTTGAGACACATGCTATAAACATATGTTTTTGGGTATGAAAGTGACATTTTTCTTATAGGTACTCAATCATTGCTCTATTAGATGCATTACTATTGAAAAAGCTGGCCACTGGGAAACTGTTTGTGGGGCAAAAACTTAGGGTACTTCTTTGGTTTCAATCTTTTCCCTTTCTCCTCTTGATTAGATATCTTCGGTTAGGAATTCCCATTGCTAACAGTTTATGTTGTCATTGGAAGATCTGGGGTGCTGAATTATGTGGCTGGGTGGGGCCTGTTTCACCTCTCCAGGTTATTGCCCGGTTTAGGTTCATATATAAGTCAAATTGAGGAAACTTCTATCATACATGGAGGAATTGACTTAGTTATTTTTCTTGTCTGTGTCAGGCATCAAGCACAGTTAGTCTTCTGCTGCGCATAAATGGGACATATAGGGCTCACTGGGCTGATCGATTGGGGTTATGTAAGTGTTTAAGCAATCACGTGCTTTTTCGTCAACTTGTGCTAATTATCTTGCAGGAGCCTATGTTCAGTTTCATCTTACTCACACATGGAATCTACTTTTTATCTCAAGGCAAGGGTGGTGGTGCTCCATTAGCATTTAGATGCATCAAGGGTATGGGAGGCCCAGTGCCTAGCACATTAATTGGAGTCACAAGGATATACCCTGTTCTCTACAGGGAAAGGTAATCTGAAATTGATTTGCTTTCACCTGTATTTTTCCTGTGCTTTTAATGTGAAGCAACCATGTTTGTTTATCCCATCCAGGTTAAGTGAGGGGGGATTTATTGTTAGATCAGAGAGGATGGAAGCTAAAATGATACACTTACATAACCAAAGGTGATTCTATCCTACCTTATCAAGCAAACTAAGAGTGCAGAATTGTTTTCCTTGTGACCATGCATTTATGACCTTCACGATGGTCATGATGACCTACTAGAGTATTTGTTTTCCCTTCTTGCTTTTGATTTAGCGCATTTTCATGTTCGTGTGTTTGGTTGTACTTACCATGGCACAAAACATGACTTGTCAAAGAGTATTTTTTTGCCATTTGCAATCAACTGATAAGGAGTTTGTGCGGCCTTTAGGATATATTACGAAACCTTTCAACAGAATTCTGGATTTTGATCTTGTAGGATTATCATGAGAATTCTCTCCTTATTGGTGCAGTGTTTTCTTTTGTATGGTGCAAAAAATTCACTGGGTTGTTAGGATTGGCATGAGATTCTTAGTCCATCTTGGATGGTGCAAAACTTCAGCGGTAATGGACAATGGGACCTTGTGTCATGTTGGATGTCTTGATTCTACACCAAACATAAAGGAAACTAGGTCTGAATGGTTAAGTTTTGTTTCCTCGTCCTTATAGCTTTTTGAACACGAGCGTCGTTGGATGTTGTCTAAAATCTAAATTGCCATTAAGCATCCCATATCTTCCTCGATGTCATGATAACTAAATTATTCACATTTAAAATCTTCATATGTATCATTAAGTAATTGCTGAACTTGATCTTGTTATTGGCACAATGGTCTTCTTACTCTCAAAGTTTATCTAAACTATCGTAGCTTCTTTTTCTTTATGTAAATACCACAAACTTATTTAAAGGTGATTTTGATGGGAATTGTGACCTCTGATGGTGATATAGGAGTGAAAGTGGTGGCCATGCGAGTGGGATCTCTATATCTTATGGTACCTTATTATACCTTTAAATAGTTTTATATTACCTCTTGGCGATGACACTATGCGGATTTGGAAGAAGAAACAAAACATTCCTGAAACCAATGTTTTGAATCACGTACCGTACAAGCCGGAACTTACCGGATTTGCCTAAAAGTTGTATGCAACCCCTCGAATACCGGTCGGTACCGGTCATACCGGGAAATACCAGACGGTACCGGTCGGTACCAAGTGAGTATTGGACATTACTGATCGGAGGTAACTCCTCAATTAAGACTTTTGTACCCAAAAAAAAAAATATATATATAAAATTCTTTATTTCTAAATATATGAGCTTCACAATCATTATAACTTTTTTTGGTATATGGTTTTATGTTGGTTAATTTTTTTGAGTTTTTTTAGCAAATCTATATAACAATACAGAGCGGTTTTTGTCCTAGTCATATTTTTTTGTCCCAGTCATCATATTAAATTTTATTCCTCTCTGTGCCAACTCACTCCCACTCTCTCTACCCTTTTCCTCCACCGTCCCACCACACCTAAAATTTCAATCCACATTCTCTGTCTCTCTCTCACTACCTCCTCTCCTTCCCCCTCTCTGAAATTCGAAGGACCATAAAGAATGGGCATTGATACGGAACGGGTACATGCACGGTCATGCACTAGTAAGTAGACAAACTAATATATAATATTCCAATTGCAAAATCCAAAATGAAGCCCGAAATCATACTGGTATCGTACCTTGCAATTAAGAAAACCGGTAGCACTACCGGTACAATACTCAGAACCTTGGCTGAAACAGTGATATTGGTCACTAGAAGAGCCCCAGATATTAAGCAATAAAGTTGGAAACATATGTGACTTTGTGAGCTAGGATATTGGCTTTCATGATGGGATCTGGTAAATGAATTATGCATATTGTGACTTGCATTTTGAAAAAAATAGAATCAATACTGCAATCCAAGCAGGTTGATTGGTTGCATCCGTCTGTATGTCCATTTTTTCCTCATGTCTTTGTTTTTCATTCTCTCGAGGGCTGGTTGTGAGAATCCAATAAAAAGAACTGGAATACATTTTGCCCCAGCATATGAGAGCGTAAAACGTCAACCTTGTTTTCCCTACTTGCCACCATCTAGGCTTACCAATAGATCCTCAAATGATGCAAACAACGGTAATTTTTAGGTGTTCTTTCCTATTACTATCACAAGCTGTATATTCCTTTTCAGGCGTGATGCACTCTCAAAATGATAAGTAAAAGTATTTGACGCTTAGTGGCTTAGTGCAGCCTAGAGTACTAAAATAGCAAATAGCAAATAACCTTTTCTTTGAGTTAAATAAATTCTGACTTTTTTCCCTGTACCAGAAAATGTCCAATCTAGATAGTTTTCTTTGTTTATTCTGGCAAATTAATCATGGAGTTCTGCTTCCATAATACCAACTGTTACTTTGTAGGCGCTCTGTCATTGCAGAGGGCATTATGTCTGAGTTTCAAAGGGGAATTGAAAAATGCCATACTAATAACGACAATGATAGTGAAGAAGGTGCAAAAATCCTAAAGTTATTAGAGGCATCAGCTGAACCTGAAATGTTAATGGCAGAGATGACTTCAGAGCAACTGACTTCTGTTGCTACTTATCAAGCAAAACTCGAGGTGAGATTCGGATGCTTTTGTTGCAGATTGGAGTGACTTTTTCATGAACCAGGTTGGTAACCACAGCATTCCTGCATTCAGGCAATTAGGCAAACAAACATCCAGAAAGCAATTGAGAAGTCTCTTGAAGATGCTGGTCTAAGAGAAAGAGATGTTACCCCATTTATGAGGGTGAGAGTCTCCGGGCTAACTCGTAAAAATCAGTATTTAACAGAGAGCTGCCCAAGGATGGGCTTAATAACCATCTGGAACCCAACCGAGAAGCAGGTGAGCCGTAAACCTGTGCAACTTGTTTTTTTAACCTCGCCTTTCATTTTTCCTTCCATAATATTTCTAATGATTTTCCTAAAAGGATATAGCTGAGTTAGTCATTGCTGTCACAGAAATTGGAGCTGGTTGAGGGGAAAGCTTATGCTGTTGCAGGGCTTATACCTTTAAGATCTGAGTCTGATACCCTCTACTTGCATGCAAAAGGATCTACAACCAAATGGGTGCCTTTATCCGTCTCAGCAACTGAGCATTTCAAGTAAGGCTGTAGACGATAGTTATTAATTTTTTCTTTGGTCAAAATTCACTGAAACTGAATCTAGTTCATAACTCGCTTTTGTAGGTTGTTCTTCAGTCCTCGCAAATCAGTGCTCTTGTCGAACTTGGGTGATGTTCCTGTATCTAGGTGAGCCTTCCAACTCTGCCCTTCTAATCGTACTGTTTTTGTTTCTTTTGATATGAATACTTGTCTTCACAAAGTTTGTGTTGCATTTGTGTACTCAGTGAATTTGATATTGCTGCATTGGTTGTAAGCGTGGGAGCGGTATGTTCAGATACTCATCAAAAGAAGCAGTGGGTGTTTGTGACAGATGGCTCAATATCAGAGTCCCAGTCAGAGCAGACATCAAATTCCTTGCTTGCCATCAGCTTCCGTTCACCACACAATGAGTGTGATTCATTTGCACCAATCAACTACAACCTTGTTGGATCAGTGGTGAGTATTTTATTTCAGAGTAGTGGTGCAGTATATTGTACTTCTCCTTTTCCCTCTTCCACTTATCTGACTCTCTAGAACCAGGGCAATTGGCATAATGGTTATGTATTGTGTTGCAAATGAGTCAAATTGAGCCAAGCTTTAGGATGTTCAGGTTCGTTCGTTTAGTTTTTAAATGAACTCGAGCCGAGCTCGAGCCAAACTTGCCTAGGTTTGAGTCAAATTTGAGCTTGTTCACGAGCCTTAACGTGTAAAAAATATTAGATATTTATGCTCTTGTATAGTTCTATAACTTCAATAAAAATTTTATGTTGTTGATAAATAAGTATATACATATATAACCAAACCAAACCGAGTGTCCCAATCAATTGGGTTCGGCTGCATGAATCCTGTTTTTTCATTGAGCTCTATCAAGGGCTACATGTTCGAACGCCCTAGCATTTCTCGTAATCATATTAGGATTCATGTTATAAAGATCTGACAGGGACGGGGTTTTTTTACGTGCTGGTTGTCAGCTACCTAACGCACAACCCTTCTCCTTTATCCGGGCTTGGGACCGGCTGGAAAAAAGATAAGGCTTTAGGCACTAACCCAGGCGGAGTTAAGTACACACTTATATAGAATCTTAAAATCATATTAAAATTTAAGTTTATATACATTAATACATTTAAAAGTTTATGCATGGACAAGTTATGAAAATTTACGATGTAAATGTAAAAGTTTAAACATATTCAAACTTATATGTGATATTCTTAAGAAATATGCATATATACTAGAGGTTCGCGAGCCTAATCGAGCCGAGCACTATCAGGTTTAGATTCGGCTCATTTATTAAACGAGTCTAAAATTAAGGTTCAGGTTCGGTTCATTTAGTACTTGAATCGAACTCGAATGAGTTTTTACCAAGTCGAGCTTCGAACAATTCACGAACGGCTCGGTTCATTTGCAACCCTAATTGCAACACTAAGAGTTGTCAAGTTGCAGGTTCAATTCCTATAAAGAGGAATTTGATCCCCATTGTAGTTGATTGGGATGGGGTTAGGTTAAAACTTCTTCTATCCTATGATACAAAAAATCCACTCCAGATAATTTAATTAGTGATTTGGCTAGTTACACAAGTGACTTTTGTTTATGGATAGAAGATCAAGCTTTGGCATAGCAAATCTAGAGATGATATTTAAATGTTAATATTGTAGTTGTCACTTGCGTTGATTTATGCCTCCACATATGTGCATATTATTACTTATGCAAGGAAAAGCTTTGATCCTTTGATGTATAAGTCAGTTAAGTTTTTTATCCATATATCTTCAAAGAGTTTGTTTTATGTTGCTCATAAGATACTGTTTCATACGTGTATTGAGAATGGCTCTTGAACTTTTATGTGCTTGCCATTTACTACTGCTTTACAATGTAAACAACTGTAATTTTCCATTGGAGAGAACCCTAGCTTCTTCCTACCAATTTAATGCTAGAGAATATGTTATTAAAGGAATGCTAAATTAACCTCCTTTGCAGGTTGGGTTCTGTAATCTCATTAAAAGAGCCAATGACCAAATTAATCATCTCTGGGTGGCAGAAACTACAGAAAATTCCACATATTGTTTAAGTTATGATCATGTGCATTATTCTCACTTAAAAAAAGCTGCTGCTTCTACTGAAAGATGGGCAAAGATCTCCAGTTCGGTATGAATGGTTATATTCAACATGGTGTTAATACTAGACTTGTGATGCTTGCAATTCTAAAGGCTGACAGTTTTTCTCCTTTTCATGTAGACAATTGAGAAGCTTAGACTGAAGGTTTTATCTATTATCGGCAATGATGAAGGTTAATTGACGGAGCTTATCAAGCTGACATGTAAGTTCTTTTTTGCCTTTTGGGTTCTTATCTGCTTCTTCGCTTCAATGGCAGCATATGTGTGTATGTGTGTGTCTCGGTGTTGTCGGATAGTTGTTTCTTGAAGGCCAAGCTTTGTTTAAACTCTCCCCTTTGATTCAGCTTTACATAAACAAATTGGGTATATTTCGTTTGTTTTTTCTTTCCAAATCATTTTATGGTGTTACAACAATTTCAGTATCCTTGATCGAATGATTCCAAATAGTCCTTTCATCCCGTGCTCCTTTTTTACTGCCAAAAGGAGATTTGTCTGCTAGGTGTTTTCATTAAGGTTTTGACTGAATTCTCATTCTATGGTATGAAAGCGAACTAAGTAGATGTTGGCATCTCGAGCTTACAAACAGAGAACTAGCTTTGCAGTCTCAAATGTTCACTTGTGTAAAATCTTAGAATTTCATGTTGGGATTAATGCCCTCAGAACAAATAAAGATGTTATTTTTGAATAATAGTTAGAACTCACTTTATTGTTCTAAAATGTTTTCTTCCATACATTGGATATAATTCACGAGACAAATATTTTAGTTCATGAGATGAATATAAAAGTCCTAAATTATATTGAATATGATTCATGTATGTGAATGTAATTACGTAAAGGAGATATAAATCATAATTGCTTGTAATTTAAATCATTCGCAATTGCTGATAGAATGAGACTATCTATCAGGTCAATTGCAACATGACTAACTTTTATAAGATAGAATGATCTTCTAGTTAATATGTTGGTGTATTTGATTTATATTGAAGAACCATCAAAAGAGACTATTTTAACGATTGTCAACTTGATTGTGAATCTTATAATGCTAATTCTTATTATAAGAAAGGTTACTCTACTCAAGTTTCTATTCCATGTCACTTTGATTTACCAATGAGTGAGGTCACACTTGATCAACACCTCGGTGAGTTGGATGATTTATGTTAAGATTGTGAGAACATTATTTTGAAGATGTAATTCACTCGCTATTTTATTATAGAGTGTAATATCCCCTTGAGTTAGTTCACTAAACTAGTCTTTGGAACCTAGTACTTGTCATTTTAATGAAAAGTTCATTAGAATGTTTTTTAGACTAAAAGTAAGTGAACTAGTATTCAATAGAATTGAAATATAAGCATGTTTTGGTTTGATAGTATTTTATTATGACCACTTGCTACTGATGGACATTGCATGGTGAAGGGGTTTGATATTATAGCATTAACATTTAGAAGGTAATAATTTATTAATTCTTGAGGCCTAGAATTCAACCATAATCATCTAGTGGAATTAGTTGTGGTTTAATTGGGCCACCACTGATGAGTGATGGTAAGCCCAATTTAGCTGTACTTAAGAAGCTCATGGGTCCCAACCCTAGCCCAATGATTGGAGATACTAATATTCAATTAACTTTAAGTTGAATTGTTGGCCAAAAAGAGATACATCCCTATCTCTATCTCTCTCCTATATATACATCTCTATCTCTATCCTCCCCTATATATACATCTCTATCTCTCTTGGAAAGAGATACAAAAAGAGAGGCAACTTTTCTCCTACGAAAAATCTTGAGAGTAGAGAAAAGTAGGAGGGAGGAAATGTTCTAGGGTTCCCACAAACCCTTTGGCAATTATTCTCTTTGGTGTACAAAAAGACTTCAATTATTTGAACTTGAAAGATAAAACCCTAACCCTTTCTCATGAAACTTTACGTCTATGTAAGAAGTAGATCCGAAACAATTTTTGTAACTGTATTTTTTCCGCAATGGGTTATTTGAAACCAACATTTCATTTTACTGTTTCTGCCCTTTGCAGGTGGTGATTTGCACGCAAGGCACTAGCTGGGCAACATTGTTGTACAATATGACGCAGAAGAGCTTCATCATTAGTCAATGGAATTAAAGAGTTCCTAGTACAGCTTTCGTCTCTTATTTTGGACTTGAACTGCAATACAGTTGACACTCGGCAGGTCTTGCTTTTGAACTATTATCTGATCAAAAAATGTTATTAACACAATCTTTTGCACAACAATGTATATAACATGCTCATGTGGTCAGTGGCGGACCAGTGTGGGCACCGGCCAACATTGGAATTTTGGTTTTCATTTTCAGACTTGTACATAACATTGTAGTAATTAAGGTAGAAACTTGAGTACATCTCCCAACAATGAAAATTATTGAGTACTCCTGGGCACTTCACATCATCTTGCAACACTTTTCTCTACCACATGTTTATGTGAGGCTCAAAATCAAATGTATGGATCCCGCCTAAATGGTTAATTACTTAGAGCAAGTCTCCATCCACTGAACTTTGACATTCTTACTATGAAGTGTTTACGGAATTACAATTACTATCTCTCTTGATGATAAAGATGAGTTGTTTAGAATTAAAAATTCCGTTAAATTACTTGTGAAAGTACTCCCTCTTGTCCCCAATCTTTAGTACCTCGTCCCATCGTAATTGGATAGTAAATTGCTTATATTTTTCAATTAGTAATATTTTTTTTTTATGCAATATGGATCTTGTTTGATAGATCTCCATTAGTACTTTTAAACAAAATTTTCAAAATCCCCAAAAAACACTTATTTTGTAATTTGATAAATTGCTTATATTTCAAATTTGATTTTGTAAAGTTTTTGAATTATACATTTATATTTTCATTTTTTCATAGCTACTTTGAAATAATTTGATAGTTAAAAAAAATCTTGAAAAAATAGTTCAAAAGAACATCAAATTTAGTGTCATATTCTTAAAAGGAAAATAGTTAACTATTTATCTAAAAAAAGAAGCATGTGTTAGGATTGTGCCTTCATTGGTACAATTATCTGCTACGCCACTGCATGTGGCACAGTTTTATTGCCAATTTGAGTAAGATGCTACTCCCTTTGTCACTTTTTTAGTGTAGACTTTTCCATTTTGGGTTGTCCCTTAATAACTGTGTGTTTTGAAAAGTTAATGAGTAAAAATTTGTACAATTATTATTTTATTTTTTTGAAGAGTTTGTGGGTGAAGAGTTAATAGGTAAAAGTTAATGTAAAATGTGTAAAATGAATGTAAAAGTTGATGTAAAATGTGTAATGATGATGTCACTTTAATAAATTGGATTTATGAAGCAACACACTTAAAAAGAGCCGGAAAGAGTATTTTATAACAACCAATAAACACTTCCACATCAACATGTGTTAATATAGACTTTTTCTTTTCTCTAACAGAGCTGAGCATATAAAGAACTATTGATATCCATAGACCTCTATTCAGAGAATCCCCAACAAACATCAGCCCTTTACCCCTCAACTTTTCCCACATTTTAGTCACATCCCATGCACACATCAAAAAATAAATAAAAAAAATAATCCAGAAAATCATAATCAAAACGCATAAAGCGAACCATGATAACCCATTTTCAGGATTTTGAATATAAGTAACTCTCCATCTCCAGTACTGGTACCCCAAATCAGGCCGTCCATGCTTGTGGCAAGCCAACTGGTCAGACATGTATGGACAATCTGATTTTTTTTTTTGACAAGGATGGACAATCTGATTTATTATAGACTGGATGTGAGGAGGAGCTATTGAAAACTCATTTTCCGGAGAAAAGATCACGACTCGCTTCGTTTTCCCTCCGGATATTCAACTCCTCAACCTAAACATCCCACCATGCTTTCCTGCCATTGTACTTTACTGTGGATCTACACAGGGGCTACTTCAGGATTTTCATCTAGTGTTGATAAAAATACACAGCGGTGTCTACGATGAAAACCTGTATGCAAAAAAAAAAAAAAAGAAAGAAAGAAAAAACTCTAATTAGGCTGAAGAAATATTTATATGTATATATTACATCATTTGACAAAAAGAAACTTAAACATATTACAGCATCTCATGACGAGTCTTCATATTTTGAAAGTGTTGAATTATAGCTTCATTGTCAACACTTTTAAACATATTCTTCTCAATGAACGTGACCAAAGAATCATTCAACCATCCATCTTCCATCCAGTTACGCAATTGGGTATTTATCAATTTCATCTACGAAAAAGCTCTTTCAATGGTTGTTGTGGCGACTGAAGAAATAAAGTTAACTTCACAAGTAGATAGACTAATGAAAATGCATGATTCTTGTTTGTGAGATTATTATCCCCTTAAATGTGTATATTATGTATTGGACTTTAAGGTGTATTCTATATTGGGCTTTAGGCTTATTTTGTTTTGTTAGGGCTATAACAAGTTGGTTCAAATTTAGTTGGAAATAGTTATTTTAACATCAGACGAGTAACACAACGCTGACAATATTAAAGGAAATTTAATTTATATCTAAGTTTTTTTTTCCAGTGCAATTTTTGAATTCAGCGAAGTCAAGCGATCGCTGCCAAAGAGGTGGAGTCACGCCTGGATCTACACTTGGTGAAATAGGAGTAATAGGTAAGGAGAACGTGTGACAATATTGTATTCTGCGAGGTGGAAGCCTTTTTATTTTCGGTGCTGCCTTTAGTTCTCAAAGAGATTTTGCCGGATTTTGGTTTCGCTTGTTAGGACTTGAAAAAATGAACTATTTCGATCCCAAATGAAAATTTCAGAAGGCCCATAATTAAGGTCACTACGGAGATGAGTCACTACAGAAACCCCAACTACAAAGAGGCATTATTGTTTACTTTGATTTGCTTCTAGGCAATAATTAGGGGCTTGCGATCTGTGGTGCTCGCTTCTCCGATGCGCCTCTCTGAACCTTGTGAAGCGGGTAAAAAGGATAGGAATAAGAACTCGAAATGTGGGGGGGCTCGCGTGAGAGAGTAACCTGCACAAGTAACACCCGTGTCAGTGCCTTGCCCGGACGGTGGTGGTCTGGGAAGGCACTCTGACGGTTTAGTAAGTCGCCGGAAATGAGAAATATGGCTAAACACCGATAAGAAATGGTAAACCTAGTTGGGTCCGGTGTAGTGAGAAGTCCAACCCTTTATCTGGTGGGGGAGCTCCCCTTTTATAGGAGAGGGGAAGCTTTCCCACTACGCGAATCGTGTCTCCCACGCGCCGTCCTTCCCTGACTAAGCAAGTGGGTCAGCCATGATTACTGCGTCGCTCTGGCTGACGCTACCCTACTTGCCTGTCTGCGCATCCAACCACTCTCGGATACCCCCCGGTCCGTCACGTGAACCGCCATGCGCCTCGAGCGCAACGTCTTGATGCCGCCCGACATCGTTTCAATCCCATCCGTCACTTGTCAAATCACCACCAACCCTCTGCCGGGACGGCTCCAAGGGTCCTAGGCGACACCTCTTCCCTTGGCTAGCATCCCCAGCCCCAGGCTCTCGGACCATTGTCCACGCCGAGCTCCTTTCCTCTCGGCAGGTGGCTCAAGTCAAGCCGGTTACTCGACCTGATTGACGTTCCCGTGCGGTTACTCGGCCATCCGGTCCTTCGGCGCACAACGTGGCTTCCGGATAGCTCGAGGATCGTATTTAGTCCAGCCGAAGAACCGTCCTCCTGAGCGACATTTTGTTGAGGAACTTATTCCAACTCAACTCATCCGGGGGATGCCGTCACCGAGCGGTTCGATACCGTCAGGCCCCGAAGGAGATAGGGTTTACCGAGCCTCAGTTGACCCCTTATGGCCTCTTTGGACCTCGGCTGCTACACGATCTTTATCTTTGACTCATGCTTTTATCGACCTCGTTTTGGATCTGCAATATATGTAAATGTAGTAAATAACTTGAAGCTGACGTCTAGATGAAAGATACTACGGGTTATTTTATTATGGTGAGTTATTTGTTTGTCTCTTGTTTGTTGGGCTGTAGTTACAGTTAATTGTCATTGTTTTTCGGAATGGAAATCCTCTTGTAAGTGACGTCAAGCTTTTCATGAACGAATTTTTTTTTTTTTTGTGGATAACTGGATGTCAAGGCCAGAAAAAAATGAATGAAAACAATATTTATTAACCGACTGCTGGTTCCTTTTAGGTCGAAAAAGTGAGGGTTTGTTGTGTCGATTTTGTTGTTGCGCTACACCATGGCGTGGAGGTGAGGGTTTCCATCTTGGTGGCGATCTCTGTAGAACGCCCTGAATTTTGGGTACGTTAATAATATAACATTAATAATAAATAAGGTCTTACAACAGTAACCAAACAGTAAATTACATAGATCTCCCTGCTAATACATTTATTTACTACAGGAATAACTAGTGTTTCTCTACTCCATTGCACGGCCGTCCGTCCCGGCGATGTCCTGTCCTGCTCTGTAAGCCTTCAAGCTATAGTACTCCTCCTGTTCATCTCTATAGTCTAGTGTTAGCACCTTGATCTTTCAAGCGTGCTACGCTGGACTTAGGGTGGCACCTTGCACCCAAGTTAGTCAGCGAGGACAAGGCATGAGTAGGAGGCATGCCGTGGCAAGGTGAAGTGTTGGCCGGTGTCAACACAGTCCCGTTTTCGAGTAATATGATGGTTGCACGTGAAGGCCCAAGACATATTGTGGCATGGATGCATGAAGTTGCAGCTAGCTTGTGGGGCAAAACAATCAAAAATTCGGCTAAGGCATTGAGCTGGGGTTGAGTGACGAATTTGACTAAGACATGGATAAGAACAAGTAGTTACCGGCGGTTACATTCAGCACATGTTGCTGGCAGGCTTGAATAGGTGTCCCAAGCAGAACCATCTGGTAGTTATTTCCAGCAAATGCTGTGGACAGCAAAGCCAAACAGTTACCTTGATGTGCTGGCAGATTGTTGGCAAGCCAGCACAACCCTAGGGCAGTTGGGGGTGTCAACTGCAGATCATGGGTGCTGTCCATGATCCCCTTATACGCTAGAATCCCGTTTTCCTGATTGTAATCCTATTAAGGCACTCCATTTTCGAGTCTAAGGCGGAGAGAGATGTTCTGTCTAGCACTCTAAAGTGTTTCCTTGTATTGTTGGTGCAATAAAAGGTTGGGACGGTTCCTGTAAACATGTGTATGCTTGCTAGACGTTCATAATTACTTTGTGTGTGTGTAAACACTAGTTGGCTGAATCAAGCTGCTGGGAACTTGGTGCCATCACGGGAAAAATTCTGAGTTGGTTTTTAACCCCGTGACAGTTTGGTATTAGAGCTCCGGGTTGGAGCATGGCGAATGCTGCGATGGATGCGCTGCGGGAACGAGTAACACAGTTGGAAAAACTTGTTGGTGCCGACGAATCTGATGAGAAAGTCACCTTGGTGGATCGTTTGGATGCTGTGTTGAATTCGATTGAGTCTCATAAAACGGCTCACGAATTACACGTCACTTAGACCGAAGTCAAGTTCACGGAGATGATGGCAGATGTGTCAAAGCTCTTAGATGGCATGAAGAAAAGAGTTTCCAATATTGAATCAGACTTGTTGGTGGTAAAGAGGGCCTTTCTCGGTCGCTCAGACGGTCTCGATAATTGTGTTAACATGAAGGGTCCCGAACCAAAGACTTTCGGCGGTGCCCAAAATGCCAAGGAGTTGGAAAACTTCCTTTGGGACATGGAGCAGTATTTCCCTGCTGCTCGTGTGCCAGAGGAAGAAAGGGTGACAATTACAGCGATGTATCTTACTGGGGATGCAAAGCTCTGGTGGAGAACTCGGCCGGAGGAAGAAGTTTCGTCCAAGGATTGAGACGTGGGAGTCGCAGAAAAAAGAACTTAAGGAGCAGTTCCTTCCCTGCAATGCTTCGTGGCTTGCAAGGGAATCGCTGAAACGACTAAAACACACGGGTACAGTGCGAGATTATGTGAAGGAATTCAGTTCGTTGATGTTAGACATCAAGAACATGTCGGAAGAGGATAAGTTGTTCAATTTTATGTCGGGTCTACAAAATTGGGCTTAGTTGGAACTACGAAGGTTGGGAGTTAAAGACTTGCCATCAGCTATTGCTGCTGCCGACGGTTTGGCGGATTTCAAACTGACCAATAAATCCAACTCTTCTGAATCCAACAGTTTGAAATCGAAAGACAAGAACAAGAAGAGGGATGAGAAGAAAGCTGGTTCAAAGAAGTGGGACAAGAGTCAGAAATTCAAGTCCGTGGAGGACGGTAAACGGCAAGACAAAGGGAACTTCAACAAGGGGTGTTTCATTTGTCAAGGACCACATCAGGCTAGAGATTGCCCGAAACGCAAAAAGCTTAATGCTATTTGCTTAGATGAAGGGAACAGAGGGGATCCAGACTCGGATAGTCATGTCCGTGTCAACCCTTTGCAATTGATGAATGTGATTCATGCAGACAAGGCTTCTCCTTCGCAACGATCAGGTTTGATGTACGTTAAAGTGATGCTTTGTAATATTGATGTGTTGGCTATGGTGGACACATGTGCCACACACAACTTCGTTTCAGAAGGGTTAGCGTAGTTGCTCGATTTGAAAGTTATCGAAAGTTCCAGTAGAATCAAGACGATGAATTCCACTGCACAATCTGTGCATGGAACAGCGAGTAACATCTCTGTGAAGGTTGGTAACTGGAACGGGCGGGTTGATTTGATGGTGTATCCGCTTGATGACTTTGAACTCATATTGGGGAATGAGTTCTTCTTGGCTGCGAAAGTGGCTGTGATGCCATATCTTGGTGGGATTTTGATTGCTGATGAAAAACAACCCTGTTTTGTGCGGCGAAATGCGAAGGATAAGCGGATCAGAGAAGGGACGGGCGGTTGGATATCAGCAATTCAAGTACAGAAAGGGCTAAAGAAGGGGGAAGCGACTTACCTTGCTGCACTGGTTGAGATTAAGCCAGATGTGCAAGTTGAGGTCCCGGACGAGGTGGCTGGTTTGTTGAAGGATTTTGCAGATGTGATGCCTCCTGAATTGCCAAAGTCCCTTCCTCCAAGGCGTGCTATGGATCATAAGATTGAGTTGGTACCAGGTGCTAAGCCTCAGGCTAAAGCCCCTTATCGGATGTCTCCTTTGGAACTTGTTAAATTGAGGAAGCAATTGACGGAATTGCTTGATGCTGGCTTGGTGCAGCCCTCTAAAGCTCCTTATGGTGCCCCGGTATTGTTCCAAAAGAAGCAGGATGGGTCTTTGTGAATGTGTGTGGACTATCGGGCGCTGAACAAAGTTACAGTGAAGAACAAGTATCTTATCCCGTTGGTGACTGATCTCTTTGATCGACTTTTCAAAGCATCCTACTTCACAAAGTTGGATCTCCGCTCAGGCTATTGGCAGGTTCGAGTTGCAGAGGGTGATAAGGCAAAGACCACGTGCGTTACTCGGTATGGTTCCTTTGAGTTTCTAGTCATGCTTTTCGGTCTTACGAATGCCCCTGCTACATTTTGTAATCTCATGAATGATGTCTTTTATGACTGTGTCGATCGATTTGTAGTCGTGTTCTTGGATGATATTGTAATCTATAGTAAGTCTTTGGTAGATCACTTGACCCACCTTAGAGACGTGCTGTCTAGATTAAGGAAGCACAAATTGTATGTAAAGATGGAAAAGTGTGAATTTGCCCAGCAGGAAATTAGATTTTTGGGGCATGTAATCAGTAAGGGTCATTGTAAAATGGATAGGCGGAAGGTCCAAGCAATTTTGGATTGGCCACCGCCTACCAAAGTGTCCGAATTACGTTCTTTCTTGGGTTTGGCTAACTATTATAGGAAGTTCATCCACAATTACTCCAAGAAAGTAGTGCCTTTGACGGAGTTGCTCAAGAAGGAACATAGTTGGCAGTGGGATGCGGGCTGCCAAGAGGCATTTGAAAAGCTTAAAGTTGCGGTGGCAAGTGAGTCGGTGCTGTGCTTGCCCAACTTTGAGTTACCCTTTGACGTTCACACAGATGTATAGGATAAAGCTATCAGTGGGGTGCTGGTTCAGGAGGGTCATCCAGTTGCCTTTGAAAGCCGAAAGTTGAATGATGTAGAGCGGAAGTATTCTGCTCATGAGAAGGAAGTGACGACAGTGATTCATTGCTTGATACCCTGGCGGGTTTACTTGCTTGGGACGAAGTTTCTGGTATTGACGGACAATGTTGCTAACACCTTCTTTAAGGTGCAAAAGAAACTTTCACCGAGGCAAGCCCGTTGGCAGGAATACTTGGAGGAGTATGATTTCGAGTGGAAGCATAAGCCAGGGCGACATAATCAAGTTGCTGATGCACTTAGTCGCAAGGAAGTGCAAGAGTATGTGGCTGCTATCACTCGGGTTGAGTCAGATTTTGTAGACAGAATTCAGGAGAATGCCAAGACGGATGCTGAGTATCAGCGGTTGGTTAAGCAAGTCGAGGAAGGCACTGTTCGTAGATATTGGCTTGAAGACGGCCTTCTCCATGCCAAAGGAGATTGGCTGTATGTCCCGATACTTGGGGGTTTGAGACAAGAGTTGCTAAGAGAAACACATGATCCACAGTGGGCTGGACATCCAGGAAGGCATCGTATGTTGGCATTGTTGTCGAGATCTTATTATTGGCCAAAGATGGAGGATGATGTGGAAGCCTATGTCAAAACTTGCTTGGTTTGCCAACAAGATAAAACGGAGTGTAAGAAAGAGGCCGGGCTGTTGCAACCTCTACTAGTTCCCGAGAAACCATGGGTATGTGTGTCTATGGATTTCATTACTGGTTTACCTAAAGTTCATGGTATGCGATCAATTATGGTGGTTGTTGATCGTTTCTCTAAGTATGTTGTGTTTATTCCTGCACCACATGAGTGTAATGCCGAAGTTGCTGCTGATTTGTTTTATAAGTTTGTGGTGAAATACTTTGGTTTGCCGGAAGATATCGTGAGTGACAGGGATACAAGATTTACTGGTCGGTTCTAGACAGTTTTGTTCAACTTGATGGGTTTCGAGTTGAAATTTTCCACAACAAATCACCCCCAAACTGATGGGCAGACGGAATGGGTCAATGCGCTGTTGGAAGAGTACTTGAGGCACTATGTTACAGCAAGCCAAAATAATTGGGTGGAGTTGCTGGATAGTGCTCAGTTTTGCTACAATCTGCATAGAACGTCGGCGACTGGTTTGAGTTGGCAACGGGCTAACAACCCCTTACTCATGAGGTGGTAAGGACTCGTACGGGTGGTAGGTGTCCCGCTGCGTACAGATTTGCTCGGGCTAAGCAGGAATTGCTTGAGGAAGCTAAGGATAGCTTATCGAAGGCGGCCAAATGAATGAAGAAGTATGCGGATCAAGGGAGGAGATCGCTTGAGTTTCAGGTTGGGGATAAGGTGTTGCTGAAACTTACTCCCCAAATCTGGAAGAAAATCAACAGCAAGACGAGGCATCGTGGCTTGATTCCGCGATACGATGGTCCCTTTGAAGTTGTAAAGAAAGTGGGGAATGTTGCTTATCGGTTAGTTTTCTGAAACCTTTCCATGAGGACTTGGTGAATTTGGGAAGGAAGCAAGCGAAACGGGTGCCTCCGGTAATTTAGAAACAGTTTGACCGTGGGGCTAAAAGGATTTTGGACAAAACAGAAGGGAAAAGCAAGAAAAACAAGAGAACCTCTTATTTGGTGAAGTGGGAAAATAGCCCCGACCGGGAGGCTTCGTGGGAAAAGGTGGAGACTCTATGGCAGTTCGAAAAACAAGTGGAGGAGTGCCTACAAACCTTACCGACGAGGACGTCGGCCTCTTCTAGTGGGGGTGGTTTGTTAGCACCTTGATCTTTCAAGCGTGCTACGCTGGACTTGGGGTGGCACCTTGCACCCAAGTTAGTCAGCGAGGACAAGGCATGAGTAGGAGGCATGCCGTGGCAAGGTGAAGTGTTGGCTGGTGTCAACACAGTCCCGTTATTGAGTAAGCTATGATGGTTGCACGTGAAGGCCCAAGACATATTGTGGCATGGATGCATGAAGTTGCAGCTAGCTTGTGGGGCAAAACAATCAGAAATTCGGCTAAGGCATTGAGCTAGGGTTGAGTGATGAATTTGGCTAAGGCATGGATAAGAACAAGTAGTTACCGGCGGTTACATTCAGCACATGCTGCTGGTAGGCTTGAATAGGTGTCCCAAGCAGAACCATCGGGCAGTTATTTCCAGCAAATGCTGTGGACAGCAAAGCCAAGCAGTTACCTTGATGTGCTAGCAGATTGTGGGCAAGCCAGCACAACCCTAGGGCAGTTGGGGGTGTCAACTGCAGATCATGGGTGTTGCCCATGATCCCCTTGTATGCTAGAATCCCGTTTTCCTGATTGTAAGCCTATTAAGGCACTCCATTTTCGAGTCTAAGGCAGAGAGAGATGTTTTGTCTAGCACTCTAAAGTGTTTCCTTGTATTGTTGGTGCAATAAAAGGTTGGGACGGTTCCCGTAAACGTGTGTATGCTTGCTAGACGTTCATAATTACTTTGTGTGTGTGTGTAAACACTAGTTGGCTGAATCAAGTTGTTGGGCCGTGACATCTAGTATAATATGTTAGTGTCGCAGAGCAACATCGTGGTATTATGCCAGGGTCACACAAGTGCAACACTGTGAGCGATAACGCCCAATAGACAGTTCTACTCAAACCTAACCAACAATTCTAGAACAATATCTAGTACCGAAAAGTAAAACAGGAATTTATCGAAAATAGTGTATCAAATGTATCAGTGTCAATGCAAATCAGATTATTTCGTGCGCAATTAAATAGTGTCTTGTACTATCTTTTTAGTGTCAGCATTATTCAAATTTCATAATCTGGATTGCTTCAGACCACCGGGTCAACAGTCAATCCACTCTGAAAGTTATTGGTCTGTTTCCGTCTCCTTTCAACTGACGGCACCAACCTTTTTGCTCGAGGTCCGGACCATCTTGTATCCAGACGCATACTAACAAGATACAAGGTCCGTCCACCCTACGACTCAACATGATACAAGGGCCGTCCTATAACGCCAATGTGTTTAATTTTGCTTAATCACGATTTATTACATAAATTATGCTTAATTAAGTACATAATCTCTATGTGTGATGTGACGTACCCAAGTTATGTTTGCATTATGAGTCACGTGCATGATTTACGTGTTATATGTATGATTTTGTGCTAGGTGTCTTTAAGTAATTAGAATTTTATGTGGGAAAAAATAGCAATTACACAAAAGTCATATGTTGGGCCACATGGAACATTTTTATACCACACCTTATGAGATATTTTACCCTTAAAAGAGAGAAAAATCAGCCTCTTCATCCCTCTCCCTCATTCTAACGTTACATCTCTCTCTCTCTCTCTCTCTCTCAAGAAATCTAGAAAGCTCCCAAGCCATGATCTAACCCTAGAATTGGTAAGTTTCCTTGTTTTAACTTGAATTTTCAAGTATGAGCATACATGTACATGTAGATTGAATTTGCATCTATGGTGATAAGGTGAAGAACAATGGTAAAAACTCTAGGTATGTCCTAGAGAAGTTTGGTGAAAATCTGTCTAGAGATCCGCCAGATTTTGTACCCTAAGGCACGAATTTTTCAACTCCAAAAATTACGAAATATTTATGGTAGGTTCCTCTACAAGTCCTCTGCACTCTGTAAAATTTTCAGGTTGAAACTCCTGGAAACGAAGTCTAGAAAAATTACGCACTAAGCTGTACTCTGTTTTGTTGTAGATGCTGAATCTGTGTTTTTGTCTTCGGTTTTTGATGAATTCGACTATGTTCCCTATCTTATTATTTTCTAAATTTTTTTATGGGAGGTACCCACATGTGTTTACTTGATTGTGTCCAAAATTCGGAGCAAAATTCCAAGAGATGAATTTTTAATAATTCGTTTACTAAACTGCGTTCTATTACTGATTATATAGAATTTTGCATTCATAGTTTGTGTTCTTCTATTTTGTAAAGATAGTTCTTGACTTCATAAATTTTTGGGTAATTTTAACACTATATCTATATGAGTTCTATTTATTTAGTGAAATTCGCAAGACCTGGTTTACCTATGGTTTGTTCTCAAGAATTCTTTGATTGGGTGACGGTTAACTTGTCATTTTAGGGATCATGCATATGCACCATTTTCATGAGTTTTTGTGTAAATTATTCAAGTTCATACACAATATGTAACGTTTGGTGAACAAGTGAAGGAGTTAAAGGATACAAGTTGAGTTACTTGAAGTGCAAGGAATGTGAGTAACCTCATACTTTGAAATGAGAAATTTTATGAACTCTTGTTCTATGAAAAATGCGATTTATGAAGTGATATGGCTACATGTTTTAAGTGATTTGTTAACATGTGATGTGTTTACGAAACATGTATGTACGCCATGCCCATGCTTTACCTTATGTGCTCGCTGGTGGGTTCCATAATATTCAACATTATGTATGTGCCTTCCTGGAGGGTTCCATAATATTCAGGTATGTGCCTTCTTGGAGGGTTCTATAATATCTAGGTACGTGCCCTCGCCGATGGGTACCACAATAATCGGCTGGGATCCCGATATATGATATGTATGTATGTGATAAGCAATGTGGTATTGGCAATATTTATGTATTCAAGTTTTCATGTAAAGTTTGTTATGGCTTTTCAAATGTACGAGATCTTGTTTTATATGTGTTATTTATTTCAAAACCCAAATCTTAGTATGAGCTTTACTCACCGAGCTTTTAGCTGGCGGTTTATTTACTAATTTCAGGCGATGGAGTTTGATAGTTGAATGCTTTGAAGTGAAGTGTTTTGTGTAAAGTTGAATTTCACAGGATGTTTTGCATATGGAGTAGAAGTACTAAAAAGACTTATAGTTTGACATGTTTTGCAATAGTCTCCTTTATGGACAGGGATGTATATATTTTTGACAAGTGGTGTATGTAGTTATATATTAGGGACATGTAAGGGATGTTTAATGTATGTATGCTCTGGACCAAATGGGTAGTGCTAATTTCACTTTATCTTGGTATACTTACTTTTATTATGAGATCCCATAAGTTTAATCAAAGTTTTTTTCTTAACCGCTTCCGCTAATGTTTATTTATTTTCTTATTTAGGGTGAGTTCTTGAATGGATTTTATCTAGATTTTATCAAGATTTGATAAAATCAAGCCTTGATTTTATCAGATTTTGATAAAATCCATTCAAGAACTCACCCTAAGGCTGAGAAATGAAAAGTCTTGGTCTTCTAATCCTCATCCCTTAACGGGTGAGGTGTCCTCCCTTGTCAAGTTTTTTTTCCACAAGCAGTAAATGAAACCATCCTCCCCCTTGACTACTTGGTCTTCTAATTCTTTTTTTTTTTAAACCACAAGCTACCCATATAATTGGAACACACAAGCATATAAAATATTAAATGCATATATCCAAGCTATCCAAGCTATACATGTAGTATCAATAACATGACATGCCACACACCAAATGATTTATGAGATGAAAATGTGTATGAAATGCACCATCATATATAAAATGCACATGCATATTAGGAACGGGTGTCACAGGATCGATCTCCGGGGCTCCGCCAATCGATGTACCGAGCGCCCGAGCTGCTCGCGTGCCGAGTCGGTTGACTTCGGCCACGCGGGGGGGCTCGGCTGTACTTGATTTGGTGGTGGCGTATCAGGCATGCTACACATTCCATGATTTCCACGATGGAGCATTAAATGCGGTAGTCACCTACCCTACCACCGCCGCCTGCAAAGTCACGTGGGTGATGGGGAATGTCTCAAGGTGATGTGACCCCTCAAACCCACGTGCCGTGACGTCAGCCGGGGCACGGCGTTTGCATCAGAGAGATGGAAGTCACATCAGTTGTCATTCCAGGCGCGAATAAATACCTAACTACAACTACCACAATGGGTATTCCTCTCTCCTCATTTACTACCCTGATAACTCCATTTCCCTCTCAAAATTTTCGGCGTATTTCTCCCCTCTAGTGACTGTTAGCCATCGGAGTGCCTTCCCGGACCACCACCGTCTGGGCTAGGCACTAACGTGGTTGTCTACGTGTGTAGGTCATCCTCTCCGATGGGCAGTTAGGGTTCAGACGCGATCCAACCATCCCACCCTTACTCACACCACTTCAGAAGGTCCAAAGAGCTCACTCCAGCGAGAAGTACTCCCACAATTGGCGACTCTGCTGAGGAGAAAAAAGGGGAACAACTCCTCCCAGCTCCTCTGAACACTTTGGTGGTGTTTCCTCCCACTTCTCCCCCAAAACCTACCCAAATGGCTGACCTCACCTTAGGCATGGCCGCGTTTAATGACGCCAGAGAATACATCCTCTGTTGACCGTTACTGATACCACCAGGTCAGGAGTGACCTGAGTCTCACTCTTTCTTTTGTCGTCAACAGGGACGGGACGGTCACCGTGACCACTAACGGCGCCGGCCCCAGCAACGCCGGAGCCAGCAACATCCTCTTTAACATGGATGGAAACGTTCTCTCTCTTGATAACCTTACGATTCCAGCACGCGCGGAGGTTCTTCTTCCCCCTCCTCCTCTTACTATAGAGGTCGAACTGGCCTTACTAAGGAAAGAAGTACTGGCTATGAAGCAGGCCGGGAATCGACCCATAACGTCAAAGTCCGGTGGTCGGACAAGGACCCGGAGGCCTCCGCCGAGCACGAGGACCAACGATGGGGGAAGGGCTCCAGTCTTTTCCCAGCTCGGACAGGTCGTGGAGGTAGACCGCCGAGTGCATTTGTTGTACCATCAGGGATCGCTCGAGAATCCGCGCGTTCTCAAGGACAACAGACGCGTGGCGGGCAGTCTAGGCGGACTGACCACCCCAACGATAGTGCCACCGCCTCCAGCGCTGGGACACCTGACGTCCGGGGAGACGCGGGATATGCCCGAGAGCTGGAGCGGCAGTATAACAAAGGCAAGGGCCCAACAGACACCCTACAAATACGCCGAGACCACAACGGCCATGGCCGACCGCACAAAGAGCGGGGGGACGGCCATAGCCATAACCGATCGGATGATCGGGGAGGCGATCTGCGCCATTGCCATTCGGTGGATAGGCATGGTTCCTAAAATGGTGTACCCAACGCTCGGGGCGAAGGCTCGCGCGAGAACGCGGTCGCGGACCCAATTGAGGTCTCGGCAGGGCTAGGCCATAACGAGAACAATGGCCTCAGGCCCGGGGACAGGTACGAGCTACGGAACGACGGTGGCAGTATTGTGCTTGTCAATGCGCGCACGGGCAAAACAAAGGTTTACCACGCTGAGCCCGAGACCGGACGCCATCGTCCTGGGGAAGAGGCCGCGAGGGGCCATAATCGGCACAACAAGAGACAATCCTCCGAGAGAAGCAACGTTCACATTGATGGTCCTGATCTGTTGCACCGGGCCGGCGAAGCGTGCCCATGGGGAATACCGAGTGATCGACCTCAACCGCCCATGCCAAACTGACTCAAGGTTGGAGAAGACCAAGCAGTCCCCCATTCTCTCGGGGCATTACCGAGGCCATCCCACCGCGCGGGTTCAAGATCCCCAAATTTGACAAGTATGAGCCGACGACGGATGCGATTACCCACGTCCAGGATATCACTTAGTCTCCGAGCTCTACGGTCATAGTGACTCCCTCATGTGCCAAACATTTTCCATGAGCCTGGGGACCACGTCGCTCCTATGGTACAGCACGCTTCGGGGTCTATAAACGACTTCGACGAGCTTGAGCGCGCATTCACGTCTCGGTTTGTGACCAACAATACACAGCCAAACACGCTTGTCAACATGAAAAAAGGCTCGGATGAGACCCTGAAGGAGTACATGCTTGGTACTGGGAGGTCTACAGCCTCGTGGAAGCCTGTGACCAGAAGATCGCCTCCACTACATTCAAAAATGGGCTCGATGATCATTCCGACCTCTTCAAAGAACTCATGGTACGGCCACAAAATAACATGGTAGAGCTAATGGAAACGGTGGATCATTTTCGAGAGCTTGAGGAACTGTTATTTAATCGAGCGTTGAACGGAAATGTCGGCAAGGGTGTGCTGAAGGAAACAAAGAAGCAAGTGTACAATGTGAAGAAAGTAGGGAGAAATGATCAAGGAGGAGGGTACGGGAACAGAGGCCCCCGAGACAACAATAGGAACAACAACGGCGGAGGGGGGAAAGGCCCCCCAGAAACGACAACGATTATGTTGCTGAGACGACTGTCTTCACCATGCCAGCCTACAGGCTGCTCGCGGAGATCGGCAGGAAACATTGGTTCTACTGGTCGGAGGAGAAGATGGGGTCAGACCCCACCCAGAAGGGAAAGTGCACCTACCAAAATGAGGTGGATCACTATACGACGGGATGCTGACCATTCAAAGCACACCTCGAGCGATTGGTAGCCGAGGGCCGCATGGAGGAGTGGATAGACCACGCTTAGGGGGACAACGGCCCAGCCTAACCAGCAGGCACTCTAGCTACCACCACCACCGCTAGGACAGTAGGCGCCCGGAGACAGGGTGCGCTCGGGAGTGTTCATAACTATCCATGGACCGGTCGGCAAAGCCCGAGCCGATGTTACGCACATGGAGCTGCAAAAGATGGAGGTCGCGACGCAAGTAATGACGCTCGGCAGAGCGCCGGAGCGAAAATACGAAGAACCAATAGACCCGTACACCATCACCTTCTCCGAATAAGATTTGGACGGGCTGCAGCTTCTGCATGACGACGCTTTGGTCATCGAGGTAAGCATCGACAACGTGGAGGTTCGGCGGATCATGGTGGACCAGGGGAGCTCCGCCGACGTCCTATACTACTCGGCCTACAAAGCCATTGGACGGACGCGTGATGAGCTTACCTCTTCCGACACTCCCCTCGTTGGTTTTTCCGACTTTCCAGTGTATCCCCTTGGTAGCATCACCCTCCCTGTTTGGGTGGGAACGATGCGCTTGGAAATTGAGTTCACCGTGGTGGACTCCCTAAGCCCGTGCAATGCCATTCTGGGATGAGGTTGGCTCCATGCAATGAAGGCAATTGCCTCGACCCTCCACCAATGCGTTTGATTCATCTGCATGTCCGGGCGCCAGGAAACCAGATGGCCTCAAAGAGGTGCTTCGTCAATGTCGTTCGCCAAAAAGACAGAAGGGAAGGCAGGCTGCGCAAACAGGTGCAATGGATTGAAATGCCCAAATTCACTCCTGTCCTTGAAGAAGTTGGCTCTTAGGCCAAAGACAAATCCGTCGAGGAATTGGTCAAGGTGCCTATCGATGAAGAAGGCACTAGGTACTTCATGCTGGGTTCGGATCTCTCCAATCCCGAGTGGAACGACTTGGTCTCCTTCCTCAAGGATAACGTTGAGGTGTTTGCGTGGACTCCGTACGAGATGTCGGGCATGAGCCCGGATTTCATCACGCACACCCTCAATGCTGATCTGGCTAGGAGGCCAGTGGTGCTGAAGCCAAGCCGGTCTTCGGCCATTTATTCCGACGCCGTCTTAGAAGAAGTTGACCGCCTGATCAAGGCAAAGGCTATCCGAGAGGTGATGTACCCCATGTGGCTGCCGAACACCGTGGTGGTCAAGGAAAAGAATGGGAAGTAGAGCGTATGTTTGGACTACAGAAACCTCAATGACGCTTGCCCTAAAGACTGATTTCCCCTCCCTCGGATAGACCAGCTGGTGGATGCCACAGCCGGACATGCTAGGCTCAGCTTCATGGACGCTTTCCGAGGATACCATCAGATCGCTATGAATGTCATGGATGTGGAGAAGACGGCGTTCATTACGCCGAGAGGAACCTATTGCTACCAGGTCATGCCTTTCGGTCTGAAGAACGCTGGAGCTACCTACCAAAGAATGGACTCCAAGATGTTCGCCAAGGAACTTGGCGACATCATGGAGGCCTACATTGATGATATGGTGGTAAAAGGCTAATTCGCAGAGGACCACCTTGCCCACCTTGGAAAAGTCTTCTCCATCCTGAATAAGCACCATCTGAAGCTCAACGCGGAGAAGTGCGCATTCGGGGTTGGCTCTGGAAAGTTTTTGGGTTACCTCTTCACCCGATGAGGGATCGAGGCCGACCCCAACTAGCTAACGGCTATCCAGAAACTCCGAGCGCTGACGACAATCAAAGAGGTTCAGCGGCTGACGGGGATGGCATCTGCGCTCAATCGTTCTATAAGCAAATCGTTCGACGCCTGCCATCCCTTCTTCCAGTCCATCAAGACCAGTAAGAGGGCCTTTCTTTGGACCACCGAGTGTGACGCTGCACTCGCCGAGCTTAAAAGCTATATGTCCCGAGCGCCCCTGCTGGTCATGCCAAAGGAAGACGAAGATCTCTACCTCTACCTGGCGGTATCTGACCACGCCGTCAGCTCGGCGCTGGTTCAGTAAGAAGGGTTGGAGCAGTTTTCGATCTATTATTCGAGCAAGACGATGCTCCTTGCCGAGACAAGGTACTTGCCAATTGAGAAGTTAGCACTTTCACTGGTCACGGCAAAAAGGAAGCTCCTACCTTACTTCCAGAGCCACGCGGTTATAGTAATCAAGGCATATCCGCTGAAGACTGTCATGCGCAAGGCAGACCTCTCAGATCGGATCTGCAAATGGTCCTTACAGCTGGCTAACTTTGATATCTGGTATGAGCCCCAGACGGTGATCAAGGGCCAGGCGTTAGCAGACTTCGTCGCCGAGCTCACCTCGAGGTTGGAAACTGAGCTCCAAGAGAAGCCTATCACAGAAACGGTCGAAGACGAGCCTGCGCCCTCCCGTGAGCACTCTGGCTTTGTCTTGAATCGTTCCCCTCCCCGAACGGCTACAATTTACACAGGGGAGTCTTGGCGCATGCACGTAGCAAATTCCTAGCAGAAGTAGAAGCCTCACTTATACAGACACCACCACGGTAGGAGGGATTGTACTTCAGTAAAACATGTGCAGCTCTACCTAGCCCTTCCGGATCAATTCCCCTAATCCCTAGAAACTTGAGCACTCTCTCAATGTCAAGGAGATGGACACCGCCGTGCACCACCAAATGACCCTCATTGATGTTCTTCGCTGCAACATGGAAGAAGTTACTAAAATAAAGAAATTGACGCAAGGACAGAAAAGAGGAAAACCGACGTGTACGCCCAAAAGTGTGGGGGCAAGGAGGCCCCATGAAGTTGCCACCCTCATCCCTGGGCACGAAATTTTCAGTCACAATAAAAAAAATCATCATTCTCCCCACGACAAGAATTGAAAAGATCGGTCACTAGACGACGCTCTTTGTCCCGGATCTTGAGATAGTAAGTCCCAAGGGTGGTGGGGCAGATGCTGTAAAGACGACGGATATCGTACCATCCCAGGCTGGTGCCCAAAGGTCTATTAAGGGCCACCACTCCCACAACCACGCGATAAAAGTTGGGACAGAGTTGGAGAGGGGTCAGGCGACAGAGTTGCAGATCTCGACTAACAAAGGGTGCAAAGGAAACCTAACACCTCCTTCCGTCTGGCCGTTGTTTTCATAAATCATGGGAATTTGAGCATATCCAACAAAATAAGAAGAAAATTGGGGCAATCCTTTCATGCATCATGCATCATTCTCTTCCTCATCTCTGCACATACACTATACATTGCACCCTTGAGTTCCATTTGTGCATGTCATTAGTACTAATCATTGACAAAATGAAGAAAAACCCTCTACTTGGTTGGACCCGAATCCCCGAACAGCGATTAGCTCGAATTGAGTCAACCAGAAGTTTAGCAATGTCGGCAGAGAAAGATGAGATCCAACTCCTCAAAGATGCTTTGGAAGAACAAAAGGCCAACAATGCCAAGCAAATGGCCCAGATGATGCTCATGATTCAAAAATTAACTTCTCAACTCCTATCACCGGCAGGGGACTCAAGCGGTCAAAACATGGAATCAGTATTGACCAAGCTAGCCAAACTCGAGGAGTCTGTTCAGAAACAAGAGAAGATAGCGGCTACAGGAATTGATATGGAGAAGTTGTGCCTTTACCCAGATGAAAAGCTCCCCAACAAGTTCAAGCCAATAGGTTGGGACAAGTTTGACGGCAGCGGTGACCCGAAAGCTCATTTGCAAACATATGTGGGTACTCTGTCTACGTATGACGTTGGGGGCCCGCACTCCGCTGGTTTCTGAATTTGGACATCTCCAAGAAGAGGACGTGGGAAGATATTGGGGCAGCCTTTGTCGCCCATACAACTACAACGTTCAACTTAAAACGACTCTCCGGGAGTTGGAATCGACCAAGATGAGTAAGAATGAGTCTTTTGCTGACTTTGTTAAGAGATGGAGAGGGAAGGCTTCTCAGATGATGGAACAACCTTCAGAAAAGGAACAGATGAGAATCATCACAAGGAATCTGGAACCAGATTTGGCCAAGCGTTGGTGGTCTTTCAGACTACCGTTGACTTCAAGACTTTCTTTGAGGTCGGCTTGGCCATTGAAGATGCTCTTCGAACTGGCATGTCAACCAAATTGTAACCCAGTCACATTTCCAGCAAGCAGTTCCTCAACCGAGAAGAGAATTCAACTCACTTCCCTTTCCCCTAGTCACAGTCTACAAAAAGCTCTGCGACAAAAATGTCATCCAGCCACTCGAACCTCGAGAATTACCCAAAGAACTTCCCCTAACCATAACCCAAACAGCTACTGTGCTTATCACCAAATGTCCGACCATCATACCAATAACTGCATCCACCTCAAGCATAGAGTCCAAGATCTTATGGATGACGGAACCCTTCCACTCCCCAAACAAAAACCCAATATCATTTCCAATCCCTTACCTAATAACAAGCAAAACAACCAAGTTGGCCAAATCTCCCTTGCCTCCACTACAAATGACCTTACCTCCACTATATTTAACCCCAACCTCTATATTATCCCGATTACAGAGACTAAACCCACTGTCTCCATGCCAGAAGATCTTGGGGTCCTTTTGCTCTCATATACTAGTTCAATGCAAAAACCAAGGTGGAGCATTATTGTAGAAGAAGAAGAGTTGGTCAAGATGCTCCGCGTTGACTGGATTGAAGTTCTTGACTCAGAAAACCTTTTATCACTCTTTGGGGGAAGAGAGTCCACTAGGTATGGAAGGAAACGAGCTTGCTGCGACGTTGGTTGATTTGGAGCTTGCTAAGGATGTAGAGCTGACGATGCTGGGTCAGGAAGCTCTGGAGGATGTTACCACAGTCATCATGGATGCCAATGGAACTTATAAAAGTTGCACTTTTGTACCTATAATCATTTACACTAGCATTGCATTTGAGTCTGAACACGAGTTTGTTATCACTCCGCGTCATCACTTTTCTTTTGAGTTTGAGTCCATTCTCATGTATCATGCCCTTGCCCCCCCCCCCCCCCCCCCCCCAAAAAAAAAAAATAAAAAAAAATAAAAAAAAATAAAAAATAAAAAAATGAAATCGACTTTGTTTATCTTGCTGTGTCTGAAATAAATTGTGTCGACCCCGATGGTGAGGGGATCGAGTTGAGGAAGAAATTCCAAAAGAACTTTGATCTCTAATCGAAAGGGAAGATGAAAGGCATGCTAAACCTATAAAAAAAGAAGTTATTTCTATAAATCTGAGAGATGAAATTAATCCGCGCATAGTTCAAATCGGTTCCGGGATGTCTCCAGAAGAATTCAAAGCTCACTCTGATCTCCTCAAAAGAATTCAAAGATGTTTTTGCATGGTCACACGTAGATATGCCCGGTATTGATCCTGAGATTATGGAGCATCGAATCCCATTGTACCCTGACGCAAAGCCTGTCAAATAGAAACTGAGGATGATGAGGCCTGATTGGGTGTTAGGGTTTGTTCTCCTACACATTTTTTCCAGTAAATTCTCTCATTTTATCACACTCCAATCTCAACACATAAAATGTAAAAGTGATTTTATGAGATTTTTATGAAATCCTCCTAAAATCTATAGGAAAATCACTACATTTTATCATTTGAGAAAACAACTCTATTTTATCACCTCTCCATAAAATGTTTAGTTTATGAGATTTTCATAAAATGTTCAGTTTATGAGATTTTCATAAAATGCACCTAAAATCTATCGGAGAACAAGCCCTTAGAGATCAAAAAGGAAGTTCAAAGGCAGATAGATGCAGGTTTTTTGACAGTCACTGAGTACCCTCAATGGGTCACGAATATTGTGCCTGTTCCTAAAAAGAATGGGAAGATCAGAATTTGTGTAGATTTCAGGGATTTGATAGTCACATAGATGTCTTGGTAGATAACACCGAGGGGCACGCACTAATGTCATTCATGGATGGATTTTCGGGTTATAATCAAATTCTCATGGCTCCTGAAGATCGTGAGATAATTACTTTCACCACGGAATGAGGCACCTACTGCCACAGGGTTATGCCGTTTGGATTAAAAAATGCAGGGTCTACTTACCAGAGAGCGGCCACAATATTATTGTATGACATGATCCATAAAGAGGTAGAAGTGTATGTGGATGACATGATTGTGAAAGCCAAGGAAAGGGAAGGGCACCTACCCTCTCTCAGGAAATTCTTCGAGAGAATACGCAAATACAGGTTGCGCCTCAATCCCGAGAAATGTCTATTTCGAGTCACGACTGAAAAAAAAGGTCGGGTTTATGATCACTACACGAGGAATTGAGATGGACCCATCAAAGATCAAGGCCATTCTGGAAATGGAGCCTCCTCAAATAGAGAAGGGGATACAAAATTTTCTCGAAAGGATCCAATTTATCAGCAGATTCATCGCCAAGTTAACCTCAATGTAGACACCCCGATTTTGAACCCAGGATGCACTCGAGCATTCCCGATGATGAAATAGACCAATCGTGCATACCTCGAGGCTAAGAACAAGGCTTGAACTCACCGAACCACCCTAAACCATTCTAACCCTCCTAGAACAACCTTAAACCAACCAAAATGACCAAAATACCCTTCAAACCATCCATAAACCATTTCAAAACAAACCCAAGCCTACATCATCTTCTAGTACATTCAAAACCCTCTTTATTGATATATAATACGTCTCAATCCATTTTGAAATGAGGGAGATGTGTCTGTTTTACCAAAATGACTTATTTTCTCGACCTTCTGAGGGTAAAATGGTCACATACTTGAATGTACAAATTATCTTGGGTTCAAACTACTTGGGTTAGAAAGTACACTCGACAAGCTTTCCAACGCTTCAAACCACGCATGAAACGGAGTTCGGTAGCACCCGGGGCGGCCCCGCAAAGTTTTACCTTTTGAGCAACAGCCTTGAGCGCTCAAGCCCTGGACCTTGAGCGCTCAAACCCAAAAATCCCACCTTGAGCGCTCAAGCCCATGGCTTTGAGCGCTCAACTCTGATCCAGATCAGTTTTCTGCAGAGCATCTAATCATGATATTCTCTGCAAGAGGAGCGTCTACCTATGTTTTCTACTGCCTAAATACACTTCCTAGACCCTTGAACATCTCCTCAATCACCCCCCAAACCCAATTCAAAAATTAAACCCATTTTCCTCCCATTTCTCTCTCTATATAAACCTCCTCCACTCCCTCACTCACAAGCTTGGCTGCCCCTACTGCCATTTTCTCCCCCCATCAGATCAAACCCACTCTCTCTCATCACTTCAATCACGTTTTAGCCTCTCTCTCCTCCATAGCCACCATCCTCCATCATCTTCAACCTCCAAAACACCCAAAAACCTTCTTTAAAAGGCCTACAACACATGGGTCTTTGAGAAACCAACTACAACAGCCCCTCTCTCACTCTAATAAGCCATTTACAGCCCATACACTCCATCAATTTCGTCCAAACCTAGCTCTTCCATCAAAACCCACCTCATCCAAGCCAAAATCACCATTTTAAGCTCAAATCCTCCATCATCCACTCAATCAATCATTCAATCAGCCCTACACTCACACTCCTCTGTCCAAAATACTTCATCTATAGCCCATAAACACAGCCACTACCCATCCATTCATCAAACCACAAGTTCAAGCCTTGATCATAGCCGAAAAGGTAGAAAATCATGTGAAAATCACTGTTTTGGTCTTGCTGAGGGAGACCAGTGGGCTCATTCAAGTTCCTCATACTTGAAATGAGCCTACAAGGTCTGAAAAGTATCAAGAAAAGCATTTTTAAAACTTGTTATTTTGGTATTCACTTTCAAAAATTCTTCAAAGTCCATGTTTCTGTCCAGTTTCGGGAAAATAAAGTATAATCATTGATTTGGGGTTGTTTGATCATCCAATGTCATGTTATAGCAGAATTTGGCGACCTGGAAGTGGTTTGAGCGCTCAAGGCCTTACCCTTGAGCGCTCAATCCACTTTGAGCGCTCAAACCCCAACAGAAAGTCAGTCACAATGTTTCAGCCATAACTTTTTACTCCGAACTCCGTTTTCAACGTATTATATATCAAAACGTAGATAATTTGAAGGGCTACAACTTTGTAGTTTTATATTCTTCCTGATTATGTCTCAAAGGCTTCCAAAAAATGTAAATAATGTTGGGAAGTCAAATAATTTTGCTCAATATGGTGTTCTAAGTCCTATTTCTCTCTTTCATTGTCATTTTCTTTGTTTATATCATTCCACCATCGCATTGTACATTGCACAAGCATCCACCATCACTTGGTTCGTATTTGAATACTTGTTTATGTGTTTTCCCATTCCCATACTCCCCGTTATTTGCTCAAAATCGAATTTCAAATATCTTCAAAATCCCACAAATATCGAGTAGAGACCGGTTCATGGACCGGGCGAGAGGGGTGCCGTAAAACCCTTTCCCTCTCGTAACCAAACCCCCGAATCGAGAAATCTTTGGTTCTGCCATGATCAGTGAAATCTTTTTCAAATGGGCAAATGAGTCATATTTTTGATCGGTTTCTCGGGTTCGGACCTAAAATCCGGGTGACGACTCTAACAATCACAATCTTTTCAAACGCGAAAACGCACCGTTTTCCAGTGGGCCGTCCACACTCAACTTGCGAGCCGATGTTTCGTTTACTCAAGAAAGGCGTGCCATTCAAATGGGATGGTAAGTGTCAGGGAGCTTTTGAAGCCATTAAAAGATATCTTCAGAACCCTCGAGTGTTGATGCCACCCATACTAGGGCAACCTTTCATTTTGTACCTGTCTGTCACTTCATCGACTATGATGTTGGCACAAGAAGGAGAAGGAGGTAGCGAAAAGGCTGTTTACTACATTAATAAAAGAAAATGATGGGGTGTGAAGAGCGATACACGTCATTGGAAAAAAGTCTGTTGGGCACTGGTCTGGGCTTCCAAAAAGTTGAGACATTACATGCTAGCTTATTCTGTGAAACTAATCTCTCGGATGGATCCTGCCAAATATCTGTTTGAAAAGCTAGCACTAACAGGCAAATTGGCACGATGGTTGCTTATGCTGACAGAATTTGACATTAAGTACGTCACTCGGAAGTCAGTAAAAGGGAGAACCATTGAAGAATTTCTAGTAGACCGTCCTATGGAAGGGCTAGAAGATGTAGAGTTTGAATTCCCTGATGAGAATGTAATGATGAACAACCAACGACGTTTGGGTGTTGTAGTATTGTTGATCTCGCCGGAAGGATCGCACATCCCTCTTGCTTTCAAATTAAATTTCGAAGTCACCAACAACTAGTCGGAATATGAGGCATGCATTGTAGTAATGGAAGCTGCCTTGGAAATAGGAGTCAAAAGACTAGAGGTAGTCGGAGATTCCAATTTGGTGATATCACAAGCCAATGGAGATTAGAAGGTGAAAGAAGTCAAGCTAAAGCCTTACTACCAAAATCTTGAAGATCTGATTCCACGATTCCAGATGGTCATGTTCACTCATGTTCCGAGATTAAAAAAATGATTTGCTGATGCTCTAGCAACTTTAGCCTCAATGGTGGAGATACCAAACGGAGTTAAGCTCAGACCAATCACAGCTCAGCAGAGGGATTAACCCGTCTTCAGATATGTCATGGATGTCAATGAACCGGATGACGGTCTGCCGTGGTATCATGATATTTGAAATTTCATTGAGAAAAGGGAATATCCAGCTGAGATTGAGAAAAAGGATCAGATTGCTATCCAAAGGTTGGCCTCTCAATACATCATTTGCGGAGGGAAACTGTATCGCCGATCGCGTTGCAGAATGCATAAGTTGTGTGTGCATGGCGCGGAAGCCACTATGATCATGGAATAAATTCACAAAGGAGTCTGTGGTCCTCACATGAATGGGATAATGCTTGCCAAGAAGGTTCTCCGTCACAGATACTATTGGTCAACCATGGAAAATGAGTGCGTCCAGTACGTGAGGCGGTGTCACAAGTGCCAGATTCACTCCAATCTCATGCATGTACTACCGTCAGAGTTACACTCTATGACGTCGCCTTGGCCTTTCTCTACCTGGGGCATCAATGTGATCAGCAGAATTACACCGGTCGTGTCTAACGGGCACAAGTTCATTTTGGTAGCAATCGACTATTTTACCAAGTGGGTCGAAGCTATTTCATATGCAACTTTGACAGCAGTGCAAGTCGTCCACTTCATCAAACAGAACATATACCGATATGGTGTCCCTCAAGCCTTCGTATCAGATAACAGGGTTCATTTCAAGGGTGGAGCCGCAGAAGTTCTTGAAGAGTTCGGGATGCAGGTTCATAAGTCAACTGTTTACCGGCCATAGACCAATGGAGCCGTGAAAGCGGCAAACAAAACTCTCAAGACAATACTAGAAAAGACCACTCAGACTGCAAGAAATTGGCATGAACAACTGCCATTAGCATTATGGGCGTATCGGACGTCTGTTCTTACTCCGACAGGGGCAACGCCTTATTCTTTGGTATATGGCATGGAGGCTGTCCTCCCGATTGAGCTTGAAGTACCATCTTTATGTGTCATGGTCGAATCAGAGATTAGCGAAGCGGAATGGCAAAACTCAAGATTTGAGGAGCTCATGTTGTTTGACAAAAGGCGGCTCAAAGTCCTGTATCATGTTCAAGGTTATCAGCGCAGAATAGCACAGGCATTCAACAAGAAAGTGAAATCCAGAGATTTGCAAGAAGGTGACATGGTTTTGAAGGAGATCTGAGCTCTAGTTTTTTATCCCCGCGAGAAATTTCTACCGAAATGCGCAGGTCTGTACATCATCAAGAAAATCATGTTCGGAAGCGCAACGCAACTCATTGATCTCGATGGCAATGAATTCTCTACTTTGGTCAACATGGATCAACTCAAGAGATATTACCCCTGAGAGAAGCTCACTGGACTAAAAACCGCAAGGGCGGACAGTGTCGGGCAAAATTTAGAGCAAGCCTGCTAAGTCAAAAATCCACATCGGTTGATTTAGGCAAAAGTTACGGTAAATCAATCAAACAAGCTCGCTAGACCGCAAACCCGAAAGGGCGGTGCTAGGCAAAACTTGGAGCGCAAAAGGAGAGTGTCAATACCTGAGTGAACCCTAACCAAATTTGTACTTCTGAACTACGTCTTGACCTAATTCCTGTAAAAGGGATACGTAGGCATCCTCACCTTGAGGACTGGTCGCCATCTTTTAAAAAAAGTCTTTTTGAGTTGATTTATAACCATCACGCGCAAATCAAAATGCAAACTTTCATAATTCATCGTTATTCAAATAAACTTCTTGGATTACATGGTTGAGCATGAAGCTTTCAGAACACAAAAGCAAACAACATAGCATCGTCCCACATGAAACATGTCGTGGGTCTGAGCAATTTATTTCAGGCACATTAAGAATGAGTTTAAAAGTCAACTTGGTTTCTGTGTTCTCTTGCTTCAATGTCTCTTATCAACCATCTCACATAACGATATGAAAGATTGACACTCGGATACTGCTCTTTTGGAATGGTCACACGCTCTCTCCAAGTGTTTTGGTAAGCTTTGAAGTGGCAAAGTTGAGATTTGGCATAACAAAGTCCTCTGGTGGTGGTACTGTCTGACGAATGCCAAGCTGATGAAGAATGCTATTGGGGATGTAGTCCAACAGGTCAAGCTAGCCAAAACCATTCGCTGACACCCTATGTTGCTCACCGCCATAGCCGGAGTGTCAAGCCAAGTCAAGCGCCGAGTGATTACCTCTTTCGTAAGCTGGAAAAGCACTCTAAACCAGCCTTGCACATTATCAAAGACTTCCAGGAAGTCTTTTTGAATAAACCCTTGTGTTTCATGAATTTTCCTCCTTGGCACAGGTTCCAGCAGATTAACCATGTCGCATAGCCATGTCTGTGTGAGAAAGAAAACAAGTGAGAAGCAATAGACAACCTAAACCCGAGCGTTGAGGTAAAACGAGAAAGTGAGAAAAATCAGAAAAAGGAGAGTTGAGTGAGAAACCTACCTATAAGAGCAAAGCACTACCCTCAAAGATATTGGTATTGCAGCCATGAACTCCGTCCAGTCCCATCAAAGTTTCAGCCAAAACCATCGGAGCCACGTCTTTGCACTCTTCGATTTGCATGGCAACACCAACCAGTGACAAACTCGCTTGCCCGTCAAACCTGACAAACAAGAAAGCAACAAGCAAGTAGAGGCACAAACCGAAGCCTTTAGGACGAAACTGTTTAATGATGCTGTGATACCCTTGACCCGTAATCACGCTTAAAAAATTTAATTATTTCTTAGGTTGAGTAGCTTAATTAATTGTGTGCCTGATTTGCATACATGTTTTATTATTGTAGACACCCCAAAATGAGACATTTGTATACATTTTATCCCCGATGATGAAAAGAAATGCCCGGAAGGTCTCTCGGATTGAAATTCTCCAAGTCAACTCAGTCAACAGTACCGTACGGTACTCATCTCTCATGCACAACACAACCTCAGTCACGTACAACAACTTTTTGAATTTTGGCGGTGGAGGAGTGCCGCACGGCACAGTTTGTGTGTCGTACGGCACTGTCATTTGTCAAACAGCTTTTGTAGAGTTCTAGCAGCTCAAAATATTGACAATTTGTTCCTCCGATCATCATTGTTGTGTGCAAGGCTTCAAGCCTACCCTAGAATCATCATTCCTTTGAGTGGAGAGGAGTAAACTTGGGGATCACGATCACTCACTACCTATATATACCGATCAAATTCAACGGGAAAAAGAGACGAAAAATAGTGAGAAAAATCACGAAGCTCTACCCATAAACCCCTGTCAAAACACCATCTCTAAATCATCCTCAATTTCCAGAAAACTAATCCAATTCTCTCTCCCTAAATCAAACCCAATAAAAAACCCACCCCCTGTTTTCGGTACCAAAGCCGTGAGGTTGCTGCCCAAGAATTCGTCCAAGTTCAAGTCATCAATCATCTTTCTTGCTTCACCAAGGAGGAGTTGGAGTCCAGAAGAGGTTCAAGCTGTGTTCAAGGAGTTCTAAGAAAGCATTTCAATCCGAGAGTTTCAAGCCGAAGGTATATTTCCGTTTCGCCAAATTTCTTAAGTTTGGTACCCTGAGGGGAGGGGTGCCAAGTGTGGGATGATCTTTCATATCATCTCCACATTTGGTATACCCATGTTATAGCAAGAATCAGATTAGTTTAACACCTCCCGGTTGCGTCGTACGGTGAAAATATCGCCTCGTACGGGGTAGTTTAGTGAGGAGGAACACTCTTTACTTAAGCACAATGTTTTCCCATCCAAAATAATCTGTTTTTAATCAAGTTTCATGCCTTGTATATGTTTCTATTCAATCATTTTGAAAAACCAAAATTTGAACTGTTTATGAAGAAAATAGTGCCGCACGGCACTCCTCTTGTACCGCACGGTACACTTGGAGTGCTGTACGGTACTCTTTTGAAAATTTGACCGTTGGAATGATAAATAGTGCCGCACGACACACTTTTTGTACCGCACGGTACATCTAGTGTGTCGTACGGCACACATTTTTGTAAAATTTGAAGTTTTAATCAGTACCTTGCATGAACAGTTTGAATCCTTTGATTTTTGTACTGTAAGTTGCATGTTAATTGCTAGTTTTCATTATTATTGTCTGGTTTGCTTGAATAAATTACTTATTTAAATAAAGTTTGGCATTAAAATATTTTCTAAAAATCCCGCAAATGTTTAGTAAAGACCGATTTTCAATCGGGCGAGTGGGGTGCATTAAAACCCTTCCCCGTTCGTAACCTGGCTCCCGAATCCAAAATGAATCTCTGGTTTTCAAATTATTTTCTAAATCATTTTCCAAACCATTTTCAAAACGGTTTCTCGGGTCCTAAACCATTTTCCTAAAAACCCGGGTGGCGACTCTATTTTCAAAACAACGAACCGGCGTGGAGGTCGACCGTCCACAATTATATTAACTAGGTTGATATGTGACATGTGGTTTTTGGATGCGTGGGTGCATGTGACATGACTACATGGAATCATTTTCCTTAGAGCCTAATAAGACCCCATATGGCAGTAATCTGACTATCACCATTCACCACCGCTTGGAAAAAAACAGAGGAACATGAGGTAGTATGGGATTGACCACACCGGATAATTTTCCCTAAGAGCATAGGCCTAGGAAACCAATTACCACCGCATGAACCGACAGAGAGAAATCGGCAAAGTAGAAGAAAGGGAGAAAAAAAAAAAAAAAAGAGAGGAAAAAAATATTAGGCTTGCCAAAATTGAAGCTAATTAGGTAACTACCTTCCTTCTTCTAGTTGATTTTATAGAATTCATGTTTACTTCATGCCTTGATGCAGAATTTTTATATTGTTCATGTAATTTTGCATTTGACTGACTCGTGGGACTGGGTTTGGGTTGAGTTGAGAGGAAACCCAACAATTTCAGATTTGATCTTTGGATAGTGTGTTGATAGTTAATTTTAATGTTTAATTTAGTTGCTCCTTAGTAGCTTATGGAGCCCATGTGTGGGAATGGTTTTTTATGAAGTTTTAAAGGGAATCTTCTGTTGGGTTTGGGATGCCAAATCACGGTGGGAGTTTCCGTGAGCTTTCCCAGCTAGTACCGGTACACCATTTTAATTTGAACCGGTGCTACACACAATTTTTACATTCTGTTTAGCCTCCGGTACCCCATATTTTCCAAAACCGGTACCCATGTGCCATTTTCAGATTTTTCTGTTAAGCTTCGGGTTGACTTTACATGCTTCTAGGACTTCATTAGGGGCGTGATTACACTTGTTGGCATCGTCTAATTATATTTTTATCGTGAAATTGTTATAGGGATTCGAGAGAGAGAGCACGTGGACCGAGGTGAGTGATTAACACCCAGTAGTTATACGGTTTTAAACATGTTTTGTTTGTAGTTATACGCTTTTAAACATGTTTTGTTTTCAAATGTGAAATTTATGTTTTATTTACATGATTTGCTCAATGATGTGAATTCCAAGGATTTGAAATGAAAGGGGGACTCTTTTATTATTTACTAATGGCATCCCTTACGTCCCTAGGGGACAGTGCTAAAAAGGCTAGCAAGATGTGTTTGTGTATGCTAAAAAGGCTAGCAAGATGTGTTTGTGTATGCTGTGGGATAATGCGAAAGACGTCTAGCTTATTCGCATCGGGGACGCCTGGTTAAGCGTTGTGAATTTGAGTGGGATGTGCATTATAAATTATAAATTATGTTGTGAATTGTGAATTCGTTGTGAATTTGAGTGGGATGTGCATTATAAATTATAAATTATGTTGTGAATTGTGAATTCCTTCTGGAATATGTGAAGTTTGAATTGGATTACTTTAAAGGTAAGTTTTTTTATATAGTCCATCACTCACGAGCTTTAGCTTATGTAAAAGTTTTTCCACCTTTCAGGCAATGATGAGTAGGATTGTGGCATGGAACTCTTTTTGTTGGTGGACTATGCCTATGAGGGTGTAGATAGGAAGTTGGATTTTTTACTTGTAATTATCAGTAGTGGGTTGTAAAGCTTGTAACATAAGCACAGCTTTGGGATGTACTTAAGTTTGAGATCCTGATTTGGGATGTACTTAAGTTTGAGATCATGATGTATATATGTCTTTTGGGTTGACTGTTAATACAAGTGTAGTTTTCGCTGCTTAATTGTTTAAGTCTCTTGTGGTCATCTACTTATAAGACATTTTATGCCTGTGTTTTCGCCTGGGTGATGTTTTCACCGGCCCTTTGTTATGATTTAAACCTTCAGGGGCAGGTTAGGGTCGTGACAGGTTAGGGTCGTGACAGATGCGCGGAATGTTGATAACACCACCTTGAGGCATGGATCTTGCTGCTTTATTACTCATCCCAACCTTGGCGGATAACAAATCGACGAAGTTTACCCCATGCAGAGGTATGACCGATGTCTCCAAACCAAATCCACCGAGGTATCCATGGAATTCCTCCACAGTGGGGCATAGCTTGTGAAGGCCGAAACGGAACACATGCACCTTTGCGTCCCAAAATTGAATCGCGGAATGCAAAAGTTCAGGACGGATAGTTAAGTCCCGGATATAGCGCATTGAGGCCATCTAGTGAGGCCATCTGGTGATCTTGAAAGTTAAGCCACCCGAGGCCGTCAAATTTATCAAGCCAAGGTCGAACCAAAACTGGAAGACTCATGGTTGTTTGAGGGAGATGGAGGAAGTAAAGCTTTTGGTTGTGAAAGCATAAAGAAGGTGTGGGGAGACTCCATTTATGTTGTACATGCATGAAGTATTGCAGGAAAGTTGAAAATTGGATCACCTGTTGGAAAATAGGGAAGCCATTTGTTGGAAAATGGGGAACCCATTCATACATAGCAAAACATTCATGGATTGGGTTTACTGGAAGACCTCAGCACAACTAATCTATGTTGGCCGATTGGCCAACCCCAAGAGATCAAAAATGAAACTTTGGTTTTGACCTCAGGACTTTCAGACATGTTTTCACCTTTTTTCTTGTGCAAGCAAGCTTCCAGACATGTTTTCACCACTTTTTTTGTGCAAGCAAGCTTCCATACATGTTTTCACCACTTTTCTTGTGCAAGCAAGCTGCAATGGGTATTTGAAAGTTGTTGGGACAATGGCTTGACAAGTATGATCGCATTTGACAAGTTTGATCGCATTTGGATAGACGAATACTCCGAAATCTCGGATATGGATAGAATACTCCGAAACCTCGGATATGCCAAAAATTGACAGGCCAAAAATCGACGAACCTAAAATTATTGCGTTACTTCTTTGGTGTCTTCTTTGGTGTCAACAGCTTCACCAAGCCATACCAAGCATTCGAGTTTATGGAAAAGTTCGAAGACCGGGGCTACCCAAGCCTGGAATCAACCGAACAAAGAGTATGGGTGGGTGGAAACGTGTCCGAGTGTCAATTTCTCTGTTCCATTCATTCAAGCAAGTTACTGCATGCATATTTATAACTTGTTGGAAGTTTTGTTTGTCGTGTGTCATACAAATTCAAAGCGTGTGTATGCAAAACACCCTCAAAGCTTGTGTATGCAAAACTGGACTAAAAGCCGAACATGTGCAATAAATAAAGACCAAATGGCATCCACGTCATGTGCAATAAATAAAGACCAAATGGCATCCCCGTCATGAAAGCAAAGTACATCCATCCATGGGTCCAGCATCAAAAGCTACCAAGGCAAACCATCAAAAGCTACCAAGGCAAACCGCATCCATGAAAAAAGCAAAAACAAGTGCGACCCAAAAACAAGTGTTGGCCCAATGCCAAGCGCCGGTACTCCTCATGTGTTGGATCGGCTTCAAATATGTTGCTCCCACTCGGAATTGACAAAGCCGGACCACCATTGGACGGTATCACCACCGCCGTCTCCTCTACATGCTCCCGCGATGGCGTCCTCTCACTGGACGGTGTCGAACTACTCCCGTCGGCAGGAATGTCTGCCATGGATGTCAAAGTTTTGGATCTAAGATTTTGAAGATTTTTTGAGGAAACTTGTAGGAAGTAGAAGAAGAAATCGGATGAGGGAGAGATTTTCCCCACAAGAACCGTCTCTAATTTTTGAAACATCTATTCTAATATATAAACGGGAGCACCCTTTCGGTGTGGACAAAATTTTTCGGTATGGACAAAATTTTGAGGCTGGTTCACATTTTTATTATACCTAAATTGCCCTCTTAACTGTCACAAAACCTCAATTTAAACTCAATGCATTTGAAATAACTGGGGAACTCAATGCATTTGAAATAACTGGGGTACACGTTCCCCGGGCAAAAAACTGGCTCAAGAAACTACATCACCCACCACGATTCACAAACTTACAATAACTGTTGCAGTTCCAAAAATATACCACTTTGGTGTCATAACTCTCCACCGATGTTCTCTTCATCTCCATATATGTTTTGTCATCTTCCATGGTGTATGATTCTGTGAATTTGCTTCCATGGTGCTTGCCCTTTTATCTCACACAACACTTCATCTTCTACACAGGTAAAATAATGGTTTCTTTTTTAGTTTTGGTTTCTTACATTTTTTTCCCATTTTCCATGATGGTTTTTTGTGTTGAGGAAATGAACACGTGAAAACCATACCTTTTTAGCCTTGAATTCACAACATTTAAAAAAAAAAAAAAACGACATTTGATACACCTATATATGAACGAAGGCATGAATTCCCAACTTAATTTTCTTCCTCCATTTTTAATCTCCTCTATTGTATTTTTTTTTTTCCATTTGGTGTATTTAGAACAAAGAATCTGTAAAAAAATAAAATAAAATAAAAAAATAAAAACTCAATAGTTAAAAAGCAATGATTTGAATTTTCACCTTCTTTGAGCATGGAGAGTAGATAATTTCCCCAAAGAAACCTTGGTAGGAATGAATGTGGATTATACCTAAACGTCTTCAAAACAAAAACCAATAGAAATAGTCAAATAGGGAAAAAATTAAACCAGTGTTATTTTTTTTCGACACGTGTGCCCCGAAGAATGAAATCTCAAGAGGAGCGACGGTTTTGTTTCGGCCCCCAAGTCAACTCGTTAGCCCCACTGCTAAAGTTGTTGACCAGGCAGCTAACCTTTTCACCCCGATTGGAATTGGATGGGGTATTATTTTCAGGGGATAAGTTTTAGAGGGGGATAAGATAAGAGGGGGTATTATTTTTGGAGGGTTCGCAGTGATGTGATGTTTATGGAGGGGGGATAAAATTTGACTTGGTTTGGATGTTTTATGAAATTGGGGGATAAAAACTGTCAAATGACAATTTTGCCCATGTACTGTGTTAAATTTGATTATGTATTACAAAACTCAATATATTTAATTAGTTTTGGATAATTTGAGGTTGGGTCTTGTAATTATATTCTATTTATAATTATCAACTTAAATTCCATAATAATACTTATAGTCTGTATAAAAATTCATTAAGTTGGTACTACTAAAAAACCAAAAATTCACTGCAAAACTATTAAAGATTCATTAAGTTGAAACTAAGTTGATACAGTAACAGTACTACCAAAAGTACTGCTTAAAAAAAAAAAAAAAACCCAAACGTTAAAACCATTCACAGGAAAACCAATAGCCATTTAAAAACCCATGTGACCTTTCCCCTCTTCCCCATGAAACCCACTTTCGGTTTCAACAGTAGCAACCCAAGTCTCTCCGGCGACGGCACAACTGCAATAACAGGTATCTCTCCTCTCCTCTCCTCTATCTCTCTCTCGTTCCCTCTCTCTCTCTCTCTCTCCGGTCAGATGTCTTTCTCTGTGTTCTTCTGGAAAACAAAAAAATGAGGGTTTTCCAGAGATGGAGGCTGGAGGTTGGGGGAGGGGGATAAGGAAGGGGATAATCGTCTACGATGAAAAGGACGTGCATGGTTACCTCCCCTATGATAAAAGGACGTGCATGGTTACCTCCGAGCTGTCGATCACAGTTCAACAAAAAAATTAATAAAATAATAAAATTAGCTGTACGGTTCATTCTGATAGTCGAGCGGTCAAATTTCCTTTAGGTTAGGTTAGGCGGGCTGCTAACTTTGTTGACCGGGCGGCTATCATAATCGGCTGGGCTGCCAATTTTGGTTGTAAAATCGGAAAATCTGGGTTAAGAGATTTTGGCACGGAATATATTCCCGGGCACAGGCAATATCATCATAGCGCAAATTCTCCAGGAAGATTATAGCACAAATCCTCCAGCAAGATTTTCTCATCATTTCTCTCCCTTCTCCATGTCTATATAAAAAGCCCCTTACCTTCCTCCTCCAGGGACGCATAAGAAGAGAGCTATCGACGGTACAGTGAAACACTGCCGAACGACCATCTCTCAAACCTCCAACCACCACCAAAATCTCTCCCTCTATTCTCTCTTTCTCTCTCCTTCCAAACATTCAGTAGCCACCTAAAACCATATCATCTGAAGCCTTTTAAAAAAAAAAAGAAACCAAAAACTTTCGATCGTTTTGTTCCAAAAAAGGTACAATTCGATTCGTTTAGTCTAATTGCCTATATTCTGAGGGGATTTATTCAGATTCGGAATGATCCCCGTGATCATTCTCGGGTTCGAATAACCTTGTTTTAAACAAAACCCACCCATACGGGTCTGTATCGGGCGGTATTCTCGGTTATCGCACGGTACGACCTTATCTGGGTATAATTTTCTCAAAATCTATTTCCCAAGCTTATTTTCAATTCAAAAGAACCAGCTTTGTCCGAAAAGAAAGGTTTTCAAGTCACTCTCTAGATCAGTAAAATTTTCAACACAAGCAAGGGAATGTTGGCCGGGCGGTCAATATATGTGGTTGGGCGGCCAACAGGATAAGGCTGGACGGCTAATTTTTGGAGGTCAGATCCCTCCCCTGTTTTAGAAATGATCATGCTCTCTTTTAAGTATTTTCTGGTTTTAGTTATGTTTTATTATGTTACCTTCCCCAGGTTTCTCTTATTTATTATCAAGTTCGTGTATTTCATTTTATTTCAGTTATGGTTCTCTAAATTCCTTGCTTATTATTATAGTTCACGTTTATATATTTTTGTTAAAGTTTTGCAATAAAATATTTCTAAAATCTCACAAATATTTAGTAGAGACCGGAAATTATCCGGGCGAGCAGGGTGCTTTTCAACAAAACCTTCCCCGATCGTAACCGAGCTTTCGAATCCAAAGTCATCTTGTGCATCCATGTCCTTCCTATAATCACATTATAGGAGGATGGTATATCCACCACAAGGAAATCAGTCTTCAGGACTACTGATCCAGCTCGGACGGGCAGCGTGACCTTTCCCATAAGCCACACTGTTTGTGTACTGAAGCCAACTAGTGGGACTGAACACTTTTGTAAGGAGCTCGGCGAAAGTTCCATCTTTTTAAAAGTATGGTAGTACATGATTTCCGTGCTTGCCCCCTGGTCCACTAAGATTTTTTCCACATCATACTCCCCTATTCGTAGGGTAATGACCAATGCGTCATTATGGGGGATGATAACTCCATCCAGATCTTCATCAGAGAAGGTTATGGGTACCTCCATCACTCCCTCTACCCTCGGCTTCTTCGTGTCGAGCTTCATGACCTCCTTTGCTTGTCCATTGACCCTCTTGATATGCCTTATTTCATTGTGGGCGTATGGAGCCACCAATCCATGTATCATATGGATTGTTTCTCGTAGTCCATGTTGTCCACCTGCTCGGCATTCTTTTGGTCACCAACCAAGAATTCCTTCAAGTGACTCTGCCACTTTCTCATCTAGAAATTTCTTGTATTCCACACATCCTCTGTCATGTGACCCCAGTCCCTATAGTAGCTACAATGCTGGTTAGCAGCCCTTCTTTTCTCTGGATTTCCTGTCATCTTTGGGGGCCTTCTAAACCATGGCTCATTCTTGATTCTGTACAGCATCTTATAGATTGGGATGTTGAAGGTTGCCATGATGCTAAAGTACTATTTGGGATCTAGGTCAGCTTTGTCTTTCCTCTGTGTGTAGTCCTTTTTTCCCATCGTGTACTCCTTCTTGTACACCTTAGACTCCACCGCTTTCTTCTCGCTTTCTTCTCGGGTAGTTGAGGTTGTCCTGCCACAATTTTCCCTCCAGCTTGCAAGATATCATCTTCCACCCGTGCATGCTCCTGGATCCTTTCCATAAGCTTGGCCACAGTCTTGACTGGGTGCATAGTGAGCGATTCTCGTAGCTTACTATGCACAGGCAAGCTTGTCTTCGATGCAATTTTCAATTTCGTTGAAAGTCTCCCAGTAGCGTTTGGAGTACTACCTTAACGTTTCATCATCCCTCTGTCTCATAGAAGTTAATGCATCGAACGTCTTTGGAGCTGCTCGGCTAGTTAAGAACCGAACAGTAAACTCTTCGGCCAGTTGGGCCCAGCACAGAATTGACCCTTCTGGGAGTTTGTGGTACCACCTCAAGGCAACTTTTCCCAGACCGGAGGAAAACATCTTGCACAGCAAGGTATCGTCTTGCTCGTGCATGAACATGGCTTGTTGGTAGTGTTGAATGTGGGCCACTGGATCCGTATTGGTCTTTTAGGGTATGAACGTAGAGTGTTTCACCCTGCTCGGAGTCCTTTCCGCTCGGATCCAGTGAGCCAGTGGTGACTTCAAGATCTGGCCTAGGGCTTCCTTAACTGCCTCCAATGCAGTTTTATGACCTCCCACTGCTCAGCCAGTTTCCTTCCTTTTCACATACTGCTCGGGGGTATGCTCATTGGAACCAGATCTCTCGTATTTGTCCCTAGCATGCTTCCTTCTTTCTCTTTTCTGAACGGAAGCGCTCCCCTCTCTCCTCTTTCGTGGAGAGGCCACCCTATCGGTGGAGACATCATCACGATGATGACTCCTCCTTTCTTTTTCGTACTGCACGGATCTCGTCCGTGAGCGTAAGTCTTTCTCCTTCTCTTGGAGTTGTTTCTTCAGATCTTGAATTTCTTTTTCGCGTCATGTGACTTCTCGTGCCAACTCTTTCGCCTCCTGTTCTCTTCGGTCACGGCTCTCTTCTCGTTCTCCTACGATCTTCTCTCCTTGGGGGGCTCCTCCCCCTCTCACGACGGGGAGAGGTTACCCTGACCCTTTGGTGGCGTCTTTGAACGCTTCCTCCGTTCTTGAGAGCCAGGCGTGTTATAAATCACTAGGCGCCTATCCCTATACCTAGGGATTTTGGCCAGATTCCCCAGGTCAAACCTTTTGGTAGCAGGTTTCTTCAGTGGCGCTTTCGTGGCCATTGGTGTCTTATCAGCTCTTGTACCCTTTTTCGTGGTGTGCGCTGGGGTTGATTCGACTTCATCTTCCACGTCCTTCTGTCATAGGGTACGAAGAACGGGTTCTAAAGCCACCATTGTTGATTGATTTCTTTTTGGAAAAAGCTTTTCGTAAGTTTTCCCATTGACGGCACCAATTGTACAGGGATAAAATTCACGTAGGTCTGTATAAATCTACAAGACAGAAAAAAGGTTAGAGCACCTTTGCCTTTCGTCGACAAAGGCCCTCCGATGCCTAAGTTAGTATCTAGCTCAGCTGAGGGTCAGGTATCTTGATAGTTTGACGTAATTCTCATTTATTGCAAGAGGTCGCTCCTCTTTTATTTTGGTCGAAACATGTTCTTGAAAGATGTGTGAAATCGATGGGTATTATGAAAAGTGACATTTTAATATCACAATGTTTTTCTGCTTGATCCTGAAAAGCTGGATTTCACTGAAAATTTTATTATCTTGTTACAAGAATCTTTTTATTGCTTAGTAACTGAAAAGTACGATTTAAACTTTTTGTATGGTATTGACTAAATCCATGATTAAAATGCTTATAAGATATGCAGTGTTTCTTTCATACATACGAGCTTTAGCTTATCTTATGGAGTTTTCAAAAAAAAAAAAAATCATGCTTTTCAGGTCTGCAGGAGTAGATGGATTATTTGGAGGATTGGCTGTGAGAGAGACTATATTGAAGAAACCAGTGCTGTTGTTTTGAGGATTTTAGACTCATTGTAATTTTCGGTGCTTTCTTGTATAATTTCGAGGATTTTAAAGGTTTTAGAAAATACCATTGACTTTTGAGGTGTTTAAAAGTTGGGTGGTCACACCCTAGCTTTTCCAACCTTGAACTCTACCAAAAACCAGTCCTTTTCCAAGCTCCCTTGCACGATTCAAGCTCGTAGAAGGGTTTAATGTGATTTGATGAAGGTCTCTTGAGTTTGGGTTGATTTTGGGAGAGATGAAGAGAGAGAGAAGCCGAGAGAGAGAGAGAGAGAGAGAGAGAGAGAGAGAGAGAGAGAGAGAGAGAGAGAGAGAGAGAGAGAGAGAGCAGTCAACTGGTTTTGAAAAGGGGAAAGAAAAATGAAAAATTTCAACTTTATTATCGAATTTTCTTTATCAAAATATTCCGGGTCTTTACAAAATTAGTAAGTTGTTTCTTAAGATTGGGCTTGATTAAAGTTGATTAGAAGAGTTTTAAAGATAAGTTTAAGCATGGTTTACTAAAAAGTTTCTTAGTGTGCTTGAAGTGTTTGGGAAAAACTAATTAAGATTGAGTAAATTACTCACTCAAACCTCTAATTGGTTGGTTCTATATCTAATTAGTAGGTTGATTATACCAAGAAATGGCTTAAATTTTTACTAACAAGTTTCTAAGTGGTGCACCTAGTTTTATTTTTGGGTAAATTGGAAGTTTTCTTAAAAATAAAGTGCGTAGAAAAGTTTCTAACACAAGCTTTCTAGAATTTTTCCTCTAAATAAGTGAGTTGTGCTAAAAAGATTTTCTCAAAAAGTTTACTTAGAAATTTTCTTGGAAAAATAATTAGAGTATGAAAATTCTTTTTAGAAAGGTTAGATTTTCTAAAAAGTAGGTTTTATTTATTTATTTATAAAATTGGTGTAATAAGTTTATCGCAAAGATGAGTTTAAATCTTTTAGTCATAATTTTCTAAAAGAGTTAATTTTTGAGAAATTGTGAGGAAAAAGAAAAGGTTACTTATTTATTTCTTTAAAAAGGAAATGATGGGTTTTAAAAGAAAAAGAGAGAAGTTGGATTTCTGTAAAATAAAGTTTTTTTTAGGAGAAATTGATTGTTTGAGCATATCCTCACGTTCACGATATGGTTGCGGACCTCCCCCTCCTATGTGCACACAAAATTGTGTCTTAGGTCTGTGCCTTAGAGCAAGAACAGCAGGATGTCTAAAATGCATATTTGGGCAAAATAGACAAGAAAACCTCCAAAACCCTCCTCCAGCAGCTTGTGTAAAAACCCTCCTCCAGCAGCTTGTGTAAAACACTGTTTAGCATCCATATTTGAACAGTACTTCGGTAAAAATACAGTGGCACTGTTCCTCAGCTACCCAATTTTTTATTGTTCTCTCTCTCTCTCCCTACCCCCTGCTGGATTGCTTGACCACAATCGACGGCGACGAGGGCACAACAACGATCGACGGCGACGGTGATGGCTGGACCCCGATCGTAGTGGGTTTCTCTCTTCCCCCTCTGCAACCAGTCAACAGCCACAACGCTTGGTTCAACGATGACGAGATTTCGATTGACGGCGAAGTAAAGATCAACGGCGAGGTAAGGATTGACGGCGAGGCGAGGTAAAAGTTGACGGCAAAAGTAAAGAACGACGACAAAGCAAGGATCAACGGCGAGTTTTTCTCTGACCAAAGGGTTTGTGTGTACTGGTTTTTGGTTTGAAATCCATTTCTGAAATTACAAGTTTTATCTTTGAAATTGGAGGTCCATAGAGAAGGAGTTGCCCAACTGCTAGTCTTCCTTTGATCTCGCCGACCAAGACGTTGGGTTTGGTCCGATCAACGGCGATTGGATTTGGTTTCGTCTGGATTTTGTTCCAATCGGGTTATGGGGTCTGGGTCATTTCGAAAAACAATATTTTAATAAAAAGGTAAGGTAAAATGGATAGATTGTTGGAGTGTTGATCGTGATCAGGTAGCTATATGCAATGTGCAGGTAGCTATATGCACTGTACAACAGGTATTTTGGTCAAAATTTTAGCTTAGCTACTGCTGTTGCTCTTAGGTCTAGGTCTGGTTCGGTAAATTGAAAAAAATTGGTTTTTTGCTTTTTTTGATTTTGTCCTTATTCAATTTTTTTTTGCATTTGTTAGTTTTCGGTCGATTTTTTGTGGTTTATTGGCTTGTCTCGACGAGAGAAATCTAAAAAGTAAAAAATTATTAGCCAAACTTAAAGTTTTGTGAATAAAGACGAAAAATAATCCAAAAAACTGATTTTTTTATGTCATCTTCGTTTTTATTGACAAAACTTTTAATTTGGGTAATAATTTTTTACTTTTTAGATTTCTCTCGTCGAGACAAGCCAAAAACCACAAAAAATCGACCAAAAATTAACAAATATAAAAAAAAATTGAATAAAGACAACCAAAAAAACTAAGAAACCAATTTTTTCAATTTACCCAAACCAGGAAACCAAGGCTTGAGGAAACCAAGGCTTGGCACATGGATGCCAAATACTAGTCTAAGAAGAAATAAAGTCCTTCCTTACCCAGGTATAGGTTATTAATGGAGAAAATAGAAACTTCCGGACAAAGTATTCTACTCTCTCTGTTCCATAATATTGGTCCCTACGAAACTACGTATAATTTTCAAACTAAAAAATAACGCATCTACACAATGAGATTGTGGACGGCCCACCTGGATCGTGCGAAAAAGATTGTGATTGTTAGAGTCGCCACCCGGATTTGAGGTCCGAACCCGAGAAACCGATCAAAAATATGACTCATTTGCCCATCCGAAAAAGATTTCACTGATCATGGCAGAACCAAAGATTTCTCGGATTCGGGGGTTTGGTTACGAGAGGGGAAGGGTTTTACGGCACCCCTCTCGCCCGGTCCGTGAACCGGTCTCTACTCGACATTTTGTGGGATTTTAGAAATATTTGAAATTCAATTTATTCACATAAACAGGGGGATCGGGGACGGGAATCACATAAACAGTAAGAAAGTAAAAAATGTAAATCTAAAGTGGATGCTTATGTACATGATTTATATGAGAAATGATGATGATAGTAAAGTGAAATGATACAAATATTTACAAGGAATAATAAATTACAGAAAATATATAACAATTTCAGGAATTTTTATGAACATAAGGCCTAATTAAACTGCTTCACAAACTGGATCCCAGAATAGGGATTGAGCGCTCAAACCAGTGAAGTTGAGCGCTCAACCTCCTCAACCAGTTTGAGCGCTCAAGACTCATGAATTGAGCGCTCAAACCAATCCTTGGCCTCTGTGAAATTACACCTTTAACAACTTCTTTTTGAGATCAAACATTCATCAAAGGTTTTCCAGGAGAAACAGATAAGAGTAATCTGTTCGATCTCTTAAAGAAAAATGAAAAAAGAATGTAATTTCAATGAATTAACAAAGAAATGTTTGAAAATGGAGGAATAAGGGAGGAATCCAGGTCCTGAACACAACAACAATAACTCACACACATAATTAATATGCTAAATCACAGTCTATCATCAGAACAACAAACAATCAGGAAACTGCCCAAGAACAGCTTGAGCGCTCAAGTCAATGACATTGAGCGCTCAAGCCATAATCTGGCTCTTTGATTTTTGACCTTTAAACAAGCTTTTGATACTTCAATAATGATCATGAATACATGAAATGAAGATTTATGAGGTTGAACAGTCTCTGTTTTGCCCTAAAACATAAGATTTTCAAAAGTTTTGGATGTTTAATCCTCATAAAATGTTAATTTACACTCATGCATGTGATTTTGAGGTAAAGTAAACTGTTTTATGGATTACATGAGCATAATTAACTATTAAATGACGATCAAAACCAAAAGAAAGCACAAAAATCATCAAAACAGAAACTGTTCAGAACTGGGCTTGAGCGCTCAAGGCCTAAGGCTTGAGCGCTCAACTCCTGTTGAAGCTGCAGATTTTAAAAAGGATTTTGAACAACTTTTAGGCCTTTGTGGGTTCAATGCAAGTATACAAGACTTGCTTGAACTCACTAGCCTTCCTCAGAAGGATCAAAACAGTGAGCTCTTCACATGTTTAACTACCTTTTTGGAGTGATTGTGACTTGGAATTGATTTTTGGGCTTGAGGATGGAGGATTGTGGATGTTTTGGCTTGTCTTCTGGGTGAATTAGACAATGTGTGTGGTTGGTTGATGATCAAGGGCTGAATTTCTGGGTTTGATGAGTGGTTTTGTAAATGGTTTTGATGGTGGGAGAGTGGTTTTGTAGAGAGAGAGAGAGAGGAGATCGATTTTCTGGGTTGATTCAGGAGGGAAGGAGTGTGAGTGTTCTCTCTTCTAAAACCAGGGGTGTTAGATAGTTTTATAGAATGAGTGGGAGGGAAGAGAGGAGAGAGAGGAAGTGGGTTTGTAGTTTAGGGGTAGTTTTAGGTGTATTTTAGGACTTAGTGGAGTATAATGTACGTATAAGGATCGTACAAAATCATCCCCAGACGCTCCCATGCAGGAAATCTCATGATGAGATACTCTGCAAGTTGCTGACTGGATCAGAGTTGAGCGCTCAAAGCCATGGGCTTGAGCGCTCAAGGTGCTTCTCAGGGGTTTGAGCGCTCAAGGTTCTTGGTGGCAGATTGATGGTTTGACTTTGATTCAACAATGCTTGGGTTGGCTTGGGATATTTTGGTTGTTTGGGTGGTGTTTGGTTGATTTTGATCAAATTCAAGTCATTCTCACAAGTTCCAGGTAATTATGATTGATCCATTTCATCATCGGAAATGCACGAGCGTATCTCGGGTTCAAAATTGGGGTGTCTACAGAGATCTATCAAATAAGATCCATATTGATCAACAAATTATGTTCATAAGTATATTATTTTTTAATTTGAAAATTGCACCTAGTTTAGTAGGGACTAATGGTATGGAACGGTTTAGTAGGGACCAATGGAACAGAAAGAACGGAGGGAGTAGGATTTTTTAGGTTTTGCTCCGGGCAATGACAATTCCACCGAACCAACCACTGATCTGACGTCTAAAAGGTAGGCCCCACACCTATTTGGCCCCACCTCTAATTCACTCTTTCTAATTTTGAAAATACACGCATGAAGTTATTTTCCCATCTTTGTATTATATTTTTGGAAAGATGGTTTTGTAACTTCCATTGTTTATCCTTTTTGACTATTTAGCCAATGTAATAATTTTTAAACTTTGTACTTATGCATTTGGGTTATGGTCGCTAGTAGCTAAAACTTATTTATTCGTAATGGTGGGACTGTATTTGTGGACTTTGACTATTCAAAGGGAATTGTGAGACTTTGACTTGTTCCACATGGATTTTATTTACTTTTGGATTATTAAAATTATGGGTGTGACAGGATTTCTCCATTTCCTGTCGCAATCTAGGCTTTCAAAGGCTCACGCCAATCCTTATCATTGTCGTGAATTTCTTCTTCAACAAATGAGGGTTCAGTCTTTTTTGTGATCTCAATAGCCACTGTGTTTCCTTCAAATTTTGTTTTGGCACCTAAAGTAGCCAACGCGTCAGGGAATCTATTCTCAGACCTTGGTTTATGAATGATACTAACATCATCAAAGTAATTCCTAAGTTTTTGAATAGTTGGCCTGTATGGCGCGAGGTTAGCTTCCTTTAGGGCGTAGACACTTTCACTTTGCAGAATTATTAGTTTTGAATCCCCACGATTCTAAGTCTCTTGATTCCCTTTTGTTTGGCTGCAAGCAATCCCAAAATAAGTGCCTCATACTCAGCTTCATTGTTAGAGCACTGGAATGCAAGTTTGTAGGACAGACACTCCTTTGCTCTGCTATCGCTTTGTAACGTGACACTTGCTCTAGCTGAATTGCCTCATGTTCCCCATCGAAGCTTAGGGTCCAGTTTTCTTGCTCAGAGCTGGCCACTAATGCTTCGAAATCATCACCTGGTAATGATTCTTCCAATGGTTCACATTCTCCACTGCGAAACTGGCTAATAAGTCCGCGAGGGTCTGGCATTTGATATCTCGTGGTGTCGCGCACTCTATTTCAAACTCTGCGAGAGCTAGCAGCCACCTCGCGGCCCTTCCAATAAGTACATGGGGAGAAAGAAGGTACTTAATTGGATCATTTTGGTTACGAGCTAAACTTTGAACGACAAGAAATAGTGCCTGAGCTTCTGTGTTGTGAAGACAAGTGCCAGGCAATGGCGTTCAATAGGAGTGTAACGTTCCTCTGCTCCTTGCACTTTTCTGCTGATGTAATACACAGGTCACTCAATACCTTCCACCTCCTGGGCCAGCAATGCCCAAATTGATCTCGCGATGGAAGTTAGATACAGAATCAAAGGTTTGCCCTTCTATGGCGAGACCATTGTCTGTGGTGAGGCTAAAACTTCCTTGACCTTCTTAAAGGCCAACTGGTGCTTTTCACCTCCTGAGCTAGTAATGCCCCAATCGACCTCACGGTGGAAGTTAAATATAGGATCAATATCTTCCCTGTCTGTGGCGCGACCATCGTTTGTGGCGAGGCCAAAACTGCTTTGACTTTCTCGAAGGCCAACTTGTAATGCCCAGAAAATTGGGTACGTTAATAAATAAATTGCAAAATTTATTTAAATAAAATACCAACTTAATTAAAATTTCAAAGAATACTTAATAATTTTTTTCTAACGGAAAGCTAAAAGTTAGCTTTCTTATTACAACCCAGAATAAAAAGAATTTTGACATTGTCTGGAAAACTTAAACATTTATTTTTAAACAAATTCACTGAAAGGAAAGAACAGAGCCATCTAGCTAGAGATCTACTGGTACAACCACGGCTCCGACACTTCGTAACCTTCTTGTTGCTCCATTCCCTCAAACTCAGTAAGCGGTTCCTCTTCTCCTTCTGTTCCTGGCGTTGGGGACGCCAGGGGCCACAAAAGTAGCACCGTGAGTGGTAAAATTACACTCAATAGGACACCAAAACTACCCTTTTACAAAAATATACTCATGCAGCAGTTAAAACACATGGGACATCAATTTAAGACATAGAGCAACATTTCTCAACAATATAAGTTCAGTAGATTTAATACTCCGTCATCAACTCAAGGTTTCACAAATTTAGTTCCCACTTCGAATAAAATTATTTTCATCAACGGCTTCCGCCCACAGTATACTCAGGTGCTCGATCACACAGCAAAGTCACCTCAGGGTATACTGTGCACAACTCACGATTGATCACCCATTGATCAATCTTTATCCGGCATCGATTCCCACCCACAGTATACTTCCGGCGCCCGATCACACAGCAAAGCTACCTAAAAGTATAACTACGCATGGCTCAAGACCCATACCGGACACATCCCATTCCCCAAATCCGATAAGTGAACACTAATCTTTTACTTTATTAATTTAACCACAATAATTATTTACCCAAATTTAATGGTTTAACAAAACACCAGTAAGCAAACACATGCATCCAATTATAGCATGAAATGAAAATTTAATGAAGATCGACTATCTCGAGCCATACGTGTTAGTTATAAATCCAGCCACTAAAAATAGTAAACGGTTTCCAAAATTCACGAAATTTTACAGTAAGATATTTCATCAAATTTTACACAAGTTCACTGTTTTGATCGAAGCCTAAATCCAGTCCTAAACGAAGCGAAATAGCGTTTTAAGCTAGACAATGAATCTGTCCCGAAACTGTTTAGTTCAGCCAACTTCGAAAAATCACAGTTAATTCTACAAATCTCGGATTGAAACGAGTCCTATATGGAAGTTTCTTAACTTTTTGAGATCTACAACTTCGAAGATTTTCGTTTTCTCCAAATCCAAACAGAATTACCCAAAAATCAGAAAAACAGAACAGCGCACAAGAAAATGGTTTTCGTGTTTTTTTGTTCCGTTTTAGACTTACAAAACCTTATCGGTTGGAAACAAAACCGCAACAAATTATCTCACATCATATTCATATCATCACTATATTTAGATATATGTAGATACAAGAAAACACAAAAAATAGTATACTTAAGTAAAAAGTAAGTTTCGATATCCTACCTTTCCTCTGAAGTTATAGCGCGCTACGAACGTGACAGGATTTAATGTTGTTGAACGGTTACGTTCTCGGAATTTAAATCTGTGAAAGAAACAATATTATTCACGAGAGAGAATTATGAAAATTAACGGTAGAGAAAGAAAAATGTTTACCGCACGAAAAGAGACAAATCGAGAACGAGGGCCCGAGAGAGAGAGTTAATGTGGAAGGACAATGGAGTAGGAAATTTCTCTACTGCCGAGATTTTGAAGAAGGGAATAGGGAAGGTGAAGAGAAGAAGAAAAAAGCATGAGGCAAGGAAATTATAGAATGAAGAAAAATAAGAAAGGAAATGAGGGAGTAATTAGAAGATGGAAAAACCATATAGGAAGGAATGGCATATGGAAATGAAGTTGGTAGGATTTTATTTTTTTTTGGGAGAATTATATTACTTACTTAGGCAAGATTTCTACCTTACTTAGGAAGCTAATTTAAAAAGGCAAACTTAGATTAGGCAATATACAATCTAGGAAAATCTAATTTTAGGGAAGCAAATAATTGTATAAACGTATAAATGGAAATGCTAGGGAATTAATATATATGGAAACTAGTTTATATATATGTAACATGCCAATAAAACTTATATGTATTATATTTAATTAAATAATGTAACTACTAAAATTACGGTCTTTACAATCTACCCCCCCCCCCCCCCCCCCCCCCCCCCAAACAAAATTTCGTCCCCGAAATTAAAGGCAGTACCTTGGTTCTCGAATAGGTGAGGATAATTATCTCGCAGCGAGTCCTCGCGCTCCCAAGTTGTCTCCTCAATTCCTTGGTGACGCCATAGAACTTTGAAAAGCTTGATCTTTTTCCTTCGCAGTACCTTCTCTTGTTCGTCAACAATCTTGACGGCATGTTCCTCGAATGTTGCGGCCTCGTCTAAAATTAGATCCTTCCAGTCTAGTATGTGCTCGGGATGCGCGAGGTACTTCCGGAGCATGGACACGTGGAATACGTTATTAACCCTTGTTATCTGCGGTGGTAAGGCTACACGATAAGCAACTTCCCCAACACGTTCAAGAATCTCAAACGGCCCAATAAACCTAGGTGAAAGTTTCCCTTTTTGTCCGAAACGGATAACCCCACGTCGCGGCTGAATCTTCAAAAATACGTGATACCCGACATTAAAAATTACCGGTCGGGTCCTTCTATCTGCATAACTCTTTTGTCTACTCTGAGCTGTCACTAATCGCTGCTTGATCAATTGCACTTTCTCGGTCGTCTCACGAACAAGGTCTGGGCCCAACAAACTATTCTCCCCAACATCCGTCCAACAAACTGGGGATCGACACGGCCTTCCATACAATGCTTCATACGGAGCCATCCCAATGCTAGCCTGAAAGCTGTTGTTGTAGGCGAACTCTACCAAGGGTAAGTGACGTTCCCAACTCCCCTTGAAATCCATAACGCAAGCCCTGAGCATGTCCTCCAATGTCTGAATCGTCCGTTCTGATTGTCCATCAGTCTGTGGGTGAAAAGCGGTGCTGAAACAAAGATCCGTCCCCAAAGCAGTCTGCAGGCTCTGCCAAAATTGAGAAGTACAACGAGGATCTCGGTCCGACACGATCGAAACTGGGACCCCGTGTAAACGAACAATCTCATCAATGTAGAGGCGACTGTATGAGTCCATGGTATCAGAGACATGAACTGGTAGGAAATGAGCGCTCTTAGTTAGACGATCTACTATAACCCAAATGGCGTCGTTCTTCTTGACTGATCTCGGCAAGCCAGTCACAAAATCCATGGTGATGTGTTCCCACTTCCAGCCGGGAATAGGTAATGGCTGAAGTGATCCTCCTGGCTTCTGGTGCTCGGCCTTGACTTGCTGACAGGTAAGACAAGTTGACACGAATTTTGCAACATCTGCCTTCATTCCATTCCACCAATATTGCCGCTTCAAGTCTTGATACATTTTGTTTCCTCCTGGATGAACAACAAAACTTGATTTGTGAAATTCCTTCAGCACCGATTCTCGTAATGTCCCAAAATCCGGTACAAATACTCTATTGAGGAACCTCAAACTACCGTCCGCATGAAGACTCCACCCGACTGGGGCTGTTCCCGAAGCCAAACGATACTTGTGAAAGTCCACCTCCTGGTCATACTTTTGCACCTTCAGAATCTCCTGGTGTAATGTCGGTGTAGCTACCACAGCAAACAAGATTCCCCCTTGACTTGAAGTTGACGGCAGAAGGTTGAACTCGTTGAGAGCCTCCATCATCTTCAACACACCTCCCAAGCCTTCCCTCGAAGCATTGCAGTACACTGTGTAGCCCACATCTCTAGCTGGTATGATCAATATAGGGGAGGTGGTTAACCTTCTCTTCAACTCTTGGAACGAGTTTTCACATGCCTCATCCCACTCAAACTTGACTCCCTTCTGAGTCAGGCGGGTCATCGGTCTCCCTAACTTGGCGAAATCCGGAATGAACGTCCGATAGTACCCAGCTAGTCTTAAGAAGCTCCTAATCTCAAAGACAGTCTTAGGTTGCTTCCAGCTTGAAACTACTTCCACCTTGCTAGAATCTATAGCTATCCCTTTCTCGGATATAACATGCCCCAGAAACTTCACTTCGCCTAACCAGAACTCACACTTGCTAGCCTTCGCGTATAGTTGATTATCCCTCAAAACTTGTAGAACTATCCGCAGGTGCTCCTCATGTTCCTCTTCAGACGGTGAGTAAACTAAAATGTCGTCAATAAACACCACCACAAATCGGTCTAAGTATGGCGTGAATATCTTATTCATCAAACTCATAAAAATAGCAGGAGCGTTTGTCCAACCAAACAGCATAACCACGAACTCGTAATGGCCATAGCGAGTCCGAAAGGCAATCTTCGGAATATCCTCATCTCGAACCCGAAGCTGATGGTAACCAGATTGCAAATCGATCTTCGAAAAACACCGTGATCCGCGCAACTGATCGAAAAGGTTATCAATTCTAGGCAAAGGGTAGCGGTTCTTGATAGTTACTTTGTTGAGCTGATGATAGTCGATACACAAACGGAGCGACCCGTCCTTCTTCTTCGCAAATAGAGCCGGTGCTCCCCAAGGTGAGGTACTAGGTCTGATAAATCCTCGATCAAGTAACTCTTGCAGCTGAACCTTCAACTCCCGAAGTTCGGCCGAAGCCATTCGATGCGGCGCCATTGAGATAGGGGCAATCCCAGGCTGTAACTCAATGGTGAAATCTAACTCCCGATGAGGAGCTAATCCAGGCAACTCCTCTGGAAAAACGTCTGCATACTCACATACTACCCGGGGAAGGTCCAACTCCATACGGTCCTCCTCCCCAAGCGTAAGGCTCGCTAGCCATCCCGGCAGGTTACGATGCCCCAAAAAGTGGTAACTAACTCCTTGGAGGCTTTCATCCCACGTGGCAATAACTACCCATTTTCCTTGATTTAAGCTTCATGCATTTGAAAGAATGTCTGATGCTCTCACATATCGCCATGTGGAAAGTGGTTAGTTATAGAAGTAGTGGGACACTTGACAGCTTTGGAGAAGATTTCTGAAGAAAGTGGACAGAAGATGTGCTTAGTGGATCCGAAATCTCCTGAACCATTCATAGGCAATTGATGCCTATAAATATAAGTCATTGTGCAACATTACAAAGGTCCCAGCACCAACAGAGCTCACTGCAGCAAGTAAATTTAGTTTATCTCCTAACTCTCAGTTAGTCGATCGATCCTTTCTTCTTCTATCTATGTCTATCTTCTACCTCTACCCCGTTTCTTCTTCTTCGTCTTCTTCTTTCTCTTTTTCTTCTATGTAAACCTTAGTTTTCTTCAATTGTGGAAGTCCTTGTTCAAGGCCCACGAACCATTGTAACTTTAGTTTCTCTTTTATTCAAGTTTCACATTTGCTTGAAAGAAGTTAGTAGTTTCAGGCGCTTTTCCTTATTTTCTTGGAGATTCACATCTCCTGGCATGTCCTCGCATCTTCTACACCACTAGGTGTTGACCATCTCTGTTTTTCCTGTCCTTGGAGAAGAAATTGGTGGCAACAGATTCCGGCCGAAAAGCTAGGAGTACAGTTATGGATTTTTTCTGGTTTGCTAAGAACACGATCAAGACAGGCGACTCCCAGTTGGGTTTGGCTTGATATGAGAGTGAATTTATGAACTTTGAGAGTAGGTTGATGTTTATATAACTCGAATTTGGAAGGGGTGGCGAGTTCTGGTGAAATCCAATTGCTCTCTCTCTAAAACTTCATGGTTATGGAGCTTGAAACTTTATCTTTCTCTCTGGAAATTCAAGGGAGAGGGAGGATGAAAAATGGGGGGTGAGGAAGGAGCGGAGTGTTCGGAGTTGAGATGGAGTGAGGAGGTGGTGTAAATCACGTGGGGTGGTAATGGGTTGACGAGATGGGTGATGGGTGATGGGGGTGGTTGTTGGCAGAGACAAAAGGCGAGAGGATTTGATTTGCTCGGGTCATTGGTGTGTGGTAGTGGTGTTACTGGTTTGGGGAGTGGAGAGTTGGTGTATATACATAACTACGGGCATATAGGTATATGTATAAACCTACTTTTTTATATATATAGTAGTATAAAATAGGACTTAATTTTTAGTAATTAGGGAATAGGTTCCAACAAAGATTAAATAATATTAATTTAACTATCCACATTAACGAAATTAAATAATCCTCATTTTATAATTAAAATTCGGATTATTACAAATTTACTCATAAACACTTCTCCGTTTAAATTTCAAATTACAAATTTAAAAAATTTTACTAAACATATTCAATATTAGACTTATATTAAAGGTATTATAAATATTAATTGAATGATTCTAATTTTATGAAATATTAATGTCATATATACGTTGGAAAATAAAATGGAGTAGTAGAATTTGACAGAATGTATAGACTGGATGTAAACGGAGAGAGAGGGAGGGAGAAGTGTTTGGGGTTAATTTGGTAATTTTATTGTACGAACATGAGTATATATTTGTGAAAGGCTAAGAGGATCTGTAGTGGACTAGCTAAATGTAAAAAATGTTTGATAAAGTGTACATTTAAGCATAACCATAAGCATATCTAAGTATAAGCATATCTGTATATTTTGTGTGCTAAGAACTTAGGGGTGTTCCACTAACAAAAAACTGTTTTTTTCAAAAATCGAGACACGTGATTCTCTCATAATACATCACATAAAAAACTGTGAAAAGTCAATTTTTTCAAAAAACTACGTTAATGGAACACCCGGGTGTTCCAACAACTTAGTTAGCTAGCTAAGCATCCGGGGTGTTCCAACAACTTAGTTAGCTAGCTAAGAAGAAATGTACTTTAATGAGCCTCCCTAAAAATGTTCATTATGTGTCACCCATTTAATCCCATAAAATTCTTATCTTCTTCCCTTCTCTCTATCTCTCTCCTTAATTCACTCTCCAAATTTATATTTAGGTAGTCACTTACTCTACTTTAGCTGGTAATGAGCGACTCTACTTTAGGTGGTAATGAGGGGTGCCAGTGTGCCACCTAGTAATCCCAAACACTCCTCAAACAACCAGTTTATCCAAAAATACAAAAAAAATAACGCTAGATCTTTACCCTTTATTTTTTTATTCAACAAATTCTCTCACTAATCAATAAAAAAATAATAATCTAGTCACTTTTTCTCTCTCTCTCTCTCTCTCTCTCTCTCGTCTCTGTAGCAAACCCTTCATCTTTGTACACGATCGTTCCTTCCATGGCCGAGCAACCCATCCGTGGGTTCTAGCGTTCCTTCCATGGCCGAGCAACCCATCCGTGGGTTGTAGCATGGCCGAGCAACCCACCAGTTTTTCATTTTCAATGGCCGAGCAATAGCAGTGCAAAGGCCAAGCAAACCACCGCTTTCATCTCCATGGCCGAGCAGCCACTCGAACCGAGCAACCGTCCAAAAAAAACGTAACGGACGCTCCGATTAATCACACAACCTTTGACTCAATTAATCGGAGTCCCACACAATAACAATAATAATAACAATAATAATGGGAGTCCCACACTTCATTTGTAAAATTTGACTGGAATGGAGTAAATGAACTTGAAGTGTGTAAAATTTGACAGCAATAGAATCGAGTAAATGAACTGATTAACCCGATATCCAAATGATATCCAACTGAGTTAATTTTTTTACAATTAATCTTAAAAACATATTTTAGATAAGCCGTATCCATTTTGCCTTGGCTCGGATTGCTGATTCTGATTTTGCCTTGCCTCGGATTGCTGATTCTGATTGATGTTCAAGTTGTTTCCGGGATTGTCTTTCTTTCATTACATTGTTTCCGGGATTGTCCTTCTTTCATTACATGTACCTTGTGAATTTGCTAGTGATACTCGGGGAGAGTTCCCCTACAGTTCCGATCCGAAGGGCTGTTGAGAGAAGAATTTCTCACAAAGTGTATTTCCATGAATGAAGCTCCTAGGGAGCATTATCAAGTTCATTGCATCGATTTCCCATTAGAGAGGGTTAAGAATAAATATATGCCTGAAAAATGCAAGGGTTTTATGAAATAAAAACCTTTAGGTTACAGAATTGATGAATTTGTATTAATCCAAATAAAAAATTCTTCTGAACAATCAATTCGTCAAACAAAAACCTTTAGAAAGGGTGGCTATTAGTAGCGACAGGAGCCAGATATTACTAGTAATACCCGTGCTTGAAGCCAAATGAGTTAATTTTTTTAACAGATAATCTTAAAAACATGTTTAGATAATTGACTCCCATCTTAAAAACATGTTTAGATAAATTGAGCAACTCCCATCATTTGGGTATATCATTTGCGTGGGGTTCTGGGGTTCAAAAAAAAGAATGTGTACATCATTTCATTTGTGCGTATACCATTTGCCTGATATCATTTGCGTATTTGCGTGGGGTTCTAGGGTTCAAAAAAAAGAATTTGTGTGTATATCATTTGGGTTCTGGGGTTCAAAAAAAAGAATTTGTGTATATCATTTGGGTATTTGCATGGTTCAAAAAAAAGAATTTGTGTTTGCCTGGGGTTCAAAAAAAGAATTTGTGTCAAATATTGTGTGGGGTTCAAAAAAAAGAATTTGTGTGAAATATTGTGTTATTCCTTAAATATTGTGTTATTTGTTCTGCGGTTCAAAAGAAAGAATTTGTGTTGTGGGGTTCAAAAGAAAGAATTTGTGTCAAATGTTGTGGGGTTCAAAAAAAAAATTTGTGTGAAATATTGTGTTATTGGTTAAACATTGTGTTGAAACCCTATATATATATATATATATATATATATAGGAAGCCGATCTATTGAGGGAGTCCTCAAACAAAATTCCGTGCGGTAAGCACCGGATACCGGATTGTCGGGATTCACAACCTTGCCCCATTCCTCGAATAAAAAATAAAAAAACAGAGCTCTTCCTTTTGTTTCACTTATTTTTCAAAGATGGTGATCAACTCCTACTTAAAATTGCGAGGAAAAGACTTAAAATTGTGAGGAAAAGGTACTAATCTGGTTCTCTCTCTAACGCAAAATCCAATTTTGGTGAAAGTTTTCTAAAACCCATATAATAATCCTTCTGCTGTGGCGATAACAAGTCTTATTGTGGCGATAACAAATCTTATTGAGTTATGGTATGTGTTTCAGATTCCCCCCGAACCCTATCACAATCTTCTTTTTGTGACTGTATCTTGATTCTAAGTTTTGTTCTTCTTCTTTTTGTGTAGAAATGGACTGAAGAGGATTACAAGTTTTTGGCGAAATCAGTAGCAAAATTTAGAAGAGAACAACCGGACGGAACCATTGCTTGGCGAAGAGTATTCCAGATTTACAAAAAGAGAGGTGGGAAGGCAGACATGGGTGATCTTTGCAAAAATTTTAGGAGGTTGAAAAGGTCACATGATAATAACAAGTGGAATAGGGAATTGTGTGGGGATCCTGGCAAAGTTTTCCCCGGATTACCTAGGGAACTCTCCTCAGGTCCACGCGGAAAATCTGTATATATAGCGTTTTTAACAAAAACTGTGTGGATCAAGCCCTTCCGGGTATTTTTTTTTGAAGATTTTCCGCGTGGACCTTGGAAAATGCATTTTAAAAACATTGAGCGGTTCGGATCGTCAAAATTTGATCGGGAAAGGTGAGGTCCGCACGGAATTTTTTTTGAGGGAGTCCTCAATGGATCGCCATCCTATATATATATATATAATACTATGTGAGATAATATACCAGAAACAAACAATTGAAGAGTTAAACACGAAAACAGAAATTGAAGAGTTACAGGAAAACAAGATATAATACAATAGTCTCGCAATAGAACTACTCAAATAAACCACCCAACCACCAACGAGCCACCAGCGACACATGAGGATAAACCACCCAACCACTAAACAAAACACAGCACCCAACCCACCCAACCCAACACTTCACCCCAACCCAACTTCACCCGAAGCCGAAGGCAACTTCACCCGAACCCAAGCCAAAGGCAACTTCACCCGAACCCAACCCAACGGCAGACTCACCTCCGGGGTTGACACATTAATTTTCTAATGTAGTCACCTCCGTCTGAAGCGCAGCAAAGGCCGATTAATTCGGCTCATTCTTTAGACCTAATAAGATCTAGAGCATACTTTTCCTCGTTCGGAGAAAGTGAGCCTTTCAGGTTTTTGACAATTTTTTTTTTTTGTTTTTTGATTTGACGCATATCCATGTGGGCCTCTTCCGCCTCTTGGGCTTTTGCCTCTTCAGCCTTTGCCTCTTCAGCCTTGGCGTTTGGCTCGCTCCCCTGCATAATAGATGATGGCCCGGGATGGCAATGGCCCGGGATGGCCGGATGGCAGGGATATGGAATTTGAATAGGCATGGGCGGGGGCTGAATAGGCATGGGCGGGGGCAAAATCTGGAAAGGAAAGGAGTAAGGGAAGGCATTGGGATAGGGTTGGGAGGGTAAATGATGATATTGGGAAATATTATGAGGAGGATATGGAGCAGAATAAAAACTTGGGTTTGGGTGATTATTATACCCCGGATATGAAGGAATAGCGGGATATGAAGGAATAGCCGGATATGTAGGAATAGCCGGACATGAAGTAATAGGATAAGTTGGAGTATGAGAAGTACC